>CAUEEP010000921.1:1045000-1645000 GCA_958450365.1 Mesorhabditis belari
GTTGAAAAGTAAAAACTGTGTCTATTTTTGTTTATTAATAAATTAATAAAGTGCCAAATAAACAAACTTTTCCCGCTTTTGCCAACGCTGCACATTGAGCCTCAGCTTCGCAAGGTGCTTCAACAACGGGCACTCCCATCAAACGCAAAAGGCGTTTAACTTCTTCATTTTGATCTTTCGACACCTAAACAGACTGTCGAAGATTATTGTTGAAGTAATTTTAAACAGACAATTACTAACGGATAGGTTCAATAATGATTCGAACAAAGACCTTACTCGAACTAAACGACGTTCAAATCGATCCACTGCTTCAGCATCGCCTTTTTCTTTTGCTTCAGCCAGTTGCTTCTCAGCTTCATCCCTAAATCAGTAAATAAAACGATCGTTTAATCAGATTATATTCCTAACCAAAAAATGTTTACCTTTTTTCCTTTCTTTTCTCAAGTTCACCAGCTTTCATATCTGGAGGCTTTCCATCAAACACGTAGGCTGGCTTGATCCCATTGTCAATCATACGAATAGTCCGGTAGAACATGCCCATCAAGTGACTAAAATTTGCATATAAAAATCGACCATAAAATCTTCGTGTTAAATTTTGTCATTTTCAACCATTCTACAACTGAAATGTGGTCATTTCGTTGGTATTTTCTCGTTTTGATGCTTTCAACGTCGATGCCTTATCCAATTCCGCCCAATCCCTATAGAGACCATTATGACCCAGATAAAGAAGAGATGAGTTGATTACAATTGGTATTGTTAAATCGTTGAGTTTAGAAAGTTGATCTAAAAATTGCCATTCCAAATATCAATGAACTGCATGTGCTGAATTTACAACTTTTCGAGCCACTCATCTACAAAACAATAGAGGTACTTTTGTTCGGAGTTAAAAACTGCTCATGGCTCCACACTTTAGAATGAACTCTTCTTGTCCGATTTAGAAGAACAGGGTGCCAAACGCGATCCGAAAATTGAAATTCAATGGGATTTAGATCATAAAGCGGTATTAAACTTTTACAGATTCATTTTATAGTTTTTAGATCCAAAACGGTATGCAATCAGCACTCGAGCCTGTAATTGATGACATTGCCTCTCGTGCAGTGCTGGTCAGCAAATTCGTTTAGTTTAACTAATTTTTCGATAGGACGCAGAATTCACGATGCCGCCCGAATCGGATTTTGCGGAATGGATGGTGCCCCAATAAAGAAATGCAAACCGATCTACGGGATAACGGCAATTACTTCTTAGGATTACAATTTGAATTGAATAAACTTTCTCACCTTGTTACTTCGCCAGATTCATTTTGCATTTGACTACCATCTTGTCGAACAGCGATCAAAAATTGATAAAGGGCCATCGATGCATCGATTGCGACCTTAAAAAGGGATTAAATTAAAACAATTACAGCTGACTATGAGAGGGTATCAAACATCAAGTACGCTAAAACTTTATCACTTAAATGTAAAAGTAATGAATGTCGTTAAATCTAAAAAAGGCAAATAGTTAAACTTAAAAGTTAGATTGCAATAAATTTCAGCCGAATACCATTTAAAAAGTTTACCTTTCTTCCAAAGTAATTCTTCATTTCTCCTTGTTTGATAGCCGATGGTGCATGGTCGTTGATAACCTATAAAATTTCTCAATTTTACCAAAAAAGAAAACCGAAAAGCTGACCTTTGAAAGATCTTTAATTCCCATTGTAGTTGTGCAGGTGAAAAGCCTCCTTGTAAAAGTGATGAATGACGTCAAATCTAAAAAGCGCAAATAGTTAGAAAACGGCTTCAGAAAACACGCAACACGGAAAATTAAGACGATCTTATAAATTTCGAGTCAATCAAGGTTTCACTGCACCAAAAGTTTTTTAATTCCCTAATAATAAGTAATGCTTTTTAAACTTTAAACGTGTCCCTCTGAGTCGTGTCAGTTTCAAAACTCAAATGCGCCCAACCTGAGCGCAATTTTTTCTGTGTACATAGTAGTGCCATGAAAGCGAACACGATAAAACAAGAGTAAGCCATTTACAAACCCTTTATTTCCAAAGATAAAAATAAGAACTTAACAATGAATACCCGCAACGTAACAATGAAAATTAGAAAATCAACAAAAACAACAAAGTGCTAAATGAGATAATAACAATAAGACTGGTTAAAATAAAAGGAATATGTGAATTGATATTTGCCTACAAATCACCATCTGCATCGAGATCGTCATCAGAACCAGCACCATATCCTTCACCATTGTCGAAGTAACTAAAATCCAAATAATCCAGGGAGACAATAAAACGTTTGATTTGCTAAAACTTTGCTCTTTATTTCTTTTCGAAATTTGTTTACCTAATTTGTCCGAAAATCACAAAAAAATAGTTAATAATTCAAAAAAATAGGAGTCTTACCCCGTTGCATAATCGTTATCCTCTTCAAGATAATCGTCATCAGAAACCGCTTCATCGCCGACTCGCTCTTTCTCTTCTTCATCTTCGACGTCTGATGTTTCTTCCTGGAAGTAAAAATAGTAAATTATCTCAATTTCATCATTTCCCAAACCTGCTTTTCTTCTGGTTCCTCATCCTTTTCTGCAGCATTTTCTTCTAGGCGTTTTAACTTTTCGTTGACAAGCTCTCCCATTGCATCGTCCAACTTGAAAAACAAATTAAGGTACAAAACATTAAATTATACCTTGCGTTTCTTGCTTGGATTTTGCTCTAAATTCTTCTTTTGCCAACAGAGTTCCTCGGGTATCCGAGACCAATCTGTCATAAAAGTTGTTTTTATCAAAGTATCCAAATATTACCTGGTTGTAGTTTTGTTCTATTAGTTTCCCGATATTTATCCGTGTAACGCTTAACGTCTCCGCCGATTTTCTTTTCTTCGAGAAAATACGGGCTGTCTCGGAAACTGAAAGCAGACAAAATATTTATATTCAACAACACCTAGACTAACCCAAATTTGAGCAGATCGTCTTTCGTAGCCACCATGTATTTCTGTCGATCGCATTCCTCTGCCGGCAAAACGCTTCTTGTAAGCGGCTAAATAACAAATAAATACGTCATATTGTGAGTAGATTTCTGAAAAAAGTTATTTATCACTCTCAAAAAGACAAAACTCGGCTATCTTTAAAAATTTCACTGTGGTATTCTAGGTTTGAAGTGCCAAAACCAAGACGGAATTTACTAAAATTCCGCCCCAAATTCGATCAGAAAAAACCTCAAAAACTCACCGGGAACAGTGGAGGAGGTTCGCTTCTTGCCGGTTGAATGTAGTTGCTCATTTCATGGCGATTGATGCCAAGTGCTGAGGCAACGGCTCTCACGGCCGCTGAACCACCTCCACCCCTTTGTCCTCCAGACATCTTTAACTGAAAGAAAATGAAACAGTTGGTTGCAAACTTGAAAGTGATGATAAGACAAGGGAAAAAAATTAGAAAATTGCTTCGAAATTTCTTTTTACCGTTAAGTAATTTGCATTTGTTTTACGAAGACAAGCTCCCACGAAAATTCAAAAAGCCATTTTCTCCTATTTTCTCACTTCCACCGGTCTCATTTCTCAAAAACACGGTTATTCTATTTTTTTTTCCTAGTTCACTATTTTTTATTTGGAATGCAATTGCTAATACTTGCTGGAGTAGTTGTGGCGTTATTATGGTACCTCAACAAGAGAAAGGGTGATGAACTGACGAAAAAAGAAACACCCGATCCGCCATTAAATGCCCAGGGATTGTGGTTAACTTCATCAGATTTAAGTCATCATCTCGCTTTAGAAAAGCTCACGGCCGATCAGCGACTCAAAACAAAAGACCCGACCAGTCGTCTCTACAACTCTACCTCTGTTCGGTACCAAACCGGCGCTTGAGATCATTCCTGAGTCTCCAATCGTTACTCTCGGTCCTCAAGAAACTGTCCCAATAGCCGTGCCCAGATCAACTCGCAATTTAGAGACACGAATCGACGCAAAGCCTACCACGATCCCATCTGAACAAGTAAGTTTTTGCTGAATTCTTGACAGACAACCGCCGCCTCCTCCTCAACCACTCATAGAACCCGTTAAAACGGTTGGTTTGAGTTTTAAGCACAACAACACTAAACTTTTCTAGATTACTGGGGATTTTGTTAAAGAACCAACACCGGAAGCAAAACTGCCGAACAAAACTGCCGAGCATCACTCCAACGGTACTTCTTCACTACTGAGAATTAAAACTTTCTCTTAGCCCATCGAAAAACCTGCAGTCGCTCCTTGTTTGGAAACAAGTCCTTCTGCAACAAAAACTACCGTAATTTCGATGATAAGTTCGAATAAATTCTAAAAGTTTTAGAACATCGATCTGTCGCTTTGTTTTTGTCGAGTGCCTACCAAACGAATGGAAATAGAAACAAAAGTGGTAAGAATTTTTCAAACAATTCGGCTAAAGATTCACCCGTTTAGTGGCAATTCGATCCCACGTTTTGCTATGAGCCTAGTCGCACCTACATCGATCCTATTCAGTTTAAACTCCCACGACCAATCGATATTTGCTCACCGATTAGTGAGCCTTGAGACTTCTGCAACTGATAACTTTTCAATTCAAGCTGACAAAAAGACAAGCCTGAGCGCGCAAGCTCGTGGACTTCGGGGAAACGATGAAACAGCGGAAACTCGTCAGTCATTCTTAACCCCGTTCGAGCCAATTTTCCACGCTATCGAATATGCCGATCAACATGCGATCCGAATCGAAACCCTTCTTCACAACTACGATTAGCTAGAAACTGCCAGAAGATATTTTAATGTTACAAAAAATAAATATTTTGTGCTTCTTCTTTGAATTTTCAAAAATGAATCAATCAATGGAAAACATTGGAATGATATTCAGCCAAAAACCTCTTTAAAGACAGAAAAATTAATTGATTTATTTCTAGAAGATCAAACAACAATAAATTGGACTAAATAAAGTATTATACAAAAAAATGTACAAAGGTGGATGGAAATTCAATAAAAGCAAAAATATGAAATATAAACTTCGAGAACAAACCAAACTTATGCACACAAAAGAGACTAAACCTAACAAGACCCATAAGAGAAACAAGTTAAAACAACGTGCGATCTAATAGTTTCTACTCTAGAACTAGCTAAAAAAGGTGGTATTGTCATTTAAACAGAAAGACTAAGAGATCGAGTAGACAAAGATGATTTCGTAAGTGATGGTGTTGCTCATTTCTTTTAAGCGGGCGCCGTTTCTTTCCTCTTCTCTTTGTTCCAATCCTTTAGTCCTTTTGGTAAGTTTGTGTCCTCATCCATACCACCAGTACCTGAACAACAAAGTTAGAAAGTCTGAATATTTACTTAAGTACTACTTTTAGCATATTTTCAATAAGCAAATATATTTATTAAATCCTACCTTCAACCATTTCCTCATAAGTGTGCTTTTCACCAAAGGGCCTCTTGCCGACTAATTCAATCATATCCTCACGAGAGAGAATTTCTTTTTCCAATAATCGAGCAGCAACCTAAATGCAGTAGATAGACTCAATATTCAAACAAATTTACAACCTTCTCAATGTCATCTCTTTTGCTCATCAACAACTCCCGTGTACGAGTCAATGCGTGGTTAACCATGTCGCGAACCTCAAAACAAGCAGATTATTCATTTGAAAAAAGCAAACTTCTTGATCAATGAGCTGAGCTGTCGCTTCTGAGTAGGGTTTGTCGAAGGCCATTTCTCCTGGTTGAGCAGTTTCAAAAGAGAGCGGACCGATTTTCTTTGACATTCCATATTTCACCACCTAAATAAAGTATTCTTATTTTAGTTTCAATTTTTGCAAATGACTTTTTAAAATTTAATGTGGATTTAATGTAGCCTGCAAACAAATCTAACCAAAGATTTATTAAACCCTAAAGGAAAAAACACTCAATGTTTTCTGACTGCGGTGCTATTTGAAGAAGGGTTTTCATTTGGAGCGAGATTTGGAGGAAGATCAAGAAAACTTGGTGCTTCACCATAAGCCGACGCAGGATCGTCTATGTCTATGGGTCCAGACTGGCTTGGTAATAGTTGTGACTGGAGGGGATAAAATTGACTTTGAGTTGGGGCATCAGATTGAGACTGGGCTGGAGCATAGAATTGAAATTGAACTGGGGTATAAGACTATGGTTGAGATGGAACATTCACAGAAGGAGCATAGTTAGTATCAATGATGTGTTGAGGTTGAAGAGATTGATGGTAGACGCGTGAGGCGGCTGGCTGGTTGGTGACAAGTGGTTGTTGTTGGGCATCGCCAGCAGCTGGGAAACCACCTCCAATGAAACCTACAATTAATCTAGAAACGAAATGTTTGCATGCTAACCAAAAGAGCCTCCGAAAGATTGAGCACCATCACATGGAGGAGTAGCACATGATGGTTGTGGGGCTTCACAGGGGGGCGTTGTACAGATTGGCTTTGGAGGTGCGCAAGGTGGTTTAGAGCAGACCGGTGGTGGGGGAGCCGGGATAGGATAGGCGTAATATGTTGGTTGTCCAGAGCCAATCAAGAAGCCAAAGTCTCTGGTCGCGGTGACGTGATCAACGGAGACAGTTTGAACGCATGGTGGCTGAGTGCACACTGGTGGTGGCGAGGGACAAGGCGGAGCTCGGCAAACTGGTGATGGGGCACACGTGCAAGAGGGTTGCTAAATTTTTAGTCCCTAATGACAGTATTTTTACAACCTGTGGTGGACAGGTGCAGGGTTGTTGTGCTTGTTCATAGTCTACATGACAAGTTATCGTCACCGTGCCTCCGGCCTCTGTGGTAGTGTGGCAATCATTAGGCACTCCTTTAAATCCTCCTTCACTGGGGTAAACAAAACTTCGATGGGCGGGTATGAAATGTCCTAGTGCTAAAATTCCAAACCGTAAAGACTTATAAGAGTCAACAAACCAAGTCTAGAGACAAATAGCAGAAAAAATGATTGAGGCAACATTGCAAACAATAATAATTCTTCGATTCAACATTGCGGTTATATACGGGTAAGATATTGTATCATTTCTGTTCAAAAGAAAGAGAATCGTACACATGATTGAGGGGAAAGGGGGCGGGAGGGGTGTCGTGTCCGACTAGGAAGTTTAAACAATAGCCAGTTGTCTATCTGTGCATAGACCCGCATACTTCATTTATGACTAAGCAATGCGGTAACTTGGTGCTTATTGTGCCAAGAAAATTTTTTGTACAGTACCGATTTTGGATTTCACTTTGAGTTTTCATTGTTAGAAATAACTCTAGAAAACTCACTTGAGCATACGCCATTTGTGTCACTTTTTGCAAGTCATCTTGGGCACCCGTTGTTATTCTTCCAAAGACAATTTCTTCTGAAACTCTTCCACCAAGAGTCATACACATTCTCAAATTTTAGTTCGATTTTTCTCTAAATATAACACACCGATCGAGAAGTTGTTCTGTTGAGTAAAGATATTGCTCCTTTGGTAAATACTGTGCGTAACCAAGACCTTTGCCTCGAGGAATGATCGAAACCTAAAAGAATCATGTAGAATCAGTAACTTTTTATTGTATTATTAGATTCTTACTCTTCGCTAGAACTTTTGTTTTGTACGCTTTAGTTATGCTTGGTGCAAGCATCTCGAGAGATTACTTTTTGAAGTTAAATAAAGTTTCTTATTGTTGTACCTTCAGTAGTGGATCGGCAAATTGCAAAAACCATCCAGCAATCGCGTGTCCCGCTTCATGATAGGCCACCGTTCGTTTCTCTTCTGGTTGAAGAACCTATTTCATATTTAACAAATGGATCTTTACAAAGCAACAAACTTGACTCTTCTTTTCCATTCCAGCTACCACTCGCTCAATCGCCATTTCAAAGTTTTTCATCGTTATTTCGTCGTTTGCATCTCGGGCCGCAATGAGAGCTGCTTCGTTGCAAACATTAGAGATATCGGCTCCTAAACACAGTTTTATTGCAAAAACTTTGTGTATTTGTTTTACGTTGTGTCCTAAATAATCAAAATTACCCGAAAAGCCTGGAGTGTGAGCAGCAAGTTTTCGACTCAAGGCGATTTTGTCAAGTGAAGTCTTCAATGGAGTGAGATGGACGCGGAAGATCGAGGCACGACCCTGTAAAACTTCAAGTAAATTTGAAAACCCAATTATAAAATTAACATAGCCACCACATGCTACGATACTTACCTTGATATCTGGAACTGGAACGTAAATTTGACGATCGAATCGACCCGGTCGAAGCAAAGCTGAATCCAAAATATCCACTCGATTCGTTGCAGCCATCACCTAAATTTAATTTGCAAATTCTTGCTGAAATTAAATTTACAACTCAAATAACACAGCCCACATATTAAAACTCACAATCACGTTGCTCTCATCGGTCGAGAAACCTGGAAAACACATAATTGGTAAAAATGATAATAATTTTACCGTCCATTTCTACGAGCAATTGATTCAACGTGTTTTCTTGTTCGCTATGTCCGCCCATTCCTCCTTTTCCACCTCTGGAAGCAAACATAACTATTTTCAATAAGAAATACCAACCTCTTTCTACCAACTGCATCAATTTCGTCAATGAAAAGAATACAAGGTGCATTCTTTCTCGCCATCGCAAACATGTCTCGCACACGTGCTGGGCCAACCTAATTAAATTTTTAAAAGACAAGACCATAGCCACATACCCCGACAAACATTTCTAAAAATTCGGATCCTGACACCGTAATAAAAGGCACATTTGCTTCCCCCGCGGTTGCTTTGGCTAGCAAAGTTTTTCCGGTTCCCGGAGGACCCGTTAGTATTGCACCCTAAAAAAATAAAGTTGAAAAAAAAACAAGAAACTGACCTTCGGAATTTTAGCACCTAGATTTTTGTATTGTTGAGGATTCTTGAGAAAGTTAACAAATTCCATGATTTCAATCTTGGCCTCTTCACATCCGGCAACATCTTTGAAGGCAACCTATTTGACGAGAATAAAGAGATAAGGCATTTCAAATCACCTTGATATCTTCTTTGTTAATAACCCGTGCTGTACTTGATCCAAAGCCTCCAAACATACCACCGAGGCCACCACCGCCTTTAGCGCCACCTGAAGTTATTTGTACATCCTAGGTCATGGCTTTAATTTACCTGCTCCCCCAGACATCCTTCGTGACATACGAACGAAGTAAACGATAAGGAAGAGTGGGAACAACCAACTAATTATCGTGGGCAGTTCGCGTTTGCTAGAATTTGATGTTATCTCGATAAAAAAAATTAAAACATACAAATCAAATTCTTCTTTGTAGAGCACGGGAATTTGTTGATCAGCCTCATAGCCAAGATGCATTTGAGCGGCGGCCAAACTTCGCTCGAACGAGTCAACACTTCCAATATTGAAATACGGTTGCTGCTAAATTAGGCGTTAGTGTGCTACTCTTCTATGCATAACTAACTCCAACATATTTGCCTCCAGAGTGGACAATTCGGACCCATCGTTTATTCACAACTTCTAATCGATCAACCTATAAAAGTTAAATGAATAAATCAAAACAGCACAACTTACAACTCCAGCTTCAAGACAATCGTGAAAGAACTCTTTCCAGGATATTTCTTTGTAAGATTGTGAATCCGTTAATGCGTAGAGAATACCTATTACTCCAACGGCAACCGCAATATTTTGCCATTCTCCCCTAAATTAAGACAATTACCCTCTGAAATCCAACTTTTAAATGGATTGCTAATGGATAAAAAAATCCACATATCATCTAATTTGTATCAGTAGCAAAAACTTACAGGAGAGGTCCCTTTCCATCGGGCTTTTTCTCGCTACCACCTAAAATCAAATTTGCACCAAACAAAAACTAAAAACTACCGGATCCTGTGCTCTTTTTCTCTTCTGTGCTGCTTTCTTTTTTCTCTCCTTGCAAATCTTTTATCCATTTCTCCCATCCACTCGAGGCACTGAGAACTTTTGTCGCTTGCTCGATTTTCTAGAAAATATTTTTGACACGTACTTAAATTTTAGGTCGCAAAGTTTATGATACTTTCTGGATTACGTGAAAAACAAGCATATTGCGCTATGCTTATAACAACCCCATTACTTTTGTTTTTCATTGTAAAAATCCATAAAGGAATTTTACAATGAAAAATCCGAAAATGAACTCACACTGAAGAAAATCGTCAAAAATTTGTCCTGGCTCATCAGTAGTCTCAGTTCCTTCTTCGTTAGTATGGGGTTCTAAACTCATAATTAATTTAAAAGCATGAAAAAATGTTACCATTGTTTTCAGCGTTGTGGAGGCGAACTTGCGCGACGACAAGCGTAAACTCCATGGACGCGTAAGTATTGCTATCCTCGTTGAGCGAAGCATGACTAAATATGCATTGGTATTTTAAAAATAAAAAAAAAATACCGACTGGGGCTACCAGTGGTGAATTTATCGCATACACGAAATATATCAATCACAATACAACGACACACACAATACTAGGCTATATCTTAACTTAACCCACGTCATGACAGACGGCTCCCTAACCCTAAGCTCAATGGGGAACTAAATAGCTTTTTTTGGTGGTGAAGGGAAGATGACGATGAAGGAGTGGCTTGTCACTTTAAAGAACTGGGGCCACAACCACCAGACTGCCCTCCAGAAAACCTCTCAACCCGAAGGGAAAGGAAATCCGAAGGGGGTGACCATGTCGCATGTGGGGTTCGAACCCTCGACCTTCCGATTAAGATAAAAGACACTTAACCAGTCAGCCACACGTGCTCCATTGAGAAAATTACTTGAAAACTTGAATAAAAACTAAATTTACAATGACAAGATGATAAACCCAACAACATTTAAAAATTTCATCAGGATTAGATGAAAGGGGGCAACATTGAAAAAACGTAAACAGCGCAAGAAGCGTTCGGCTAGAAAACGAGCATATAGCCAAGGGCTTTCAAATTTTTTGCTCTTCACTAGGTGCTCTTGGATTTATTTTCAAAAGCAAACTTCTATTTTTGTATTTCTAACGTTTAAGATTTAAAAAGTAGTTCTAGATCAATCGCTACACGATGACCGGACGTAAAAGAAACAACCCCGATAAAGATGACGAATATATCATGAAGCGCCAAAAAAATAATGAGGCCGTAAACAGGTACTTTGCACAAAAATTGAAATCGTTTTCGAAAATAGGAGTTTAAAATATGATTTTCAGAACTAGACAAAAGAAACGCCAGGAGGAGACGAATACCACGCAACGCGTTGAGGAACTCCGTAAAGAAAACGCTGAACTCGAGAGAAAAGTTGGTTTAAAAGGCAAATTCAAGAAGATCAATTGATGTAAACAATAAAAATTTCAGGTGGAGAGCTTGCAGAATGAGCTGAAGTTTTTGAAAGAGATGTTTGTTGCGTACGCGGCGGGGAATAAACGCAAGAACAGCGAGGCTGAGGCTACTGGAGCACCGGGGCCAAGCCGGAAGAAATAAATTTACACAAAACTGTGCATTTTCTGTGTGTTTTGTACATGCCAAATACGGGTCGCACTTTTTGTTTTCAAAAAGTTGTTCAAAGAATGAATCTAGTGAATTTTGCTTGAATAAATACTTGGTCAAACATACAAAGTTGATGATACTGCTTCGATTGCTTGAATATCTTTTGTTCGAAGGTTTTGAGTGCTATTTAACTATTCAGGACATTAAGTGAATATCTACTATGAGTTTTTCAGTAGTATAAAAGACTGAACCGTCGTTTTTTGTCATTTTATTTTTGAGAAGCTCTAGTTTTAGCCAGTTCTTATGGGTACGTACATTTTATACGTATCTGTACTAATTTTTTTTATTTCAGGTAAGAAGATCGAGATGACAGCCACAACGAAAGCGTTTCGGGCTCGAAATCCGGACTCAAACAAGCAAATGCCGATCTATTTTGCTGATGAGATGCCCGATTTGGCCGAGGCGGCTTCGATCAGTCGTGCAGTTGCTCAAATGCCAACGGGAATGGAGAAAGAGGAGGAAATGGAGACACATTTACAAGATGCAATCATTTCACAACAGGCTTGTTCTTCCGGTCTCAATGTTGAAGCACGGGTGATTCCTACGCCAAAAGTCCATTCGATTGACGAGAACCGATACGCAAAGAGCTACAAATTGCTTGGTGAATGTTCGTCACAATTTTTGAAGGTTCAGGCTTGGGAAGCTTTGGAATACGAGCGACCCGAGTACGATTGTGACAGTGAAGACGAGAATTGGTTGAGGAGCAGACCGCACATTCTGGCAAGCGATTTGGAGAAGATCTTTGAAGAATTGGAGACACGCTCTTCGGAAACGCAAATTTGCCTGCCAGATACAGCCCGAAAAGTGATACAAAGCTACGATGTAGCGCTTTTGGACGATGTTTACGATTATTGGTTGGCGAAACGCAAAGATCGGACGACGTCGGGCATTGGGACGGGCTTGATATCAAAAATTCGAACAGAAGGCAAAAAGGATGGCCAAATCAACCCATACATTGCTTTCCGACGAAGAATTGAGAAGATGCAGACAAGAAGAAATCGGAAAAATGATGAAGATGCATATGAGAATGGTCTACGGATAGGCAGAGACTTGCGTCGAGCTGTTCAATTGGCGGATATGGTGAAACGACGGGAAAAGACGAAACTTGCCTTAATTGAAAGTGAGATGGAAATCCTGCAAACACATGTTGATCTGGAAGAGTACGATTCGGTGCTGTACATGCAACTTGTGAACGTGCTTCGAGAAAAGTTCAGTGAGCCATTCTGGGAGGATGTTCCAACACCCCGCAAGAAGCAAAGAAGAAGGAAAGCCATTGTTTCGATCGATCGTGAAATCCCAAGTAAGGCCTGGCTTAAGAAGAACGCCGAAATGTGGAATGTTCCCTTAGCTAGTTCAACAGCAATCAGTGGTGCTTCATCCTTACCCAATGGTCACCCAATTTCGGCGTCGGAGCCCGAAGAACCGGAAAGTTATTTCACATTCAGGCCTCGAAAAGGTTGTCAATATCGAAAGCCGTTGCCCTTGTTTCTTTCACCCTCAATTCGGAATCTCAGCTCATTGAAATCTCAGAACGACAAAGAAAGGCAGGACCCATCTACGTCGGACGTAGATCCTTTCTCACAGAAGAATGTTGTGAGGCGAATTGGACGAGGTGGACGCCCTATAGTTGAACGTTTGATTCGTTTCGTGAGACCACAGAAGATCACTGTGCCTGTTGCTTCTTTACCTTCGTGTTCAAAGCAAATCGAGGAGGTTCAAAAGCAAGTTTCACACGTGAAGAACAACCTTGTTCCTACGAGGAAGGAGAACGGCCCTTTGCTGATCACAAGGAATGAGGTCACTCCGTCAAATTCCAATGCGAACTCCTCCTTTTTCAATCGAATCAGCCCAGTGTTTGAGAACTCGCCGAGTGAAGAGTCCCGATCTTGTTCACCAGTTTTTCTATGGCATCAACCGCCTCCACCTTCGCAATCCACAAATCCAACGCCAAAACTGCCGGCATAAAGATTTTTAAAATTGTTTTCTCTTTGTCTTTGAAACATTTCGCTTTGTTGTCCATTGTATTTATATATCGTTGTTAATAAATTTGTTTTAGATGGCCAGCGATGCATCACGTTTTGCACGGGCCGCCATCGACTGTGAGAAGACGTCGACCGAGGCCATCGATTGTGTGGAGAAACTGCTTGCTGGGCTGAAACAGGATTCAGATCGAGATGTGAGTTGTTTTGTGCTGATGTCGGGTTAAATTTAAATCAAAGTTGAAGTAATTGCTTATCTATAATTTCATGTTTAGGGTATTTCACTCCTTGAAGTGAAAAACCACGATCTACTCGCCTATTTGACGGATATGGCCTTTTTGATGGAACGCATGAGCAGTGGAGGTAGCATTCAAGTTGGAGGATCGGTCGAGAGGACAACAAAATATCGCACCGTAGGAGATATTTTTCTTTCGATTAAAATCTTGTAATTTAGGTACTTGAACGAATCAAGCCGATTGAGAAAAAAATGGAGGCACAAATCACAAAACTTGTTCAGGTTAGTTAAACTAGTTTTCTTTGTCATCAGCCCTTTTTTTTCAGGAAACCTCGTCAAAGCAAAAACCCAGTGTTTCCGTTGTTTCAGAAAAGGTAAATTTCAAGGTTTACTATTTTAAATTTATTTCAAGGAGGGTGCAAAAGAAGGTGCAACGAGTGAATCCGAAGTTGAAGATGAGTCCGAAGCTAATGAGGCACGAAAACGAGTGCCAACAAAGATTCTGGCTGTTCAAAACACTGGTTTTCATGAAGATTATCCTCGACCAAAACTTTTCAAATTTAGCTGAACGGGATGCTGAAAGGAAGGAGAAACGTGTTGAGAAGAACAAAAAACGGGCGTTGCGATCAACTCTCGTTCAGGAACTCAGGCAACAATATAGGTGGGCATTTAAACATTTTAAGAAATGTTAGATTGAGTGCATTAGTTACCCAATTTCGTTTTAGTGAAGCTCCCGTCGAAGAATACAACGATGTGATTGGTTCAGACAGAGTACGACAGTTGGATCGAGACAGATTAGAGTAAGTAGTATTTCTAATAGCAAAAATAAGCTTTGCTTTCTGACACGAGGAAACGTTCCTGATGCGTACTCGCCTTGACAAGCACGAGATCAAACGACGACGAAAGGAGGCCAATGTTTCGGCCATCGATAAATTACTTCAATTCGGCAACTATATGGCTGGTTAGTGGTTGTTTATGCTTTGCTAAGATATTTTACAGCTGACGATGATCTACGACAACAGGTGCTTTCTCACAAGAAACCAAAACGTGGCCAGAAACGAAAGATGCCGGGTGGAGGAGGAAAATTTCCGAATAACAAAAAGAAGGTAGAGCTCAAAATCATTTTTGAATAAAACATGTCGTTTAGAAATTTACACCCCGGCGAAAATGAACGTAATTAGATTTTTGAATTTTGTTGTTATTAGGCAGATTTGTTATTATTGTTGGGATGCTTGTTGTTGATGTTCTTTCAATAAATTTTTACAAAGAGGAAACGTGAAACGGAATATGATGTGAACACAAAAATGTTTTTGCTTTTTTTTCTTAGCGATATGTATTGTTTTAAAAAATGACTTTAAAGTTGCATTTCAAACAATTTTTTAATTTTTCTTTTTGGATGAGTCAGCTAATTTCGTTGTGTCGAGCCGTTCTCAATGAACATTTTGGCAGTGTCGTGGGACAGGTAAATTGATTTTGTGCTATCGTAGCTACTAAACTGTGCCAAGACTTCTATGATATAACATTTCTTTATTTGAAAAAAAGAATAAAACGTTTTACTGATAGTTTAATTTTTCATTTAGGTGGGTGAAGTACTATTGAAAGAAAGCGCTCAATTTGGAATACTTGTGTTTCGGTTAAAAGACAAGGTAATTTTTTTGACTAAGCAATTAGGTATTATTCTTTTTTTTAGGTTTCCCTTGCACAGATACGGAAAGCGCTTGCCATTCTTGAGCAACATAACCTCGTCAGTTTCGAACTTGTCAACGCGCAACGAATAGTTTACAAGTAACTCTTTAAATGCGAAAGCAGTATTATTTAAATTTTAGAGTCAACCCTTGGGATGTTCTGATGCTTTTAAAAATTCCAAGGTAACAAAACAAATTCCTTTCCAATGTAAAATTTATTAAGATGTGGTCTGATCATCAAAACACTCTATCAGGATGTTGCTGAGTCGATTTACGAAGAAATTGTGAGTTTAAACTCGAAGTTCGTCCAATGTGATAGTTTAGATCAAAGAAGGACGAATGACACTGTCGGATACGCTGCGCAAAATGAAAGAACGGAATCCAAGTTTGAGCTTCGAAGAGGTTGATACATTCTTCTAAAGTAAAGACTTTGCTTTAAAGGCTCGCTCCAAATTCGAGACACTTGCAAAGGCAGAATTCATCATACGCGAGCCACCCATTGATTGTTACATAAAGGTTTGAAGAGTTTTTTTTCAGTTTTTAAAAGTTATCGTTCAGGGTTGTCCAATTTTTGCACAAAAATTTGAACAGTTTGAAGTGCCAGCAGTCACAGAGGCGAAAGTTTATTTATCAGGTTGGATTATAGATTATATCCTTTGTAAATTTTAAATAAAACGGTTTTAGGGAGTCTTTTGAAAGTTTAGAATGGTTTTTAGAACCTCCAGCTAATCGAAAACGCAAGGCAGAGAGCGGTGATAGTGACGCTGGAATCTATTGGAAAATCAATTGGATGCGGTATTAGTGACAGATTCAGAGTTATTATTTGTACAACTTAGGTTTGAGCGTTACATCCGAGACGAGTTGATACTCGATCAAATCGTTGGGTCAAAAACAAATTCGGTAACCTATTTTAATTTTTAATTTTAATTTTAAAAAAACTTTTTAGCCTAGAGATCAACTGTTCAGAGGCACCATTACCGCTCTTTTGAAAGCTTGCGAAACGCGTGCAACAACAATATTCGCACTGGAAACGGTTCCTGTTTCGGTGGGTAATTTTTATCTCACACAAAATACTTGCTTTAGCTCTATGATATCATCAAAACGGCCAATGATGAGAAAATTGCAACCATTGAAAAGGGAAATGCTGCTTTTGTGCTCTCGGTGAGTTTCATTTTTAGTTTAATTATTTTTTTTTACCTTAGACAATTATTGACGAGTCAAACGGTGTTCTCCGCAAAATTGGCGAATCTGGAGGAGGATTGTATGTTATTGGTTAGTGTTTTGTGCATTTAAAATGTTCCACACCCAATTTGGAATTCATTGATCAGTTTGAACCTTTTTAGACTATGGTCGTGGAATGCAACTTTTGGCACAATCGCACATTGAATCGCTGATCCGTGAGCAATTGGATACAAAAGCCGTTCGCATTTTCCGACTTCTACAGCGCACAGGATATCTCGAGGAGGAACAAGTGAGCCGAATGTTATACTGTATCCCTTGCCATTTTAGATAGAGAAGTTGATCATGCTGAACCCGAAAGAGACCCGGGAACTGTTGTATGCAATGAATGAAGAGAATTACGTTTTTGTGCAGGTGATTTTAATTTTATTTGCTTAGCTAACATCAACATTTAGCCACTTGGTAAAACTTCTGATTTTGCACCAGCAAGGACGTTCTATCTTTATCGTACAGACTTCAATCGAACTGTCAGATTGGTCGAGGAAAGCACATGCAAAGTGGGTTTTCGGTAAATTAAAATGATTATGTTCTTGTTTTCTTCATAACTTTTTGATTTAGTTTTTGTTAAATCTAATGTTGCGCCGAGAGCATGAAGAAAAGGAACATCGAGCCCTGTTGGATCGAAACGAGAAAATGGAAGCAATCATTGCAGAAAATGTTGACAATAATGAGGAATTGGATGAAGCCGCTCGTTCACAACAGGTTCTTAAGAACAGTGACAGTGAATTGAACATATGCAGAGTTTAGAGAGCCGAAATCGAGCAAATTTACATGAACGATGCGGATCGGACTTTGCTCGGACGACACAAAAATGCGAAGGTTGAACTTTTAAACTCGTTCCAAAACCGATCGCTTTTAGAAAAAGCTAATGGGCAGCGAAATCGAGATCGAACGAGTACTCTACCTTCTGCACACTCATTTGGTCTTTGCAGAGAGGGCGATTCCGATGAAGAAACGCGGACGCACGCGGAAACCACTTATTATTGCCTAGTTGCCAGTCAAAGCTTTTACGGGTGGTTACATTGTTAAGTTTGTTATCTTTGTTAAAGTTTATAAAGTTATTTCATTAGTCTCTCTGGAGTCCTTACATTCAGTACAAAGTTATGTCGACCAAACAAATCTCCACATTTCAATCTGCAAAATAGTTCACTTCTTTTTAACAACAACTTTTGAGTTTTTCCGTGGCACCTTCACCAAAATTAGTTTGAAAAGTTTATGTAAAACAAAGTTATTGGGATAACTGAATAACCGGTTCGATATAACAAATACAAGAGATAATTCACAGCGCTTTCTCCGATGTGGCCCGATAAAGCAAATCTAGATGTTGAACTACGTAAAGAGACAAATTAGATTTATCCTGGAATGTGCCTAAGACCTTTGAGTATGCGAAGGTCTATATAGCAAAGATGACTTTGTTACACGAGTCAACAACATTGAAATAAGAACAAGATAGGAGCAGTAACATTTCTATCAGTCAAACACGTATCTTTTAAACATGTTCCTTCGAGAAACTGATTGATGACTAATAGAAATGTACCAATGAAAGAAACGTTATTAATTTAATGACTGTAAAACTGACAACGAGCTTGCGATTAAAAATTAACACACCAAAATGGAACGGAAAAGCGGAAAGTTTGCACATATGTAATTATTGCTTGACAATTAACGATAAAAATACTAAGGTAACAACTTATTGTTAGCAAGGTGAGGAAACAAAACATAAATTCGAACATTAAATAAAACAAAATAGAGGGAAAAAAATTGAAGAGAAGAGATTGCTGCTTGGAGATGAGCGAATTATGCGACCAGGGATACCGAATTCTTCACGACGGTCAGTGCATGGTGTTGAGATATATCACTAAAAGAATCAATTAATCGAATTATAAAAACAAGCTAACTTTTTCCTGTTATCTTTCTGCAGACTTGGTACTTCCATGGATGCTTGTGAAGCAGAAGTTTCAGCCGGACTCTCACACTCAGTGCTTTGACGTCGTTTTTCTAAAAGATAAAATTTATTTATCTTTCTAGTCTACGAGTTATAAATGAATCATCAACTTACCCAGAAAATGCTCGGCTTCAAAGCGAGCTATCATGTCATTCCTTCGTGGTGAGTAGCAACATCCGTTGATGAAGAGACGATGCATCATAAAGATTCTCCCAAATGCAACCGTATTTCTTGGTGACTAAATGCATCAATTGTTGGTAACTCATTTACAACTCACCATCTTAAGTGTTGATGAAGCATTTTCGTATTCTGCGTACTCAAGCATATGATTGCGGTAGAAAACTAAACATTCTGTTGTGAAAAGTAGAAAGTCTAATCACTAACCCAGAAGCATAAATGCCAATTGAAGATCGCCGTCTTGCACGTAGAAAGCAACAGTGATTTCAGGGTTTGCAACGATGATTCGACTGATTCTTTTCCAATATGTCCTAGAAAGGGCAATTTTAGAAGATAGTCTAAAAGCTTTACCATTCAAAGTCAAAGCGTTGCTCTGTTGGTTCTTGCATTGCACCTTCAATGAATTTGACTCGATTCAAATCAACACTTCTAAAAACAAATCGAAAATTTTCTAAAAAGTTCAACTTACTCATCAAGAAAATTCATGTGCACCTCAAATTGCTGCAAGTCAGTGGTTGAATACATGGCTTTCTCTGCGATGCGAGCGACAAATACCGGTGAACATTCATAGAGCAGTAAACTCTTTGTGTGCCAGTCCATCTAAAACAAAAGATTCAGTTAAACTCCATCAAAATTGCTCACATTGAAAGTGAAATCCTGCGTTGAAGTACATTTGATGAAAGAGACATTATGAGCATATGATTTGGCCACTAAAGATAAATATCCAATATCATCGAAGTTGCAGAAATGCTTACCAAACTCAAGCAAAAAAGGACTGATTTGTGAATCGGCTATCACCAGGTGCTCAATCAATTCAGAGGCTTCAGTCCAAAACAGTGCGTCAAGCCATTTTTGATTCTAAATAGTAAATATTGAGTGATACCACATTTTGGTCGTTCAAGTTCGGATTATTCTATCTTAATTGATTTCAAACACAGTCAAATACGCTTCACCACAAGCAGCAATTTGTTTTAAAGTGAAAACAACGTGTTGTCATTGGCTTTCAATAGCCTCATGATCAACCAACAATAAACTCACTTTGTTGACCCCAACGACGGTGAAATTGGTGGTCTTGTGAAGAAAAGGGAGTAGCGTTTTCCGAGCAAGGTCCAACTAAAAAAAATGAACTCAAGCTTAAAATTAAATGCAACCTCAGTAAGGTGAACTTCCATTGGTTGTCTTCCATTGATGCCAAGTTTTACCACACTGGTGTCATTTGTAGCCTAAAGGAAAAGGGTTTCAGCTTAATAGTAAGAAAACTTGCTTGAAACTCCACAGATTTAAGTTCAAAGTTGGCAAAGTGAGGCTGAAGGACAGTTGCGGCAAGTAGATCAGCTACTGTCTAAATGATGTAAGATTCAAGGCAATTAAACACGGGTCATTTGCTGCAAGCCTACTTAATCACTTCTATCAGATAATTCTAAAGGAAAATTGGTACTATGGTCTTTTTCCTGATTTGTGTCATCAATTACTCCAGGAAAAATGATTTTTGTGAAAAAGTAGCCTCGCCCAAAGCCAATAGTACCGGCAAATTTACTCTAGACTCCTTTTCCTAATCTACACCATGATTCACCATCTTTATCGTAATTTGGTCAAAGATTTACCGAATCTCTGGAGTTGAGCACATAGTCGAAGACTTTATTCCAAAGTGGCGACGGAAGATCGAAAATCTCCATTTCTGAAACAAGAAAATAGAGTTAACCTTAAGCCAATTAGGAAATAGAAAGAAACATTCGTGCTATAGTAGTTGGGGGCAGTGTACATTCATCTCTATTGAGTCAGAGCGCACTAATTTTTGTTTCCAAGGTTTTCAATGGCGTAGATTCTTGATTTGGTATTTATTTAAGCTTTAGTGACTTTTTTTTCTAGCTATTCCAAGCAATTACTGAGGGTTTTAAGCCTCTTAATTCGGTCCCGCACCTCTAAATCCAATGGATATAAAGCCACTCTTGAAGGCTCGGAATGGTACTACTGCAATTGATCGACCCCAGCTAAATCTTTGCGAATTTGAGTTTGTTTTCAAGCAACCTGAGTCCAAATAAAACAAAATCAGAGCTCTAAACTAAAATTTTTATATTTTTGTTTGTTAGTCATCAGCCATTTAAAAACTTTATTTTTAAATGTTTCCACTAAGCACCACGGAGAGGTTGCTCACTAGTTCAGCGTGGTCCTACAGAGGACCGTCGGGTTAGGGGTTTTAACTGCTGTCAATGCTTAAACGATTCATTTGCATGGGTACAATTCCACCAAATTAAGAGTTTTTAAATGGTTAATGGCTAACAAACAAAATAAAATCAAAATCAAAAAAGTAAAATTTTCTGAACAATTTTTCGTTTTGAGCTCTGATTTTGTTTTATCTGGACTCAGCATGCTCGAAAACAGAAAAAACTCAAATCCGCAAAGATTTAGCGCAATCAAAGGTCCATCAACTGTAGTAGCACCCTCGGAATTGTTGCTCAAACTGGTATAAAAGTTGTTTAGAATGGTTTATAAATGCTTCTAATGAATTCAGTACAGCTAATTACGCGAGAAAAAGTTTTCAAAATTAGTGGCAAGTTCGAAAAATCGGTCTTTACAAACTGCCCAAAATGAAGCTTGAGCTTTTGGCTTTCCAATGGTAAAAGTTTCAGAGCATTTGAGTGGTTTTGTGCAAAGTTATAAGGTTTCTTGCGCGACTACTCCAAAAATACGATAATATCGATAGCCAAGTCTAACCCCAATTACTATAGCACCGAAACATTAGTAGTTAAACGTTTTCGAGCTAAAAATAATGACGAGCGCGGGAGCAAATGAACGAAAATTTCTCCGATTTGTGGAATTTATAGTCATCTTGTAATGAAAATTGAAATTTTCACTCGTTAGCTGAATATCTTTGATTCAAATTTTGCCTATATAAAAAACTCAACCAACCTCCTATTTACTTTTGCACGTCAAACTTTTGTTGAAACAAGTTTTTAATGTTTTAGGAGCTTCTGCAACAATCACTTGTATATATGGCTTTTTCAATGCGCTTCGTTTTGTTTGTGGTTGATAAAGATCGGTGCAAAATATATGATGCAAAAGAACGTTTGAGGTCAACTTCCTATTTACTTTTGCACGTCAATAGCTTTGCCAGTGAGTTCATAGAATGATTTGCTTATTGCTTTATTTGAAGTCTGACAGCATCACATTCAAATTTTTATAAAATCCGATAATTGTCAGCTTGTTTTTTGAGTAAAATGTGCCCCTTTCGGCTGCGTTTTCTAAGAAGCACCTATTTTAAAAAATACTATTATAACCGAACTGCTAGTATCCATTTGATCAGTCCAACTTTTGTAGAATAGATCACAGGACACAGTGAATGTAACCAAAATTGGACTGATTAAATGAAAACTGGCGGTTTAAGTACGATAGGGTTCTAAAATAGGTACTTTTTAGAAAATTTAGTTTAGTACAGTCGAACTTCGATATAACGAACCCTATATTCCCGGCCAAACGCTTAATAAAATTTTAAGAAACAACCTTCGATATAACAAACACTTTTTGAATACGTTACCGTCTATTTGATTTCCATATAACGAATTATTTGCTAAAATATGGGCAATGCAAAATGGATTTCTGCTTTTTGACTGAATGTTGAATTTTTTACTGAATTGAAAATTCTTTACAATGGGCTTGCTTATTTGTAACGTTTTTTATCTTAAGTTCAATTCAGTAAAAAATTCAACATTCAGTCAAAAAGCAGAAATCCATTTTGCATTGCCCATTGTAAAGAATTTTTTGTTCTTTAATTTTTGAGAACATTCTTATATTTTAGGTGATGGAGTGCGGAAAGTCAACTCGTCGATCAATCGATTTGTCTTTGAAGAAGCGAAGACTCAATGAATCAACTTCGAAAGGAACGACTGAATTGGCGAAGGATCTTGAATTGCCGCGATCAACAATTTCAACAATTCTTAGGAAGAGATCGGCCATTATGGAAGCGATCGATGAAGGATGATCTGCAAAAAGAGCACGATTGAAGACGAGCAAATACGAATCAACCGAAGAGTCTGCTTATTTGACTGAAGAAAATGCGAAGCCAAAACGAATGTTTTGACGGCAATCTGTTTCGTGAGAAAGCGATGGAATTGGCAAGCTTGCAAGGAATTAGTGATTTTCAAGCGATTGATGGTTGGTTGTGCTTATTTGGCTGAAGCAAACGCGAAGCCAAAACGAATGTGTTGGCCGAAATCTGCTTTGAGAGAAAGCGATGGAGTTGGCAAGCTTTGAAGGATTAGCGATTTCAAGCGATTGATGGTTGGTTGTGCTTATTTGGCTGAAGCAAACGCCAAGCCAAAACGAATGTTTTGACGGCAATCTTCTTCGAAAGCGATGGAATTGGCAAGCTTGCAAGGAATTAGTGATTTTCAGGCGAGTGGCAGTTGGCTGAAGCATTACGGAGGTTGCTTTTTCAACTTCTTGCTAACTTGTTAACTGGTTTTTTCAACTACTTGCTAACTTGTTTTCAAAAAAAAATTTGTTATAAAAACTTCTATATAGCGAATTGGTTAAAAAACGAATGTTTATTTGTTTCTATACAACGAATTTCGATATAACATACACTTCTATATAACGAACTCTTCGACCGATCACTTGCAATTCGTTGTATCGAAATTCAACTGTATGTCGAAAGCGTTTCCCAAAAACGTTTCTAAATTGTCTAAATTGATGTCAATCTCCTTTTTTCTTGACTGAACACTTCTTTTTGAGATAGGTGCAAGTCGTGATCGAGACTTTTCCCTCGCAAACTTTCCCACTTTCACTGTTGACAACTTTCCTTCGCAATTTCCTTCCAAAAATGCCAGGGAGAGCTGCCCTTGGAACGATGAGGAGTTTGAGATGAGAAAATGGAGTCACAAAGATAGATATGAATGAAAAGGAGAGAGAAATAGGCGGCTTTCCTTTTCCCCTCACTTTTCCTTTTGTAGATACTTTTCTCCCGCAAACCACCCACCCTGACTTTCTTTACTTCTTTCTTCTAACGAGTTCTATGGCTAAAGTTTCCCCCTAAAAGACCCTATAATCTCTATTCTTCTTTCAAAAATCTCCCCGACGCTTCCTTTCTTTTGCGTACTTGTTTCAATCTGAACTCTAGATCGTTCTTTGACATGATTCTTTTAGATTTCTCAAACTTTGAGCAGTTATTTTAAAAGTTTTAGTAAGTCTTGTTTGAGTTTGGCAATTCATGCTAACTTTTTCTGAAGACTCAGGTATTTCTTTCTTTCTTTATTTCTTTCTTTCGTTCTTTCTTCTTCTTCTTCTTCTTCTTCTCCCTCGTCTCTCCTTCTTTCTTTCTTCCTTTCTTCTTCCCCTTGTCTTTCCTTCTTTCTCTTGCCAAGTTAAGATACCGAATA
This sequence comes from Mesorhabditis belari, assembly GCA_958450365.1. Taxonomy (NCBI): domain Eukaryota; kingdom Metazoa; phylum Nematoda; class Chromadorea; order Rhabditida; family Rhabditidae; genus Mesorhabditis; species Mesorhabditis belari. The sequence continues at coordinate 1,069,104 of CAUEEP010000921.1, forward strand.
GCTCAGTGGTTATAGCAATTGCCCGGAAAGCAAAAGGTCGAGGGTTAAATCCCCTCTCAGGAAATCTACTTTTTCTTACCGATTCCTTCACTTCTTTATTACAGGCCAGAGTCATACCAACAGCTACCCGTTGAACACATCCCTAGGGTAGATTGGCTTTTCATTAAAAGACTCAGTAGCAGGAACGCCGAAAGCTGTAGTTAGACTCGTATCAAGAGGTTGATCTGGCTCAGTCAGCCAATTCCTTCACTTGGCAAGAAAAGATCCTTTGTTTTTCTTACTGATCCTTTTCAAAAATTTATTCTCAACTGGATACATAAATGAATGTTAGAAATTGAATTAATTAACTTGTTTTGTCTATGGGTTTATTAGTTGGACGTTCAAAACTGCAGACCGAATAAAATTCCCGTTTGCTAAGTTTGTCATTTTTCGATCCGATACAAATTTATGAATGTAAAACAAATTCAACAGCCAAATCATTGAAAGCGTCAAAAATTATACAATGATTTGGAAATTTTGAATTTCGATCAACTTTCCCAACTTTCCCAACTTTTTGGCAAAAAGACAATTACTTCAGCTCTTAATCGGCATACTGTAGCAAGACAGTCAGAAGTCGGTATACTGTAGCAAGACAAGGATTCCCAATTTCCATATTTCAAATTTCAAATTTCAATCAATGACGTCACTTTCCCTTCAAATCCAAAATCAAGAAACTCTATTGTATCTGGGAAAATCGTTCGATTTCTCCTCAAAATCTCCGCTCATTTTTGAGGGAACTCCTTTGTCTCGCTCATTTTTGAGGGAACCTAAAAAAAACACAAAAATTTCTTTTTCTTTTTTTCCTTTTTCTTTTTTCCGTCTACAACCTTTGAAAATTTCAAATCTTATCAAATTTCCTCATTTAAATTATGGCCACTTTCAAATTTGCGACAAATTACATTTTCTTTAATCTTTTCAAATGTTTCTTTTCTGTCATCATCAGCATCAGCATACAATTGGAAAATCAGCAGTCAAATCATTTGAAACGTCATGTTTTTGGAAATTTTTTGCATTTTGATTGATTTTTTCGACTTTTTTTTTGTTTAAACTAATTGAATATCGAGATTGTTTCAAAGGTTTCGTTTTTTTTAAATACAGAATTGGATCTAGCTTAGGATCTATAATGTGCTAATCTATTTAGGATCTATTTGAGATTTTGGATCTAGCTTATAATGTGCTCGAGTTCGCGTACCCTTAAAGTTACCGTTACCTACCGTACACTTTCTAGGCGTTATTATCGGTGTTATTATCACTATGGTAGCTAGATTGAACACTGGAAAGGTATACCGTACCTGGTATACTCTACCGTAATCTAGAGACGATAGTTACCGTAATCTAGAGGCGATAGTTACCGTAATCTAGAGGCGATAGTTACCGTAATCTAGAGACGATAGTTGCCGTAATCTAGAGACGATAGTTACCGTAATCTAGAGACGATAGCTACCCTAATCTAGAGACGATAATTACCGTAATCCTCAGACAATACAGCTCATCGTTTAGCTGTTTTAATGACGACGATTTTTCGTGTCGACTCGTTTTTAAAAATTTTTAAAATTTATTTATTATTCATACTAGTTTTCAGGAGGATTCAAGAGGATCAGGGCTATTTATTGACTATATTAGTTTAGTTTTTCTTTAAATTTCCACTCTATCCAATCTCACCTACGCGACTGTACGCGACTGTACGCGACTGTACGCGACTGTACGACTCGATTGTGTCAGAGTTGTAGCCAGAATTTCTGTGTTTTTGAGAGAATCGCCAGTGCTTTGCCCAGAAGCCTTCAATCAATTTACACTCGAAAAAGGAAATTTAAACAAAATCCTCAGGCTAGATCATGACCAATGAAATTTTTCGAAAATGAAATTCAATCAAAAAAAATTTGCAAAAAGTTTTTGGTGAGAAAATTTGAGGCAGAGGAAGATCTAAGATCTTTAGCCATTATCTAGCCATAGCCATGATCTAGCCATAGCCATTATCTAGCCATAGCCATTATCTAGCCATAGCCGTTATCCAGCAAACTTCTAACCACCGCCAATCGATTCTCCGTATCGATTTACATCTAATACATGAGCTAAGATATCAATTTGAAGCTTGTAAAGCGAGCTAGAGTGGTTTAAAGTCGGAGTGTCAAGTCTTTTTCTGTCTCTACTCTACATTGAGCAACTCTAGCTTAGGCTTAGCTGAGACTTAGCTTGGCTTAGCTGAGACTTGGCTTAGCTTAGGCATAGCTTAGGCTTAGGCTTTCGCTCTACAGTAAGACTTTAAGCTCTACCGGCCTTACCGGATTGTACAGGATTCAGGATTTCTTGTAGCGTACCACAAGATTACGGTAACTATCGTCTCTAGATTACGGTAACTCTAGATTACGGTAACTACCAGACAATGTACTATTAGAATAAAGTATTGCTAAAGTGAAAACTGAACCCAATTTCTTTTCAGGGAATAAAATGTGGGCGTTATTCAGTTTGCTTTTCTCATTCGTGATCATCCTCGTCTCCCCTCAGCCTCAACAACCTCAACAACCGCTCCTCGCCGCGGGAAGGTCTTTTTTAATGCGTACGTTTAAGTGCATAAATCTAAAGCAATAGATAAGCAATAGATCGTTTTCGAAATCAAATCGACTTTCAGCTGATGATACATGGCGTCGCGAGGCGATCAAAACGCTGTGGGAGGAGCGGCAGAAGATGATCTACACTCCACTCTTCAAGTTTAACGTCAGTACTTATCGAAGTGTCAGTACTAACAGTTAAAAAGTCGAAATTCTAGTATCCCGGATTGCCGACAGTAGATTTGATCTTTAAAAATGAGACCGCATCAAGAACGGAGACACTTAAACATCGATACGCGTGGGCGCTAATGATGTGGGCGCTCGTTGAAGGGCATATTGGACCAAGTGGGTTTATGATGATCTTCTAAACCTCACCCTACCACTCCCGTTATCCTACCGTACCTACCGTGTCCATAAGTAGCTTTCTAAACGCTTCAAACTTTCATTTGACCACTAGGCCTTGTTGAAACCAAGTTATTGGACCAAGTAGGTTTATGATGATCTTCTAAACCTCACCCTACCACTCCCATTATCCTACTGTACCCTACCGTATCCATAACTAGTTTCCTAAACGCTTCAAACTTTCATTTGACCACTAGACCTTGTTCGAACCATTGCTGACCTTGTTGAGTACCTTCATTGCTGACTTTGATTTGAAATTCAGACACAACTGTTTACGAGGCCTCTTCTGGGAACACAGCTGCCTCATTAGCTTTCATGTGTCAACTTGTGAAAGTACGCTTTATTGCTGTTTGTCCTGATACGCTGGAGGACAAGAAATTTGCGCACATCACTAAATATGGAGCGAACATTCAGAAAGCTCCAAATGCAAAGAGGTATTCATGAAGAAGAAGAAGAAGACTTAAACTGAAGAAAAAAGCTAAAGTATTGTGCTATCAGGAAGCGAGTGTTTACAAGTTTTAAGACTAGTACAACACTAGTACACTGAGAACTAGTACATTGAGGACTAGTACACTGAGGACTAGTACACTGAGGACTAGTACACTGATAACTAGTACATTGAGGACTAGTACACTGAGCACTAGTACACTGAGGACTAGTACATTGAGGACTAGTACATAGTACTAGTACACTGAGGACTAGTATAGTACTAGTACACTGAGGACTAGTATAGTACTAGTACACTCTGTGAGAACAATTTCAATACTCGCTTTCATTTCTAGATGGAATGTGGCTCAGGAAATGGCAGCCAGCTCGAACGGTTTCTTCATGAATCAATTCGGAAACGCTGACAAAGCTGAAGAGTTTCATGAGAGTGAGTTTCATGAGAGTGCAAAAAGTTTGATTTTGAAGAAAATCTTGAATTTCTGATGATTATTAAGGATTTACTTGACTCGAACTCTTTGGTAAGGATTAAACCTTAGCTGTAGGATGCAAAGATTAAACCCTAGCTGTTTCTGAAAAGGAAATGGTTCAAATTTAAGATTAAAAATTGAATCGGAAGTGATAGAAAAGGTATTTCGGCTATGGGGAATCCGATTCTGTATCTAGTTTTTGCTTAAACATCGTTTTTAAAAATATCGGAACAAATTAATTGCTACTTATGCTTGAAAAAGCAAAAAAAGAAACGAATTCGTCGGAATGAAAGGATTCATTGTTTAAATCATTTTTTTAGTGTTCTATACGCTAAATAATTGTCAATGTACTCTTCAAAGTTCATAAAAATGCTTTTAAACTTTTCTGCAAAAGAAAGTGATAAGATTTTGTTGAAAAAAGTTGCAAGCGGATCCGAACCCGTGGGGAAGGAGCCAGGGTCAGATTGAGAGTCCGCGCATTTACCAATACACTACCCAGTCAGGTTGATTGGAAAGAAAGAACCGTTATAAATAGCAGCCTACCCTCTAACTTTGGATCATTGTTAAAGCAGTCATGGTTCAATACAGATTTCTCTGGCCGTGGGCAATTGGTTACAATGGCCAACTGGTTAAAAGCTCAAAAGCTCTTAGTCAGAAGCTCAAGGGTTCAATCCCGGCAGCGACATTATTGACTCTTTTCTGATATAGAAGAGTTTTTTTCTTCCTTTTTTCTTCTAGATGATATTTAGGGTTATATTTAGAGCTTAGTGCTTCTGCTTTTGTATTGTTTATAGCATATTATTCATGAATAAATATCTATTTAACACGTTGACGACATTGTCACCTGATGCTGTCTGACACATATTCGTTCGCCTGGGACATTGTCACCTGATGTCAGGTGACATTTTTTGTCGAAAAAAAACAACGTTGTCCCATGCGATTGTTTGTGCAAAAACGCCATTGTCGTCAACGTGTTAAAAGAAAGGCACAGTCTCATTCGAAAAAAGAGATTTTCAGGGGGATTTTCAAAGGAAATGGCGAATTTTTTTGAACAAGAATTTGAACAAGAATTTGAACAAGAAACAAGAACTGTGCAAGAGCCTTTCTGTGCCTTTCTTTTAATCTTCCAGTTAAATGGCTAATTTTTGGACTCCAGGTGGCACGTATTCCCTTGAATCGGTGAATGTTTTTCATGAATTTCTCGCTCAACTCGACGCCGACCCGAATCAACTCGTTAAACAACCCGACTATTTTATAATGCCCGTTGGAACAGGTGAAATTTAAATTGAAAGGGAAAAGAGAAAGAAAACAGAGAAAAAAAAACAGGTGGAACACTCTCATCGGTTGGAAAATACGTAAAAAAGTATGGAATCGCGACGAGAATTATTTTTGCCGACACACAGTACAGTTTGATGGGCGATTATGCGTTTAGCGGCAGATTCTCGTGAGTTATTTCCGATTCAGAAAGCCAGCCAAGCCAGCCAGCCAAACCAAGCCAGCCAGCCAAACCAAGCCAGCCAGCCAAACCAGCTAGCCAAGCCAGCCAAACCAAGCCAGCCAAGCCAGCCAGCCAAGCCAGCCAGCCAGCCAAGCCAGCCAGCCAAGCCAGCCAGCCAGCCAGCCAGCCAAGCCAGCCAGCCGGCCAAGCCAGCCAGCCAGCCAGCCAGCCAAGCCAGCTAGCCAAGCCAGCCAGCCAGCCAAGCCAGCCGGCCAAGCCAGCCAGCCAGCCAGCCAGCTAGCCAAGCCAGCCAGCCAGCCAAGCCAGCCGGCCAAGCCAGCCAGCCAGCCAGCCAGCCAGCCAAGCCAGCCAGCCAAGCCAGCCAGCCAAGCCAGCCAGCCAGCCAAGCCAGCCGGCCAAGCCAGCCAGCCAGCCAGCCAGCCAAGCCAGCTAGCCGGCCAAGCCAGCCAGCCAGCCAGCCAGCCAAGCCAGCCAGCCAAGCCAGCCAGCCAGCCAAGCCAGCCGGCCAAGCCAGCCAGCCAGCCAGCCAGCCAAGCCAGCCAGCCAGCCAAGCCAGCCAGCCAGCCAGCCAGCCAGCCAGCCAGCCAGCCAGCCAGCCAGCCAGCCAGCCAGCCAGCCAGCCAAGCCAGCTAGCCGGCCAAGCCAGTCAGCCAGCCAGCCAGCCAAGCCAGCTAGCCAAGCCAGCCAGCCAAGCCAAGCCAGCCGGCCAAGCCAGCCAGCCAGCCAGCCAGCCAGCCAGCCAGCCAGCCAAGCCAGCCAGCCAGCCAAGCCAGCCAGCCAAGCCAGCCAATTGCAAAAAAACATTGCCCGAAATGAAATCTCTGTGTTTGAAAATCAAAATTCCACACAAGACCCCCATGGCACTCATGGCACTCATGGCGCAGTGGTCCCTCCCTCCTCTCCCACCTCACATAACCCGGGTTCGATCCCCGCCAGTGACCATCCACTTTGACTTTTTGTAAAAATTCTTTTAAAAGATAAAACTAGATGAAATTTCGTTGGACATGTGTTTCAGGATTTTTTAAAATATTCAAAAGGGATAGGGATAGGACGCCTGTCGTGATGGACAGAGATCAGGGACAAAGTCTGTTTTCTGAATATTAATCTAGCAAGTATAAGCAACCGTCTCTCATGGATTCTGTAGACTTCGAGGGATCAATATCTAAACATATCTTCGTCAGAAAGCTATCAAAGCTATCAAGCTATCAAAAGCTAGATTATTCTTTTTTATTTCATTCAGAAAACTGAAATCTTTTCAGCTTTTCAATGAAATCTCTTTAATTATATTTACAGAAATGTTTCTGGACAAAATTTTGTGATTTCACCAGGGATGGCTGGTATTGGAACCCTGCCCACTGGAATCGCTGTTAAAGGGAAAACGACAAGGTTTGTTTTTCAAGTGCCCTGTCTCTTAGCTTTCTAAAATATTACTGTAAGACTATCTAGACTTTAAGACATTATCTAGACTGAAAGAAGATCTACACTGTAAGCCATTAACTATACTGTAAGCCATTAACTATACTGTAAGACGTCATCTATACTGTAAGACTATCTAGACTGTAAGACATTATCTATCCTGTAAGGCACTATCTATCCTGTAAGCCACTATCTATCCTGTAAGGCACTATCTATCCTGTAAGCCATTATCTATACTATAGGCTAGACTTCGGAAAACAAAACTTAACCAAAACCAAAACTACCAAAACCAAAACCATAACAAAACCAAAACCAAAACAAACCAAAACTCGCCAATATCTCGCGACTGGGAGGAGCTAGCGAAAATCTGTTTGCAGATTTGAAATCAGCATCCAAAAATCTATCCCATAGGCTATTTTTTGTTTCGAAATTTCGAGGTCGTGTTTTGGTCCTTTTTTCGGCCGCGAGATTTTGGGGAGTGAGAAAAAGTGAAAGGCAAATTTGCATTTTACATTCAAATTTGCATTTTACAATTTTAAATTTACATGTTAATTTATATGCAAATTGAGTTTTGGTTTGTTTTGGTGTTTTGGTTTTGGTTTTGGTCTGTTTTGGTTTTGGTTTTGTTTGCCGAACTCTACTATAGGCCATTATCTATACTGTAAGCCATTATCTATCCTGTAAGCCATTATCTATCCTGTAAGACTATCTATACTGTAATACATTATCTATACTGTAAGAGATTACCGTAAATACTTTAATAGTACCCCACCCCTCTCGTACAGCCGCGTAGTCGCAAAAGTTTTTTAGCATTTCATTGTTTTTCAAAGCGCCCGTACTTCCAAAAAATGCGTCTTTGGTATCAAAAAATAGCCCTGAAATTCAGGGCTATTTTTTGATACCTATACGAGCATTGTAGCATAAACCAGTGTCGAGAAAAACTCGTTCAAAGCTAGACTACGCAACACTCCGCACCGTCATTATGGGTGACGGGGTACTATTACAGTATTTACGGTATCTATACTGTAAGACTATCTATACTGTAAGCCATTTTCTATCCTGTAATCCATTTTCTATAAAATAAAAACACATTATCGAATATTTTCTAATGTCAAATGTTTGAAATCATGTTCTTAAAACATTTTTTTTCAAAAAACCAAATCAATCACTGGTTTTTCGAAAAGAAAACAGATTTTTAAGCTTTCTCCTGCCATTTCTTTGGATAATCTTTTGATTTTTCTCTCTTTAATTCATGAAATTCGATAATAAAGAGGAAAATCCGAGATCAACTCAATTTTTTCAAATTTCTTTTGATAAAGCCTTTTGATAAAGATAAAGCCTTTTTATCTGGATGTCACACTACAATTTAAACTCAATTTAAAGACTCAATCTACGAAAAAAGTCTCGATCGTCTGGATCATCTCGATTTTTTTAGTCTCGATCGTGGTGTGATCGATCGTGTGATGAAAATCCCGGATATGGCCTCCACAGCAGCTATGGGAGTGTTGCAGAGATTGGTAGGAGAAAGGAAAACATTAGGAAACGAGATCGTTGATCAATCTGTTGATCAGATCAGATTAACTTAAGTAACTAACTAACTAAGTAACTAACTAAGTAAGTAACTAAGTAACTAACTAAGTAAGTAACCAACTAAGTAAGTAACTAAGTAACTAACTAAGTAACTAACTAAGTAACTAACTAAGTAACTAACTAAGTAACTAACTAAGTAACTAACTAAGTAACTAACTAAGTAACTAACTAAGTAACTAACTAACTAACTAAGTAACTAACTAACTAACTAACTAACTAACTAAGTAAGTAACTAAGTAACTAACTAACTAACTAACTAAGTAAGTAACTAAGTAACTAACTAACTAACTAACTAAGTAACTAACTAAGTAAATAACTAACTAACCAACTTAACCAACTAACTAACTAACTAACTAACGAACTTAACTAATGAACTTAATTTCAGGGTATCAATGGCGGCACATCGTCGGGTGTCAATTTCGTTGCCATGCTGAGTATTGCGGCAAATGAAGCGTATGTGATTCTTGTGAATTTGTCAAAAGATCAATGATCAATGAACAATGAACAATGAAATTTTTCAGCTCAAATTTCAGCTCAAAAGATCCTCATCCCCGTTTGACCCTTTCAACTCTATTGGCCGATCCGGGCACTTTCTACACAGCCTCCTATCTAAACCGAACGTGGATCAATGAAGAAATGGCAGCGCATGGGGGATTGCTGGTATAATGCATAGAAAACGCTAAATGAAAGACTTTATGCTGTCGGATAGGTCCTGGTTTTTCGATCGAGCTCTATAAAAAACGATTGTGAAACATTTGAGACCGTCTTTGCCATTGGCAATCTAACTTTAAACTCAAATTTCTTAGTGCTGGGTGATCCAATTTAAATATTCTTGATATCATTAGATGCGCCAGGTTCTCCTCTATCGATTAGTCCAAAAACCAGTTCAATTGAACAGCTCAGCACCGAGAGATTTGAGTCTAAAGTGGGATTGCCAATGGCAAAGAAGCGGGGCGCGTATAAAAAGGCAGAGGGGGCGGGGCGAGTATAAAAGGTCGCCCCGTTCCCTCTTGCCATTGGCAATCTAGCTTTGAGCTCAAATTTCTTGATGTTGAGCTGTTCAATTGAACTAGTTTTTGGACTAATCGATAGAGGAGAACCTGGCGCATCTAATGATATCAAGAATATTTAAATTGGATCACCCAACACTAAGAAATTTGAGTTTAAAGTTAGATTGCCAATGGCAAGAGGGAACGGGGCGCCTTTTATAGCGAAAACGACCGATCGAGTTTGATCGGCTAGATACAAGTCTACTTTACTCTATAGAAAGCATAGAAAGCAAAAAGTAGATAGAGGTTTTTCTGTAATTTCAGAGTTGGCTTAAAGGAAGATTTAAGCAAACTCTGTGATATCTAGTATCTACTTTCTTTATCTTTCTTTTCAAGCTCGTAAAATAGCTTTTTTTTAAAGCTAAAATACCCTTGTGACTCTTTAATAAGTAAAGGAATTGGCAAGGAAAATTAGGTAAGGAAAATTAGGTAAGGAATTGAACCCTCGAATTTTTTTGCTTTCCGGACAATTGCTCTAATCATTGAGCTATTGGGTGCCTTAACTTGCTAAGAGAAAGAAAGAAGGAAAGAAGGAAAGAAGGAAAGAAGGAAAGAAAGAAAGAAGAAAGAAAGGAAGAAAGAAAGGAAGAAAATGAAAGAAAATGAACAACTCAGGCATACGATTGTTGGCGGGACGTGCTTGAGAATATCCTTCAAGTTGGCGGTGATCCCCTAGTGATCGGTATTCAGGTAAGTGCTTTTCTTAAAGATTCTCTAAGAAAAGTTACCATAATCGATTAAAAATCCAAGAGAATTGGCTAAAAGACAAAGTTTTAAAGCAAAAAACAGAAAATACTGTATTCTATTCATGTTTTGCATTGATAAAACTAATCGAATTGTTTTCTCAAACAGGAAAGAATGAAAGAAATGAAAGAAATGAAAGAAATCAAAGAAATGAAAGAAATGAAAGAAACCAAAGAAATCAAAGAAATCAAACCAATTTCAGCGTTGCCAATCAGCAGCGATCTTCTAGATGAGAGTGGGTTTTCTCTTCTCTTTTCTTCTTCTCTTCTTCTCTTCTTTTCTCTTTCCCCACTCTCAACGGGTTCTCTACATTCACCGGTTTCCCCTCAACAATGTGCAATATTTTTTTTGATTTTCTTTTTTCTAGAATAAAGAGTTTTATTCAAATTCAAGCACCTAAAAGAGAAGAAAAAGGAAATTTTTATTTTGATGGAATTTTGGATACCGTATTTTCTCTAATAGTAGTGCACCATGAGCGTCGCCTAAATTCCTCGAAATCTCAAGAACCGCTTATCAGAACCTATCGATGTGGGGTCGGAAAATGTAGCTGACGATGAGATCTTGACGATGATTTGAGTGTTGAGCTTCTGGCAAAACTTTGGAAGCCGTAAATAGGCATCAACTCGGCTCGCTTGGCTGCACTACTATTAGAGAAAATCGAAATTCTCCTAAGTAATGAAGAAATGGCAGAAAATGATTAGTAAAGATTTGAAATTTGATTTTCTAAAGTCAATTAGTTTTATTGGATTGTTGAATTGAAAACTGCCGGCTATTGTCATAGGTGACAGTTTGAGCACTTTCTTCAAAAGAAACCCATTCTGGTGTCAATGGAAAAGTTGTAGAGAATCAAAAATCAAGCTTATATCCAAATTTTCAGAACGATTCAAAAACTGGTTCTCAAGAAAATGCCAAATTTACGAATTTTCACAGATGAAATGACGGAAAAGGAGGGGGAGGGGGGAGGGAGGGGGGTTACGGTATCTGTCTGTCTTTCTGTCTGTCTTTCTGTCTGCCTTACTGTACGGGCATTTTTTCAGCCGTATTTTGACGAATATTTCATTTTGCATGAATATTATATTTTAAGTTGTTTTTGGTGTCATTCGATGCGTAATTTCATTCTGCATCAAATGATCGTTAAAATAGTGAATATATTGGGTTGGTGAATCGAAAAACCGCCGACTATTCTCATATGTGACAATTTGAGCACTTTCTTCAAAAGAAACCCATTCTGGTGTCAATGGAAAAAAAAGATTGGAAAAATAAAACACGACGAAAGACTGAAAAATTCTTTGTGGCGGGGTCCTTTTATTGCGTCGGGTTACGGTAGTTTCCGACGTTTGGCGCGGAAACGTCTGAAAGGCAAAGTGTACGGTGGACGGTCCGAAAGGCATTTGTCGTCAGAATTTTATTATTTCAAGAGAGAATTCCTTTAAATTGATTTAAAGTAAAATGAAATTAAACCCAATTTGTTTAATTACTTTTTTAATTATTATTTTTAATTTATTGGATTGTTGAATTGAAAACTGCGGGCTATTGTCAGATGTGACAGTTTGAGCACTTTCTTCAAAAGAAACCCATTTTGATGTCAATGGAAAAGTTGTAGAGAATCAAAAATTAAGCTTATATCCAAATTTTCAGAACGATTCAAAAACTGGTTCTCAAGAAATGGCAAATTTATGAATTTTCACAAAACTTGCAACAAAACTTGCATTTTAAGCGAAACTACTAAGTGTATCTTTTTGGAAATTTGGCTATAAGCCTAATTTTTGATTCTCTACAACTTTTCTATTGACACCAAAATGGGTTTCTTTTGAAGAAAGTGCTCAAATGCTCAAACGGGGTCATCTCCAGATCTCCAGTCCTCGATTTTTGAGTCTTGTCTCACACACAAACCAAAATCCTTCTACGAAAGAGGAATCCACAAATTGCCTGTAAAATAGGCAGAAGTCGTCAATAATAATGGAAATTATTTGGAATGGTTTTGAATCGAAAAACTTTCAAAGCCAATTTTTGACTGCTTCTTCCGAATCGAAGTGTTCTCCCGCAAGCTCAGGCAATTTGCCAAACTTATGGTCCGGAATAAATAGTAATCAAAAGGGGCGAGGTCCGGACTGTATGGGGAATATGGAGGATATGGAGGGAGTGGTGTACTGCGAGTTGCTGGATAGCAAGACGACCCTTAATGCAATCAAATACAGTGAACAGTTGGGAAAGGTGAATGAATCTCTAAAGAAGAATAGGCCCTTCAAGTTTTGACTTCTTTGGACAACGATCTTTGGATCGTTCTCCTCGACGGCAACGCGCGCCCTCATGTTGCAAAACTGACTCGCTCTAAAATAAATAGCCATGTTTGGGAACTTTTGGCGCATTCCCCATACAGTCCGGACCTTGCTCCTTCTGATTACTCTGGGAATGATTATTCCGGGCCATTAGTAATGGAGCTTGCGGGAGAACACTTCGATTCGGAAGAAGCAGTCAAAAATTGGCTTTGAAAGTTTTTCGATTCAAAACCAAATCAAAACCACGAAAGAGGAATCCGTAAATTGCCTGTAAAGTGGGCAGAAGTCGCCAATAATAATGGAAATTTGGAATGGATTATTTGGAATGAATTCATGGTTTTATGTTCAATAAATTTTAGTTCAAAGTCCCGCAGTTCATCAACCCAATAGATTCCTTTCAAGATCTTTATTCTTTTCAAATAATCAATGCTCATGTCCTCCATTCGTATCTGTTTTCTGAATATTAATCTAGCAAGTATAAGAAACCGTCCCTCATGGATTCTGTAGACTTCGAGAGATCAATATCAAAACATATCTTCGTCAGAAAGCTATCAAGCTATCAAGCTATCAAAGCTATCAAAGCTATCAGAGCTATCAAGCTATCAAAGCTATCAAGCTATCAAGCTAGCAAGCCATCAAGCCATCAAAGCTATCAAAGCTATCAGAGCTATCAAAGCTATCAGAGCTATCAAGGCTATCAGAGCTATCAAGGCTATCAGAGCTATCAGAGCTATCAAGGTATCAAGCTATCAAATCTATCAGAGCTATCAAAGCTATCAAAGCTATCAAGCTATCAGAGCTATCAGAGCTATCAAGCTATCAAAGCTATCAAGCTATCAAAGCTATCAGAGCTATCAGAGCTATCAGAGCTATCAGAGCTATCAAAGCTATCAGAGCTATCAAGCCATCAAAACCATCAAGCTATTTAAGCAAAGCTTTTGATGGAAGAATTGATTCTGAATCTTTAAATTGAAATCTTTTTCAAATCCAAATCGAAATTAAGAAAAATCCCGCATTTCTATTTTGCTTGTGGTAGAGTTTTCTTTGGAAAATCCCCTTTTTCATTGCTCGACTTGGCTCACTCCCAAAATCGTCGATGAAACTCACGTTTCTTCGCGGACTCCTTTCAATGGGAGTGGCTCCGCCTCTACTCCTTTTTTTTTTACCCCACAAAAAAACCGTCTTGAAATTTTTAGAGAAAGAAAAAAGCACGACACATCACAAAAAAAATGTTTCGCCGACTGGGTGCGCGCGCGACCTGTAAGTAGGTCATTGCCGAGGCACACTCGAAAAAAGGGACAAAACCTTGGCGGATATTTTTGGGGTTTCGATGATTTACGTGAGAAAGAATTGTTTTTCGAGAAGAATTCGTTGATTTTAGTGATCGCAGAGAAATTGGGAATGGATGTGTGTGTTTCTGAATGATCTACTATATAAAAGAGTATTGTTTGTCTGTCTGTCCATCTGCCTGTCTCAGCCGTCTTTGAGCCAAAAAAAGCTGAACCTTTTTTAGAAAGACTTCAAATATCATCTAGTAATGTTCTAATCAAAAAAAACAAGGAAATCAAAATTCAATGGCACTGAGCGGGATCGAACCTGGATCGTGTGGGTTGTAGAAGATCGTGCTCCCGACTGCGCCACGCTGACATAACTCGCCTCCCCTTGGAAACCGATGAAAAGGGTCATGGGGCTTTTCCTGCTGGTACTTCTTGCTGGACGAAAAAAAGGAAATAATTCAATGGCACTGAGCGGGATCGAACCTGGATCGTGTGGGTTGAAGACGAGCGGGCTGCCGACTGTGCCATGGTGACACAACCTCCCTCCGGCTTGAAAACCGATGAAAAGCCTCACGAGGCTTTTTCGGTTGGTACTTCTTGCTGAACGTCTCCCTCGAAATCCCACAAGAGTATCTATCCAGAGTCTCTCTCAGAAAGCGAGCGATTACGTAGCCACACAAAGAACACACAAAGAACCAGTCATTTACACACTCTTGATGGCATAAAAATGGGATAAAAGAGAAGATATTTAGCTGTAAATATATAACCTTTCGTTTTCAGGGTCGGGGAATCTATTGGAGCTATTCATTTGATTAATGCAACCAATGGAAATTGAGATTTGATTGGTTTAAACTTTTCGATAAGTCTAAACTTTTCGATTTTGATTTTTTAGTCGATTTGTTGAGAGAAGATTTAAAGATTTATCCATCTAGATTGTCAAAGTGATACCAAAAAAGAGATCACGTCATTTCTTTTTCCAAAAATTTCCTTATGATTCACTAGAACGAAAAAAAAAATGGGCCACAGTTTGGAGAAAAACATAAACATGAGTTTTTTCTCGGTCTATTTCTTTCTTTTCTTTCTTTTCTTTCTTTTCACTTGCAATAGCACAACAACATGTTTATTTGGGTCATTCAAGGTGATTTGAATCGGCGCAAAAAGGGTTTCGATGGTGAATTCACAAAGAAAACAAGGTGAAATGGAATGTGTTTTGAATTGAAATTGAAATCCATAGCTGATTACTGTACTTGTCTTGCAGCCATGAGCCGATTGGCTGTCTGGCAGCTATGAGTCAATAGGTTGGCTGTCTTGGATCTATGAGCCAATTGATTGGTTGTCTTGCAGCTATGAGTCAATAGATTGGTTGTCTTGTAGCCATAAGCCAATAGATTGACTGTCTTGTCCATGAGCCAATAGGTTGGCTGTCTTGCAGCTATGAGCCAATAGATTGACTGTCTTGGATCCATGAGCCAATAGATTGACTGTCTTGTCCATGAGCCAATAGATTGACTGTCTTGTCCATGAGCCAATAGATTGACTGTCTTGTCCATGAGCCAATAGATTGACTGTCTTGGATCCATGAGCCAATAGATTGACTGTCTTGTCCATGAGCCAATAGATTGACTGTCTTGTCCATGAGCCAATAGATTGACTGTCTTGTCCATGAGCCAATAGATTGACTGTCTTGGATCCATGAGCCAATAGATTGACTGTCTTGTCCATGAGCCAATAGATTGACTGTCTTGGATCCATGAGCCAATAGATTGACTGTCTTGTCCATGAGCCAATAGATTGACTGTCTTGGATCCATGAGCCAATAGATTGACTGTCTTGTCCATGAGCCAATAGATTGACTGTCTTGGATCCATGAGCCAATAGATTGACTGTCTTGTCCATGAGCCAATAGATTGACTGTCTTGTCCATGAGCCAATAGATTGACTGTCTTGGATCCATGAGCCAATAGATTGACTGTCTTGTCCATGAGCCAATAGATTGACTGTCTTGGATCCATGAGCCAATAGATTGACTGTCTTGTCCATGAGCCAATAGATTGACTGTCTTGGATCCATGAGCCAATAGATTGACTGTCTTGGATCCATGAGCCAATAGATTGACTGTCTTGTCCATGAGCCAATAGGTTGGCTGTCTGGATCCATGAGCCGATTGGCTGTCTTGGATCCATAAGCCAATAGATTGCCTGTCTTGGATCCATGAGCCAATCTGGTTTACTATTTAGAAGCTAATAAGTAGGATCTACTTATCTACTGATCTGTATCGAGCTATTGTATCGAAAGATTGCTGTAGCTGAGTGTAGAAGCCTGAGACTCATGGCTTAGCTCTACAAGCTTTGCTACAAGCTTCGCTTTACTCTCTCTAGCAAATAAAAACTGAAAGTTACCTACTTGCCTTTCTCTTTCTCTACTTGCCTTTCCCTACTTGCCTTCCCTTCTTGACAAGGTCATCAGGATACCTCAGACATAACCTTGGCAATACCCATTCTCCCCTCTCCAATCCTCCCGCTCATTTTTTTTTAACCTGAGATCCTCAGGGACACTTGTCTTGTGACCAGGATTCTTGAGGCAACAGAGTCAGGAGAGAACTTCAGCTGACTAACTGAAGCTATTGAATGTATTTTCTTTTAAATAAACTCAACGGAAATGATTGTGTCATTAGAAGAGTCATTAGAAGAGTCATTAGATGCATTCAATTACGATCATCCCTTCGACAGCATCGATTTACTATTGCTTTCTTATCTAAGCATCCATTTCCAATCGATAAAATGTTTAAATCTACTGTAATTCTGATACAAAAGTACATGAATCACTGTTATCAAGATATGTAGTTGTTATGTTATGTGGCTTGTTAGTAGTATCATCTATGTCTGGTTGATGGTAAACATTATCCACTACTTCTGTGCAGGATCTTGCCCAGGATCCTGCCCAGGATCGTGCTCAGAAGTGCCCAGGATCTTCTAAAGCTGAGATCTCATAGATAAAGCTTGATCAACTGTTAGATTTAATCAAGTCCAACTATCGAACAACTCAATCAAGTCCAATTATCGAACAATCGAAGTCTCATCTACTATATGAAGCTGTGATAAAGCTGTGATAAAGATTAATCTGGTCGACTTGGTGTAAAAGTAATGGCAAGCTTGAGCTGATTTAATCCAATAGCCGATAATCTAATAGCTGAATCAAGTCCAACTATAGACCAATCGCAGTCTCATCTACTACACTCCACGGCTGTGATAAAGATTAATCAATTTCTGGTCGACTTGGTAATGGCAGGAGCTGATCAATGTTACGATCTTGTTGTGGCGAATAGCCACTAAAAAGTTACCTAACTCTGACAGCCTGTGAACTCTGACAGACTCTGACAGACTCTGACAGACTCTGATAGACTCTGATAGACTCTGACAGAGTGCTGACAGACTCTGACAGACTCTGACAGACTCTGACAGACTCTGACAGACTCTGACAGACTCTGATAGCCTCTGATAGACTCTGACAGACTCTGACAGACTCTGACAGACTCTGACAGACTCTGACAGAGTGCTGACAGACTCTGATAGACTCTGACAGACTCTGACAGACTCTGACAGAGTGCTGACAGACTCTGACAGAGTGAAGAGTACCAAGCAGTGAAGAGTAGCTTGAAGAGTACCAAAGAATATCTCTTTACACTTGTTTCCTTTTTGCAAACAATAAATGCTCATATGCTCAATATTCAAGGTAAGAAAAGGATTCTCTTTTCTCTTGGAGGGATTCTCTTGCGTTTTAATCATTCCTATGCAATGATCTATGCAATAACATCAACACCGACATCAAAACGCCATCTTGCAAGCTTTGATTTGAATCAAATGACCCAAAATATCCAATCAATCGAATCAATTCAATCATTATCTCAATTTCCCTGAATGCCCGGGCTCTCATGGCATTTTTCGAGCGGTGGAATGGCTGGGCGTCGTGCTGACCTTGTAAAGAGCGAATGGGGGGATGGGGAGAGTGTCTCATTCAGCTGCTCTCTTCTTTCTCTTTCCTCCAAAAACACAGACGATGCGCGCGTGGTGAACCCTCGATTTCGACTCTGCCTTTCAGTCTCTCCTTTGATCGGCATCCTCTCTTGCTTTCCCCCATTTCTCCCCTACTGCCACACTTTCACCCCAAACGATTACACCGATTCACCTTCATTTTTTGGTTCTTTTCTTTTCCATGGCACTAACCTTTGAACAATTTTAAATCGAATTTAATTTATTTAAATCTAACAGTCTAACAAAGTTCGCTTTTTGGCTTTTCAGAGTAAGTTGGATTTTTGGATAAATGAAAAGGTAGAAATTAGCGTTAGAACTTGAGCTTTAGAACTATTTAGCTTTAGAACTTGAGCTTGAGAGCTTGAGAGCTTGAGCTTGAGAGCTTTAGAGCTTGAGAGCTTGAGCTTGAGAGCTTGAGCTTTAGAGCTTGAGAGCTTGAGCTTGAGAGCTTGAGCTTGAGAGCTTTAGAGCTTGAGAGCTTGAGCTTTAGAGCTTGGGAGCTTGAGCTTTAGAGCTTGAGAGCTTGAGCTTTAGAGCTTCATCTCTAGAACTATTTTGTATTAGGTTAGCAACCTAATAATGACGCGTTTATGTAATAAATCATTTATTTCAAAAAAAACACAAAAGAAGAGCTTTCAATTCGAAAGGTATTCTCCATTAGTATCTATGACTTCTTCCCATCTTCTGCGCAAATCCCGGATCCCATCCTCCAAGAACTTGGGAGTTTTTGAGGCGAAGTAGTCATTCACTGCTTTTATGACCTGAGCATGATCATCGAATCTCTAGAAATCTTTCCTTTAGATCTTCATCTCTAGAACTCTAGCTTTAGAGCTTCATCTCTAGAACTAGCTTTAGACCTTCATCTCTAGAACTCTAGCTTTAGAGAACTCTTCTCTAGAACTCTAGCTTTAGAGCTTCTTCTCTAGAACCATTTATCTTTAGAACTATGTATCTATCTCTTTCCCAAATCACTTTTATATGCCTTAGTTTTTAGTTTGAAGATGGAGGCAGAGTTATTCCAACGATCGGTTAATCAATTGAGTTTATCCCTTCCACTCAGTCCGCTCTCGATTTCACCAATGGCTCTGAACTCAGCTCTAGCTTCTCAACAACCATCACCACTCCTAATCTCACAGCCAACAGGTAGAAAACGTTTCTGATACTGTAACAGTACCTAAACTATGTAACAGTACCTCTTGGAGCTTGGAGCTTGGATAGCTTAGAATTCTCCAGACTGGGATTGCCTAAAGACGCTTGTAGAAGCTTGTAGAAGCTTGCAGAAGCTTGTAGAAGCTTGTAGAAGCTTGCAGAAGCCCAAGAACTTTTGTGGACAATCCTTGACCTACACAAAAGAATCTTCTGAATCTCCTTTTCGAACTCCTCCAATCGAATTTCCAGTTCTGTATCCCGGATCAGCTTTCCGTGCCGTTCCCTCGCATCCAATCCCTTCATCATCCACATCATCAGCTTGTTCCGCTCAACTCACTGAATCATTTTTCATGTCCGCCATTCATTCGCTTGTCATCGACGCGTCAAACACGAGCGAAGAGTCAATGAGCGAGGCAGGCACCATGTCCGAGAGAGGTTAGCCTTATTGAAATCAATTTTTGGTTTGGCAACTATTAAGATACTCTTCTCCATATTGTTACAATTGTTACAATTGTCCTCCAATTGTCTTTCAACTCTTCCAATTGTCTTTCAACTCTTCCAATTGTCTTTCAACTCTTCCAATTGTCTTCCAATCCTTCCAATTGTCTTCCAATCCTTCCAATTGTCTTCCAATCCTTCCAATTGTCTTCCAATCCTTCCAATTGTCTTTCAACTCTTCCAATTGTCTTTCAACTCTTACAATTGTCTTTCAACTCTTCCAATTGTCTTTCAACTCTTCCAATTGTCTTCCAATCCTTCCAATTGTCTTCCAATCCTTACAATTGTCTTACTTCAACTCACCAAATCCTTCCAGAGTCTCCAATCTCAAACACTCATTTAGCTCGAGAAATTTCCATTTTTCTTGGCTTGTTTTGATTTGTTTTGGCTTGTCTTGACTTGTTTTAGCTTCTTTTAGCTATCTTGGCTAGTTTTAAAGCAAAAAATACTTAATCTAGTAAATTTGAACATAATAAATCTAAAAAAAATAGTCTAAAATCGAGAGACTCGTAACGGAATTTGGAAGTTCAACTTTGACACAAATTTTCTCTATGTTCTTATATCTGAGTATACAAAACAAATTCTACTTTTCTATAACCAAATTTAATGAGGATCATTTTAAAATCAACCTCAAGTCAATCTGATAATTGGAAGTCGAGTTACAGAGTAAAATCGAAAAGTGCGCTAAATTTTGACTATCGAAAAACGGCACTTTAGCGCACTACTTCAAGAGTGTTTTTCTCTATGTTCCTACACATAAGTATACAAAAAAAATTCTACTTTTCTTTAGTCAAATTTAATGAGGATTCTTTTAAAAACCAATCATAAGTTGCTTGAGCTTCTATACCTCGAGTTATAGACCATCTAAGTTGATCAACTTTTGTACTTTGACAACTTTGACAGTTCAACTTTGACATAACTTTTCTCTATGTTTTTATCAATGAGTATACAAAACAAATTCTACTTTCTATAACCAAATTTAATGAGGATTCTTTTAAAACCAACCATAAGTCGATCTGATAATTGGAAGTCGAGTTATAGAGTAAAATAGAAAAGTTCCAAAACTCCGAGACTCCTATTTGGAAGGTCAACTTTGAGCCAAATTTTCTCTATGTTCTTACACATAAGTATACAAGATAAATTGTACTTTTATATAACCAAACTTAATGAGGATTCTTTTAAAATCAACCATAAGTTGCTTGAGCTTCTATACCTCGAGTTATACCCCATCTAAGTTGAGCAACTTTTTCAGGTAAATAGTTCAACTTTGACACAACTTTTCTCTATGTTTTTATCAATGAGTATACAAAACAAGTTCTACTTTTCTATAACCAAATTTAATGAGGATTCTTTTAAAAGCAATTACAAGTCGATTCAATTCCCATATCTCGAGTTCTAGATCGTTCAAGTTGATCTCTTTTGTCCAATCACTTAATTTCAATCTCAATCCATTCTGTTAACGAATTCAAAACAAAAATTTAATAAAAGGTTACTTTATAGTTACTTTATAGTTACTTTATAGCTAACTTTTAAAAGATATTCAATTGTCGTTGTTGTTTTCGAGTTGATATTTCATCTTTCATTCAGCTAAAGTAGTCACCAAAGTTCAACAAAACCACCACCATTTTGTTGGGGTCAATTCCAACTGTTACTGACTCCAATTCACTCAAATCTCCACCATCTGGCATTAGGCCAAATCTAGATAATCGAAAAAACAAGACAGAAAAGAAAAAAAAAAGAAATTTCTAAATTCCATTCGATTTCTTCGAAAAAAAAAAAATGCCTTTGTCTCGAGATTTTGGCGCGAAAATCGCGGCAATCAAGCCGATCTACGGTTTGTTTTTTTTTGTCTGGACTAAAGAAATCTCTTTTTCTTCCCCTTTTTCACTTTTTACTCTCCTTTAATCGAAATTTTAAAGTTCATGAAAGCGAAAGTTTTTCTGAAAGTTGGGATTGAAATTTGGATTAAACGATATGCATTTAATGTTAAAAGAGAAAAATCGGCATGTATTGGGCGATCCGTTTGCGGTGAAGCCATCACACGTTTGCGGTGAAGCGATCTGCGCTGTCCGTCTATCTATTGGGTTGGTGGGAAAGTCCTTTCCGATTTTTTGGGAGAGTACCTTATTTGTCTATTTGACTATTTGTCCAATTTAGACGTTTTATAGCTCATCCGAAAGCTGAATTCAAGACGGATCGATTGGTAAAAACCGTTTTGAGATATCTCTTTTCTAAAAGTTTTTACAGCTACTTTAGTAAAGGGCGGCAGAGCGAAAAAAGCCAAAAAATGGCTGTTTTCACGTTTCGTTAGTTTTCCGTGCAGAAACCTAGGCTAAAAACATGTGTTTCGTGATCAGCGTCAAAAACAACCCTTAGACACAAATTTTCAGAATCTTAGCAAAAAATTTTTGACAAATATTGTCACCGGTGGAAGTCGAACCAGCGACCCTCAGATCTTTCCACCAACCCAATAAAAAACTTGATTACAAATCACAACTTGATTACAATTGATTACAAAAGCATACAAATTGATTAGATATTGTAATTTTCTAAAAATTAAGTTAGAATTTGAAAGAGTAAAAAAGAAATGGCCTTTGTCCGTTTGCCTTGGAGATGCCTTGGAGGACGATAACTTCTTCTAGAGACCATATTATTCTTAACAATTCATATAGTTTTATAGCGGAGATTTCAAGCTTTTAAATGATACCAAATAGAGGTTGATTGGTCTAAGGAATCCAGAGAGAATTGAGAAAGAAAATTCTTGATTCCGATCGAATTGTTCTCTCATTTTAGCTGTTGTTTAAGCAACAAAATGGTTAAAAGAATCCAGAATTTGTAGCAAAATAGCTAGTTGGGATTGAATTAAAGGAATTGAATTAAAGGAATTGAATTAAAGGAATTGAATTAAAGGGAATGGTTTAAAGGGAATGGTTAAAAGGGAACGGTTAAAAGGGAACGGTTAAAATGGAATGGTTAAAATAGAATGGTTAAAAGGGAACGGTTAGAAGGGAACGGTTAGAAGGGAACGGTTAAAATGGAATGGTTAAAATGGAATGGTTAAAATGGAATGGTTAAAATAGAATGGTTAAAATAGAATGGTTAAAAGGAAACGGTTAGAAGGGAATTGGAACCATATTGGATCCGTATCTAAACCATATTGGAACCATATTGGAACGGTATTGGAACCATATTAGAACCATATTGGAAGGGAATGGTTAAAATAGAATGGTTAAAACGGAAGGTTTAAAACGGAAGGTTTAAAACGGAAGGTTTAAAACGGAAAGCTTTCCCAATGAAACTTTCCCTGAACGAGACTTTTCCCGAACACAAGCTTTACCAACAGTTTACCACGAGTTTACCCAAGCCAAAAAGAAACAATTATCTATCGGGCCCGTGTGCCAGATGAAGAGCGATTATGCACGCGCACAAAGACCACCTCGTGGCCATTTGTCAGGGATTCTCTTTTGCTTTATTGATGCCACAAAAAAGATATTCAGCTGTAAATTTGTATCCTAGGGTTTTCGCGGTCGGTGAATCGATTGGAGCATTTGAATAAGTATAACTACTCATTCAAAACCGAGATAGATGCAATTAAAGCTTGCCTTTTCTGTAAAGATTTTTCTGTAACGATTTTTCTGTAAAGATCTACCTGATTCAATAACCCAAACAATTCCCGTATCTTTGCCATATTTAACTAGAGCTTTAGCTAAAGTTTAAAGCTAAAGCTAAAGCTTAAGATGAAAATTTTTTAGAAAACATTCTTTTGTATAACATTCTGTATAAATGACCTAATTCTGAGCAGGTTTTTGAGTAGAAGTTGAATGAAATCCATTGCCTTTCACAGAACCAGTCCACTTCGAAATGCCAGACTTTCTTTTTTCTAAGAGATGACCTATTTTTGGGTGTCTTTTTCTTTTCTTTTCCTTTTCTTTTCTTTTTCTTTTTCTTTTCCTTTTTAAATTGCGTAACTTCTGGGATTTGCATAGGAGAAAAAGAACAAGTTTTTCGATCTTTCTTTCGATCTTTCTTTCTTTTCTTTTCGTCAAACGTTTTAGGGAGCTTTGAAAATTTCTAAAATGAAAGAAAGAAAATGAAATGCTTTTTATAACTAAAGCTACTATTCTAGAACTAGATTAGTTTTAAATCTAGCCCAACAGATGACCTGAAAGATGGCCTATTTAGCCTGAAAGCTTCTGTCTCTAGAGTTCGGTTTAAGATTGTTCTAGAACTAGATTTTTAAAAGACTTTACCGGCTCAGGATCAGTGTCAAGTTTATTCATAAGTTGCCTGGCTTGGTTGCCTGGCTTCGTTGCCTGGCTTGGTTGCCTGGCTTGGTTGCCTGGCTTCGTTGCCTGGCTTCGTTGCCTGGCTTCGTTGCCTGGCTTGGTTGCCTGGCTTCGTTGCCTGGCTTCGTTGCCTGGCTTGGTTGCCTGGCTTGGTTGCCTGGCTTCGTTGCCTGGCTTCGTTGCCTGGCTTGGTTGCCTGGCTTGGTTGCCTGGCTTGGTTGCCTGGCTTCGTTGCCTGGCTTCGTTGCCTGGCTTGGTTGCCTGGCTTGGTTGCCTGGCTTCGTTGCCTGGCTTCGTTGCCCGGCTTGGTTGCCTGGCTTGGTTGCCTGGCTTCGTTGCCTGGCTTCGTTGCCTGGCTTCGTTGCCTGGCTTCGTTGCCTGGCATTAAAATCTAGTTTAAAGTTGTTTTGGAAGACAATTCTTGAAAAGTGCTTAAGCCAGATGAAGCTTTTGACTCTGATCCAGCTTACATAAACGATATCACTCAAGATTTGTTCTCTACAAATTCAAATTTCCATTCTATAGATTCTATACGATATTTAAAGATAAATCTTTTAAATTTAGAGTTTATTGCATTTCGGATTCGATTGTAAATAGGAAATCTTAAAGGTTAAAAGATTTTTTCCTTTGGAAAGTTATCGTAAACTTGACGCTAAGCTTTTAAGAGGATTTAGGAGCTTTGAGAGCTTATGAAAAGCTGTTCATAAGCTCTCAAAGCTTTTCATAAGCTCTCAAAGCTTTTCATAAGCTCTCAAAGCTTTCCAGAAGCTCTCAAAGCTTTCCAGAAGCTCTCAAAGCTTTCCAGAAGCCTCAAAGCTTCCAGAAGCCTCAAAGCTTCCAGAAGCCCCAAAGCTCCCAGAAGCTCTCAAAGCTTCCAGAAGCCTCAAAGCTTTCCAGAAGCTCTCAAAGCTTCCAGAAGCCCCAAAGCTTTTCATAAGCTCTCAAAGCTTCCAGAAGCCTCAAAGCTTCCAGAAGCCTCAAAGCTTCCAGAAGCCTCAAAGCTTCCAGAAGCCTCAAAGCTTCCAGAAGCCTCAAAGCTTCCAGAAGCCTCAAAGCTTCCAGAAGCCTCTCAAAGCTTCCAGAAGCTCTCAAAGCTTTCCAGAAGCTCTCAAAGCTTTCCAGAAGCTCTCAAAGCTTTCCAGAAGCTCTCAAAGCTTTCCAGAAGCTCTCAAAGCTTTCCAGAAGCTCTCAAAGCTTTCCAGAAGCTCTCAAAGCTTTCCAGAAGCTCTCTCAAAGCTTAGATGACAGTATTAAGTTAAATCGTATTCCTTTTTCTATATTATCAAGAATTGAGGTCATTGACCTCTTCGAGTAGAAGAGAGATCCCTCTTTTTGAGGTGAATCCTTTTTCTTCTTCTTTTTCTTCCTTTTTAACCGATTGGGGGTCACCCGGACTTCTTTTTTTCGTCTTTTTTCCTTTTTTTCTTTTTTTCTTTTTTCGGGAACCGATTTTCTACTTTAGAAAGGTCGTTTTGCCGATTTCTCTCGATTTTTGTCCCGATTACTGGTAGAATTTAGGGAAATTGATTGAAAGGGACAAGAAATGAAATTTACAGAATAGAATTTTTACAGAATATCGATAAACCTTCAAAACTTAACAATAAACTCTTTCTTGAAGCTGTCAATGACTTAAATTTTAGCTCTTGAAGCTGCTCATTGACTCATTGGCAGCTCTTGAGGCTCTTGAAGCTGTCAATGACTCATTAACAGCTCTAGAAGCTCTTGAAGCTGCTCATTGACTCATTGGCAGCTCTTGGGGCTCTTGAAGCTGCTCATTGACTCGTTGACAGCTCTAGAAGCTGCTCATTGACTCATTGACAGCTCTAGAAGCTGCCCATTGACTCATTGACAGCTCTAGAAGCTGCTCATTGACTCATTGACAGCTCTAGAAGCTGCTCATTGACTCATTGACAGCTCTAGAAGCTGCCCATTGACTCATTGACAGCTCTAGAAGCTGCCCATTGACTCATTGACAGCTCTAGAAGCTGCTCATTGACTCATTGACAGCTCTAGAAGCTGCCCATTGACTCATTGACAGCTCTAGAAGCTGCTCATTGACTCACTAACAGCTCTTGAAGCTGTAAATGACTCAAATTTTCGAGTTATTCTCTTGTCAACTCTTGTCAAGTCTTGTCAAATGTCATATTGTTCTTAAAAAGTGAAAAGTTCAACCGTAGAAGGTTAAAATTGAGCTTTAAAAAGAGAAATGTGAAGTTTTAGGGATCGATGAAGTGCCAGCGGGGAGTCTTCTTTGTCAAGTGTGCTCTGATCGAGCTTCCGGATTTCACTATGGAGTTTTCGCATGTGAAGGGTGTAAGGTAAAGATATTGAAGTGTTTAGGTTTCATTTCTGTATTGTTTTTGTTTTTTTAAGGCTACTGCAAAAGAAAATCCTTTTTTTTTATCTATACCTTTGTTAAAGTCGACTTTTTTTGCGGTAATTATACTGTGTTCAATATTTATGGGAAATTTTGAGCTCGCAATTCGTTTAGCATTGTCTAGCGCTCTCAAAATCCGTTTAAAAGTCGTTTAGCGTTGTCTAGCGGGCTCTCAAAATTGGTTTAAAAGTCGTTTAGCGTTGTCTAGGGCTCTTAAAAATTGATTTATGGAAAGAATCGTGAAGAAAAACACTGCATAGAAGTTAGAATAAGCTCGAGTTTCTAGATTATCTTTACATTTTACTAAATTTGTTATTCAAAGATTGATTGATCGCAATTTTCGACAGCTGTCAATGATACAAAAATTTGGCTAATCGAATGTAGACAGCTGAATTACTGGATTCAAAAACCCATGCCTTTTAGAAATTCTTTGAACTTTTGCTCTTTGAACTTTTAGAACTTTAAAATTCTCACTTTTTCTATGACATTCTATTAATATTGAGCAATTTTCATTCGCAAAAAGTCCTCTAAAGTCCTCTAAGGTCCTCTATAGTCCTCTATAGTCCTCAATAGTCCCTCTAAGGTCCTCTATAGCCCTCAATAGTCCTCAATAGTCCTCTATAGTCCTCAATAGTCCTCAATAGTCCTCTAAAGTCCTCAAAATCTCGTAAAAACGATCAATTCTCAATAGTAAAACGATCAAATCACTTAAATTGAGAAAAATCGGAACACTTTCCGCTAGTCGATTTCCCCATTTCACTTTTTTTGGCCTACATAAATTTCATGGCAATTTTTCCCGCGCATTGCTCAAATATGGGAGAAATTTGTGGAGGGAAACGGGAAAGAGGAAAGGTCAAAGAAATAGGCAAGTTGACAAGAAATAGAGATTGAATTGAGGACATTGGCACATTGGAAACATTGAGGACATTGGGAAACAAAGAAGCTTATGAGACTTTTGCAATGAGAGATGGATCGAAATGCGGCCAGAACCTGCCAGCAAGGCCCTAGTCTTGGCCTGGTCTCCCTTTACTACAAGCCTGCCCGCCAAAAGCCAAGATCTGGTTTCTGCCCTTGCCTAGAAAATACCCTAGACCCTAGAACCTCGAAAATCCCTGTGTCAATCATCACTTTCTCTACAAAGTTCATTCAAAAGACAAGCTGAAGCCTTAAATCTAAGCCAAGATTGCCCAATCTAATCCATTCCCAATTCCAACTCATTCAGGGTTTCTTCCGTCGCTCAATCCAGCAGAAAATCCAGTACCGAGCTTGCTCCAAGATGCAAGATTGCCCAATCGTTCGAACTAATCGAAATCGTTGCCAATATTGTCGATTAAAGAAATGTATCGCTGTTGGAATGAGTCGGGATGGTCAGTTATATCCAAATTTGATTTATAATTATATGCTGGCTATATTTTAGTCCTGTAAATAGCATCTTCTTTCAGCGGTTCGATTCGGTCGAGTACCAAAGCGGGAGAAAGCTCGAATGGTCGAAGAGATCGCTCGCTCATCCGTGCGATCTCAGGTTCGTTCTTGAAAATTCATTATAAAGTACTGTACTGTACTAAAGAAGTGAAGGAGTTGGTAAGAAGAATGACGGAGTTGGCAAGTAGAGGATTTCCGGAGAGGAGATTGAACCCTCGACCTTTTGCTTTCCAGGCAATTGCTCTAACTACTAAGCTATCGAGTACCTTAATTTGCCAAGAGAAAGAGAGAAAGACAAGGCCATCTGACTATTAGTGTAGCTCATTGGTCGAGCGTTCACTCAGAGGTCACTGGTTCAGCGCAAGCAAAAGGACACTAGTTCGAATCTCAGCGCTGACCATATTTTGAACAAAAGAAGTTGGCAATGCCAATGCCAAATCTATATTTTTTTGAATTTAGATTAAAAATCTAAATCTATTTCATTTAATTTAAAATCTAATTCTTTTAGGTTGATGCGATTCGTCTCCATTTCGAGGATCCAACCGCCGTCTTTGCGAGAACCACACACGCTTTCGCTCGGCTACTCGAAGCGGTAAGAATAGACTTAAATAAATAAAAAAAAGCACTTAAATAAATAAAAAAGCATTTAAATAAATAAAAAAGCATTTAAATAAATAAAAAAAGCACTTAAATTAATAAAAATAAAAATCTAATTAAATGAAGCACTTAAATGAATCAAACAAAGATTAATGCATGAACCAAATGGTCAGAATCACATTGAAAGACCTTTAAAATGCTTTCAGTATCAAAATTTGGACAAAACACCATAATTCCTGCCTCTTATACCATAATTAGCATTTAGTAAAAAGAATTAGCACTAGATTTGGTCAAGGTGATACGAGCTTCAGACAACCAAAAACAGATTCCCAGCTAATTTTATAATGGATAAGCGTATTGATTTCTTGTGGAAATAGATTAATGTACAGATATTTAAATACCATAAATACTCTAATAAAACCGAAAATGCGGTCATTCTATTCTTTTTGCGTTTTTTCAACTAAAAGTCACAAAAACAAAGCTTTCACCATAGAAACTGATAAAAAGCACTTAACTTGAGATTAGTTAGCATTCGTGGAGGAGATCGTCAAGCAGCAAGTGAATCTAAAAAACACTACAAAGAAAGCTTCCGCCATAGAAAATAATAAAAACCACTTAACTTAACATTAGTTGGCATTAAGTTCGTGGAGGAGATCGTCAAGAAGCAAGTGAATGTAAAAAAAACACAACAAAGAAAGCTTTCACCATAGAAAATAATAAAAACCACTTAACTTAACATTAGTTGGCATTCCTGGAGGCGATCGTCAAGAAGCAAGTGAATCTAAAAACACTACAAACAAAGCTTCCGCCAAAGAAAATAATAAAAAGCACTTAACTTAAGATTAGTTGGCATTCGTGGAGGAGATCGTCAAGCAGCAAGTGAATCTAAAAAACACTATAAAGAAAGCTTCTGTCATAGAAAATAATAAAAACCACTTAACTTAACATTAGTTGGCATTAAGTTCGTGGAGCAGATTGTCAGGAAGCAAGTGAGTCTAAAAAAAACACTAAAAATAAAGCTTTCGCCATAGAAAATGGTGTTAAAAATGTAATTTAGCACTATCAAACAAAAAACAAACACGATCACATCAGAAAAACACAAAAAGAATAAAATGAAATGAACGAAAAAGGAAAAAAATTTCGCGCCAATTAAGTGGGGTACGGTAGTTTTACCACACTTTAAAGCGCCAACCCAGGATTTCGTCGGTAAATGGACGGAAGTTGTAAAGTTGCGACCTTTTTCCAAGAATAATATAATATCTACCATATATAAAGCAAAAGAGACGTCTTTCTGTCCGTTTGTCTGTCTGTTTGTCTGTCTATCTGTCTATCTGCCTGCCTGTATGCCTGTCTATCCGTCTGCCTGCCTGCCTGACCGTCTGTCTGTCTGTTTGTCTGTCTGTTTGTCTGTCTGTCCGTCTATCTGTACACAGCTATTGGTAAAAAGGGGCGGGGTTGGGTGAAAAACGCGAACGCTAGCGAGCTGGTAATATAATATAATATAATGTCTTTAAGGTGTGGTCAGTCTGGTCCGGATCACCAGGTCAATGCCCGCTTCCATTTGCCTCTTATCTTCCTTCAATCAAAGCTGTCGTCGACTTCGCGAACTCATTGCCTGGTTTCTTATGCATTCCACAAGAGGAAAGGGTTCTTTTGTTAAAGGTTGGCAAAGTTACA
Organism: Mesorhabditis belari; assembly: GCA_958450365.1. NCBI lineage: Eukaryota > Metazoa > Nematoda > Chromadorea > Rhabditida > Rhabditidae > Mesorhabditis > Mesorhabditis belari. Next base: position 1,098,859 of record CAUEEP010000921.1, read on the forward strand.
AGTACTTAGTTACATGTACTTAGTTACAAGTACTCTCTTTTAAAAATGACCCATTCTTCTCTTCAGGCTTGTGTCTTCGACGTCTTGCTGATTGTTGGTTGTGCTCGTGAACCCCCGCCAGCATCTGCATCTCCACTCCTTTCCCATTCAATTGCTTTATTGTCATCAAGAATTCGTTCCTATCCAGCGACACCGATTTTAGCAGCGTTGGCGATTTGTGCCTCGTCACCTACTCCGTCACCACTGGTTTGTTATCAAGAATTCTTTCTAAGTTTCTTTCTAAGTAAACTATTGCTACAAACCAAATTATGGAAAGTCAGCCTTTTCTCTTGTCATTAACTCTTCTAGATTCTAATCAATAAAGCCAAGGTTCTAACAGGAATTTAATAAACTGAGCTCAGGTCTGTACTGCAGAGCTGCAGCTCCAGCTCCAGGCTAGCAGCTCCAGCTCCAGGCTAGCAGCTCCAGCTCCAGCCTAGCAGGTCAAACCAGTCCTGGCTGGTTGATGAAAAGAAATCTTAGCATCTGTACTGCAGCTTAATAAGCTACCGTAAAAACTGTAGGATCTAATTTTAAACATATCCATTTTCTAGCTTGCTTTACAGCATTTCCTAGCTTGCTTTACAGCATTGAACCAACTAGAACTAATGTTGCTCTTAATCTAAGTACTAGAATACAATTGAAGCTCTTCGAAGCTCTTCAAAGCTCAATGTAGTAAGCTTTCAAGAGTTACACCGGTTCTTGACTCTCTCCAACTCAACCCAAAGCATTTTCCATTCTATTTCTGAACTCTAAATTTGTGTTCCGTGATGGCTGAGTGATGGCCGAGGGCGGGTAGAATAGCAAGGCTGTCGAGCTAAACTAAACAATTTCCAGACAAGTCGTCTAGCTGAATCATATTGGGGAGTGGTGAGTGCAACGGTTCCCTCATGTGTCCCATCAATGCCGACACTACTCGCCGATTTGCGAGCATTGTCCATTCTGCACAGTGAACGTGTTCGTTGCCCAGTGCCAAAGAAATCGTTGAGGTTTGGTGATGGAATTTAAAGCTGTAGTACTTAGGAAGATCACAGAGACAAGGAAGGCTTTTACTAGGGAATTTTAACTGAGTTTGATGGTTAAATGACATGCTATTAGACGCAGAATTTTACACTGATTCCGAATTTGTTTTTCGTGATGGCTGAGTGATGGCCGAGTGTCAGTGAGTTAGAATCCAAAGCAAATAGTCGCTAGTTCGAGTTCGAGCTTGGCTTTTCGTTTTCTCTTTTGGATTTTCGCTAGCACAGTTGATGATAGTTGAGATTTTCTCTTTAGTAAACGTTCAAATATCAATCAATCTTGTAGTCAGATTGTAGGAATTAACAAAATGAACAAAATTCAATCTTTAAATTGCTATTTGTAGAGAGCGTCACTCTTCACTTGCATCTCTCCTCGAAGGGCCAGTTCTCTCATCATCCAGCTCATCAATTTCATCGTGTCCATTGCTCATCAATACATCCACTTTTCTCTCACAATCCCCGCATTTAAAGGTGACTTCTAGCTACAGTAATCTAGTTGTAACTTGTAGCTACAGTAATCTAGTCGTAATCTATCGCTACAGTAATCTAGTCGTAACCTGTAGCTACAGTAACCTAGTTGTAACTTCTAGCTACAGTAATCTAGTCGTAATCTATCGCTACAGTAATCAACTTGTAACGTAGCTACAGTAACCTAGCTGTAACCTGTAGCTACAATAATCTAGTTGTACTTCTAGCTATCGTAATCTAGTCGTAACTTGTAGCTACAGTAATCCAGCCACTTTTTACAGTGACAGTAATCAGCTGAATTCATTTTGGCATTCAAAAGAGTATGCAAATTTTCAGATCGAGCTCTCTCCAGCGACTTCGCTCGACTTTTCGATTGACGAGATTGACGAGGATAAACCGCTCGATTTATCGATGAAGAAACGAGTTTGCTGAAATTTGTAATACCTTTGTAATACCTTGTAATACTTTGACGTTATTTGTAACTGACGGACAATTTGACGGAGAATTTTTCGGAGAATTTGCCGGAGAATTTGATGGACAAACTGACGGACAATTTGACGGACAATTTGCCCGGCAATTTGACGGACAAATTGACGGATAATTTGACGGACACTTTGACGGACACTTTGACGGACAATTTGACCGACAAATTTCTCTGTACTCATCTGTAGCGTTTCGATAAACTTCTGTCTCACTTTGAACTCTCTTTCACCCACTGCCACCGTTGTTTTCTCTGAAATCTCAACTTTCATTTGCTTTTTTGAATCATCATAGCTGAAACTCCTAGATACAAAAAGGATATTCAATTAAAGAATATTCAGTTAACAAAATTCATTTAACATTAACTGAATATCCCTCCTTTCTCCCTTTATCTTTTAAAGAAATTCCGGTGATTTATTTTGTTCTCATTTTGTTGAAATTGCAGCTAGTTTCGGATAGTTTTTTTTAAATTTGCAAAGAATAAATAAATAAAACTGATATTGACAAAATTAACCTTTAAAATAACTGAATTTTGATGAATTTTCGGAAAAAAATAAGAATATCAAAGCTTTTTTACATTATTTTCTAAAAAATTAAAAAAAAAAGATTGAAGCTGAGAGCATTTAGAGTCCAAATTAAACAAATAAAGAGAAAGCTTTGAAGCTTTGAAGCGATCAATCATAAACAGCAAACAAAAGTGGCTTCGTTGAATTTGATTGAGCCAGTTGATTGAGCGATTAGATTGAGCGATTAGATTGAGCCATTAGATTGAGCGATTAGATTGAGCCATTTGATTGAGCCATTTGATTGAGCCATTTGATTGAGCCATTTGATTGAGCCAGTTGATTGAGCCAGTTGATTGAGCCATTTGATTGAGCCATTAGGTTGAGCCATTAGGTTGAGCCAGTTGATTGAGCCATTTGTTTCTATTCATTTCCTACAACTTTCAAATGAGTCACTTTCACAAATGGATCCATTGTGGTACCATTGTGGGGTACAAGTGGTACCGCGTTCGCTTCCAGAGCGAAACCTCACAGGTTCAATTCCTACTTTGGATTTGTCTTTTGCTTCTTCTTTAAGAAGTGTTGACTAGTGTTTTTTGCGTGGCTAGCGTCCAAGAAATATGTTGTGCACACGCTTAAAGAAAACTTCTTGAAGAAAAACGAAAAGAAATAACAAGGGCGAGGATCGAACTTGCGAGGTCTCGCTCCGGAATCGAACGCGGGACCACTCGGCCACGGCTGCACTGAAACCGGTCTGCAAAGAGGCCGCTAAGACCCAAATGATCACATTTTCAGACCCAAGTGGTCACATTTTCCTTACAAAACTTTAGACGCCCAAATTCGTCATAGTCTTTGCCAGAATCACTCATGGGAAGACGCCATTTTTGTTCAACAGGGCGTCAAAGTAAACGCAAATAATTATCGTATTCTCTCTAATCGTAGTGCACCCGGGCGATCCGAGTTGATGACTATTTTACAGTCTCTAAGTCTTCCCAGAAGCTCAGCACTCTAATCATCGTCAAGACCTCATCGTCAGCTACATTTTCCGACCCCACATCGATAGGTTCTGATAAGCGGCTCTCGAGATTTCGATGAATTTAGGCTTTAGTGCTTTAGTGCACACGCTTAAAGAAAACTTCTTGAAGAAAAAGGAAAAGAAATGTATTTAATTGTGCAGTGTAGTCGAAAAAGGATAGATCTTTTTTTAAATAAAAAATGTGCTAAATAATAAATTAAATAAAAAAAAAATTGGGCTTAAAAATGACTGGACTTTGATGAATTTCACAAAAAAAAAAAAAACAGGAATATCACAGATTTCTCTATCACATTTTCTGGGGAAAAAAAGCTGAATAATAAATTATATTAGATTAGATATATGCAAATTGCTAAGCTATTGTAATTTTTCAAAAAATTCGACTAAAAATTCCATTAAAAATTGAAAGGCTAAAATGAGAAACGACTTTTCTCCGTTTTCCGGGGGTTCTTGAATGAGCACTGAAAGCTTTGAAAGACCATAACTTCTTCTAGAGACAACACTATTCTTAACTATTTATATAGTTTGATAGAGGGGATTTCAAGCTTTTAAATGATACCAAATAGAGGTTGATTGGTCTAAGGAATCCAGAGAGAATTGAGAAAGAAAATTCTTGATTCCGATCGAATTGTTCTCTCATTTTTTTTTTTGAGGTCAAGAATCAGTCTCTTTAAAGTTTCTTTCGCCATCTCGAAAAGTGAACTTGTGAACGAGGAACCGGAAAAGTGAACGAGGCGCTTATCCACTACACCGCTTATCCACTGGTGTAGTGGATAAGCGTCTCGTTTCCAAAAATCGCTCAAGTTTTTGCTCGGGTTCAATCCCCGGATCCAGCTATTGATTTAGTCTACCCTAATCCAGCCGTTCTCTTGATTTAGCTGCCGCTATCTCTTTGAGTTTTTCCAATCAATTGGAAATGAATTCCAATCAATTTGTATTTTCTCTCATTCAAAAGCCTCTTTAATACTGTATTGACAAAATATAATTGTTTCTAGATAAAGTTATAGGCTTTCAAAGCTTTCAAATGATGGCTACTCATTCAAAACCCCAATGAAACAAGAGGCAGACCGAGATTTCCCTTTCTGAATCCCAGACTTTATGCTCAAAATGGAAACGCAAACTTTGTGACGCATTGAATTCTCTATTTTTCTCTATTTTTCTCTTTTTCTCACTACTATAAATCGTTACTTAGAAAAAAGATACGATTTCAATGCACCAGAAAGGATGCGTTTGTATTTTGAGCTCAAAGTCTACTTAAAGCAACCGGAAAAGCAAAAAAATAAAACTCTTGAATCGACAAATGAAAGAGAGTTAAAGATTTTTAAAAAAAATTATTTTAATAAATGAAGCTAAAAGTTTAAATGCAAATTGGAATCTAAATGTTAATCAAAGCTCATTAAAATAGGGTTTAAAAAAGGATTATGTCTGGGGGAAATACTTAAAGAGAAAAAAAACTAGAAAAAACCCGTATTTTCATGAATATTCATTGATTAGTTAGCCAAAATTGAAAAAATATTTCAATTAACATAGAAATTTACTTAGTATAGCTCGATTACTGTCTTCTACAGCTACTGTAGCTTTTTTTGATATTGTGAAAGGGTTACTGTAAAGCTTTAGTCACTTTCTACCATCATCCAGCGATTCAGACGTTTATCTACAGTAACCGAGCTACAGTATCGTCAAAAACCGTAATCTCCAACTAAAAATATAGTAATCCACGTGAAAATACCGTAATCTACGACTTTAGCTTTAGCCACAGTACCAAATGCATCATTTGATTGTACAGTAGCCAGCTACAGTACTCCAGACAGAGCAATAACCCAACAATTGATGACTAGAGAACTGTGGCTGACTAGGATCACGATATGCATTGAATACTGTACTGCAACCAGCTACAGTATCCCAATTTTTATCTCAAGATACAGTAGTCAGCTACAGTACCCCGTCTACCGTATCCCAATTTCTTAAATCCCATCCTCCAGCTCCTCCTCGACAAGCAGCGTCTCCGTGTCGCCCATTTGATCACCGTGATCCCGCTAAAATTGGTTTAAGCTTGATTTAAGCTTGGTTTAGGCTTGGTTTCAAAAGCTAGACTCAAGTTTAAAATACCGTAAATGCTGGTATTAGAATGACATCTCATTCTATTTTTTCAAATCCCTCAAAATCGAGCGATCCAAAAAATTAGGTAACGGGGGAGCAAATAAATCAAAAATTTAGAATTTATTAAAAACTCTTTTAAACGATAACCCTTTGTCCAAAACGTACAAAAAAAACACGTTTAAAAGTGAAATTATTCTCTTACCCGCGATCCCCTTTGAATCTGCAAAAAAAAAATCATTTGGAGGACCCTTATATTTTTTTTCAAAAATAGTGTTTTAAATTTTACTGCCAATAAAATATTAGTAGGTTTTAGAGCTAGATCTATTCATAGAGCCCCCAAAATGGGGGTCTAAAGTCAAGATTTCGAGGGGTTAGGGTGGTGTCATTCTATTAGATCATTCTAATAGAGCATTTACGGTAATTGCCAAAGTGGAAAATTGTTTAAGTTTAAACGTGTTGTTAAAAATGTTAAAAATGTCAAAGAAAAAAACCTGTATTCTTGAAACAATCTCTCGTCCTCTTCCCTCTAGTAAAGCGGCGCCGATGAAAGAAATGACGATGGGAAGAGCGGCGATCAATTCGATTGCTGACGGGGTTTTTCCGCGAAGGCCTAGAGAATTGGGATTTGAGATCAAAATTGATTTTGTGTCCTCTTTTGCTAACTAGGGAAGGCAAAGTCTCGTTTCGAAATCCTAGAGTCTCGTTTCGAAATACTAGGATCTAGATCTAGTACTAGGATTTCGAAACGAGATCTAGCCCATTAGAAAATCGAAAGCGGAATTCGAATTTGTAGTAGTAAAATCTCGTGAATAGCTGACAAACAAGAGATTTCTGATATCAAACTCTTGGGCTAAACACTCTTGAGCCGAATTTACGCTTCTTTTTCAACAGCGGATACTTCTTTTCTTTTTTTCTTTTCTTCTTCTAAACACTTCCTTCTTTTGGTGTAGCGGCTAGTGGGCTTGTCTACGGAAAAGATCGATTTCTTTTCTAGCGAGTTCGAATCCCCCCACTTCGAAACAAGCGTTTACCTCCTTATTTTTCATAAGGATACTTTGTTTTTCACAAATTCTTCTACTATTTTTTTCTTATACTATACGATTTTCCTATCTAATTTTGATGAAAGCAATTTAGCACGATGACTATCAATCCAGCATCAATCCTCCGAAAAACAAACGAAAGTTTTGAATGTAAAAGTGAAAATTGATCGTTATAAAAACGACTTTATCAAATTAAAAACCAAAAACTAAAGAAAAACGATAAATTTCAAGCAAAGCAAATGAAACATTACGGTATTTTATTCAAATTTAAACTTTTGGGAGCGCAATATAACTTAACTTTTGCCTAATTTGGCTTCTCTGTGTGCGCAGAGTGCTGAGTATTGATTGAGCAGAAGAACCAGGATTGCTTTTTTTTTTACATAATTCGTTTCAGTTATCAACAACTCTTAATAGCAACAGTTTTTGAATTGTCCAACCTGCATCAGCGATGAAAGAAAACGGAATCGAGAGTGTCATCGATAAAGAAGCCGACAGGGAATCGGTCATCCCAGCGCCGAGTAGCCACAAATAGTCGGCGAGCATTGTACCTGAAAGAATCTTTCCATAGATCATAATTTGTGCTCAAATCAAAACACATTCTTTCTAGTGCACTTAATTCTTCATTCTTCTCTTCACAACAACTTTCAACTCTCGCAAGGAAATTGAAAGAAAATTGTGTGCGATAGAAATGGAGTGTTTCTATTTTTGAGCGACAAGCAAAATACAAAGGATAAGGCTAAGTTTTCACAAGATAATTTAAAATTATAATTGTAAATTAAATTGTAATTCTAAGTGAAATTGTAAATTATTATAAAATTGCAATGTATGCAAAATGCAAAAAATTAAAATTTACCAAAAACTCCAGCCACCAGAATCGAGCCAACTTGTGTACCATTAGGCAATGGGTAGAGTGGTTCGATTTTGAGCGAATCCATCACAAAGAGCATCGGAGATCCCACCAAAACGGCCATTAAACCGATCGTTCCTGAAGTACGATAGAAATACATGTTATAACGATTTTGCACTAGTTGACAGAATGGCTGAGATACGATAACTTAGTCATACTTGTCAAAAGTCGTGTACACCGGAGAGTATGCGTTTATCGGAGCACAAAGTGCAGTTAATTATCAAAAGCCTACAGCTTAAGACTCTTGCAATGCTGTAAATACAAATGCTGTAAATGTTGTAAATACTGTATCTCAATATACTGTTTACAGGAATACATAAAAATATCGTACAATAGTCAGATAAAGTAACCCAAAGTATTATACGCCGTAGACACTACAGTAACCAAGCTTGGTTAATTAGCAGATCGAATACAGTAACCCGGCTGGGTCCTAAGACATCACTGTCCAAAGACTCCAGCTATTATTACAGTAATCCAATCACTCCAGTAATCCGGCTAGATCCTAATCCATTCTTACACCAACTCACCAAACATGAGATCAATGTTGAGCGTCCCGTATTTCCATTGATAACGCGCGTAGGCGGTGAGATAAAGAGCGTACGAGATGGCGGAGATCTGGAAAACAGGTTTATAAAATAGTTTTTAAATCAATAATTGATTTGATACGCATTCAACTGATAACATAGCAGTACTTCTGTGCCAAAGCTACTTATAAAAATCATAAAAGAATACTTGTGCAAAGATGGCTCCCCAAAACGGCATCGAATACTCGGAGACGAGCGCCACTCCCGCCAAATTCAGACCAACGAGGAAAGCCTGAAATTGGATATAATCTTAGAATTTTAGCTTAAGATTTATCTTATTACTAAAATCTAGGCTTTTACATAAAATATCAAATAATATAGTAGTTTTTAAAGCATGAAGCTAACTTTCTCTAGCCCGCTCCAGTTACACTAGCCCAAGTTAGTTCAACATTTTTCTTGTGAGTGCTCAACAAAATCTAATTTATATAGCTAACTTAAACATTTTTCTTGTTGTTTTAGAACACATCCCAGCATGTTAACGCGGCACTTTTTCCACACAAACTCACCATTTTTCGGATCGAAATCAGGAGTTTCATATTAATCATTCGATCATTTGGTTAAAAAATTTAGGTTTTAAAAGGTTATTGAGTATAAAAAAACTTAATAATACATCAAACTTTAAGTTTAGCTCGAATATTATAACCAAATCTCTAGTTGAACTGGTCCTTTTATGGGTTGAGGCTGGGGGCATGGTCGGCGCCGGGATTCGAACTCGCGATCTCTCGCTTGCCGGGTAAACTTCCGAACAATCAACTACACCTACACGTGCCCCATTGCCGCCAAGGTGCCTTATGTCTTAGTATCTTTTGATTTTGAAATTGATCACTCACATCAAATCCCAGTTAACTCCAGTAATTTCCAACTAGGCTTTCGGCTAATTATAAGTGAAGAAAAACTCCTCAATCCCTTGACTGAATACCTTTAATAGCGTGAAACGTTGTCCCTCGACGGGGATACAAATGGCAAAAACCAGAACGAAAAGGGATGACGATGAGGAGATGAGATTGAGATCGGCCACTGAAGTGAAGGCAAGAGCCGTTTGAAAAGTGAATGAGCACACCAACCACTGAAAAATTGGAAGATTGAAAATCTTGTCCCAAAGTCCTGCTCACACTTATACTTACTAGGTTTAGCGATATCCAAAACTACTCAAAATACAACTTTGCTAATTAAACAATTAAAAATGCTTAAAATGGACCCATGGGGAATCGAACTCGGATGCCTCCCCCACTACATCGAACTTGGAGACAGCTGCATTACCACTGCGCTATCGAGTCACTTGTTCGGTGAACGACCGCAGCCGTTACAAACTCAAAAGTTGTCCAGTTTTTAGCTCAATTTAGCTCAATTTCAAATGCGTTTTTACAAAAATCTAGGGCGTTTAGGGTAAAACTAAAAACGCCATCGTGTTGCCCGTGTCCGACTTGCCTAAGTCACATGCTTTAGTTCGGACTCGTGCTTGAGAAATCCCTAGTTAACCTAGGTTCGTCAGCCTACAAGTCTAGAGCACTGTAGTTCCGTGTAGTGCTTTGGCTTTATTAGGTCAACCTACCATTGGTGCAAAGAATAGCAACGTCCATCGGATGTGTCTCTGAATTGTCCACGAGCAAGAGATCGTGCATTCGGTGGGATCAAATGGGCGACGAGCCGCGCGCGCCTCGTTCGCTTCCCCGTCGGGCATTCGACGCACCTGTAAAGTTGATTGTTTAACTGAAGCTCTAATCTTTTATCAATCTTTGATATTTATATAGTCGACTCTCGATTTAACGATTCGCTTGGTACCAAAAATCTCGACTTGACGATTCTACAAAATGTTCCAAATTTCTTGCGTAGCTGCCCTGAAGGGCCAACAATTGCGTTTGGCTGGACAGCTACGCAGAAAACAAGGACGTGTTTTAGAATTTCAAAACCGTTGTATCGAGAGTCAATTGTACTATGTAAGTTTTAAGTTGTACGATTTAAGTTGTACTCTTTAAAATCTGGCATCTATGCCTGGTTATTTGAGGGTTACTAAGTCATAAGCTATAGTAACCCTCAAAGCATAATATTCTAAAGCTACCGTAATCATGGGCTACAGTAGCTCGAGTTATCGTGGCTGTAAATTTTACAGTCAACCGCGAGCTACAATAATTCTAAGGTTTAAATTTGGAATCTATGTAAACAAACGTTAGATTCTTGAAAGCTTTATAGCCAAATTTGGCAGTTTTTGATAGGCTCATGAATTGCAGCTTTCTAAAAACGTAACTGATCATATTTCTTTTGGTAAAAGTATAAAAGAAGACACGCTTCGAAAAAGCTACCGTACTTTGACCGTATTTGAACCAAAAAGTAAGCTAGATTACGTCGTAGTACTTCTAGGCTATAGTAACCGACAGCTACATTAATTCTGAGACTTCAAACTCTTAAGCCACCGTAACCCTACGTTACATTAGTTGTAAGATTCACCTCTCTATGCGGCGCAAATCGGACACTCCTCGTCGTGGAACGATTCTCCTCAATGGCCGAATCATTATCCGATGACGTCATCGTCTCAAATCCCTCGGTTGTCTGAATCGTTTCTTCCAAACAACCCTTAATTTCCTTCACTCACCAACGAATTCTCGTCCAAATCCTCCATCAAAATTTTATAGGCTTTCTAATTTTAAAGTTTAAGCAAAGATTTCAAGGCTACTCACCTCAGATGGCCTTTCGGGATTTCCATTGGAGAACAAGTATCGTAAGAGGTAGACGGAAAGCATGCAATTTTTCAGCCATGAGACGAAAAATGGTCGTTTAAAGCCCTCCTCGATGAAAATGTACTAAAAATTTGCTTTGTATAGAAGTCCAGGTTGTATGGTAGGTCTGCCAATTTATAGCCTGATATTTTCTACTAAATCTTGCAAACACATTGCTTCTGGCGCACTTAATTCTCTAGGTTTTCCACAAATCGTGGAAAATGGAGAATTGATTGCACCAGATAGTGTGCGTTTATAATTTTGAGCACCAAGTACAAAGTTAAATCCGTTCATCTTTTCGACTAAAGTCATTGAGTAGAGTGTGTTCCTATTAAGTAACTTGAGTAAATTTGCATACCGTAAATACTGTAATAGTACTCCCCTCGTACAGTCGCGTAGTCGCAAAAGTTTTTTAGTATTTCATTGGTTTTTCAAAGCGCCCGTACTTTCAAAAAAGCGTCTTTGGTACCAAAAAATAGCCCTGAATTTCAGCTATTTTTTGATACCTAAGCGCGCATTGTAGCATAAACCAGTGTCGAGAAAAACGCGTCCAAAGCTAGACTACGCAACACTCCGCACCGTCATTATGGGCGTGGGGTACTATTGCAGTATTTACGGTAAGTAATTTATTACTTCTGTAATGCCTTGAGTAATTGTCAAGTAATGCCATTCTAAAACGTGAAAAAACCATAAAAGCGTCGAAACGGCATTATTCTTAAATTAAAGCGATCAATTTGCTCTCAAGTTGATGGCTACGATGATTTTCGTTTTCGCGCAACTTTTAAAAATACATTACTCGAGAGGAACACACCCTAATTATTATTATTAAAGATATTACCCGTAGCAATTCGGATGACAAAACCCATAGAATGTTGACAAAGAAGAGAAGGAGCAGCCCAATCATTCGTCGACTCATTTTCGTCCGTTGTTGTGGCTGATCCTCGGCACCGCGGAACACCAAATCGGGCTCCTCGGCACTCGGCGAGGGCATCACCCACCCTAGAAATCAAAAATTTAAAAAATATATATAAATTACGAGAAATATGGAATTATTTTGATGTACAATATTTATTATATTAGATTGGCCGATAAGTCTTTAGACATTTAATTTGAAAAGCTATTTTGAAATAGCCAATTCACCGATTGATCTACGATTTGCTCCATTAGAAAGGTCTACTATTTTTCTACAAAATAGCGTTCCATTTTTACGAAAATGTTTTGTCTCTGGTTTTTTATGGGGCCGCGAAGTCGGGTAATTAATAAAGGCTATTTAGGCGTTTTGGTCCACAAAAACCTATGTTGCTGTCAATAGATAAAAGACAGAGCGCAAAAAGTTAGGTATATAGCCGAATTTTCAGAGAAATTTCTTCAAACAATTTCTTCGTTGAGGTTTCTTATAGATTTTTACGAAAAACACGTTTTTTCACTTTCGAATTTGCTTGAAAGTAAGCCGAAATTGTCTTAAAAGATAGAAAAATGAACATATGAACAAAAAGAATAAACATTTTCTAATTGGAGCAAACCATAGATCAATCGGTGGACTTTTCATTTAAAAACAGATTTTTTAAAAGTGTCTAAAGACTTATCGGTCAACCTAATATAAAAAAGCTTCAAAGTTCAACAATTAAAATTAAAAGCTGCTATTTTCACCAAAAATCACCGTTTTCTTGTTAGCCAAAAGCCAAAAAAGAGAAAACAAAACAAATTGTTTTCTGCCAAAAAAACAAAGAGAAGAAAAGGTATAAAACGGAACAAAAAAGGGAAAAAACGTTTAACTGACGAATAGATGTTCTAAGAAAACATGACGGGGGTTCACTCCGCGAAACCATTCAAAAAAGAAAACGGGCTAGACTAATTTCCATTTTATTTGCGCAATTCGTCATAATTTTCTTCTAAGTAGGCCAATCTTTATGGTTTTGTTGTCATTTTGTAGATCTCAATAAGTGCAACAAAATGACAACAAAATCATAAAGATTGGCCTACTTAGAAGAAAGTTATGGTGAGTTGCGCAAAAAAATTTGCGGAAACTAGCCTACCCTAGAAAGAAGCTTGTGGGAGAAAAAAATGAGGAAATGGAGAAAGGGCGATCCCGGCGTAGAGCATCGCATACGGTCCCGTAGTGCCTTTTAGAAAAGCAAAAACGGTGACTTTCTAAAGGTAGGGTGTTAAAACGAGATAATGGTGATTTTCAACAAAAATAGCAATTGTTGAGCTTTTAAACTTGTGTAGTATAAAAATGAAAACGAAAAGGAAGAAGAACGAAAAGAACGAAAAGGAATACAAATTAAGTTAGGAGGGTTCTTTAGTTTAGTTTTATTAAAGTCAAAATTCTTTGGTTTATAGGGTTTTTGGGTTTGTGGGTTTTTTGGTTTGGGGGGTGGTTTTAAAAAAGGCGATGCTTGGCCCTGTTTTTTTGCTGGAAAAGGCCTTAGGAAAGGTCGTAGAGCTTCAAAAATGTTTTCATAGAGGTTTTTTTATCGTAGATTCCGAATTTCGGCAAATTTGACGTGTCAGCGAGGTCTGATTTGTCGAAATTCGGAATCTACGCATACGATTCCCTTCTATGGAAATATTTTCGAAGCTCTACGACCTTTCCTAAGGCCTTTTCCAGCAAAAAAAAGGTGCGCAAATGTCCAGGTGCGCAAAAAAAAGGTCGCATTTGTCCCACCCCAAAAAAACGAATGATTCGGTTTAATAAAGAAACTGAATGATTTAGATTAATAAAAAACTGAATGATCCTCTTGTCGATCAATCCAAAAATCGATCAACAAAGATAAATTCAAGCTCCAATTGTAAAAAGTGTTAGTGCCATGATTCATAATCGAGATTTAGCTTGATAATACTCGGCTACCCTAGAAAAATATGCAAAAAGTAAGGGAAAGTAAAAGAAATTCGATCATAACAATAAATAACAATAATATATAAGATTTATGAATAACAGAAAAAAAAGAGAGTCAGCCTTAGCGCTGAGCCGCTTACTCGTGGAAAAGAACTCAATAAATGCGAAATGAGTTCGGAAACGAGAAATGACTAATGACAGTCTCATTGTGTCTGTATGTCAAAAGGTGTACTTTGTAGAGTCTCTTTCGAAAAAATCTTTTCACTGGTGAAATTTTTTGTGTTCTTTTTTGTGTTCTTTGCTTTGAACATTTGAATTTTTATATATGTTGTGTCCTATTTAGATTTCCGTTCGATTTAGAATAAACTTACGCGAACGCGATGATTACAGTCTATACGGGTCCGATTTGATTCAACCAAATACTTATATAGATTGAACAATAATATAAACATGCTTAATATATGTTCTTAAGCGTTTTCTGTAGTTTTCTGCATTTTTCAAAGGTCTTTTATTGATTACAGTCTATAATTTTTCATTTTTGCGTGTTCCATTAGGCCATAAACATTGCTTGTCTGTTACTGTCTTTTTCTGAAAAGAAAACCCAACTATGAAACAATTTATTAGCGTTAACAGAATAGATGCGAAATTACAACATACAACTAACAAAAAACCAAAAACAACACGGAGTTAAAAATTTCTTAATATATTTTTGCAGCTTAGGCAATTGTGAAATTTTGAATTGAGTCGGCCATCCTTTTGCGAATCGTTTGATGAGCATTTTCCAGCACATTTTCAATGTTTATGGCCTAATGGAACACGCAAAAAATGAAAAATATAGACTGTAATCAATAAAAGACCTTTGAAAAATGCAGAAAACTACAGAAAACGCTTAAGAACTTATATTAAGCATGTTATATATTATTGTTCAATCTATATAAGATTTAGATTGAATCTAAATCGGACACAACATATATTTAAAGTTTTATAATTGAAATGTTCGATAGTTTTATACAAAAAAACTATCGATTATTTCAATGTTTCGATAAAGTACTCTTCAAAGTGTACTTTGTGTTCATTATGTCAAAACTTACGGACTCTTGCCTTTGTCTTAAACTTAGCTATGTTTTTCTTAGCTATAAGTTCTACATTTCGTTAAACCAAGTTTTTAGTGAGAATCCCCTTCTTTAACTTCATCCCAGCATGATATTATTGATATGATATTTCTTCGATTTTTTTTTGTTATTTCTTTGTTTTCTTACAATATAAAGTTCAAAAAATGATAAGGATTTTCGAATTTTCAAATTTTAGAGTACTTGAATATGTTCTTGAAGCGGATCTCGAATTCGTTTCGACAATTTTCTACAAACAAGCTAAAGCCCGCGAATTTCACACCACAAAGGGCAGCTGAATACTTGTCAACTTTTGAGGGAGGAAAAGTCACAATTGAGCTCTATGGGAAGGAATTCCCCGGTAAGTAGACTTTTCAACTTAAAGTGTTTTCTAAAAGGCGCTAAAAAAGCTACCGTATGCCTTTTAGACGGCTTGTATTGTAGCTTCTACACTTCTATAACTATTGGCGTATTATAACTTCTTTACTAAAAGTTTTTTAACGTTTTAGTTGAAGTTATGATAACTTTTCCACGGGGCATTTTATAGAAAGCAAAATTGGGAAAATGGTTTTATAAAAAGCTATTAGAGCTTAAGCCGTTGATGGGCCTAATAGGGTACGGTAGCTTTTGAGAAAGGCTTTAAAAGAGAATACTGTACTTTTTACGGCGTGTTTTATAGAAAACATTAGGGCAAGTCTAGTAGAAGTGCGGTAGCTTTTGAGGAAGGCTTTAGAAGTTACGGTAAACTACGGTAGTTACGATAGTTACGGTAAGCTACGGTGGCTTTCAAATAGACAAAACTACGATAACTTTGAATAGACAGTCTATTCCAGGAATCGCCACACTCACCCTCGACAACCCAACCAAGAAAAACGGCTTAACCGGGTCAATGATGGCCGATTTGCACTATTCGATGGATCGTTTAGAGAAAGATGAACAAAATCTCCGAGCTCTCATCATCCAAGGTTCTAATGGAACCTTTTGCAGTGGCGGGGATCTCGACTTTGTGAAGAAAATCTGCGACTCGGATCATGGCTACATTATGTGTTCCCTAATGAGTCATACATTAACAAGATTATCTCGGCTACCATTCATATCAATCTCGAAAATTGAAGGCTTTGCGCTTGGCGGAGGGGCAGAATTGGCATCAACCTGTGATATTCGAGTAGCACATGCAAAGGCAAAGATTGGTTTCGTTCAGGGTCGAATTGGGGTCACTCCAGGATGGGGCGGACTACCATTCATTGTGCGAAATTTCGGATATTCTCGAGCTCTCGAAGCACTTTGTACTGCGAAAGTCTTCAATTCTTTGGAACTCCAAAAGCTCGGATTTTTGCAAGAGATTTATGAAACAAATGCGGACTTTGAGAAATATTTGAGCAGATATTTGTCGATAGAAGTTGAGCCGATAAAAGCGATGAAGAAAGGAGTGATCGCTTTGCAAAAACGCGATTTGGAAGCGTTTGAGGTGGAGCGACGCGTTTTCGCTTCGCTTTGGGGCGGCGAGTTGCAGAAAGCGTTGTTGAGTGAGAATCGGAAACATAAATGAAATGTGGGAATCTTTTTGTAATGCTAGATTACGGTGGCTCTTGATTACTGTAACTTTAAGCTTCTTAACATAACTTTGAGCTTGGTTACTGTTTATTTTAGAATTTAGACTTGCTTATTAGTTAAGTTCGCGCCAAATAGAAATCACAAAACTGAACATTTGCCATAGTATTTGTTGCTACCTATTTTTCGTCCTTTCTACCGTATTGCCTTTTCTATTCTGCATTGATTTTTACGGATAAGCAAGTTTACTGTAAATTGAACTCATTCATCGATAATGTTTAGCGCAAAATATAAAACGGGTACGATAGAAGAAGTTACAAAACGGACAATTTTTAAATTCAGTCATGCTTTCTATTTGGCGCTAACTTTATCTACTGTAAATATTCACTAGAAAAGATGATTCTTATATTTTTTGGGTGTCAAGGTTTTATTTTGGAGCTTTTTGAAATTGTATAGGGTCAATGCACATGCTATGGCAGGCATTTTTAAATAGTCGGCTGTTTCTTATTCTTATTGCGAGCTCAAAGTGCCATAGCAGTTCTATATAAAAGCCCATCTTCTACAGATTCTTCTGGAACCCGTAATGAAAAGCGGGATCATACGCGAGAAAACTCATATTTTGTTAAAAACCGACAAAACGACAAGAACAAATTATAGCGAATTGTCGAAATGTCCCTTTGCTGAAATTGGGTCCTCCCAAAGAAAGTTTTAAATTAGATGCTATTCAATTCATAGGCTGAATATCTTCAGCTTGTTTTTTTATAAAACAAATTTTCTTGAAAATTTATCATTGCTCACTAATTGTTTGTTACAAAATTCCCTTCATTTTCTTGGATTTTCGCTTTTTCGGGTCTATTTCATTTGTTTTCTATTTTATTCCTTATAAATTTAATGTTTTTACAGACAGCGCTCTGCTAAACAAAGATGGTGCGCGTTATCATCAAGGGAGGTGTTTGGAGGAACACTGAGGTGGGTTTTATTTTACTTTAAAGGTTCTTAACAATGAGACGAGTGTGGTGATAGTTTAGGTTTACGATAGCATCTTAGTTTATGTGAATATACACATGTAATCTTCAAATCTTTGAATGTATAGTTGAAGCCTTTTGTAAATGATGCATTTAAACGTTGAATTTGAAAGGCTGCTACTTATAGATTACAATGACCGTTTTTATTCAAATTTTATCAAATGGTAACAAAAAAAGTGGTAAACTTAAACGGTTTTTACTAATAAGTTGATTATTTTTGCCATGGCGGAACCGCGCAATTCTAAGGGTTGGGGTACCCGTGCGGTATACCACCCCCTCCTAGTATCGCACGGCTCCCCAACTTTGCACGATCCCCCAGTCGAAAAGTGCTTTCAATCAAGAGGGCAACTATATGATAAATAAAAAATAGTACAAACTCTTCAAAAAGGCCATTATTCGTATATTTGAAAAACGGCCAGTGCAGTCGATAAGTACCGAAAGGCTTTACTGTAGACGACTAGTAAAGCCAAAAACTAAACAATTAGTTTAAAAGCTAACTTTGCTCTTGAAACAAATCAATATTTTTTTCAGGATGAAATCCTCAAGGCGGCGATTATGAAATATGGCAAGAATCAGTGGAGTCGAATCGCCTCTTTGCTGCACAGAAAATCGGCTAAACAGTGCAAAGTTTATTTGGTTGTAGTTGTTGTGAAACTTTAACATTTTAGGCTCGATGGTTCGAATGGTTGGATCCTTCAATCAAAAAGACGGAATGGAGTCGCGAAGAGGATGAGAAACTTCTGCACTTGGCCAAGTTGATGCCTACACAATGGCGAACGATTGCTCCGATCGTTGGTCGTACAGCCACACAATGTCTTGAACGGTTGGTTTTAGCTATGATAATTAATTATTTTATTTATTAGTTATTGCAAATGCTTGCAAACTTTTTCGAAAATAAACTTTGTGCTAACGTTTTAATCCATTCTTAATTATTTTATTTATTAGTTATTAGAATTAGTTAGATTTTTATTTTAGTTATGAACAACTTCTGGATGACGCTCAACGAAAAGCCGAGGGACTCGACGATGAGGCGGTTGAAGCACGGAAATTGAAGCCGGGCGAGATCGATCCAACGCCAGAAACGAAGCCTGCCCGTCCCGATCCGATTGATATGGATGATGATGGTAAAAGTTGATATTCGATGTTTCAAATTAATTTTTAGAGCTTGAAATGTTATCTGAAGCACGCGCTCGTCTAGCGAACACACAGGGTAAAAAGGCCAAGCGTAAGGTTTGTACTGGCTTACATTATTTGAATCATTGATTGGTTTAGGCTCGTGAACGTCAACTTAGCGAGGCGAGGCGTTGTGCATCTCTGCAGAAACATCGAGAGCTGCGGGTATTTTAAGCAATGAGTTTTCCTAACTCTGAAACTTTATAGGCTGCTGGAATTGCTGTGTCAACGCACAAATTTGTGAGGCGAAATGTTGTGGATTATAGTTCAGAGGTAAATTAATTTTTTCTTTTCAATTAAACTTGAAAGTTTAGGTTCCATTTGAAAAGCCGGTACCTGCAGGATTTCACGATCCAGGCATTGATCAATTTACCGACGAGGATAAGACAAAATTGGTAAGTGACCGCTCTTTTTTAGAGAAATCCTTTGTTCAAGGCTATTGATGATCATCGCCGAAAAACTGGACGTGAAATCGAAAATGAAGCTCGACGTACCGACCGAGATAAGCTGAAGAAACGAAAGTAAGTAGGGGAAACTTATGGCCGTGTAAATTTATATTTTAGAGCTGAAGAGGATGCTTCTGGGAAAGTGTTTGAGCAACGTGAAAAGAAGAGAAGTGAGTATTTAATGAATTTTATTTAATGTACTCTTCTTTGTCTTAGGCAAGTTGATCCTACCGTCTCCTCAAATCAGCGAAAAGGAACTGGAAGAAATCGTGAAGATAGGACACGCGACAGAAGCAATCAGCCAATATGCGGACGAGGCGCCAACATCGGGTCTTTTGACTGACTATGTGGCTTCGGCGCGCGCTAATGCGGCCAATGCGAGAACTCTGCGGACACCAGCTAATCATCGAGACACTATTGAGAAGGTATGTTGATTTGTGAAGTATTCTGAATTAATGAGATTAAAATAGACAATTTTTTTAAGCCCAAGCAACTTTGTATTATTTTACAAAAAAAAACATAGAAGCAGTTCATCCCAATTGCTTTATTTTAGGAAGTGCACAATCTTCTGGCACTTCAAAATACGGAATCATCGTTGAAAGGAGGAATCAACACGCCACTTTACGAAAGTAGCTTGGGTACGGGCGTCACGCCGGTTCGACAGTCAATGGAAACGCCAAATACCGTCCTTCAATCACTTGCCGCCACACCGGGAACACAAACGTTTGGTCGTACGTTCGACTTTGAAAATCAAATTTAATTTTGAATTTAGGGACACCGGGCGCAACTCCAGTTGGAGCGACCCCAACTCCGTTCAGAGATCAAATGGGTATTAATCAACCGGGAATGGATGGTATTTCTTTAGTTTAAGGTGTATCTAATGCTAACTTTAGGTATGGAACAGAAAGCCGAGCTGCGACGAGCCCTCTCAAGCTTGCCTCATCCTAAAAACGATTTCGAGATTGTGGCACCCGATGAAGAAGGCGAAGTGTTAGTTTTTTTACTAACAACTTGCAAAAATATGATCCTTTAGAAAAGAAGAGGAGGAATCGGAAGCCGAATGGGTTGAGGATGCCGAGGATCGGAAGGAATCTCGTGCCAAGGCTCGTGCAGAAGCTCGTTTGCGAGAATTGCAGCAACGAACAAAAGTTGGATCCATTGATCTCGCAAATAGAATTGAAAGTTCAGGTTATCCAACGTAGCTTGCCTCATCCGTCAAAGTACAATGATCAAGCTTTCAAGGAATCTTTAACCAAAGGCGATTTTATTAAGGTACGTTATTAATGTTTAGCTCTTAACAAGGAAAATTTAGGCGGATAACCTGGTTAAAGCTGAAATGGCTGAACTGGTGCGTTGGGATGTAGAAGGAGTTAAGCCACAAGAAGGGTTTTCTCCAGAAGAACTGGCTCAAGCGGAGCAAATGATCAAGTGCGTCAAATTAATCAATTTTGTATATTGACTCTGTTTAGAGACGAATTGGACGCAGGTCCTCCACTTGATGAAAAAATGTGGGATGCAATTGAGCAAGTCTCTTCTGAGCTTGTCCCATTCCGCGGAAAGCTAACTCGTCTTGGCGCTCTGAAGCGAGAGGATCAAATTGAAGCTCTAACGACACAGTTCAACGTAAAACTTTGTATATAATCAATGCGGAACAGAATTTTAGACTGCACGAGATTGGATGACGGCGAAGGCAAAGAAAACAGGCAAAGTCGAGAAGCGGGTGAAAGTGAAGTTGGGCGGATACAATGCGATTCACGCAAGTCTTGTGCAAAAGATTCAAGATCGACAAACGGATATTGAGTACACGTCGATTGAGCTAAGCACTTTCAAGTAAGTTCATATTTTTTTACGTCTTACTTTTTTACGATCAATTCTTTTCAGGAGGTTAGCTGAGCATGAAGAAAAGGCCATTAATAAACGTGTCGGTAAGATTACCGACGAGGTCCGACGCCAAGAGGACCGTGAACGAGGGCTCCAGAAAACTTATCAAGAGCTATTACAAACCCAGCGCCTTCTTGAACAGGTTTTTTTACTAGTTTTAATTAGAGCGTATGCATAAACAAAGTTCTTATTTTTTTTATTCAATGACGTTTTTAGTACAAGATCCGTGAAAATGCTACTACAACAGCCGCTCCCGTCAGCTATAAAGAAGCGTCGCAAACAGTTGAATAAATTCCCGGTCTCAAAGTTGTTATTTTTATTTATTGTTTCTGATTCTCGAAAATGTTCTGTTGTTTCACTTTTTGTGTTAGTATTGTTGTCTCTTCAAATAGTTAATCTGTTTTGCGATCGAATGGAAATAAACGATTTTTTTCACTAAACATAAACCTGCACGCAATAAATAGTAAAAATACAAAACATTCAAAGGCAAGGCACGATAGAAAGAACCGACTGGGATGTATTGTTTGGTTTGAGGAGACCTTTTGAAAACGCCCTCATCCAAGCTTGCTGAGGAACATCGATGTTACCTAAAATTTCAATCGTTTTCCTTTTCTTGTGCTTTTGTTTTTGAACACTACAAGATAAAATATTTATCGATACAAAAGAAATCAACAAAATCAGATATGTGTTACTCGTACGCTCTGAAGTAGGGATTTTAAATTTTCGGGGAATGAGCTTCGTTTGTTAATTGAATCGGAAGGCAAATTGTTAATTGAATTTTTGATATCACAATTTAGAACGGCACAAAAATATGCGATATGCGTTAACTTAGAAGGGCTGAAAATGGGAATAAAATTTACTGCTAGGCTAGTTTTATTATAACAACTTATTTTTTATTTACATCTTCAAAGAAAAAACCATTGATAGAAAGCTTTCGTAGTCGATCGTAATAACTCCATCTCGATCCTGATCCTTGTCACGGAAAGCGGCGGTCAAAGTCTAAAAACTTGAATGAATTAAATTTATAGGAGAAAAACTACCTGGAGAACGACACAAAGTTGAATAAAATCGTCGAAGTTTATGCTTCCTTGGTGAGTGCGATCGAACTTGGTCATCAAGATGTTGTAGAAGCGATCCGAGAGGCGATAACCTAAATTCACACATTGTTTAAGTCACAAAGAAGTCATATTCTTTGAAAATCACAAAGCTAAATACTTACCAAATTGTGTCAACGCAGTCTGCAGCTCTCTTCGGTCGATGTTTCCCGAGTTGTCCTGATCAAAGCCGCGGAAGCAGTTTGTCCAATCGTTGATGTAGTTCCAAAGGGCCTAAAAGATCATAGAATTAAAAAGATAAACAAATATCTACCTGAAACTCGGGGAAGTTGATAGCGCCATCGCCATTTGAATCGAACATTCCTAAAAATAAAAACTTATTCGCAAAACATTCGTTAATCACTAAGCGTTGAAAAAAAAGCAAGTTAACGAACCGATCATAAGCCGACAAGTCTCCGGATTGAATGGGTTCCACGTGCCGTTGCTGAGCGCTCGTTGAAGCTCATCGGCTGAGATTTGACCCGAACGATCTCTGTCAACCTAAAAATAAAATAATTAACCAAGGTTCATTAACAATTTTCTAAAAAAGATTATATTCAAAACTTTACTCACCGAAGAGAAGATGCTCTGAAGATTTGGAGCAGCCATGTAGGAGGCAGGAGGTCTAAAATGAAAATGTTTCCTTTAAAAAAGGTGCTATCAAGAACAATGAAAGTGGGCAAAACTTGGTAAAAATAACTATTTAAAACTTGCTCCAAGTTATCTTATATCCGTCCCCCGGGAAGCTTTAATAGCAAAAAAAAATGCGGAGTTGAGATAGACTATGGGTTTCAGAGAGACCCAAAGCTAACGAAAGGACCTAACTTTGAGTATCGATGAGTCATTGGGGTGCCCGCTTGCAAATACAGCTAAACTATTTTTGACGTCAACAGCGCGTAAGAAAACGTTTAAATCCACGTGACTTTGTGACGAAATAGATCTATTTCGCAATTTTTTGGTGATAAAAAAGATTTGTAATCAAAAATTTCGATTAACATTAACGCAAAAGATTTCAAATATTGCCAAAACGATTCGATAACGGGGAAGAATTTGTTGGCTCAAGGATTAGAATTTCTATACGTGAGAGGGGAAAAAGCAAGCAAAGGCTGGCCCGTTTTGCGAGCTGATCTTTAGAGAATTGTGTAGTTAACTCAAACAACGAACCTTCCAAAGTTTGGCTGATACATTTTAGAGAATTTGTAAAATAGAATAAAGTTGTGAAAAATCTAACTGAAAATCGAACAAATGTGCTTATCGGTTGAGCAATTTTGTTGTGGAAAAGGGGGGAAAGGGGCGGCCGCTTTTCTGCAATGAGTCATTTTTCTCTCCAAAAACAAATAGAAAGGAAATAAAGCGTTAGGGCTGTGTTACGGATTTTGAATTTTGCCGAGAAAAGCACGTTCCCGGAATTACCCGCTAAGTGGTAACACCCCTTTCTATTTGGAAAGGGATTTGAGTTGTTTTACGCTGCTTACTATCAAACTTTGAAAAGTTTAGAAGGGATCTAGTTAGAACAGCGCCAAAAAATTGCGCGGCGCTGAAATGAACGGCGCTGAGTTGTAGGGTGCTGAAATGAACGACGCTGAGATGCACGGCGCTGTATTTTTTGCGCTGCTCTAACTACATCCCGTTTCGTGTCTAATTAGGATCTCGCAAGAAAATTTGACACTTTTTTCTTGCAATAATATTCTGCGCCAGCGCCAGCATTGTTTAGTTTACTATAAAACACAAAGCCTTACCAGCTTCACAAAATTTTTGCATAAGGGCGCATAAGGGAACGTTTGCAAAACCACAACAAAAATTAAAGGCACAACGTTTGCAAAACCCCCGTGTTTCCCTCCCTTCTATTGGACTAGCTTTGCTCTAAACACACGTTTTTCATTGACTGTTTTGAAGCTAATTGCAAGATTGAAACAAATTTGTAAAGTAACGGTCGATAAATAGAAAAGGAAAGTTTTGCCTTTGTTTACTATTAGCTATTCTAATCTTTCGAAGACATATCAAAGTTTTTCTTTGGGAGTGAAAGTGCAGTCTAGCCACATGGGAATTTTTAGCATCAACATACTTGACCAAATGACGGAAATCGATTTGAATCGGTGTTTTTAAGTGAACAGTTCTATCCTTTGTTGACTTTTAGAAATTTTGTAATGCCTTTTTAAGCGTTAGATAGCACGATTATGTATTTTAAAGTTTAGAATGACCGAAGAAATCTACCAAAGCGCTCTGGTGACTCGCTACTGTCGGAATTCGCCGATTTTGCGTTTTCATAGCGAGAAGAACAAAGTGAGTTTTTTGAAAAGCTAGTTACTTGATAATAATAAAGCGTTTTAATACCCGTTATAATATAGTTTTATTATTTAAGGCTGTTCTCTGGCGACAATTATGGATTTGGCTAGCTGAAGCAGAACAAGAGCTTGGTCTCAAACAGGTAAACAATTTTGACCTTTTTTCAAAAAAGACTAATTATTAAGATTTCAACTGAAGCGATTGACGAGATGAAAGCAAAAAGAGATCAAGTCAACTTTGACGAGATTCGATCCGAAGAAAGACGGCTCAAGCACGATGTGATGGCGCACAATCATGTTTTTGGAAAAGTTGGTGATTTGATAATTTCCAATACATTTTTGGGTACTAATAAAGTTCGCGAGCCACTTTGACGACGTCAGACCCTATTTTTACGCGTTTTTTCTAGTATGGTTTTGCATTTTCTGGGGTAATCAAACGTGCTGAATCTATTGATGATATTTTTAGAGAGTTTTGAACAATTTTTATTGATATTTTGTTGCGCTAGCTAGAGTCTAACCATTGCAGTGTGGCTAAGCATGAAAGTGGAGAAAAGAGTGAAATAGAAAGCGAAAATTTGTTTAAAATACCCTAAAAATATTGGCAATCGATTAAGCATATTTTATTACCCCAGAAAAGTAAAATCACACTGGGAAAATGGTCAGAAAAATACGATCTAACCAAGCCGGATCAAAGTGCTCCCCCCCCGAATTTTATTAGTACCCAATTTTTTATCAAACAACTTTTCTCAAGTTATGTTTTAGCTCTGCCCAAAAGCTGCAGGCATTATTCATCTTGGCGCCACCTCGTGCTACGTTCAGGACAACGCTGATCTCATCGTAATTCGTGACTCAATTGATCATTTACTAAAACGGTAATTTCTCTTTTTGACTCAAATTTTGCTATCTTCAGATTTGCCACTTGTCTTCAAAGGATGGCCACATTTGCTGAGCAACATAAGGACACCGTTACTGTCGGTCGAACCCATTATCAGGTAAAGTTTTGAGTAAATTCATTTTAATCCAGCGCAATGCTTTCAATTTCTTTTAGGCGGCCTCTTTGGTAACGGTTGGCAAGCGAACAGTTCTCTGGGCACAAGAAATGGTTATGGCTTTGGAGCAGGTAATGCTTTTATTCACAAGAACAACATCAGTTTACGATTTATTTACAGAACCCATTTTTTAAAATCCCACAATGTCATCAGAGTTTGAACTAAAAGTAGAAAACTAATGAAAACAAAAAATGTAAAACCTAAGGCAAGCGTTCCAAAGTCGTATTCGGGCACGTCGAGGCTCCCGTCGTATCCATGAAAAAGTCCGAATCGACCGAACAAGGCGAAGAAGATGACTAAATTGAAAAGAACAAGTAGATAATCCGCACTGATTGCCTTGAAACCATTAAAAAGCTTACTTGACGAAATGAACGGCCGATGGTCGAACGCTGTTCAACAAAAGCAGGAAGAGGCAGTCGCACGGGAGAGACAACGGAAGTCGTCTAACAAATAAAGCTTTACTCTTCAATATTCAAATTTAGGGGAAAATTTTAGCTTTTGGGTAATTTAACTTTTCCTATGGCTAGATTTTCAGTAGATTCGGGGAAACGAGACAAAAACTGACTCTGTGCTTCTTCACCTCAGGTCCCGGTGTCTGCTTGAATTCGGTGGGTGTCATCTCGGCTCGAGTCGGATCCGATGCAGAGGTGAACGAGCACTCCACGGATAAACGTTTCCGCGTTCCCGAGCGCGAGCTACTCTAAAGTGGAAACGTCTTGTATTTTACAATTTTGAAATCCTTTAAGATAAGCAAGTTCATTTAAAAGTAAGCAAGACTGCAACAAACCGTTCTTCGGCTTTCCTCGTGTTGTTTCTTTGTCGCCTAAAAACAAGTTCACAATAACCTCGAAGATAAAAAAATACCATATGGCGTCCTTCAATTCCTTCGATCAACACCTGAACGGCGTCAGTGTTGTTGTTGAGAAACATCTGGCGTTTGTCCAAAAGTTTTTCAAGGTCTTCGAGCTAAACAAGAAATAGGTTAACAAGCAAAAAATCTCCTACGTGAGCAATCTCGTCCTCGATGTTATTCTGCCAGATGTGCAAATTGTTCCAGAGCTCGTTGTGTGCTTGATTGGCAATTGCGACGGTCTAAATAAAGCAAGAATGTTGTAGAAGATTTAAATGTTACCTGTCCGGCCCGATGATGTAAAGCGATTGAAAAGTGATTTGTTTCTTCACGATCTCCATGCGACTGCTCTCCATGGATCCCTTCTCGAAGAAATGTCAAAGCTGTCTAGAAAATTTGAACAATTAAAATAATTTCAAAGAGAAAACTAACCTTGAAGCGGCCATGATCGACTTCCATGAAATTCGAATGTGAAGACCAGTTTAGAGGAACAGTAGAATAAGAAATGACATGAGCGGGGATCTGTCCACACCAATTTACAGAATATATGCAAATTTGTCAAAATTAAAATTTTTTTGGTGCTCACACTCAAATTTAAATGTAAATTTTAGCTCGAGCATTTCCGCAATACTATGCGCTTCCGTGGAGTCAAGGGCGCTACCGGAACTCAAGATTCGTTCATGACGCTTTTTGGTGGGGATGAGGATAAGGTCCGTGGCTAATTTGGGGATTTTTTTATTGTTTGACTTTAGGTTGAAACTCTCGACGAATTGGTAACAAAGAAGGCTGGTTTTACGCAGCGTTTCTACATTTCAGGACAAACGTATTCGAGACAATTGGTAAGCCTTTTAATTGCAAATTTGTTTAATATGCTATTATAGGACATTCAACTTCTGAATGCTCTTGCCACTTTCGGCGCTGTGACGACAAAGATTTGCAAGGATATTCGGATCTTGCAAGCCAACGGAGAACTTCTAGAACCCTTTGAGAAAGTAAAATCGTTTGATCTTTAGAAATTTAACAATTTTAGGATCAAATCGGGTCTTCTGCCATGCCGTACAAGCAAAATCCGATGAAGAGTGAACGAGTGTGCTCGCTTAGCCGCTCACTGATGAACATGGCTTCTGTAAGTTTCGTAAAACAAAATTGTTATTTGTACTTGGGTAAATAAATATCTTTAGGAATCTCTTGCTACGTTGGCAGATCAAGGTTTCGAGAGGACACTTGACGATTCGGCTTGTCGGCGACGTTACATTCCCGAAAGTTTCCTTCATGCAGAGGCCATTTTTAACACTTTGCAGGTTAGGCACTTTAATAATACGATCTAATACAATCTCCTTTTAGAATATTTTCGAGGGATTGACCGTCAAGAAGCAAGGAGTTGAGAAAGTTGTCGAAACAGAGCTTCCCTTTCTCGGGTTGGAAAAAGCAATGATGTTTTTGACTGAAGAAGGCGTGGATAGGCAGAAGGTTTGTTTTTATTTTGCAATTGACAATATTGAGATTTAGGCTCATGAAAAAATTCGTGAAGTGGCTTTAGCTGCCAAAGAAGGCCAACAAGAGCACAAAGTTAATATGACAGAAATGCTAGAAGATCCATTCTTCGATAAGGTACTTTCAAAGCTGAAATTTGATATTTAGTGAGTTTAGGTTCGTGATCGTGTGCTTGCTCTTGTTTCACAGCCACTCAACTTCACTGGGCGTTGTGTTTCGCAAACGGTGGGTCAGACTGTAAATTTTTTTGCATTACGAGTTCTAGGTCCGTTACATCAATGAGAACATCAAGCCAATTGTCGAGAAGTATCATGCTGTAGAAAGTGACCAAAAAGTGCAATTGGATGTTTAGCAGTTTGTGATTATCTTTTGCATAGTTTTTTATCAAGCTTGCCATAAAATAGTGATTCTTTTTTTCTGGTTGTAATGTTGTGATATTGAGATTAGCGACGTGTCTTAAGTTGAATTGTTTTGGTGCTTTTGTGTAATAAAGGAAATGTATAGCCTTTAAAAAAGCAGGCAATGACGTAAAGACGAAAGTAATATTTTACATTTTTACAGGAAAAATAAATATTTTATTTTTTAGAATGGAGCACTCCTCGATCGAGTCATACGATTACACAAAATGTTATTGTGAGGAGAACATTTATAAGGTTTTATTTTGAAAATTAAAAAATTAAGACCAAAATTATCGTTTGAGGAAAGAGCTTACAAGGGAATGACACCAGTTTGAAGTTCAGAATAGCTTCGTGTCCGAGTGCATCTTATAGAATCGGCTATGCTGATTCTGAATCTGTAAAAATTAGCTACAAAAATCCACGCAAGAAAATAGAAAGAAAATTCCCTTAAAAAAATAGGCATAGAAAATTTCCTTAAATTTTGGGCTCTCGGGGCACCGGGACAACCACAAAGAAACATTTCAACGGCTTCGGTGGTGGAAAGTAGAAAGTCTGCTAGCCTGCTGAACTTATGAAGTCTTTTGGCATTAGTTCCAGTTCCATAGGTCCAAATTTTTTTTTGCATTTTAAAAAAATCATTTGATGATGAGTTTGCAATGAATTTTTTAACTTTATATACAATTTAGCTCCGTATTTACGGAAGCATTTCTTCACACATTTTCTAATTTATTATAAGGTAAGCTAATAAACTTTGAGAAGCAGAAAAATACGCTTTGTCATTTGTAGATAAAAATCTTTGTTTTCTTTTCTTCTTACCTTGGATTGAATTATGCCTGTTAATAATACATTTCCAGGAGCAATGTTGATCCGGAACAAGTGTTGCTGCATTTAACTGCTGCTCTACCCATTTTAAGTACAATGAGATTTTTAACAAGTTTCTAAAACTGGTCCAACGATCCAAGATTAAATACAGCTCATTGAGATATCCAGAGATAAAAACGCATTTCTCAAAAAATTTCTCCATCAGTTCAATTCCCATAATGTGAGTTTTCCCGACTTCAATCACCAAATTTTCGGCTTGAAAACATCCTCTTGTGGGAGTTGTCCAGTTGGTTCAGCTTTGCAACAAAGCAACAAACAGTTTTGGCCATAAATCGCCATTTGCAGAGGTAATTGGGAGCTATGCAGAGCTATATTTTGGAGTTTACAGATTCAGAATCAGCATAGCCGATTCTATAAGATGCACTCGGACACGAAGCGTTTCTGAACTTCGAGCTGGTGTCACATTCCCTTATTAGTTAAATGACTACATTCTACATTAATTTTTTAACTACAGTATGAATTTAGTTATGTGCAAGGATTCCCAAAGAGAAACTCGGTCATTTTCATGTCGCCTTTTTATCCAACGAGAATAGAGCGTTTCCAATCTTTGACCAGGTTTGTACAAGGTTTTACTTTTCTTAAAAAATGCAAATCTTGAAAAGTCATCTGTGACATAATTTTTAGTCAAATAGCTGGAAAAGCTAGATCTAATCTAAAGCTAATATCTAAAAACCCAAGGATTGGAGACGGAAATTATTTTATCAAAGTTTTTTAGAAAACGGCCAAGCAAAGACCATACGTCATCTGGGATTACCATGTGATACTAATCGAGAAAAGGGATAAACCAAATACTTCACAAGTGGGTAATTGATCTTTAAAAAAAACTCGCTTGAATTTTAAAACAAAGGTTCACATTTTTTATAGGTTTTTGACTTTGACACCACACGTCCATTTCCAACTTCGTTTGCCGATTACTGCAAATATTCATTTCCATATGAGGTTTAAAAGCTTGGTGTGATTCTAATTAACCCTTTTAGTATGTATTTCCTCCCGAGTACACTCGATATTTCCGGATTATTGACGCTGAGGCGTATTTAAAACAATTCTCTAGTGACAGGTTTGTATTACAGTTGAACTTCGATATAGCGAATGGCTCGGGACCGAAAACTTTGATATAACGAACCTAAAACGTGCCTTAAGTGCCTCAAATGCCTCAAATTTTCTGCGTAACTGCCGTGGACGGCCATTGATTGCATTTGGCTCTGGCAGCTACGCAGAAATTTTGGGCACGTTTTAGAATTTCAAATTTGTTGAAAGTTAAGTTTTGTAAGTTAAGTTTCTTTTAGCTAAGTATATCGAAGTTCGGTTGTATTTTTAATAGTGAGTTTGCCGAATGCCGAATGCAGTTTGCCGAACATTAATCACATTATTTGGATTTTTTAGGAGGCACATGAAAAAAGAGGATGGTTCTTGGATGTCCGAACCACCGAAATGGGAACCGATCTATCGAGGAGAGGCTGGTTAGTGGATTTAGATCATAAGAAACAAATTTCTACTTATAAGAAACAAATTTCAAACTGACATATTAACGTCCTTTTCGCCATATCTTACCTTCTTTTTGAAAGTTTTTTTCATTTAGGCCACAACTTGGACGATTTCATCTCGATGAGCCCCGATTCATCGACGGCAAGCTACTCGCAAGTGGTCGATGAAACGGATTTTGTGCAATATTTTTCGTAATTTTTTAATTTCTAGAGAAATTGATTAGGTTGCTGCTGTGTGATAATTTTTGGGTGCTGTAAATTGTACATTTTTTGGGAAGGGAGAAAGAGAGAAAAGCAATGACAGTATGGTAAACAGGGACAATAAGAGGACGATTATGAGAATGGCCCGATTTGAACAGGTAAAGCCAAAGATGAGAGTCAAAGGAAAAATCTTCATTTCTAGTTTTCGAGTCGAAAGTCGAAAGTCCAAAATCAGCAGAAATTCTTCAGCGAAGATGATTAGAAAATTTCGAATTTCTTCAATAAAGTGAGTAAATTGTGGCATCCAATAATGCGCATCTTTAAAGTAAAGTTAATGGAGTAAAGTCTCCAGTTAATGGAGAATTGCACCAATTTCTCACCTTGCTTTTGCAAAAATCGACAATTTACGCTTTCGGTGTAGAGTGTTTTCCTAAAATGCACCTATTTTAGAAAACTGCCGTACTCAAACCGCCAGTTTTCATTCGATCAGCCCAATTTTTGTATCATTCGATGAGGAATCACAAGCCTCAGTCAATGATATCAAAATTGGGCTGTTTGAAGGAAACTGGTAGTCGGATTATGGTAGGTTTTCTAAAGTGGGGGTCTTTTAGAAAACGCTTTACCCACGAGGAACACACTCTAGTCATTACAGTAAGTTCCACTAGAGTAAAGCACTTTCTAAAAAGTGTCAACTTTCGAAAGCTACCGTAATCTTGTAATTTTGATCTGAGCTATCTCGTTTTACTGCTATTCGTTTTACTGCGATAACTTTCGCGAACCCTCACAAAATCAGAACAAAGTAAATAGATTGGATGAAAAATAAGATTACGATATTTTTTGAAAGTTGAAACATTTTAGAAAACGCGGGCTGTATTGACATAAAACCGATAGCGGAATATGAAAACGAGATCGACTAGGGGAGTGGGACAAATGCGATCTTTTTTTTTGCGCACCTGGACATCTGCCATTTGACATTTGTCCCACCCCCATCGACTAGATAAAAATTACAGCTTTCGAAAGTGCTTTAATCTAGCAGAACTTACTGTAATGACTAGAGTGTGCTCCTTGTACTTGTAAAAATTTTAATTTTAACAAATTTGCATATATTCTGTAAATTGGTGTGGACAGATCCCCGCTCATGTCATTTCTTATTCTACTGTTCCTCTAAACTGGTCTTCACATTCGAATTTCATGGAAGTAGATGATGGCCGCTTCAAGGTTAGTTTTCTCTTTGAAATTATTTTAATTGTTCAAATTTTCTAGACAGCTTTGACATTTCTACGAGAAGGGATCCATGGAGAGCAGTCGCATGGAGATCGTGAAGAAACAAATCACTTTTCAATCGCTTTACATCATCGAGCCGGACAGGTAACATTTAAATCTTCTACAAGATTCTTGCTTTATTTAGACCGTCGCAATTGCCAATCAAGCACACAACGAGCTCTGGAACAATCTGCACATCTGGCAGAATAACATCGAGGACGAGATTGCTCACGTAGGAGATTTTTTGCTTGTTAACCTATTTCTTGTTTAGCTCGAAGACCTTGAAAAACGTTTGGACAAACGCCAGATGTTTCTCAACAACAACACTGACGCCGTTCAGGTGTTGATCGAAGGAATTGAAGGACGCCGTATGGTATTTTTTTATCTTCGAGGTTATTGTGAACTTGTTTTTAGGCGACAAAGAAACAACACGAGGAAAGCCGAAGAACGGTTTGTTGCAGTCTTGCTTAATTTTAAATGAACTTGCTTATCTTAAAGGATTTCAAAATTGTAAAATACAAGACGTTTCCACTTTAGAGTAGCTCGCGCTCGGGAATGCGGAAACGTTTATCCGTGGAGTGCTCGTTCACCTCTGCATCGGATCCGACTCGAGCCGAGATGACACCCACCGAATTCAAGCAGACACCGGGACCTGAGGTGAAGAAGCACAGAGTCAGTTTTTGTCTCGTTTCCCCGAATCTCGTGAAAATCTAGCCATAGGAAAAGTTAAATTACCCAAAAGCTAAAATTTTCCCCTAAGTAGTTACCCTAAATTTAAATATTGAAGAGTAAAGCTTTATTTGTTAGACGACTTCCGTTGTCTCTCCCGTGCGACTGCCTCTTCCCGCTTTTGTCGAACAGCGTTCGACCATCGGCCGTTCATTTCGTCAAGTAAGCTTTTTAATGGTTTCAAGGCAATCAGTGCGGATTATCTACTTGTTCTTTTCAATTTGGTCATCTTCTTCGCCTTGTTCGGTCGATTCGGACTTTTTCATGGATACGACGGGAGCCTCGACGTGCCCGAATACGACTTTGGAACGCTTGCCTTAGGTTTTATATTTTTTGTCTTCATTAGTTTTCTACTTTTAGTTGAAACTCTGATGAAATTGTGGGATTTTAAAAAATGGGTTCTGTAAATAAATCGTAAACTGATGTTGTTCTTGTGAATAAAAGCATTACCTGCTCCAAAGCCATAACCATTTCTTGTGCCCAGAGAAGTGTTCGCTTGCCAACCGTTACCAAAGAGGCCGCCTAAAAGAAATTGAAAGCATTGCGCTGGATTAAAATGAATTTACTCAAAACTTTACCTGATAATGGGTTCGACCGACAGTAACGGTGTCCTTATGTTGCTCAGCAAATGTGGCCATCCTTTGAAGACAAGTGACAAATCTGAAGATAGCAAAATTTGAGTCAAAAAAATCAGAGTGATAAACGAACAACTCTACAATCAATACTCTCTAGAATGATAAATTAAGGTCCGAAACTTTTACGGTAACGAAAGCATTAACATTTTCGTGGGTGTTGGTCGTTTTGTGGTCTTTCTATGGGTCTTTCCTTTTTTTGAAATTCGAGCGACCGCCCTCGTTTTGTTAAAGGAAAAAACACAGACAGAGGTGAAAAGTTTTCCCCTGAAAAAGTCGACGACACACATCTCGTGCTTCTCTTCAACAATCTCTCTCTTTTTTCCCCATCCACCCACCCGTTATTCTGTTATTTACCGATTTGCCTATTTACCGATGTCTGCTCAATGCATTCATAAACCATTTTTTTTACTTTCATTTGCAAAAGCTATACTATTTTATAGTTTGGCGATAACTTGGCTATAATTTTATAGTTTCAGGGTTCAATATGTAAACGAATTCTTTCTGGTGGACTCAATTTTGCGTTCTTTTTATGCCTGCTATGAGAAGAATGAAGAATTCAATGCAATAGAAAAGATTTGTTTCAACTTTTAAGCATAGACAATGAATTCAATCTCATGACCATTTATGCACTTTTTCTTTCTTTCTTTCTTTCTTTCTTTCTTTCTTTCTTTCTTCCTTGTCTTCCCTATTTCTTTTTGGGTAACGAGGACGTCAATAGCTCAGTGGTAGAGCATCTGCATGGGAAGCGGAAGATCGTGGGTTCAATTCCCGTCGATTCCAAATTCTTTGCCATTCATTTCTTTACTTTATTACAATTATAGCATTACTTATTACAATTACAGCATTGCTGATAGAATTGCGTTGACTAAATTATTGTACGTTGACAGAGCAGTTTTTTATAAAGTGTTTTCCTCGCGAGTAATGCGTTTTTTAAACTCGGGAAAAACTTGGGAACTTGGGGAAAAAATTACCGTACTTATTGCAAAAAAATGACGCAAAAATGACGAGCCACGCATTATATACGACACTTTTTAAAGATACTCAGCCGTTTAACTGATTTGGTCGGAAATTCCCTTCCAATGTAAAAACAGATTTTTTTTTTGAAAAACCTGCGTATTTAAAGATATTCAGTTATTTAATTGCTTTTTTTAGTAAAGTCCCTTCAAATATACGACACTTTAAAGATATTTTTTTAAAGATACTCAGCCATTTAACTGATTTGGTCGGAAATTCCCTTCCTGATTTTTTTCTCCCGGAAAAATGATTTTTTTTTTTTGAAAAACCGGGGTAGGCTAATTTCCGCATTTTTATTTTGCGCAACTCGCCAAAATTTTCTTCTCAAGTAGGCCAATCCTTATGGTTTTGTTGTCATTTTGTAGATCTCAATAAGTGCAACAAAATGACAACAAAATCATAAAGATTGGCCTACTTAGAAGAATAGTTATGACGAATTGCGGAAATAAAATTTGCGGAAACTAGCCTACCCGAGAAAAAAGCTTGTCGAGAAAAAAAATGAGGAAATGGAGAAAGGGCGATCCCGACGTAGAGCATCGCGTACGGTCCCGTAGTGCCTTTTAGAAAAGCAAAAACGGTGACTTTCTAAAGGTAGGGTGTTAAAACGAGATAATGGTGATTTTCAACAAAAATAGCAATTGTTGAGCTTTTAAACTTGTGTAGTAAGCGAAAAGGAAGAAGAACGAAAAGAACGAAAAGGAATAAAAATTAAGTTAAAGGATACTTTACAATTTAATTATATTAAAGTCAAAATCCATTGATTTAAAAGATATTTAGTTATTTGGATCGTTTTTAGTTTAGTTTAGTTTATTTAGGGGTTTATATCCTGAAGACAATTGTAGAGAACGCTCACCGAAGGGGTCATTTGTACGCTGAAATTTGGGGTAGCTTAGTTTCCGCTATTTTTTTCTGCGCAATTGGGTCTTTTGCGCAATTGGTCATAGCTATTCTTCTAAGTAGGCCAATCTTTATGGTTTTGTTGTCATTTTGTAGATCTCAATAAGTGCAACAAAATGACAACAAAATCATAAAGATCGGCCTACTTAGAAGAAAGTTATGGTGAGTTGCGCAAAAAAAATTTCCGGAAACTAGCCTATCCCAATTTTTGCTCTAAATCTTTAAATTTTGGAGTGTCCTGCAAATGTTTTCTTTTAGTTTCTAAAAAATTAAACATCACATTACAATTTTAACAAGCTTGCCTTTCCGAAATCATTGTTATCCTCCAGAATTCCCTTGTGCATTTCTGGAAACAAATCTTCGTAAGTCTTGATCGCACGTAAAATAATGACGGTGCGTAATTGACGAATAGGTTTTCTAAGAAAAGATGACGAGCGAACCGCTCGTCATGTTTTCTCCGCGAAACCATTCAAAAAAGAAAACTGGCTAGACTAATTTCCATTTTATTTGCGCAATTGGCCATAACTTTCTTCCAAGTAGGCCAATCTTTATGGTTTTGTTGTCATTTTGTAGATCTCAATAAGTGCAACAAAATGACAACAAAATCATAAAGATTGGCCTACTTAGAAGAAAGTTATGGTGAGTTGCGCAAAAAAAAATTTCCGGAAACTAGCCTACCCCAAAACCTGCGCAAAAAATTGCTTTTATATTGCTTTATTTTTTTTCGCGCAGGCGCACTTTTTAGAAAGCGTGTTACTCGACAATTACTCGACAATTACCTCGAGCTATATTACTCGAATAAAAAAAGTACTCATGCAAATTTACTCGAGTAATTATTTACTCGCGAGGAGCACACTCTAGTTTTTCTAGGTTATTCTAGGTTCTAGGTTCTAGGTTTTTCTAGGTAAGCAATAATTAGTAGAAACCTTTACAATAAAAAGTCTTTTTTTTTGTTGAAAACAAGCCACAATTGCAAACACGAACTCGAAAAATAATAAGATTTTTGGTGAAAGTGAAAAGGGAAAAGAGGAATGCATCCAGGAAATTCGCGCAATACTTTTGTTGACGTCATTTGCATGTGTTCGTCAAAGAAATTCGACAAAATTAACAATTTTTGCTGGCTTTCTCGTCGAATTTCTGATTTCTGCATGAATTCGCGAAAAAAATTTAAAGAACTTTTTTTTGAATGACAGAAAAACGAAACAAATATTTAAGGTGACTTTTTGGCGGGGCATTTCCGATGCTCAACCATTCTTTTGCTAGCTTTTCTTTTGAATTCTAAAGGTCTAAAGGTCTAAAGGTCGACAAAAAAACCTTAAAACCGACAAAAACCTTATTGTACTTTGGCTAGATTTAAGTCAATCATAACCCTAAGAATTCGATGGATTTTAGAGCTTCTTCTGGCTTCTTCTGGTTTACTAGGGGAATGTTGTTAAATAAAGATCGAGTTTTAAAGATCGATTTTTAAAATAAACCATAGCTTATTCGATAGAGTTTTCGTTGGGGATTAGAGTGTGTTCCTTGCGAGTAAGTAATTACTCGAGTAAACTGCATGAGTTGCATGAGTAATAGCTCGAGAGTCATAGCTAAGAGTAATGCGTTTTCTAAAAAGTGCGGCGAAAAAAATATAAAAGCAAATTTTTGGCGCAAAAAAATATTTTTTACATTGGAAGAGATTTCATATGTAAATTTAGCATTTTTTCAAGGTTTACAAGCTTTTCTAGCTCTGCTCTAGTGGTCTAATGGTTAGCATAGCCGCCTACGAAACTGATGGCTCTTGCACGCTGGTTCGAATCCCTTCACTGAATCTCATTATGGAGCCTTTTAAGCAACAGGATCATCGTTTAACCGTTCATCGTTTAAGTCAGGGAAAAGCCACTACTGGCACTGCTAGCACTGCTGTAAGGCACTGGCTTAGGCTTAGGCTTACCTAGGTCCCTATTAACGTTCCCCATTCTAGGCTAGGTCACTATTAACACCGAGACTAGCACTGCTGTAAGGCACGGCTAGCACTGCTGGTACTCCTGACACTGCTGACAAGCCAGCACTTCTGTAAGGCACTGCTGGCTTGTCCTGCATAACACTTTCCAATCTTTGCTGCAGGATCACGGTTCAACGGGAGAGGGTGAAAGAAGGACGGGAACCGGTTCTCCCCTCTGCCAGTCTCGGCCCTTCCCCCTTCTTTCCCTCGTCTCTACAATCTCTCTTTCCCTTTCTCCCCTTTTTCAACAATCTCTCCCATTTTCATCCACTCCGATGTTTACACGTACTCCTTTCTTCTCTTTTCTTCTTCCTAAATCTTTTACCTTTACTACCTACAACTACTTGCTCATTTTACACCTTTTTCCTAACTTTTTCTATGTGATTTCTTTGTGATTTGTGTTTTTTTTGGACTACACTGAACTGTTTGCGCTCTTATTTCTAATCAACAAATGAAACTTTGTCTTCTGCAGTCAGTACAAGCTTTGATTCTAGGCTAGGTCCCTATTAAACTTCCGCATTCTAGGCTAGGTCCATATTAACGTTCCCCATTCTAGACCTAGGTCCCTATTAACGTTCCCATTGTTTTAAAATACTTAAATATCCATCAGTGTAATGAAAAGTCTTCAAAAATCATTCTGTAAGAGGTTTTTCCCAACGAAAGTTTACGGATTCCAAGCAGAAAGTGGGGCGAAGTTTTTCTCACCGGGACTTTGGGCAAAAACAAAAGCAAAATGGATATTTGCCTAGATCCGACTGGTATTTGCATTCCGAGATTCTCCTGAAAAGTCAGCCTCAGTTTGGATCATTTATTTGTATATTTGTCTCCAAAAGTTTTCCCAACAATTTTCAAACAATTTCCCAACTTTACGGATTTCAAGCAGAAAATGGGGTAGAAAATGGGGTAGAAAGTGGGGTAGAAAGTGGGCTAGAAAGTGGGGTAGAAAGTGAGGCAGAAAGCCTGGGCAGAAAGTGAGGCAGAAAGTGAGGCAGAAAGTCGGGAAGGAAGTGGGGTAGAAAGTGGGGTAGAAAGTGGGGTAGAAAGTGCACGGGAAAATGGATTACCGATTCCTGAAGGGAAGGGGTATCTATTGGGAGGAGGTGCCAGATCGCGAGCGATTGTGCGCGCGCTCAAAGAACAACTCGCCCGTCATCTACAAAAACGAAAGTTTACCGGTCGCAAAAGCTATCTATTAGAACGGGGTGCCAGATCGCAAGCGATTGTGCTCGCGCACAAAGAACACCCGGTCAATCATTTACGGATTCTTCTTTTGCTGGTACAAAAAGCAGATATTTGGCTGTAAATTGGTACCCTAGGGTTTTCGGGATCGGCGAATCGATCGAAGCTATTCATTTCATTGAGTCTACCAATTAAAACCCAATGTTGTAACAAAAAACACGAGATTTCGGATCGTTATTTTGGGGAAAGAGATTCCCTTGGCATAATGGACTTCTCTTTTGCCTTTCCTTTCAATTTTTTTTGGCTTTGTCTCCGCTTTTCCCTATTTTATTCCCCTCTATCGTTTCTCGCATTTTTTGGATTTTACTCTTCACTTTTTTTTCGATAGTTCGGTGTCGCGAGAAACGTGTTTTTTCCTTTTTTTCCTTTTTTTTGAGCGGGTTATTGATAGATTTTTCGTCTCAAATTGCTTGTACTTTTCTGCTAAATGCTTAACGATGTTTAAAGATGTTTAAAGATGATTAAAGATGATTAATGATTCAAAATTTGGCGGGATAGACGTGTGTAGCTTTGAGCTTAAAATAAACACCGAATTGACCGAATTCGCCTCGATAACTTCATCAGAAAGTCGAAAGTTGAGGGTAAAGGTGTTTAGTTATTCAGTTATTTAGCTATTTAGATATTGATAATTGAATACTGATCCTTGCTAGATACCGTAAATACTGTAATAGTACCCCAGCCCCATAATGACAGCCGGAGCATCGCGTAGTCTAGCTTTGAACGCGTTTTTCTCGACACTGGTTTGTGCTACAATGCTACAATAGGTATCAAAAAATAGCCCTGAATTTCAGCTATTTTTTTGATACCTAAACGAGCATTATAGCATAAACCAGTGTCGAGAAAAACGCGTTCGTCGTTACTAGACCTGTTTACCGAGTCCGGGAAAGATTTTCAGACAGTCTCGCTCTTCGATTTCTTACTGCCCAAAGCTCTTTCGAGCATGAAACTCAATTCCCCCGTAAGCCCTGATTTTAAGCTTCATTTTGATACTAAACATTCCTAGGTTCTGTTTTGCCATTCTTTAGATTTCGATCAATCTTTCGCCGGACTCGATAAGCTAAACGTATCCAGAAAAAAATTTTGATATCAAAGCGTCTTTGGTATCAAAAAATAGCCCTGAATTTCAGCTATTTTTTGATCCCTCAGCGAGCATTGTAGCATAAACCAGTGTCGAGAAAAACTCGTTTAAAGCTAGACTACGCAAGGCTCCTGTCAGGCTTTGAACGAGTTTTTCGCGACACTGGTTTATGCTATAATGCTCGTTTAGGTATCAAAAAATAGCTGAAATTCAGGGCTATTTTTTGATACCTATGCGCGCATTGTAGCATAAACCAGTGTCGAGAAAAACTCGTCCAAAGCCAGGCTACGCAACGCTCCACACCGTCATTATGGGGGGTGGGGTACTATTGCAGTATTTACGGTATAGATAATTGATAGTATTTAGATAATTATATCGGTTGAGCCAGCCAACCGGGCTTTGTATCCATCTAATCAAGTCTTGTACTTAGCTTATATCTGGGTTTTTTTAAGCTGGGGTTTTTAAGCCTTTTTGCGAGTTTAAACTCGAAAAACTGCACATAATTTGGCCTAAAATGTCACCATTTATAACAAAATTATATTTCTTTTTGTTATGAAATGAATTCCTTATTCTTTTCTCTTCTCAAATCGTTTCTTTTCGTTTCTTTCTTTTCGTTTCTTTCTTTTCGTTTCTTTTCGTTTCTCTGAAATGGATTGAAGGAAATGAACCGGTCCTTTTTCCCTCTTCTTTCCCTCTTTTCTTCCTCTTTTTCCCTCTTTTTCCTCTTTTTTCCTCATCAATAGACATCCAAAAGAATTTTTCGATCAAAAAAGAAAAGAAATGAGTCATCAAAGGGAAATCGTTTTTTTTTTGACAAATATTGAATAATTTTTGTTGAAAATAACTTGTTCTCATTGTTTTCTTTGTTTTCTTTGTTCACAATTGATCAGTTAAACAATTGATCAGTTAGTCATCAGTTAAACAAGTTTTAAGCTCAAAAATTGCTCAAATATTGCTCAAAATTGCTCAAGTTTCTCTTTTATTTGATTCTAAAATCATCTAAAATCATCTAAAATCATCTAAATTCTAATCTAAATAAATCTAAACTTAAAATCTTTCATTTAAAACTCTCGTACTCTCGTAAACGTCTTTGTACTCTCGTAAACGCGTACTCTTTGACTCGTACACTTTGACTCGTACGCGTACTCGTACACTCGTTCTCTGTGGTGTACTTTGTATTTACCATAAATACTGTAATAGTACCCCACCCCCATAATGACGGTGCGGAGTGTTGCGTAGTCTAGCTTTGAACAAGTTTTTCTCGACACTGGTTTATGCTACAATGCTACAATAGGTATCAAAAAATAGCCCTGAATTTCAGCTTATTTTTTGATACCTATTGTAGCATTGTAGCTTAAACCAGTGTTGAGAAAAACTCGTTCAAAGCTAGACTACACAACGCTCCGCACCGTCATTATGCGGGTGGGGTACTATTACAGTATTTACGGTAAGTGTAAACCCGATCTCTCTAGTGAATTGGATTCCACATTTTTCTCGTTTCTGTGAGAGAAATGAAGAATTCAGTGCAGTGGAAAAGTTTAAGAAATTCAAAGTGAAAAAAAAGGCTAATCCTTTTCATATTAGCAACTCTTTTTCCTTATTTTAAATATTTTAACTCATTTTTTATATGATTACAATTGTTTTTTTTTAACACGTTGACGACATTGTCACCTGATGCTGTCTGACACATATTCGTTCGCCTGGGACATTGTCACCTGATGTCAGGTGACATTTTTTGTCGAGAAAAAAAAACAACGTTGTCCCATGCGATTGTTTGTGCAAAAACGCCATTGTCGTCAACGTGTTCAACATTTTAAACATTTTAAAACATTTCAAACATTCTAAACATCTTCTTTTTCTATTTGGATGTCTCAAGAAGGCCCTTTTCGTTCACCGGGAAACTTTTTCTCATCATTAATCTCGGAAATCACCTCATCATCGAGCACTTCCACATCAATCAATGAACATCCAATGACAAGGTACGAAAATGTGCTTTATTAAAGTGCTTTTGATGATCTTTTGATGATCTTTTGATGATTGTGCTTAAAACTAGAAACGAGTTCTGGTCAAAAGCTTTTTGTTGTACTTTAGCTTAAGGGGAATTCTATTGGGTTGATGCATAATTAACCCAAAATGTCGGCAAAGAATTCCTTCCCAACTTAATAGATCATTTGTCTGAATAGCTGTGCTTAATTTAAAACCCCATAAGCACTCTCTGTTGCTACCTATTGTTGTCAATAAATTGCGTTAAAAATACCAGCAAGCACATGAGCAAAATGTTAAAAACCGAGAAATAAGTCTAAAATGGTCCCCTCGAAGTTACAGAAGCCAAACTTTTATATTTAGAATTAACTAGGTTAGCCTAGAAACTATTGGGTTGATGCATAATTATCCGGACTTCTTTTATAAATGATTTTATTTAAAAAAAAATAACATAAATAGTTAGAAAAATATGTTTAATTGATTATTCTGGAGCATATTCACCGCCTACATCAATAACTGATTGCCATTTGCTTGGAAGACGATCGATTCCACGAGCGAAGAATAAACGATCTTTGGAGGCAATCCACGCTTTAACATCGTCTATCAAGTCATCCAAATCGTTATAGATCTTATTTGTTTGCCAATTTTTGAGCGATCGATTGACGTGGTAGTCCGTTGGGGCTTCTCCAGTTCTTTGAGATCGCGAAACGACTCTGCGGCAGACCATCCCTTTTCGAAGTGGTAGAGCATGATATGGCGAAGATGGATATGATTGTCGACACGCATTTTGTTCACTAAAGAATAACGAATATTTTAAAAAAAGAAATAGACAAAAAGCTTTCAAAACAAAAAAGATACAAGCACGCAAAAAGAAGTCCGGATAATTATGCATCAACCCAATATTTCTAGAGAATTCTAGAGGTTCTATTTGTGCGTCTTTACAGATTTTTTCCAAACGTCTTTTTAAAATAATACGGCCACTAAACAAATTTTGATTTAAAATCTAAAAAAGCTTGATTGTTTTTATGCAAAATGGCTTTTGGGAAATTCTTGAACATAGTTGTTTTTGTGGATTTAAAGGCGGATTTGTGGATTCAAAAGGCACAAAGGCAAGCACTGCTCTGATGCTAAAGTCGCAATTTCGACACTTTCTTCAATAAAAATCGATTTTTATGTTAAAATAAAAAAGATAGAGCTTATTTAATTATATAATTCTGATAAATTTGAAAACGATTCGTTCAGCCATTTTCTTTAAAACAGTACCCTAAAGTCGCGAGTATAAGTTCTGTTTGGTTTTCGCATGCAAATTGACGGCTGTCTCCGGTGCGGTGTGTCGAGGGTTCGAACCCCGCTGCATCATAACTTTTTTGCTTTTTAAGAACAATAATAGAAGTAAATTTATTGAGGATTATCGCAATTTTATGCTGTTATTTGTTGCTCCGGCTCGTGGCTCGTGCGTGGCTCGGCGCGTCCGCCCTGCTCCTCTCCGGTGCTCAGTCTTATGGATCCCTCCCTGGCCTCTTCATCCGGCCAAAGTCCACGTCGACGGTCGAAAGTGATGCTTTCCAGCGTCTTCTTCAACACTATCGTCTGGATGTATCCATGCACATAACAAATAGCAATGGTGATAGGCTGTCACCCTGTAGTATCCCGCGCTCCAAGAACAATAATAAAAGTTTATATAACAATAAAAATGTATAAAAACCCAACAAAAAGAAATTCAAAGCAATTAAAGCGAATGTAAATTAAGGCAGAACTTATACTCGAGACTTTAGGGTAATTGAAAATTTTAAATAATGCGTTTTATTGAGTTGAACCAAATCTGTAGAGAAAAGGAATCAAATCTGTAGAGAAAAGGAATCAAATCTGTAGAGAAAAGGAATCAAATCTGTAGAGAAAAGGGCGAGCTTTGAGCCATTCAAAAGCCATTTTGTAGAGAAATGATAGATCTGTTTAACCGTTTAGAAGAAAATTTGGTAAAGAAACAAACAAAGAAACAAAAAAACAAAAAAACAAAAACAAAGATTTGAAAAAATTGTATGGAAACAAAGGTTTGAAAAAAGAAGAAAAAAGAAGAATTCGAAAAGAATTGTTAAGATTTTTGCATCAACATAATAGAATATAGATTGCTGATGGATTTACAATTTTATTCTTGATTTAACGACTTTAGAATAAGCATTGATTCTAGTGCAATGCCATCGACGACACCAATGGATATTGAACAGAAAATCTCGATCACACTTCAACATGGGAATCACCGTGAACTCATCGTCATCGAGAGAAGCGAACAACCACATGTATGCTTAAAAAAAAAGGAATGATTGCTTTAGAGTAGCAGGTTTTATAGCCAAAAGGCCAAAGCCAAAATAGCCAAGAGGCAAGCTAAGTTTGAATTCCCACAAATTCGAATCCAAACACGACTTTCCAAATCAAGCCAGCCACATACTTTTTAAACTTTAAAAGCTTTTACAGCTTCTACAGCTTTTACAGCTTTTACAGCTTTTACAGCTTTTACAGCTTCTACAGCTTCTACAGCTTTTACAGCTTTCAAAGCTTCTACAGCTTCTACAGCTTTTACAGCTTTTACAGCTTCTACAGCTTTTACAGCTTTCAAAGCTTCTACAGCTTCTACAGCTTTACAGCTTCTACAGCTTCTACAGCTTTTACAGCTTTTACAGCTTTTACAGCTTTTACAGCTTCTACAGCTTCTACAGCTTTTACAGCTTTTACAGCTTTTACAGCTTTTACAGCTTCTACAGCTTTTACAGCTTTTACAGCTTCTACAGCTTTTACAGCTTTTACAGCTTCTACAGCTTTTACAGCTTTTATAGCTTTTACAGCTTTTACAGCCTTTACAGCTTCTACAGCTTCTAAAGCTTTTACAGCTTCTACAGCTTTTACAGCTTTTACAGCTTTCAAAGCTTCTACAGCTTTTACAGCTTTCAAAGCTTCTACAGCTTTTACAGCCTTTACAGCTTCTACAGCTTCTAAAGCTTTTACAGCTACAGCAAACTTTCCCAACTAAATCTGATTTCAAAACCAGGAAACCAGTATAGGAAAATTCCGCTCTCAAAAATGAAACGTTTAGGTTTTCTACGGTCTTCTCGAGAAAGCTCGCCAACTCGCCGCCAAAGGGAATAGCCAGGTTCGTGAGAAAAAG
Source organism: Mesorhabditis belari (assembly GCA_958450365.1). NCBI lineage: Eukaryota > Metazoa > Nematoda > Chromadorea > Rhabditida > Rhabditidae > Mesorhabditis > Mesorhabditis belari. Next base: position 1,143,486 of record CAUEEP010000921.1, read on the forward strand.
CTTCTATTATGTTACTAAAACTCTGCGAGCTTTATTGTATTGTAAACAATCTAATTTTTCGCGTTGCTCAACTACACCCAGAGACACCTTACACTAGCCAAACAATCCTAGAGGTTTTGGACTTATTTAAAACGACTTGAGTAAGCGCATCGCTTCTTCTTCTTCTTCTCCTCCGCCTTCTTCAAGCAGATGTAGCACCTTGGCGTTGAGCGTTCAAGCAGATGTAGCACCTTGGGTGGCGAGCGGATTTTAGCTTTAGCACCATCTTTGCAAGTAGTCAGGCCGTCAACTTCTGTTCTAGATGCTTTTCCAGCCGCAGTTGATTGTCGCCTCCATCTTCGTCTGTCTCTATATCTAAATTAAAAACTTGACAGAGAATGGAGAAACTCGCGAAAGCCGCTAGCATCACCGTCCTCGCCCGTCAACGCTTTGATCCTCTCAGCTGCTCCAGCGATTTCAAAAGTCTTTAGGTCATCGTCAGCCGCCACCAGCAATGTGTTTCGCTCCTTGAGTAGCGTTTCCTTGACTACTTGTCCGCCTTCTTTGAACAGATGTAACACCTTAGTGTTGAGCTCGACTTGGGTGTGCTAACGGCTTGGGTGGCGAACGGCTTGGGTTGCGAACGGATTTTAGCTTTAGCACCATCTTTGCAAGTAGTCAGGCCGCCAACTTCTTTTCCAAATATCCCTGTTGATTATCACCTCCGTCTTCCTTTGTTCCTATATTTAAATTAAAAACTTGGCAGAGAACAGAAAATTCTTTGATATCAGAAGAGAAAAATCAGAAGACGGAAAAAAATTTGATTCAGTACAATTGGCATTACTAATTTTAACAAAAACAAAAACAAAACAAAACAATAACAATCTAAAATTCTAGGGAGAAGTGCATTTGTTTCGTCACGATTATCTCTCACCGCAGATCCTTCATCCACTAAATTGCATCTCGCAATTGGTAAACTTTGAATAGCCAAAGGAATTCAATATTCAATATCCAAGATTCAATTCAATATTAAATTAAATTAAATTCAATATTAAATTCAATTAAATTCAATATTCAATTCAATCAATACAAAACCAAATTCAACACTCAATTTTAGGGAAATGGTAGTGTTGTTGAGGTGATTGTGGTGGATCGAAATGAGAAACCGACAGTGCCTCATGTGGTTGAGGTGAGAGCATAAAGTCAGCTTTGTTAGTCAGAAACGATTTCTAGGTGAATACCTATTTAACGCCAACCTTTTGCGACTATTGTGGCGAGATTTTGATGGGTCTCGTCAAACAGGGACTTCAATGTCAGCGATGCAGGTAGAGCAAAAGCTTGTATCAATTGACTAATCAAAAAGGAAACAAAAAGGAAGAAAAAGGAAGAAAAAGGAAACAAAAAGGAAAGGATTGAAAGAAAAGGAAAGGTTTAAAAGAAAAGGAAAGTAAACCCTGGAAAAGATTTTTGATTTTAGATGCAATTTCCACAAGAAGTGTGCCTTTGCCTCGAGAAACAATTGCGCAAAGAATACCCCATTTTGCCCACCAACATTAGCTCATCAGATGACGAGCTTCTCGCCATCAATTCCACAAATGAGTGCCCCATATCATGGTGGGTTTTAAAACTTGCAGTTAACTTGCAGTAACTTGTAACTGAAGCCAAGTTATACTTGAATTTACTAGATTAGATAGACAGATAGATAGACATGTATTGTGTCTATCTATCTATCTGGTTGTTCGGATATAAACGAGCGTTTGCACTGCGCTTAACTCGTGAGGAAGCATTGATCTAATACGGTTTCAATACGGTTCCTATTTTGATCTAATACGGTTCCAATACGGTTTTCCATTTCCCGCGTCAGATCGTCTTTCCAATGGAGATGGAGTAGAATTTGAACATATAAACTTTTGAGCAAGTTCATGCGTCGTTTGACATGGATCTGATTCGATTGCAGCCCTCAAAATATCGTTGTTTACCGTTTGAGGTCGACCAGACCTCAAGACCTTGTTCATCATCCTCGAGACTTTCATCACCATTCCGAAGGCGTTGGAACCAGGCTCGGCATCGGCTTTCAAACAATACATCATTCCCAAATGCTTTGACCAAATCTCAATAGGATTCCGCTACTATTTTGCCCAGTTTGAAGTCGTAAAGTAGGCAGACGCGAACTTTATATATTGGGTTGGTGAGTTGAGAAGTCAATGTCCAATTTGCGGAGAGGTCAATGTCCAATTTGAGGATTCGGAGCCGGCCAGATTATTTTGGCAAAGGGAGAGGGAAGGGGGTTATGTAAAAGCCCTGCGCCAGACGACGAGCGATTACGCGGCCGCGCAAAGAAGAACACACAAATTTTAAGCGAAACTACTGGGATTCCGCTACTGTTTTGCCCAGTTTGAAGTCGTAAAGTAGGCTTATTGATAAGTAAAGTAGACGCAAACTTTATATATTTGAAGTCGGTCATCGAACAACCTAATAGATTCTCTTCTTTTGCTTCTATATCTTACTTTTGTCTTTGTCCTAATGTCTTGTCTTACTGCAGTATTTTTAGAGAGCCTGTATTAGACAAGAAAGTAAAACTGGATTCAATTAGAGCAAGAAAGTAAAGCTGGCTTCAATCTCATAATTTTTAGAAGAGATCCCATCTCCATCTCAACAACATCATCCATCCTCACCCTATGCTTTACCGCATACTTTTGCCGTTCACAACTACAAAACGTTAACTGTTTGCAAGGTGGGCAAATGTAATGTGGATTTGCTTTTTGATTTGATTAAAATTTGATTATTCTTATTGTATTCTATCAGAATTTGTTCTAGGTTTGCGACAAAATGCTATTCGGTATTATGAAGCAAGGAATGCGGTGCAGGGATTGTAAAGTAAGCTGAAAGCTGATAAATAACACTGCCCAATATAATGATAGCCAATTTTGCAGAAACACGATTTCTAAAAAAACTTTTGACTAAAGTTGTAAAAGAGTAAAGTCATTTTTCAAGAATCACCCCATCTCTTCCTCCCAAGTTTCATGCTTTCCTTTTCCTTAGTGTTTTTCTTACCATAGCATTGTCCATAGCATTGTCCATAGCATTGTCCATAGCATTGTCCATAGCATTGTCCATAGCATTGTCCATAGCATTGTCCATAGCATTGTCCATAGCATTGTCCATAGCATTGTCCATAGCATTGTCCATAGCATTGTCCATAGCATTGTCCATAGCATTGTCCATAGCATTGTCCATAGCATTGTCCATAGCATTGTCCATAGCATTGTCCATAGCATTGTCTTTAATAGCAAAAATTGCTTAGCTTGCTTAGCTATGGCTTGGCAAATAAGGGCAGGCTTGAGCTTATCGATGTTTTGATAATGACAGGCTTGAGCTTAGCAATGTTCCGATTGAAGGACAACATTGAAGACCATCCTTTGAGCACTCACGTCTCTGTCTACCACAGTGGAAGATCCGATGGACCAGTGGAAGATCCGATGGACCAGTGGAAGATCCGATGAACGGTTGTCCATGAAGAGAAATCTGAAGTTGGAGAGAAAGGGAAGGGACCAAGCTTCACTGACACGTTGGCTGGCCTCTTCAAGAAAGGTCTAGCCCATCTGGACTATCCAGTCTCCGAAATCCAGCCCATCTGGACTAACCAGTCTACGAGGGTCCACTCGATGACATGAACCGAGCCTGCGACATTGAAGGCCATCCTTTGAGCACTCACGTCTCTGTCTACCATTATCGGAACATTGAGATTAGCAATGTTTCGAAAGTAGTCTGGAAAGTTTCGAGTCTGGAAAGTAGCTAAGCGATCTTTGCTATTAGAGACAATGCTATAGACCATCTAGTAAGACTTTCTTAGTAAGAAAAAACTAGAGAAAAAGAACTTGGGAGGAAGAGGTGGGGTGATCCTTGAAAAATGACTTTTCTCTTTTACAACTTTGATCAAAACTTTAGAAATCGTGTTTCTGGAAAATTCAGGGATGCGACTATCATTATGTGGAGCTGTGTATACCGTAATACCTCTAGTAGCGCTCCCCTATAATGACGGGCGGAGCGTCGCGTCGTCTAACTTTAAACGCATTTTTCTCGTCACCTGTTTATGCTACAATGCTCGCTTAAGTATCAAATAAAAGCTGAAATTCAGGGCTATTTTTTGATACCAAAGACGCATTTTTTGAAAGTACGGGCGCTTAGAAAAAAATGATTTTAAAAAAAATTTTTGCGACTACACGACTATACGCGATGTTTTTCTAAGCGCCTATAATTTCTAAAAGGCATTTTTGGTATCAAACAATAGCCCTGAATTTCAGCTTTCATTTGATACTTAAGCGCATACTGTAGCATAAACAAGTGACGAGAAAAATGCGTTTAAAGTTAGACGACGCGACGCTCCGACCGTCCGACTGGGAGACGCTAGGAATTACGGTAGAATTACGGAATTACGGTACAGATGACAATATAGATTACCCTAAACATTTCTAGGTGAATGTCCACAAAAAGTGTGCCGGACTTTTGCCACCGAATTGTCACATTGCTGAGGGATCGATCACCGCCTTCGAGCAGCTATCTGTTGTTGGTTTTGAAGGCGTAAAATCTTGCAAAGACTTTCGTGAACCGATCCAGAACAATATATTGACTAATATAACCAATCTAGCTAGCTAATCATCTAGCTAGCTAATCATCTAGCTAGCTAATCATCTAGCTAGCTAATCATCTAGCTAACTAATCATCTAGCTAGCTAATCACCATTTTCTAGAGTGAAATGCCATCTTTACCCCCTGAGGAAGGACCAAGTGAGAGTGGATCGATCGACTCCGATCTAATACCGCTTAGCCGGATACCTGGTGGGGATTCTTTTTCATTTACTAGAGCATTTTTCTTTTTCATTTAAAAGAGCTAATTTTCAATCTAGTCAGCACCAGAGTCAAGCCAAAGATCAAGCCAAAACCATAATCAGCTTTCAGGTCAAGCAGCAGCTCGAGCAGCTGCCAAGCAAACGCACGAGGGATGGATGATACACTTCTTGCTCAACGATCCGCAAAGGTTTGTGTAGTTGCGATGAAAGATAAATGGCAGAAGGTTGAATTGAATGAAGTCGAATCTAACTGTAATCTAACTGTAATCTTGCTGTAATCTTACTGTAAACCTTACTGTAATCTAACTGTAATCTAACTGTAATCTTGCTGTAATCTTACTGTAATCTAACTGTAATCTTGCTGTAATCTTACTGTAATCTAACTGTAAACCTTGCTGTAATCTTACTGTAAACCTTACTGTAATCTTCCTGTAATCTTACTGTAAACCTTACTGTAATCATACTGTAATCTTGCTGTAATCTTACTGTAATCTTACTGTAATCTTACTGTAATCTTACTGTAATCTTACTGCAAATCTTACTGTAAATCTAACTGTAATCTAACTGTAATCTTACTGTAATCTAACTGTAATCTAACTGTAATCTAACTGTAAACTTACTGTAATCTTACTGTAATCTAACTGTAAACCTTACTGTAATCATACTGTAATCTTGCTGTAATCTTACTGTAATCTTACTGTAATCTTACTGTAATCTAACTGCAAATCTTACTGTATTGATTCAGACGATTACGCAACTATTGGATTCTCTCAAACAATGTCTTGTCAATGTACAATGAATACTCGGAAGGGGTCGGGGTGAACACGTCGAGGTGTTACAAGCAGATTCCCCTATCTGAGATCTTGGCTATCACTCCATACAATGGAGATCCGATCGATTCCAGGTGAGCTTTGTTTGGTGAGCTTTGTTTGGTGTTTGGTGAGCTTTGATAATCGTACATTCAATTCAGATTCCCTCCACACGTTTTCGAGATGAGAACAACGACGAATCAAGTGTACTGTGTGGGTGAGAAGCTTGACGCTTGTGGAGGGCCGCCAACGAAATTGCCGAGAGGACAAGCTGCAAGGTGAGCTGGAAACTTCGACTCCTTGAGTAAGGCATAAGCCTTGACCGCATTGGGATGCCGGATTTATCGAGAGATATCGAGATATCGATCAAATGCGTCTCAAATGTTCGGCTCTCCCCTTTTGCCATTGGGACTCTAACTTTGAGCTCAAATATCTTGATGTTGAGCTGTTCAATTGTAAAAGTTCTTGATATCATTAGATTTGCCTTGTCTTTCTCGATCGATTGATACAAAAACTATTGAAATTGAACAGATAAACACCGAGATATTTGAGCTGAAAGTGGGATGGCAAAGGGGGCGGGGCCTCGCGTATAAAAGGTCTTTCTAGCCCCGCCCCTTTTGTCAATCTAGTCCTTCTCTATCGATTGCTACAAAAACTATCGAAATTGAACAGCTCAACACCAAGAAATTTAAGCTTAAAGTTAGCCAATGGGAAAAGTGGCGGGACGATCCTTTGCCATTGCCATTGGCAATCTTTGAGCTCAAATATCTTGGTGTTGGGCTGTTCGATTGAAATAGTTTTGATATCATTAGATTCGCCTTGTCTTTCTCTATCGATTGGTACAAAAGCTATTGAAATTGAACAAATAAACACCGAGATATTTAAGCTCAAAGTTAGCTTGCCTGGAAAAGGGGTGGGGTGCGGATCAAACGTCTAATAACCTATTTGAATTATTTAATTTGTATATTTTTGATATCATTAGACGCGCCAAGTCTTTCTCTATCGATTGATACAAAAACTATTTAAATTGAACAGCCCAACACCAAGAAATTTAAGCACAAAGTTAGCCAATGGGAAAAGTGGCGGGGCGACCTTTGCCATTGCCATTGGCAATCTTTAAGCTCAAATATCTTGGTGTTGAGCTGTTCGATTGAAATAGTTTTGATATCATTAGATTCGCCAAGTCCTCCTCTATCGATTGGTACAAAAACTATCGAAATTGATCAGCTCAACACCAAGAAATTTAAGCTCAAAGTTCGATTGCCAATGGCTAAACCTTCTTTGACATTAAAAATCTAATATCTCAATCTGAAAAGCTTTTAGATGGAGGAATATATTAAAATATATTAAAAGCCATTTCCAGATCATCCTCCTCCGGTCAAGTGTGGTTGTCAGTGTTGGCTCAGGCTCTACAACCGCCACCATCGAGAAATGATCCAGTGAATGCTGAGCCAGTCTTACAATTCACCGAGCTTTATCAAGTAAACATTAAAATATTGTTATTGAGAATATTGAGAGTATTGAGAAGATTGAGAAGATTGAGAATATTGAGAATACCCTCCCCTAGAGATTTGTCTAGGAGGGATAGAGAGTCGGAGTTTGACGACCCTTCTCTTTCCCTCCATATCTCAACTTCCAGTTGATCAATCAACTTGTGGTTGGTCTTAAAATGTTCCTTATGAAATTTCGTTATAGAAATCCACAACTTCCTTGGTAAACTCTAATATAAAAATATAGAGAAAATCTCAGTCAAAGTCAGACTACCTACTTTGAAAGGATCGATCCACTTAAAAGGTCTATAACTCAAGATCTAAAAGTTGAATCAACTCAGGGTTACTTTTTTTAGAATCTACATGAAATTTGATAGAAGGAATGTGCAATTTGTTTTGTAGACTTACCGATAAAAACATAGAGAAAGGTAGAGTCAAAGTCGAGAAGTGTCTACTCCCCCTAGAGATTTGTCTAGAGAGTCGGAGTTTGACAACTCTTCTCTTTCCCTCCTATATCTCAACTTCCAGTTGATCAATCAACTTGTGGTTGCTTTTAAAAGGTTCCTTATGAAATTTCGTTATAGAAATCCACAATTTATTTACTACACACTAATGTAAAAACATAGAGAAAATTCCGGTCAAAGTCAGACTACCTACTTTGAAAGGATCGATCCACTTAAAAGGTCTATAACTCAAGATCTAAAAGTTAAATCAACTCAGGGTTACTTTTATTATTGAGAATATAGAGAAGATTGAGAATTTCTAGACTTCTAGTCACTTTTAAAATCAAATAAATCCAGGTACTCTCCGAGAAAACGCTTGGAGCCGGTCAATTCGGCACTGTTTATTCGGGTGTGCATCGACAAAGTGGCCGAGAAGTGGCTGTAAAGGTTCGATTTGATTTGTTTTGATTTAATTTGATTTGATTCTCGTATATTGTGTAAAACTGTAAACTTAATTCGAAAATCTATAGAAAACAAAGCCCAAGTTCAGGTGATTTCAAAGGAGCGTTTCTCGAAAAAGCCAAATAACGGAGCGGACACTCTTCGCTCTGAAGTCGCTATTTTGCAGGTGATCTTTTTCTTGTCCAACAATCATTTATATTCTTCTCAGTGATTGCTGATCAATGTCAATCAACTAAAAGATATTCAGCCTTATAAAACTATTGCAAAGCTTGTGAAGCTTGTAAAGCTTGTAAAGCTTGTGAAGCTTGTGAAGCTTGTGAAGCTTGTGAAGCTTGTAAAGCTTGTAAAGCTTGTTGTCAAGCTTGTAGAGCTTGTAGAGCTTGTGAAGCTTGTAGAGCTTGTGAAGCTTGTAGAGCTTGTAGAGCTTGTAGAGCTTGTAGAGCTTGTGAAGCTTGTTCTAAAGCTTTTTGTAAAGCTAAAAGTCCATTTTTACCCGCAAAAAGAAGAGTAAACCAATCGGAGAGATCAATCGTTTCAAAATTATTCTTAAAGAAAGTTCTTGTCATTACTTGTCATTATTGAAAATATTAATAAACTAAAAGATATTCAGCTTAAAAGAGAGCTTAAAAGACAGCTTAAAAGAGAGTAATCGAAAGTTAATCTTTTCCTTTAGACAATCAGCCATTCTGGCATTGTTCGTCTTGAGTCAATGTTTGAGACGAAAGACAAGATTTTCGTGGTGATGGAGAAAATGAATGGGGACATGCTGGAGATGATACTTTCACAGGTTGATAAAGAAAGACAGAAAAATAGATAAAAAACTACCGTATTCTCTCTAATAGTAGTGCACCATGAGCATCGCCTAAATTCCTCGAAATCTCGAGAACCGCTTATCAGAACCTATCGATGTGGGGTCGGAAAATGTAGCTGACGATGAGATCTTGACGATGATTTGAGTGTTGAGCTTCTGGGAGAACTTTGGAAGCCGTAAATAGTCATCAACTCGGCTCGCTTGGGTGCACTACCAGAAAATACAGTATTCAGCTTTTCGCGCGCTCCCAGGGGTTTTCGGCTATGGAGAATCTGACTTTTGGGTCTATTTTTAAAAGAGCGTAGGGCTTAAGTATCAAATTCTTAGCTCAGCTAACGTTAAGAACTCGATCAATCAACAAAACTTGGGTTTTGTTTAGTCAAAACGCAACTTTCGGTTCATTGCATCAACTTGACTGCTTTCCCGCTTCACTTAAATTCATCGAAATCTCGAGAACCGCTTATCAGAACCTATCGATGTGGGGTCGGAAAATGTAGCTGACGATGAGATCTTGACGATGATTTGAGTGTTGAGCTTCTGGGAAAGCTTGGAAACCGTAAAATAGTCACCAACTCGGCTCGCCCGGGTGCACTACTATTAGAGAGAATACGGTAAATCAATCAAATCAAATCAATAGTTTTCTTTATTTTCGATAGATCTGATATCAATTTTGGAAATCTTAGGCCGTTGGCCGCTTGGACGAACGCGTGACCCGGTTCTTGAGCTTACAAATCCTCTCCGCTCTTCGGTATCTTCATGCAAAGGTTTGAAAAAAGATAATAAACAATGTAGCTTTATTATTAGCTTTATTATTCGTATTTCGATGTGAATTTTGTGTTTAATTTTACAGGGAATCGCTCACTGTGATCTAAAGCCGGAAAACGTGCTCCTTTCCGAGCTTTCCTCGAATTTCCCCCAAACGAAACTCTGTGATTTCGGATATGCACGGTATTATTAGCTTTATAAATAAAAGATTATCACTTTTTGGTTATTATTTGATGCAGAATAAAATTGCGCGTCGAATGATACAAAAATTAATTCAAAATCTAAAATCCACACAAAGTTATTGCCTAAAAACCGAAACCTCGCCGATTTTGGACAAGACTAGACCTTTTGCCACATAACTTTGCATAGATATTAGATTTTAAGTTAATTTTGGTATCATTCGACGCGGAATTTTATTCTGCATCGAATGATAGTCAAAATAGACAAAATAGAAGGACTGGTGCTGAGAAAAACATGAAAAACCTTGGACGGCAAAAAAGTGTTTTTCTCAGCACTAACCCTTCAAATTTGACTATTTTGACTATCATTCAATGCAGAGTAAAATTCCGCGTCGAATGATACAAAAATCAACTCAAAATATAATATCCACACAAAGTCAGTGCCTAAAAACCGAAACCCCGTCCATTATGGGCGGGACTTAATCTTTTCCCTCATAACTTTGCGTGGATATTATATTTTGAGTTGATTTTTGTATCATTCGACGCGGAATTTTATTTTGCATTGAATGATAGTCAAAATAGTCGAATTTGAAGGGTTAGTGCTGAGAAAAACACGAAAAACCTTAAATTGCCAACGGCAAAGGACCGACAGATGCTTTCGTTACGAGTCTAAAGTCGTATATAAGGCGCCCGTCGGGGGAAAAGAGGCGGGCGCATATAAAAGATAGCCCCGCTCCCTTTGTCATTGGCAATCTTTGAGCTCAAATATCTTGGTGTTGAGGTGTTCGATTGAAATATTTTTAATATCATTAGATTCGCCAAGTCCTCCTCTATCGATTAGTCCAAAAACTATTGAAATTGAACAGCTCAACACCAAGAAATTTAAGCTCAAAGTTCGATTGCCAATGGCAAAGAAGCGGGGCGCGTATAAAAGGCAGAGGGGGCGGGGCAAAGTATAAAAGGCGCCCCGCCCCCATTGGCAATCCAACTTTGAGCTCAAATTTCTTGGTGTTGAGCTGATCAATTTCAATAGTTTTTGGACTAATCGATAGAGGAGGACTTGGCGCATCTAATGATATCAAAAATATTTAAATCGAACAGCCCAACACCAATAAATTTGAGCTTAAAGTTGGCAAAAGACGTATGAAATCTTTGATAGCCTAACTTTTTGCTGTTTAACTGATGATGGTTGAAGTATCTTTGAATATCTTTAATAGAAAATGATATAGAAAATGATGTGCCTAAGTGAATGACTGCATAAGTATCAAAATCAAATTCTTTCTTTTAGTTTCATCGGTGAGAGTCAATTCCGAAAAACGATCGTTGGTACGCCTGCTTATCTTCCTCCAGAAGTTCTACAAAAGAGAGGTAGCTGGATTTTTATAATAAATGTTTATATTGGGTTGGTGAATTGAAAACTGCGGGCTATTGTCATATGTGCACTGTCATATGAGAGTTTGAGCACTTTCTTCAAAAGAAATCCATTTTGGTGTCAATAGAAAAGTTGTAGGGGAAATGAAATGGCGGAAAATGAGGGGAAGGGGGGGGGGGTTACGGTATCTGTCTGTCTTTCTGTCTGTCTTTCTGTCTGCCTTACTGTACGGGCATTTTTTCAGCCGTATTTTGATCAATATTTCATTATGCATGGATTTTATATTTTAAGTTGTTTTTGGTGTCATTCGATGCGTAATTTCATTCTGCATCAAATGATCGTTAAAATAGTCAATATATTGGGTTGGTGAATTGAAAACTGCCGGCTATTGTCATATGTGACAGTTTGAGCACTTTCTTCAAAAGAAACCCCATTTTGGTGTCAATGGAAAAGTTGTAGAGAATCAAAAATTAGGCTTATAGCCAAACTTCTAAAGATACACTTAGTATTGGGTTGGTGGAAAAGTCCTTTCCGATTTCTTGGGAGAGTACCCTTAAATTTGACAAGTGTGAGACTCAAAAATCGAGGACTGGAGACTCAACAATAGAGGAATGTCCCAGTTTGAGCACTTTCTTCAAAAGAAACCCATTTTGGTGTCAATGGAAAAAACAGATTGGAAAAATAAAACACGAGGAAAGACTGAAAAATTCTTTGTGGCGGGGTCCTTTTATTGCGTCGGGTTACGGTAGTTTCCGACGTTTGGCGCGGAAACGTCTGAAAGGCAAAGTGTACGGTGGACGGTCCGAAAGGCATTTGTCGTCAGAATTTTATTATTTCAAGAGAGAATTCCTTTAAATTGATTTAAAGTAAAATGAAATTAAACCCAATTTGTTTAATTACTTTTTAAATTATTATTTTTAATTTATTGGATTGTTGAATTGAAAACTGCCGGCTATTCTCATATGTGACAGTTTGAGCACTTTCTTCAAAAGAAACCCATTTTGGTGTCAATGGAAAAGTTGTAGAGAATCAAAAATCAGGCTTATAGCCAAATTTTCAGAACGATTCAAAAATTGGTTTTCAAGAAATGCCAAATTTACGAATTTTCACAAAGCTAGCAACAAAACTTTCATTTTAAGCGAAACTACTAAGTGAATCTTTTTGGAAATTTGGCTATAAGCCTAATTTTTGATTCTCTACAACTTTTCTATTGACACCAAAATGGGTTTCTTTTGAAGAAAGTGCTCAAACTGAGACATTCCTCCATTCTTGAGTCTCCAGTCCTCCATTTTTGAGTCTCACACTTGTCTCACACACAAACCAAAATCCTACTACGAAAGAGGAATCCGCAAATTGCCTGTAAAATGGGCAGAAGTCGTCAATAATAATGGAAATTATTTGGAATGAATTCATGGTTTTATGTTGAATAAATTTTAGTTTAAAGTCCCGCAGTTTTCAATTCAATTCAATTCAAATTCACCAACCCAATATATAAAGTTCGCGTCTGCCTACTTTACGACTTCAAAATGGGCAAAACAGTAGCGGAATCTCATTGAGATTTGGTCAAAGCCTTTGGGAATGATGTATACTCCGAAAGCTGATGCCGAGTTTTCAATTCACCAACCCAATAACAAATTTTTCTAATAAATGTTTATAACAACTTTTTCCAATGAAAAGTTGAATGTAAATTGTTTTTGAAAAGATTTAGAATGATATTTAGGATATAACAAATCATTGGACATGTGGTCGGTTGGAGTGATCATTTATGTGACCCTTTCCGGGACATTCCCTTTCAATGATGGTGAAGAGGTGGATAGAGTTAGCGAATGTTGAAATGAAAGAGGGTTTTAGATAAGTGAACAAATCCAAAATGCAGCTTTCATGTTCCCATCGGATCCTTGGTAAATTTTAGATTCTTATTGGATATCCTTATTGGATATTCTTATTGGATATCCTTATTGGATATTCTTATTGGATATTCTTATTTAATATTCTAATTTATTTGATCTAATTTAATATTCTAATTTAATATTCTAATTAAATCTATTATTTTAAAGGTCCTCCGTCTCGAAACAAGCCGTTGATCTCATTCAGAGGCTGCTCAGAGTTAATGTAAGCTTTAAAAACTTAATCTTAAGAAGGAAATTGGGATTTTTGATTTGATTTGAATAGGATTTGATTGAAATTTGATTAGAATTTGATTAGAATTTGATTATTGAGTAAAATCAAGTCCAAATGATCGAATATAAGAATGTTTCTAGATTGAAGAGCGATTGAATATTGAGGAATGTTTGGCACATGAATGGCTCCAATCAGCTACTCTTTTTAACGATCTTCGAGCTTTAGAAATGAGGCTTGGAGGGGAAAGGTTAGAAAAAATGATAGAGAATAATAGAATCAAAAGTTCTTTCTAAAAATAAGCCCTAAAACTACAAACTGATCGTAAAGTACAGCACGACCTGAAACTTTTTTGAAAAGCTAACTGGGAAATGGCTAATTCATTTGAAAACTGGCAAGTGTTAGATAGAGAATTGTAGCCCTGATTCTTGGCGATATTTATCTACCAAAAACTTCTCGATTGGATTTATGCAATTCTTACTATAAGACTAAAAATTTGGCTCTTTTGTAGTTTCCGGGTCTTTTGAAAGAATCCTGGTCTTTGAACGGGTCGCCAAGCTTTGATGGCCTATAACTTTGTCCAACAATGATATTTTTTTTAACCTTTTATATCATTGTACAGAGAACATTTCAGGCTTTTAAATGATACCAAATAGAGCTTGATTGAATAATCCAGTCCAATAAAATCGGAGCCAACTCTCATCAAACGAGATCGATCCAACCCGGATCCAGTACTGCTTGATTTTCTTGGACCGGATTATTCAATCAAGCTCTATTTGGTATCATTTAAAAGCCTGAAATGTTATCTTTACAATGATATAAAAAGTTACCCAAAATATGATCACTAGACAAAGTTATAAGCCATCAAAGCTTGGCGACCCGGATTCAAAGACCAGAATTCTTTCAAAAGACCCAGAAACTACAAAAGAGTCAAATTTTTAGTCTTATAGTAAGAATGAAGACTTCAAAGTACTCATAAATCTTTCAGATACCTTACAAATGGCCAGGATGATGCTCATTACGCTCGGCTACTCCAACAACAGCAAGCTGATCCGACTTTGGCTCAACAGAGATTCGCGATCGCTCAACAGCAATCATTACTTGATTTGTAAACATAATTATGAATTGTTTTGAATTGAATTGAATTGTAAACAGAATTGTTTTATCATTTGAAGTTTTATTTATCTTTTTTTTTTAGGTAATATTGAGATTTTTCGTGTCGGGATACTCAGTTAGCTCAAAATAGGAATACGGTAGTTTTATCTGAGATTTTTCACAAGAAACTTACAAGTTTTCGAAGTACTATACTGTGCACAAGTACAAGTACCGTGTCCTGTAATGTACTCTGTACTATAATGTACTGTGTACTGGACTGTACTCTGTACTGTATACTGGTCTGTGCTCTATACTGTGTACTGAAATGTACTCTGTACTAGAATGTGCTGTGTACTGGTGTGTACTCTTTACTGTACGGTACTGTGTACTCTTTACTGTGCTGTACTGTGTACTGGACTGTACTGTACTGTGTACTGGACTGTACTGGACTGTACTGTGTACTGTAATGTACTGTAATGTACTGTACTGTGTACTGGAATGTACTGTACAGTGTACTGGAATGTACTGTGTACTGTACTGTACTGTGTAGTAGAATGTACTCTTTACTGTATTGTATTGTGTCCTGGAATGTACTGTATACTGGAATGTACTACGTACTGGAGTGCACTGTGTACTGAAATGTACTCTGTACTGAAATGTACTCTGTACTGGAATGTGCTCTGTACTGGAATGTACTCTGTACTGGACTGTACTCTGCACTGGACTGTACTCTGCACTGGACTTTACTCTGTACTGGACTGTACTCTGTACTGGAATGTACTCTGTACTGGAATGTACTCTGTACTGTACCGTGTACTGAAATGTGCTCTGTACTGCCATGTACTGTGCACAAGTACAAGCACTGTATACTGTAGTTTAGCGTACTCTAGTAATTTTAAGTATTATAGTCGTTCGATGCAAATTCTGGGGTTACTTATTTCAATGGAAATTTCTGTGCCCTCTCTTTGAATACCCATTTTCCGCAGCGGGTCTCTATGTCCGCTTGGCGCAGTCGGTTAGGCGCCCTTTTTTCAGACCGGACGGGGTCGCCCCGGTCCTGGTTCGTTTCCGCTTGCGAGCCGCTTTTGTCAAATCTAATTTTCACCGGTTTTTGAAAACTTTGCAAGAAAATCTGTGATATTTCCGTTTAAGATAAAAGCTTTTATCAAGAGAACAGGGTAAACGATTATGTTATTTAAAAATCGATCACAATTTTCTTCTTTCCTCATTTTTTCACAACAATTTTCACAACAAAAGAAAGAAAAAAAGAAATATTCAAGAAAAGGAAAATAAAAACAAATTTATATTTGGGGTTACGGTAGTTTTGGATTAAATGTAAATTTAGGCTTTGGAAATGGTTACGGTAGGTTTTTAAACGTTTTTAAGGCTTTAGAAATGGGTTACGTTATTTAAAAAGTGAATTTTAGCCTTAATTTTAGCCTTAGCTCTAGTCTAAATGACGAAAATTGAATAGGATATTGAAACTACCGTAATCCCTTATTGATATGTAAATTTATCTAGCTATTTAGAGCTAAGCTGCCGTAGAGAAAAATGAAAATCGGAAAAAGCTACCCAAAAAGACCCGAAAAGATGGATTTTAAAGGAAAATGCGAAAAGACTGAATACTTTTTTGATCTTATTATTCTTTGAATGCAAATTTTAGACAGCTGTACATATCACATTTAAAAGATTTTTGCTTTCAAGACTGCAAAAAGTATAGAATTGGCCTTAAGCACCTTGATGGCCTTAAGCACGGCCTTAAGCACGGCCTTAAGCACGGCCTTAAGCACGGCCTTAAGCACAAAAATTCGCCGTTTCTTTTAAACGGCGAATTTTGCGTATAAATGGTTGACGAAAATCGAGATTTTGCTTGATGAATGAAGAAAAAAAGAAAAATGAATGAATACTCAGCTAATCCGCTGTTTCCCACTTCGTTTTTAATCACTTTCACTATCGCTTGTGAAGAAAGCCACCGTGTCCTCTTGGTTGAGACGTTTGAAGCCCTGGAAAAAGTATGCAATTGAAAAATTGAATGCAATTTGAAACGCTAAACTTAAATCACTTTACTCGCTCAATCTAAGCGCTGTTTACGTAAGGAAATGGCTTTAAAAGATCAAGAATTTGTGGGGGAAAATACAGGGAAATTTTCGGGGCAAAAATAGAGCCAGAGTTGAGGCAAATGTACAAGGAAATTTTTTGGAAAAATAAAAAGGAAATTTGGGGAAAAAATGAAGGGGTTTTAAAGAAAAAAAAAATATAAAATTTAAAAAAAAAAAAAAAAAAAATATAAAAAAAAATATATTTTAAATTAAAAAAAAAAAAAATAAAAAAGGGAAAGGAAAAAAAAAGGGGGGGGGGGAAAAAAAAAAAAAAAAAAGGTGAGGGTTAGGGAGCCAAATTTAAGGCAAAAATTGCTCAAAAATTTGGGCATAGTGACGTCATAGCTGGAGGGGCCAGAGGGAGGATAGAGGGAGGATAAAGGGTGCCGAAAAGCCGGCCCTTCAATCTGTTCAAACGGCGCAGTGGCAGGGCTCGGGTCTCTAGGCCAGGAAGTGCCGGGCTCGACCCCGCCTCAAGCATTTGGTTTTTGCAAATTCTTGCTTCTTCAAAAGAAAAAGGGCTAGCTTTTCTTTGATAAACTAGAGGTGTTTTCATAAAAACATGAACTAGAGGTTTAAAAGAGGAAATAGGAAAGGTAAGAAAAGTCTTTCCTATTTCTTTCATAGAGACGTCATAGTTTTCATAGAGATTTCAGGTTCAAAGTTCATGGAAAGCTTAGGCTTAAAGTTTATGAATAATTTACGCGGTAAACTTTGGCTTAAAGTTTATCAATAATTAAAGATATTAAATAGATTCGGGATCGGGAAATCGATTGGAGAAATTCATTTTTATTCGGTTCCCGAATCCGGTTCAAAATCCTTGATTCAAAGACCAAAATCCGGACTTTATCTGGGATTTCCGGTCGGGAACGTTTTGCTTCTCATCAAATCGTTATTTGAACATTAAAATACGCGCTACCGCTTGCTGTTGAACGATTAATATAAAAGAAATCGTTGATTTATTTGTTAATCGTTGATTTATTTGTTATAGGAGCACGTGTGGCTGACTGGTTAAGTGTCTTTTATCTTAATCGGAAGGTCGAGGGTTCGAACCCCACATACGACATGGTCACCCCCTTCGGATTTCCTTTCCCTTCGGGTTGAGAGGTTTTCTGGAGGGCAGTCTGGTGGTTGTGGCCCCAGTTCTTTAAAGTGACAAGCCACTCCTTCATCGTCATCTTCCCTTCACCACCAAAAAAAGCTATTTAGTTCCCCATTGAGCTTAGGGTTAGGGAGCCGTCTGTCATGACGTGGGTTAAGTTAAGATATAGCCTAGTATTGTGTGTGTCGTTGTATTGTGATTGATATATTTCGTGTATGCGATAAATTCACCACTGGTAGCCCCAGTCGGTATTTTTAAAAATCGTTCTATTACTTGTATTTACTCAAGTTATTGCATGAAAAGACTCCTATAAAGAAGAATTTTGTGTCGAATTTTTGTGACAAAAACCTTTCGATCAAACGCATTTTGCGGATTTGCTCTCCGTCGACCTTTCTTCATCCACACGTAAATCCCACCAGCAACTACTCCGAGAAGCAAGAAAAACGTCAATGTGAGTGGAGCTGTTGAGGCTTTATTCTTGATCTGAAAATCAAAAAATCATTTTCTTCGACTCTTAGATTCTATTTGTTTTTAATGTAAACGTTTTAAAGTAAATTTTGTTCAGAACTGCATTCAAATAAGCCTTGAACATGCAGAAATGCAGAAAATAATTGGTTGATGCATAAGTGTTTTCGTTTTTTTCGTACTTCTGTTAAAAAGTAACAAATTCACCAATTAATCTATAGTTTGCTCTATCAAAAAAAGTGTTTTTTTTGTTGAATTTGCATCTTTTTAAATGAATTTCGGTTGACTTTCAAGCAAATTCGAGAGTGAAAAACGCCTTTTTCGTAAAAATCTATAAAAAAACTCTACGGAAAAATTGGCTGAATGAATTTCTCTGAAATTTTGGCGAAATATCAAACGTTTTTTTTCTCTCTATCTTTTATCTATTGACACGAAGATAGGTTTTCTTTAGCTAAGGTGTCTAAACCGCTCAGGCTCAGGCTCAGGCTTAGGCTGAGGCTTAGCCTGAGCCTGAGCCTGAGCCTAAACCGCATCATCGAGTTAGCCCTTTTTGACTACCCGACTTCATACTCTCAAGAAAATCCAGGCATTAAATATTTTTAAACCCGTTTTAATGTTATTTTGCAGAAAAATAATTGCTTTTTCTAATGAAATCAACCGTAGTTTAATTGGTTTAATTGGTGCATTTGTTGGCTTGAAACGGCAGACGAAAAGGAACAAAAAGACTTATGCATCAACCTAATACAAGTACGGGAACTTTTGGCGCACGCTGTATTAACGCCACTTACCGCCCCATATGCTGCCGACGCTTTCTCGTAGTAGGTTGCTCCAGACAATGTATGACTTTCTGTTGAAGAATCGTGTTGAATCTAAAATTCTATTCTATTATATTATAAAATTTATATTATATTATAAAATTAAGGTAGAATTTTAAAGGATAAAATTAAAAAGTAACTGATAAAGTTAAATTCAAACCCGAAACTTCCACAAAGTGGCGCCTTTCTCGCTGATGTCACCGATGAAGATGTGATTCCCGTCGGGGGAGACTCTAGAAGTTGTAAATATATTAAAAACAGAAAAAATAAACACAGAAATGAATAAAAATAACAATATTCTTGTTAGAAAATAGCTATAATGATCTAAAAATAGCTATAATGATTACCTCAAGACGTGCGGCCGACCGAAACGCTCGGAAGTGGGCGAAAAAGCGAACTCGAGCAATCCGGTGCCAAGTCGAGAGCCGTAAACCTGAAAAGTTTTCAAAACTACTATATAAAAGAGCAATTGTACGATTTAAAACAAAAAAATTGAAAAATCAGGACCGAGAAGCGCTACGGGGGGTCGAACCCGACCCCACTCGGGGCTAGGGGGTTGTAAACAACCGCACTTCCTACTGCGCCACGGTGACTATCTGTCGGCCTCCAAAATAACCAGCTAAAGAAGCATCTAGCGACGATTCATCACCACCAAAACATTCAGCTTTTTGGCTGTTTCATATCTTATCCTTTGATTAACTAAAGGAGATGAAGTGCGTTTTGGTGTAATGGTTAACACAGTTGATCGCTAAGTGAAAGGTTGCGGGCTTGGGTCCCGGCAGCGAAGAAGTTTTTGAGCTTTCCTAGTTTATCTTATCCTTTGCTTCTTTTTCTAAAACAAACACTGATCGGAATCTCGTCTTGCGTGAAGCGATTGTACGAATTCTCGCCGGGAACCATGAAAATCGTGTCTTCAAACGAGTCACTCGAGTAGATATTCGTGAAAAGTGATGAGGAGACGACTGATTGAACAAGGCCTTCCATGTTGAGTTCCTGAAAATTGTGAGAATAGGCGAATTGATGAATTGATGTTCTGATCAAGAATTGATGTTCTCTGGGTTACGGCTCTCTGGATTACGATTCTCTGGGTTTTCAAGAAATACTCTATCATCTATCCATCGTTTTACAGTATTCAATTTACCTGTACTCTTCCGTTTTGTCGATCAGCGACAAGAAGGGTTTTCTTCGGTGAAAGGACAAGATCGTGCGGTAGCTGGAATTGCCCTTCGCCTGTACCCGGAGCGCCGAATTGAGCCTAAATATTGAACGAGTTGAGAGGGCCAGCTATACAATACAAATAAGGGCCCAGAAACCAAAAGGAAGCCCTATTCAAAAAGATGCTCTATTCAAAGTTATCGAAACGGCTTGGAACAAGATACCAGCTGATCGTTGCAAGAAGTTAGTTAAATCAATGAAGCGTAGACTCTTGGAAGTCATCAAAAACAAAAGTTTTGCCACTTCATATTAATTTTATTAATCGGTTCTATTTAAATGTCGTCATTTTTCAAACACAAATTTGTTAATTGTTGAGTTATTAAATAAATACTAAATGGTCTTTGTGCAAATGGAGCATCGGTTCTATTTAATTGTCCGCCACTGTAGATCAGCTTTAGATATTACATATCAAATTGATTTACGGCTTTGCCAACATTGGCTAGGGGAAAATTGGCTTCAAAGTGTACCTTGTATTTCCCGTCAGCTGTCAGCTCGACCACTCGCGCGTTGCAGTAACCATCAGAGATGAAGATGCTGAATGTTTTTTATTTTAATGATTAATTTAATGATGATCAGTTTTTCAGAATCTTTTAGAATCAAGATCTTTCATTTAGTTGACTAGTTTTGGACAAAGGAATGGAGAAAAGACAAAGCAAAGGACAAAGGACAAAGCAAAGGAGAAAAGACAAAGTAGAGGACAAAGCAAAGGACAAAGCAAAGGACAAAGCAGAGGACAAAGCAGAGGACAAAGCAAAGGACAAAGCAGAGGACAAAGCAGAGGACAAAGCAAAGGACAAAGCAGAGGACAAAGCAGAGGACAAAGCAAAGGACAAAGCAGAGGACAAAGCAGAGGACAAAGCAAAGGACAAAGCAGAGGGACAAAGCAGAGGGACAAAGCAGAGGACAAAGCAGAGGACAAAGCAGAGGACAAAGCAAAGGACAAAGCAGAGGACAAAGCAAAGGAGAAAAGACAAAGCAGAGGACAAAGCAAAGGAGAAAAGACAAAGTAGAGGACAAAGCAAAGGACAAAGCAAAGGACAAATCAGAGGACAAAGCAGAGGACAAAGCAGAGGACAAAGCAAAGGACAAAGAGAGGACAAAGCAGAGGACAAAGCAAAGGACAAAGCAGAGGACAAAGAGAGGACAAAGAGGACAAAGCAAAGGACAAAGCAAAGGACAAAGCAGAGGACAAAGCAAAGGACAAAGCAGAGGACAAAGCAAAGGACAAAGCAGAGGACAAAGCAGAGGACAAAGCAAAGGACAAAGCAGAGGACAAAGCAAAGGACAAAGCAAAGGAGAAAAGACAAAGCAGAGGACAAAGCAGAGGACAAAGCAGAGGACAAAGCAAAGGACAAAGCAAAGGAAAGACAAAGCAGAGGACAAAGCAGAGGACAAAGCAGAGGACAAAGCAAAGGACAAAGCAAAGGAGAAAAGACAAAGCAGAGGACAAAGCAGAGGACAAAGCAGAGGACAAAGCAAAGGACAAAGCAGAGGACAAAGCAAAGGACAAAGCAAAGGAGAAAAGACAAAGCAGAGGACAAAGCAGAGGACAAAGCAGAGGACAAAGCAAAGGACAAAGCAGAGGACAAAGCAAGGTTTCATTAGTTGACTAGCTTCTTCTTTTCAATCACTTCTTTTCAATCAATTGACTAGTTTCGGACAAAGCCAGCTCCAAATCTGAAGTCAAACCCAAGGACTATTTCTAACAAGACAAGACTGACTTCAAGCCTAGTCTAATCACTTTTAAAAGAGCTTTCAACTGACCGATCTCCATTCTTCGTCACTCCAGTCGGTTTACAAAGATGTCCATGATCGCTGCCCGGTACAAATTCCTCTCCAAAACGCCAAACAAGATCGAGTTTTTCTAAAAAATATGGAAATTATTCAATAACTGGATAAATTTTGTGGTAAAATCCTAATACTTTTCTGTCCACTAACTCTAATAATATTTTATAATACGTAAAACAGAGCATTGAATTGAATGCACTAGAAGGGGATGCGTTTACTTCAGTTCAAAGTTCACTTCTTAAACTCACTTCCGTTTTTCTTCCATTTTGTGACCGTATGCGCTCCAACATCCGTTGTATATATGTAGCCATCAACATCGACAAAGACACCATGAGGAAGGTAGAATCTAAGATTTGAGTCTAAGAATCTAAGAATTTCAAATTATAGATGAATAATTATATTATAAATATAATTTTGTAGATTCTTAAACGAAAAATCGATGCTTTTGAAAGAATTACGATGGAAAAATGATCCTTTATGATAGATTTAATAGATTTAATTTCTGTAAGCGACACGCGACAGCGAATTTCGTCTCCGTGCCAGTCTTTGGTATGACTTCAAATTGGGCAAAAGGATCGTTGAATCTCATTGAGGCCTTTGGAAAGTATTTTGGAAGATGCTATTTCGGAAAGCCAGTGTCGGCGATGGTTTCAACGATTTCGAGAAGGAGAGAACGATTTTTGGGAGATGAGGACCATCTCTTTAAATTTTGGTTCCTTATCTCTTTAAATTTGGTTCCTTTTGTCTCTATATCTGCTTCCTTATCTCTCCAAATTTGGTTCCTTATCTCTCTACATTCCCTTCCTTATCTCTCTATATTCCCTTCCTTATCTCTCTAATTTTACAGTCTCAAATCACTCACTGATTTCCTCCAAGTGCCTCAACGAGCACCGGAGTGTTCCCATCGAATCTTGTCATCAATAATGTCGGCTCGGCAATTGGTTTCTTGTCTTGTAAATGATTTGAGGCATCAAATGTACTAAAAAGAGAATGAATTAGAATCTTTCCAATCTTTTCAAGCTTTTACCTTCCATCCCAAACCCTCGAGCCTCTATGGAAAATGAAAAGATTTTTCTGTTGATCGAATGCTAATCCAGAGATTTGTCCTAGAGTGATGTCACCGATTTTTTGAATTTTTGCTTCTTCAATGATGCCGAAAGGTCTCTGGAATGGTTGATTGATAATTTCTAGGCAAGAACAGGAAAGGCAAGGCCCAGAAGTCCAGAAAAACAAGTCTGACTTGGCTCTGGGCAAATTGTAAGCTAATTTATTGCTCAAGCTAAGCTAAGGGAATTGCTCTAGCATTGATTTGGGATATAAAAACTAGCACAAAAAAAGCCACCAAGTCAACAGCCACAAAAGCCGCTCTAGCATTGATTTAGGATATAGAAACTAGCACAAAAAAGCCACCAAATCAACAGCCACAAAAGCCAACAATTCTAAGAATACTGTTTTTCTGTTTCACTCTATGGTTTCACTCAGTTTTCAAGAAAAATGCTTCTAAAATTTAAACCTCGCCACCGTAATATAAAGCTGAATTACTTTCCTCAAGTGACTCTATGGTGTAGCGGATAGTGGGCTTGCCTTCCTTGATTTTAGAACTTCTCCTTGATTCAGCCTTGTCCCTGGTTCGAATCCCCTCACCGCCACTTTCTCCTTTTTGTGAAAGCACCAATTTTTGAGGTATTTTAAAGTATTTAAAGGTATTTTAAAGTATTCGGAAGTAAGTAACAGTTCTCGGAAATGACTGCGAACAACTTTCAGTGATAAAAGAAGATCAGCTCTAGTTAGCCTGATTAGCTCTAGTTAGCCTGATCAGCTCTAGTTAGTTTTTTGTCTGAGCCTGTTTTGGCTAACCAGCTTCATTCAGGATTATTTCTGAGCTTCATTCAGGATTATTTCTAAAGGAATTGCCTGAGCCATGCGAAAACAAAGCAATCAAAACAATCAAAACAAGCAGTTTTCTGAACAAAACAAGGTTTTAGCCTAAAGTTGTGTCATTATCTGGCTTCAAAAGTACTTTTAGACAATCTAGCTTCACTTTTAGAACCTCTGCAACTTTTCAGCTTCACTTTTAGAACTTCTCCTTCCACTTCTACAACTTTCAACTCCTCACCCCGCTTTGCAAAGCCGTGTGCTCCAACTCTGGCCGCGGTGGCAACAACTCGAAGCCTTCTTTCGGGTATTCTGTACCGAAGAGTTCACTGGAAATAAATATTAAGAGAAAATTAACAAGGGAATTGTTTGAGCTCGGAATCGGTCTGGGGTAGGTGATCTATCTACATAACCCCATCTTAAAAAGTCAGGGAATACGTTTTTAGTCAGGGAAGTTTTTATTTTCACTTTTCTATGTTTAAAATCTTTGTAAAAACGCATTGAATGTTTTAGCGATTTTCGAAAAATCCGGTCCGCGCGCTTAAAACGGATTTGTCGCGAGCCCAGCGGATCGACCAGACGGTGTACTGAATAGTAGACATGGGGAAATCGGGGGCGACAATGTTTTGGCCAATAATTTTTGAATAGTAGACATGGGGAAATCGGGGGCGACAATGTTTTGGCCAATAATTTTTGAATAGTAGACATGGGGAAATCGGGGGCGACAATGTTTTGGCCAATAATTTTTGAATAGCAGTCATGGAAAATCGGGGGCGACAATGTTTTGGCCAATAATTTTTGATTTGTGCATCGAAAACTAAAAATATTCCCTAAGATGGGTTTATGTAGATAAATCACCTTTTCCCAGATCGATTCCGAGCTCAAACAATTCCCTTGTAAGAGAATTTTCAATTTAGAACTTGTTTTTTGGCTTTTCAGCTTGAAAAACTAATACAGTGCTCGAGGAATGAAAATTCCCGGTGCTAAATTGATCAATCAACTAGTTGCCATTGCCAAAGCTGACTCACTTTGCATTTTGTATGAAATTTGCATAAAAAGTTGCTTAGATTCTGCTTGAGGAGTATATCAAAAGAACGCGATTGCAAAAAAGGTCAAAAGAGCATCGTAAGAGCTCTTAAAGCGTCGTAAGAGCTCTTAAAGCGTCGTAAGAGCTCATAAAGCGTCGAAAGAGCTCTTAAAGCGTCGTAAGCGCTCTTAAAGCGTCGTAAGAGCTCATAAAGCGTCGAAAGAGCTCTTAAAGCGTCGTAAGCGCTCTTAAAGCGTCGTAAGCGCTCTTAAAGCGTCGTAAGCGCTCTTAAAGCGTCGTAAGAGCTCTTAAAGCGTCGTAAGCGCTCTTAAAGCGTCGTAAGAGCTCATAAAGCGTCGAAAGAGCTCTTAAAGCGTCGTAAGAGCTCATAAAGCGTCGTAATAGCTCTTAAAGCGTCGAAAGAGCTCTTAAAGCGTCGAAAGAGCTCTTAAAGCGTCGTAAGCGCTCTTAAAGCGTCGTAAGAGCGTCGTAAGAGCTCGTCTTAGGTAGAATATTTTTCAGAGCCTCATCAGAGCCAAGATCTCGTCCTAAGATCTGAAAGAGGGAGCTCTTATCTCTTTTAAGCGGCGCTCTTTTGATCTAGTCCCTCTGCTTGTTTTCAATTCAAATAATATGCTAATATGTTTTTGATTAATTGATCAATTGTTCAATCAATTGTTCAATCAATTGTTTATGATCAATTGATTGACAATTAACAACTTACGGTTGTTCATTTCCACCACAAACAGCTCCATATGGGAACGGATCGGGTTTCGTCGCCTCCCAGTAAAACATCATATAGAAATTACACATCTCGTTCGTTCCCATGTGTCTGAAAGAGGAATTCTGAAATAGTTTTAGAAGAGTCATTAAGCTTTAGAGATTTAAAAGTACAACAACGTTCTACCGATTAGAGATTTTAGAGATTCTTTAGAGATTTAAAAGTTCTACCGATTCTCAGTGCCTTTAACTGAGTGAGAGCTGAATGACAAATGTTAAACTTGTTAAACAGTTGCTAAACTTGTTAAACAGTTGCTAAACTTGTTGTTAAACTTGTTAAACTTGTTGTTAAACAGTTGCTAAACTTGTTAAACTTGTTAAACAGTTGCTAAACTTGTTAAACTTGTTGTTAAACAGTTGCTAAACTTGTTAAATAGTTGCTAAACTTGTTAAACTTGTTGTTAAACAGTTGCTAAACTTGTTAAACTTGTTAAACAGTTGCTAAACTTGTTAAACTTGTTGTTAAACAGTTGCTAAACAGTTGTTAAACAGTTGCTAAACTTGTTGCTAAACAGTTTTTAAACAGTTGTTTAATAGTTGTTAAACTTTAAATATGAAAATTTTAGTTTAGCACAATCACGACGAACCGGCCAACGATACTAATAACGAATTTTTTGTGTCAACTTAGTTTATTAGGGATTAGGTGATTTCTTTTGCAGAAAGTTTAGAAATCCCAACAGTGCTCATGAAATTCAATAAAGATTTGATAGATTTGGATTTGATTTGGACTTGCCTTTGATCTAGCATTGACTTTGATCTAGATCTGAGCTCAAAAAGCCGATTCTACTCACCCCATTGGCGTTGTTTCTGTCATGTTACTCGAGTCGAAACGACAAGTTGCTGCCAGCATATCACCCTTTTGAATCTTCAACGGATGATCGATCTTTTCGAAGAGCTTAAAGATTTAATGATTTTTGAGATTAGCAAGTCTAGATGTTACTGTAATTGGGTAGAATTCTAGACTAGGAGATGTGTTGGCAACGATATTTCTATCACTTAGAGTTGGCAACGATATTTCTATCACTTATCGCAATCTTGATCAACCTGTGGCCATTGTGGATTGCGTTTTCCGATTTTCGTCCACTCGTTTCCGTGCTTAAAATAACCGGACACAACGCGGCCCATCGCATGGGTGTGCGTTCTGAAAAACCTCTTATAAACATCTTATAAACATTTGTAATCTTTGGGAAAAGATTTGGGAAGATTTTTCTCAAAGAAAGTCGAGCTTGAATCTTGTAATGGCTACAGTCTGATTGTAGCGACTATTTGACGTTAAAGTCAACTAAAATGCTATGAAGATTAGACATTTTCGTGCTAATTGAACAATTCTCATGCACTAGAAGGCTTTGATTGCTCGAATAACAATAATAACTGGTCGAAAGCTATGAGTAGTCACATTTTAAACGTCATTCTCTGTGATCCAATCAAATTTTCTCTGTGATCCAATCAAATTACTGCTTCAAAACCCCAAAATCAAACCAAAAACATTCAAACCTGAAAGCAAACGGGTGCATGTCTGTTTCGTGATCGTATTTGCAGCTCATATTGCTCTGGAATTGTTGCATTTTCGGCGGGATTGGGTATCCAGCCACAAACAACATCACAGCTGCCAGGAATCTGAAAAAAAGGGTCAGAATAAGGTACAGTACTTAAAAAGCATTAGGTTTCGATTTGTTTCCCATTTGGTTCCAATTCGGGTCCGATTCGGAATCGATTTGGTTCTGACTCGGTTCCGATTCGGATTCGATTCGGTTCTGATTCAATTCGGTTATATTCAGTTCAGATTTGTTTCCCATTCGGTTCTCATTCGGTTCCGAATAGGCTCCGATTTGGTTCCCATTCGGATCCAATTCGGTTCTGATTCGGATTCAATTCGGTTCCAATTCGGATCCGGATCCGATTCGGTTTCGATTTGTTTCCCATTCGGTTCCGAATCGGCTCCGATTTGGTTCCCATTCGGATCCAATTCGGATCCAATTCGGTTCTGATTCGGTTCTGATTTGTTTCCCATTCGGTTCCAATTCGGATTCAATTCGGATCCTTTAAAAATCCTTACATCGGTTGTTCATCATTCATGTGAAGAGTCACTCCCGAATAGTCCATCACATTGCCGACAAACGGTTGAGCGTAGTGGATCTGAAGAAAGAAATTCGCATTCCTGTAGTTGGTTTTAGATTTCTCACCTGTAGCACGAGCACTTTAATCGAGCTGTCTTCATGGCCGATATTGAAGGCGACACCGGGTGGCAAGTTGAGATTCGGAGCTGAAAAAAAGCAGTTTCTTGCCAATTTCGAGTACATTGATTGGTAAAATATTGTAATATTAACAAGCACTGTTGTTATGAAAACAACAACAGCTCTATTTTCTTCTAGAACCTGGCAGCAATTAGATTTTAGAGCTGATTGGTTGATTGATTAGGTACTAAGATTGATTTGAAGATGGTAGGTAGTATTGAAAGATTGATTAGGTAGTAAATACTAGGGTAAAAGTCAGATCTTGGCTCGACTGAAGAAGTTCGACTCGACGGAAAGTTCTCGAATCCGCCAGAAGGCGCCAGAGGCCTGGACTTAACCTGGATTACAGGCCCTAAGCCCTTGGAACAACGGGGACAGGCCAGACTCAGGTCCAGGTCAAAGTAGATCAGACTAGTTCAGGCCTGGGTCAGATTCAGGTCCAGGTCGCCAAATTGGGCGACTAGGACCAGCCTAGGTGGCAAGTCCTAGTCGCCCAATTTAGACATGGCAAAATTCCAAGCCAAACCTAATTCCACCTTCGTTTTTTTGGCTGATTTTCAGCCGGTTGCTCTGAAATTTTGTGTACTAATAGAAATTATCATTTTTAGCTTGTAGACAAAATCTCAGAGCAATCCGTCAAGAAACGGTCGAGAAAATGAAGGTGGAATTAGGATCGGATTGGAATTTTCCCATGTCTAGCCCAATTCGACCAACCAAGTTGAAGTAAAGCCTCTTGATTAGGAAAAACAAACCATTCCTTGCCCAAGCATAGAGAATATGTGATGGCCCACTGCCGCAAGTTGCCATTCCGGTCCAGAATTGTTCCTGCGAGTAGGCCACCTCACATCCGTACAACAGCATGTGATGCACCCTGTCAGCGTGCGCGATCGGCTCGAAACCGACTGAAAATTTGAATTTTTTGAATTTAAGTTAAATTTTACAATTTCTCTTTACTTAAAGTCGTTTTTTTCGACTTTTTCTTTATTATTTTATTTATTATTCACTCACCAATGTAGCCAGCCTCAGCTTGCATTTGCACAGCCACATAATCATCCGTCTGAATAAAGAAAAGAATTAAAAACTTAAATAGATCTTTTAGAAATAATTTTCTAGTATTTACGACAGATTTTATTAAAGATTTGACAAAAGTTTGAGATTTATTTAGTCGACTAGCTGTACTTTGTGCTCGAATTTGTAAACGAATCCTTTCTGAACTGAAAATTTGTTTCAGCATCAGCTCTGGATACCATAAAACTCTAATAGAACGCCAAATCTTCGTACAATCGCCTAGTCTAACTTCTTTTTAGAAAATCATTCTTTTCTCAGCCCCTAGATTTTTCCCAACACTTTTGATACTAAAAAAATACAAGATTTCAAGGGCTATCATTTGACATCCAAACGAAAACTCTAGCATAAACCAGCGCGGAGAACGGAGAGTTCAAAGTTACACTACGCCATTGTACGCCCGTCATTGTAGGGCTGGCGTTCTATTAGCGTATCAGCTGAAAAATCCGCCTAACAGCGGGTTTTTCTCGCGGGATTCTTTAGGGATGACGCATAGTAGCGTAGTTGGAAGTGCGCTTGTTTACAATCTTTCTTTTTTAATCGTGTTATGAAGTCAGACAGATTACAGTATATCTATTCTGAAGCTTGATCTAATTCTCTAAAATTTCTTACTTTTGTGGGAGAATATCCGATCATTTGTATTGTAGATTTTCGATTGTTCGATGTTCGTCTTGGCACAGAGACACCAAGAATCGGAATGGCAAAGAGAAGAAACGAAACGAAACCTAACGGCCACGGGGGACCTTTCATCCTAAAAATCGAGAGATCAAAGAAGAAGATCATCAAAATTAAAAGAGAAACAAGAAAGGAACAAGAAAGGAACAAGAAACGAACAAAAAAGAGACATCAACATCAATTTCGCTATAGAATTGAGCATCGAAATGAAGTTTGAAAAGATTGTTTGTACTTTGCGTTGTACTTTGCGAACAAACGCACCGTTCTCGGCAAAAATTCTCGATTTGGTGACGATTTTCTATTAATTCAGTGCATCAGAAAAGATGTTTTACGAATTTTGATTGCAAAGTGCGCAAAGCGAACACGAAAACTGTCAAATTGTCTGTCAAAAATCGAGCAAAAGTCATTGCAATGTAAAAGGAAAGCAAAAAGAATTCAATTTTGGAATCCTTTATCCATTTTTGGATCCCTGAATCCCTTGTATCCATTTGATTTTAAAAATTACATTTCACAAAAAGCTTCAAAGAGAAAATCGATTTTTCATCTCCTTTTGAGTCAAAAAAAAGAAAAAAATGGGAAAAGAGCAAAAAAGAGATTTCAGAATATAATCTGAAAAAGATTTTTGGCTCTTGCGTAGTTTCCGGGTATTTTGAAAGGGTCGCCAAGCTTTGATGGCCTATTACTTTGTCCAGAGATAATATTAGAGTTAACTTTTTATATCATTGTATAGATAACATTTCAGGCTTTCAAATGATACCAAATAAAGCTACATTGGATTTTTTAGTCCCATCAAAAACAAGGTGACATGAGACCCGAGTTGGATAGGACTTACTTTGGATTACTTACTGGATTCTGTTGGATTCTTACTATAAGACTAAAAATTTGGCCGCTTGTGTGTTTTCCGTAGTTTGTAGTTTCTGGTGTTTTGAAAGAATCCTGCTCTTTGAAGGGGTCGCCAAGCTTTGATTGCCTATAACTTTGTCCAGAGATCATATTTTTGCTAACTTTTTATATCATTGTACAGAGGACTTTTCAGGCTTTCAAATGATACCAAATAGAGCTTGATTGAATAATCCAGTCCAAGAAAATCAAGCAGTACTGGATCCGAGTTGGATCGATCTCGTTTGTTGAGAGTTGGCTCCGATTTTCTTGGACTGGATTATTCAATCAAGCTCTATTTGGTATCATTTAAAAGCCTGAAATGTTATCTATACAATGATATAAAAAGTTAGCAAAAATATCGTTGCTGGACAATGTTATAGGCCATCAAAGTGCGAGGACTCGTACAAAACTTCTTCGATGATCAAAATTTCTCTGATGGCTTTGATGATCTATAACTTTGCCCAGAGATAATATTTTTCTTAACTTTTTATATCATTGTAGAGAGGACTTTTCAGACTTTCAAATGATGTTAATTGAATTGAATAAACAAGACCAAGAAAATCAGAGCCAACTCTAAGCAAATGAGGTCTATTCAAGAGAATCTCGTGTCGCCTTGTTTTCATGGGACTGAAAAGTCGAATGTAGCTTTATTTGGTATCATTTGAAAGCCTGAAATGTTCGCTGTACAATGATATAAAAGGTTAAGAAAAATATAATTTCTGGACAAAGTTATAGGTCTTCAAAGTGTGGCGATCCGTTCAAAGAGCAGGATTCTTTCAAAACACCAGAAACTACAAACTACGGAAAACACACAAGCGGCCAAATTTTTAGTCTTATAGTAAGAATCCAACAGAATCCAGTAAGTAATCCAAAGTAAGTCCTATCCAACTCGGGTCTCATGTCACCTTGTTTTTGATGGGACTAAAAAATCCAATGTAGCTTTATTTGGTATCATTTGAAAGCCTGAAATGTTATCTATACAATGATATAAAAAGTTAACTCTAATATTATCTCTGGACAAAGTAATAGGCCATCAAAGCTTGGCGACCCTTTCAAAATACCCGGAAACTACGCAAGAGCCAAAAATCTTTTTCAGATTATATTCTGAAATCTCTTTTTTGCTCTTTTCCCATTTTTTTTCCTTTTTTCTTTTAAATGATACCAAATAGAGCTTGATTGAATAATCCAGTCCAAGAAAATCAAGCAGTACTGGGTCCGAGTTGGATCGATCTCGTTTGATGAGAGTTGGCTCCGATTTTATTGGATTGGATTATTCAATCAAGCTCTATTTGGTATCATTTGAAAGTCTGAAATGCTATCTTTACAATGAAAT
This sequence comes from Mesorhabditis belari, assembly GCA_958450365.1. NCBI lineage: Eukaryota > Metazoa > Nematoda > Chromadorea > Rhabditida > Rhabditidae > Mesorhabditis > Mesorhabditis belari. Next base: position 1,175,213 of record CAUEEP010000921.1, read on the forward strand.
AAAAGGTTAAGAAAAATATCATTGTTGGACAAAGTTATAGGTCTTCAAAGTGTGGCGATCCGTTCAAAGTTTGGCGATCTTCTCAATTCAATTCTATGCAATTAAAATTGTTATAAAAGTATTAGAAAGATGCTTAAAGTAAAAAGAATAAACATTGAACAATGACTAGTTAAATTTGTAAAGAAATCAGATTCTTAAAGAGGCAAAAGATTTTCTTTAAGTCAAAAGGCAAAGCCAGTCAAAAGGTAAAGCCATATTCGATTCGAATTCAAAAATCAATACCAAAGTTTATCAAGTTCTGAAAAGAAAAAGATTTAAGCATTTTTAAAGTTAAAGATTTAAGCATTTAAAGATTTTTAAAGTTTAAAGTTTAAAGCAAAAGTTGAGCGAAAATTCAGCATTTTTTTTTTCTTATTTTCCCCTCTTCGTTATCTTTATTTGTTCAAATAAAAATCAGAATTTCATTTTTTTTTCGTTTGCACGTCATCACATTAAATTGATGAGGTGTTAGAAAAGGAATTTCTTTTTTTTAAAGCTTTTTTCTTTTTCTCTCCTTTTTCTTTACTGAAAAGTTGAATTTAGAAAAGAATTTTGGAAAGAAATGAATGAAAATGGCCATGAATGAATTTAAATGAAGTGAAAATGTAAACAAAACATTAGATTGGAAAGAAAGTTCTCGGAAACAAGGTTTGTAAGAAGTGAAGAGAAAGAAAAACGGCTGATCAAAGTTGATCGATTTCTGTAGGTAAGTAGTTCAACTTTGACACAACTTTTCTCTATGTTCTTATACATGAATATGCAAAACAAATTCCACGTTTCTTTAACCAAATTTAATGAGGATCATTTTAAAACCAACTATAAGTTGATTGAGCTTCTACACCTCGAGTTATAGATCATCTAAGTTGAGCAACTTTTGTGGGTAAATAGTTCAACTTTGACACAAATTTTCTCTATGTTCTTACACATGAGTATACAAAATAAATTGTACTTCTCTATAACCAAATTTAATAAGGATCATTTTAAAACCAACGTCAAGTCGATCCAATCACTGGAAGTCGAGTTATAGAGTAAAATAGAAAAGTTCCCAAACTCCGAGACTCGTAATTTGGAAGTTCAACTTTGACACAACTTTTCCCTATGTTCTTATACATGAATATACAAAACAAATTCCAAGTTTCTTTAGTCGAATTTAATCATGATTCTATTAAAACCAACCATAAGTTGATTGAGCTTCTACACCTCGAGTTATAGACCATCTAAGTTGAGCAACTTTTGTAGGTAAGTAGTTCAACTTTGACACAAATTTTCTCTATGTTCTTACACATGAGTATACAAAATAAATTGTACTTTTCTATAACCAAATTTGATGAAGATTCTTTTAAAACCAACCGTAAGTCTATCCGATGACTGGAAGTCGAGTTATAGAGTAAAATAGGAAAGGTAAGCTAAGGTGTCATTTTGACTATAGAAAAACGGTACTTTAGCGCACTTTAGCGCGAAAAACGGCACTACGGTGATTTCTCAAAAACTATGTTCTCTATGCTCAAGTGCTCCCGTCAAACATTTTCCGAGAACTTTCTTTCAAACCTAATATGCCAAGATTTGCTTTTGCTTAGGCTAATCTTAAATAGTCTTAAATAATCTTAAATAGCTTAAAATTCTCACTTCTAACTAGCTTTAGCATTAGCTCGTATGCTAATTCTTATCAGAAATTGAAAAAAAATGGCATAAACAGGGCCGATTTAGAACAGTAAATTGATATAAAAAGTGAAGCAAAGTGAAGCAAAGATTTCGATTCATTGTCTAGATCCTTCAATAAATAATACAATCAATTAATTCTCAATTTTTCAATGAAAACAAAACCCGTTTAGCAAATAGTGACATAATTGAGCCAAAGAAAAGTGTAGAAAAGAAAAAAGGAAAGAAAAGAACTTAGATCTTTGAAAATTGAGAGGAAAAAGATGAAAAAAGAGAAGAAAAAGTCAACTTTGGCCTACTTTTGTAATAAATAGAGAAAATGAACAAGTATTTGAAGGAATTTGAGGGGAATTCTCGCAAAAGAATCGATTGAAAATACGGAAATGTTTGATAACTTGAAGAGTTTTATGGTTTTTTTGGTGTTTTATTTGAAAAAGCAAAAATCTTTGACGAGAGTGGGGTTCGAACCCACGCCTCCGAAGAGACCAGTGCCTAAAACTGGCGCCTTAGACCACTCGGCCATCTCGCCATGGAACCGGTGATTCTTGAAAAGGTTTAGTATCCTTATGTCGTAATGAAATGAGTGGGTGACTGGATATTCAGCGTAGGCCTAATAACGAAATTGGTAAAACGAGAGGGTTGAATGAAATGGAGGAAGGGGGAAAGGGGGAAAGAGAGAAAGAGGGAAAGAAGGGGAGGAGGGGAAAGAAGAGAAAGAAGAGAAAGAAGAGAAAGAAGAGGAAGAAGAGGAAGAAGAGAAAGAAGGGAAAGAAGGGAAAGAGAAGAAAGAGCCCAAAAAGGGAAAGAGAAGAAAGAGCCAAAAAGGGACAAAGCGAGAAACGTCATGAATGGGCAAAATTGAAGAAAAATAGGGAAATGAGTAGAAGAAACAGGAGAAATGAAAGAAAAAAGGGGAAAGGAAACGAATTCGGCTTCCCCTTTTTGGTCACTCTTTAGGGAATGGAAGGATGATGAAAAGAGACGAAGGAAGTGAATGTCAACGAGCGCTGGAGTTCGATCGACAAGGATATGACAGCTAAAAAAGCTACTTTAGCACTATTTTGATCAGTTAATCTACAAATTATAAGGCTTCGATGTGCATAGAAATTAACACTAGAGATGCGGAGTAAAAGATAAGAAAGCTGAATCAAAGCTGAATCAAAGCTGAATTGAGAAGACTACAATTCTGTGAAAGTTGCGCCTTTTTAGAATTCTCTCTAGAAAGTTTCCTGATTGATTTTTCTTTCATTTGTTTATAGCTAAAATAGCTAGATTTATAGCTAAAAGATAGCCAATCTTTTACAGAATTTAAATCTTATTACAGTTTTTAAATAACTTTTTTAGATTTTAAGTTATCGCAATTTGTGTGAGCTCTGTGATCACACCAGTTATTAGTATTCAAAGATAAAAATAAAAAAAATAATGATTTGATCTGTCTTCGCACTTAGCGCAGATCACAACCTGCTTCCACATTTACTGAGGCAGAAGTGTAGTTGTCGTAGCCGATGATACTCCGATGGCCGGGCTGGGGCGCTCGGAGGGGAACCCATGGGAGTCGAACCCACGACTAACCCGCGCCGACGTTGCTCAACTTGGCAGATCGGACGGGGTCGACCACAGACCCTTCCCTTTCTGATTCAAAGATACTCTTTACGAAAGACGATAACTTAAAATCTAAAGAAGTTATTTAAAAATGATAATAAGAATTAAATTCTGTAAAAAATTGGCTATCTTTTAGCTATAAATCTAGCTATTTTAGCTATAAACAAATGAAATAAAAAAATCAATCAGAAAGCTTTCTAGAGAGAATTCTAAAAAGGCGCAACTTTCGCAGAATTGTAGTCTTCTCAATTCAGCTTTGATTCAGCTTTGATTCAGCTTTCTTATCTTTTACTCCGCATCTCTAGTGTTAATTTCTATGCTCATCGAAGCCTTATAATTTGTAGATTAACTGATCAAAATAGTGCTAAAGTAGCTTTTTTAGCTGTCATATCCTTCTCGACACTTATGAAATAATAAAAATCATAGAGAAAACAATTAGAGAGAATTTCAAAAGGATAGAACTTTCGCCGCACTCTTTATGAGAGGCTAAAAATATTCTAGAAGCTTTAAAAGACACATAAATATACATACCGTAAATACTGTAACAGTACCCCACCCCCATAATGACGGTGCGTAGTCTGGCTTTGAACGAGTTTTTCTCGACACTGGTTTATGCTACAATACTCGTTTAGGTATCAAAAAATAGTTGAAATTCAGGGCTATTTTTTTGATACCTAAACGAGCATTGTAGCATAAACCAGTGTCGAGAAAAACTCGTTCAAAGCTAGACTACACAACGCTCCGCATCGTCATTATGGGGGTGGGGTACTATTACAGTATTTACGGTAGGAATCTAACAAGTATCCAAGGCAAGACAGATTTAACGTCAAGTTTGTTTGTTTGTCAACTAAATATCTTTACATTTGAAAGAAAAGCCCACCAAAGTTAAACAGCTGAATATCTTTAAAAGAAGTCGTATATAAGGCGGCGCTCGTTTTTCACTCGTTTTTCACTCGTTTTTCCTATTTTTTTTGCAATAATTCTGCAAATACGATAATTTTTCTTAAGTTTTGCGTTTTAAAAAACGAAAAGAACATACTCTTTTTGGAATATATGATAAGATAGATTAATAAAAAGAGATAGGAAATTGGATGTGAACAAAGGGAAGATTAGGGATAGATAATAAAGACTCTAAAAGATTAAACTTTAAAAGAAGATAGGATATAGAATGAGAATATAGAACGAGAATATAGAACGAGAATATAAAACGAGAACTCTAGAAAAGAAGTGCTTGAAGGGGGAAGGATGAAAAAGAGAGAAAATCGGAGAGAGATTGGAAGAGACGGAGAGAAACGCGTTGCATTTCCCCCTTCCAACCGACCATCCTATTTCCCATCAAAGGAGCACCTTTTAGACCACATGGAAAGACAGAAACATTGGGATTTCTGTGAAAAAAGAACAGTCTTATCGACTCAATCTCATAATACGGTTCCAATACGGTTCCTATTTTGATCTAATACGGTCTTATCGACTCAATCTGAATCTTTATCTCAACAACAACAAATACTTCTAATCACCTCATTAAAAAGCGAATTCTAAAACTAACAACAATACTTTCAATGTGTAACTTTTGGGAAATAGCAGTAACAAATTCATATTCTAAAAATAATATATAACGTTGTCAATTTGCAATTTGCAATTGCATCAATTGTGATGTAAAAACCATTCTTGTACAATCTACAACTTTATTCTTTTATTCTGCAATAAATTAAGACCCGTTATCGTTAAATCAACTGGTTCAATCAACTGTTTAGTAGAATGTACAAATAGAAATGATGCATAGAGTAAATCTAGCTTCTTCTCGAGAACTTCTTTTTAGTTTACGATCATGAATTGGTTTTCGCAAAAGTCGGCACATCAGCCGAATCGCTGACACAGAGACCATCTTTTGGGTAGAATGGAGGACAACACTGCGGTTCCTCGCAACGAGCCAGCACGTCACCCAATCTAGAATTTCGAGATTAAATAGTTGCCCATTGAATAGTACCAAACAATTGGATAATACAGATCTAGGACAAAGCCAGGCTCGACTTCAGAACTAGATCCTAGTTCGGCTCTGTCTAGATCCTAATCTGGCTCTGTCTAGATCCTAGTTCGGCTCTGTCTAGATCCTAGTTCTGCTCTGTCTAGATCCTAATCTGGCTCTGTCTAGATCCTAATCTGGCTCTGTCTAGATCCTAGTTCGGCTCTGTCTAGATCCTAGTTCGGCTCTGTCTAGATCCTAGTTCGGCTCTGTCTAGATCCTAGTTCTGCTCTGTCTAGATCCTAGTTCTGCTCTGTCTAGATCCTAGTTCTGCTCTGTCTAGATCCTAGTCTAGATCGTTGTTTATTTACCATCAATTTTTGACGCCTTGAAGCTAGTTTGTAGCTAATTTTTTGCTCATTCCGAATGAATATCTAAATCGTTTTTGTGTAATGAATTGAAATTTTCGATTTAAATCCTTTTAAAGTTTGTTTGTGTAAAAAAGAAGTTTTTCTTGCGTTGCGCTTTCTGCCCGCGCAAGTATCAGGCGATTTTGCGTCCACTCAACAAATGTCGTGGTTAGTTCGCTAGACTCTGAACTTTTTGAGACCCTAGCGAGCGAGTGGTTCGAGCCCGGACTTCGAGAAAGCTTTGCTTCTCTTCTCGGCTTCTCTTTTAACTCTCTGTCTGTCATTAGTGTTTACATGAATATCGCTATGCGCTTTGCAACATTTATGACTTTAACAAGAATTCTTTTACAAAAAACAAAGCTTTGATTAAGTCTTGGCTCGAATCAAGGCTCGAGTCGAGTCTCAAACGAGAGTCTAGCGCACTAACCACTTGAACACAACGACATATCTTCGAGAAACGGAAGATTGCTTGATACTCGCGCGGTCAGAAAGCGCAACGCAAGAAAAACTTCTTTTTTACACAAACAAACTTTAAACGGATTTAAATCGAAAATTTCAATTCATTACACAAAAACGATTTAGATATTCGGAATGAGCCAAGTCGATCACTTGATCTCAACCCGATAGAGAACCTCTAGAGCATCTTGGTTTTACCCTCTAGGGCAAATTTACAAAAATCCACCACAGTTTTTATCTGTTGCTGATCTTAAAGTCGCTATTCGGCTTGCTTTGAACGCTTGCTTTGGCTTGCTTTGAACGCTTGCTTTGGCTTGCTTTGAACGCTTGCTTTGGTTTGCTTTGGACGCTTACTTTGGCTTGCTTTGAATACTTGCTTTGGCTTGCTTTGGACGCTTACTTTGGCTTGCTTTGAATACTTGCTTTGGCTTGCTTTGGACGCTTACTTTGGCTTGCTTTGAACGCTTGCTTTGGCTTGCTTTGAACGCTTGCTTTGGCTTGCTTTGAATACTTGCTTTGGCTTGCTTTGGACGCTTACTTTGGCTTGCTTTGAATACTTGCTTTGGCTTGCTTTGGATCTAAACCTCCTTCAAAACCTAAACCTCCTGCAAAACCTCGTTTCTTCAATGCCAAATCACAGTTTTCATCATTAATTGATCCGGCAGAATAACCGATTATTGATAATGTTTTCTTTGGCTTCAACAAGATTGGTGTTGGTGGCAATAAGGCTTCAACATGATGGCTTGTTGGTGGCAACAAAGCTTCAACCAGGCATTGTGGCACTTCAATGTTTTTTTGTTGAATGAGCTAGCTTTCCAATGAGCTAATGAGCTATCTTTCCAATGAGCTAATGAGCTAATGAGCTATCTTTCCAATGAGCTAATGAGCTATCTTTCCAAATGAGCTAATGAGCTATCTTTCCAATGAGCTAATGAGCTATCTTTCCAAATGAACGCATGAATGCATGACATTTACAAAAGCCTTATTTATCATTGATTTCATCGACTTATCAATCAAAATCCCAGTTTTCTCAACTTTTCTCATCACTCACTTTGCACAAACTTTCCCGGCGCAGAAATTGCGATCACTCAAATACTTGGCACAGTTTTTGTCAACTGGACAAGCGACGAGATTGCATGTAGAGAATTCTTGGTTTTTTCCGCTAAAATTGAGAAATTTAGATAGATTTAGATCTTCTGGTTATCTATTTAAAGAAATCTATTTAAAGATTTGCATAAACAAACTCGCAATCCTTTGTCAAACATCGTCTGAATCGACTCCTTATCCCACATCCACCACAACTTCTCGAGCAATCACTCCACGCGCCCCATTCAGCCCAAACGTTGTTACCAGCTATTGTCACCGTTCGCACTAAAGAATCGATTTGATTATTTGTAATTTAGAACTTAGACAAAGCCTCACGAGTTAACAATAGGCTCGAGGATTTTTGAAGAGCTTTCAAGAGCTTTAAAGAGCTTTAAAGATCTTTAAAGCACTCCTTTTGCTTTTAAGGGATAGCTAGCTGGGCAGGCAAGGAATGGCTTTTAAAAAATGGTTAACTTTTTCTTAAAACAACTTTTTTTTTGGAGTAAATTATGTGTAAACTTCAAATTTCATCGTGAAAAGTTGGGAAAATTCGTTTTTTGATTAAAGGTACGAAGCCAAGGTGAGCCTTTGTCTCGTGGACTTTATTGAATCGGGCACGAGGAATCCGAATCTCAAATCAAAATCTCCCAAATGACTTTCCAGATTTGTAAATATTTAATCGAAATTTTACTTGGAAATTAAAAATTGGCTTCGAAAAGAGGAAAACGGATGCTTTAAAGGGCTCTTTTCTCGAGGAGAGAAAGGGCATTGGTGGCCGAGTGGATAGTGCGCTGGGCTCTCAGCCATAGGACCTGGGTTCGCACCCTAATGCGACTTTTTGTTTTTGTTTTTCTTTCGAAACAACGTCTAGGATTTGCATAATTGCATTATTTCGGCTTGCAAAGTTGGAATTGGTTCTTCAAGTTCGTTTCGGTTCTACGAAAATGGACAAAATGATCAAAAACGATCAAAAACGTTCAAAAACGAGTTTTCTCAATTTCATTTATTCCAAGAAGGCTAAAAGTGTTTAAAAAAGAAATAAATATCAGCTTTTTCATGTTTTTAAGGAAAACAAGTATTTCTGGTGAACAATGTTAGTACAAAGACTCACTTCTTTTCGCCAAAATTGGCGCTGGCGTGGTTCTGGGTGGTTTATCGCCTAAAAATTGATAAAATTGATAAAATTGATAAAATTTTCAAAATATTTAGCCATAATCTAACTAGATATTGTAAATATTTCTTTTAATATCGAAATTTTGAAATTTTCGACTCACTGGCTTTCGCGCGCAACTTGAAGCCAATATCGGGAGCGAATTGTGATCGAAAAAGCACGATCGCCATCTCATTTTCCGAAACAAATGTATCTATTGGCTTTTTTGAGCAACAGATTCTAGAAATCGATAGGAATATTATTCTACTATTAGAAGAATTCGATTTCAACCTGTATCCAGTATTTTTAAGATCCGAGGACAATTTCAACTCGACGTAATCAGTGCAAACGGTTGTGCAGAGAAAGGAGAAATCGTCGACGAACTCGAGCTCGACTCGACGACCCTGAGGAGCCTGGAAAGTTTGAATATCAATTGTAGTATCAATTCTACAGTACACATGAAGCCAAATTTCAACGCTAAAAGACACTATAAGTACCGTAGCCGGCCTTTTTGTTTGTTGGGTTACCAGCTGTGCTGAGATTACCAGCTGTTGGGTTACCAGCTACGCTGAGATTACCAGCTGTTGGGTTACCAGCTGTGCTGAGATTACCAGCTGTGCTGAGATTACCAGCTACGCTGAGATTACCAGCTGTTGGATTACCAGCTGTTGGATTACCAGCTGCGCTGAGCGTTCGCTGCACCAATATTCTACCAATATTCACGGCCGCACCAATATTCTATCTAGAGGTACTGAGCGCACGTAGCACAAATCTGATTGCAAATTCGGATTCTTCACCCCCGAAAACCCCTGAGTACAAATTTTTAGCTTTCTAGCTCACTTCGTCGTAATTTTACGTTAACGTAATTTGTATTATCGACAAGAGAAGAGATTTAAAGATAAGAAAGATTAAAGAAAAAAAATAGATCATGTTATGAAGTGAATCATGAATGAATCATGAAAAGAATGACTAGCTTGACTGGCTTGACTCAGAACTGGCTGTAGAAGGCTTTAGAAAGACCAGTTGCGCATGGATATTCTACCTAGAGATACTGATGGCACGCAGCAAGAATCTGATTGCAAATTCGGATTCCTCACCCCCGAAAACCCCTTAGTACAGATTTACAGCTTTCTAGCTCACTTCGTTGTACTTTTACGTTAACGTAATTTGTATTATCGTGTAGGCGTGACAAACGTTTTATTTTTTTTGTATTTCGTAGATTCCAAAACAGCTAAACCAGCCGAAAAACCTTGTTAACTGGTTTTTCCGGGCAGGCTTTGTCTGTCACGGTGGCGCAGTCGGTAGCTGGCCTGTCTACAGCTCGCATGGTCCGAGCCTATGGGACGGGTTCGACTCCTCTTAATGCCACTGAAGCTCGATTTTTGAATTTTTGGATTTATAAACTATATAAGCATAATATTATAAGCAAAACTATATTATAAACTATATTATAGACTATATTATAAACAAAACTATATTATAAATATATTATAAACTATATTATAAACAAAACTATATTATAAACTATATTAAAATCACAACTATATGTTATTTTGAGAATTTTGAAAAATTCCAGCTTTTTAGGCTCAAAGACGACTGAGAAAAAGCGGACAGACGGACGGACAGACATTCCTCTTTTATATAGTAGATTTTACTGCTTTCTGGGCAACTCTGGCACAATAAAGTATGTTTTTTTTGATATGTAATGAATTTGGAAACTTGGTACCGACAAAATCGTTTAGAATCGTTTAGAATGAACCTTTAACACCCAGGAACACCCTTGATCCACATCATATTCATCTGGATAACCGGGAGAAGAGAATTCAAACCATTCATCACTCATTTCGATCACTCCACCGCATACGGCATCTAAAAATGAACTACTTTGACAATGAACTACTGCAATCCTTACTTGACAATACTGTAAATAGTACAAATCAGTATTAGGTTGGTGTGGCGAATTGCCACTGCTCCGCAGTTAGTCAAAAATTCAATACACAAGTTAAAATTCAAAGTTGATGGATAAACTACCGTAATCAGTTACTAGACGATATTCAGCTGTCCGTTTGTTGTAGCTTGTATACTTTAAAAAACCCGTTATTTAAGCTTTGCTTTTGAGTGAGTTTGTTGTTCTCCTTTTTTTGCTTTTTATCATCCTTTTTTTCACATGCAAGTGTTGAATTAATTGTGATAGTGCCAGGTTGCTCTAGTTTGAGCGAAGTTGCCCTAATAAGGGAAAGTTGGATAAATTGTGCGTTTTCAAGAAGACCACTATTGAACCACACCGAGACACGGTCTCACAAGAAATTATATAGATCAAAACATCAACATATATTTCTTACAGTTGGTGCGTCTTTACGTCTTTCGTCTTTACGTCTTTTTTCAAATGTTTTTTTTTTTAAAAACTATCCCAACATCAACAAAATTTCGTTTTAAACTATTAAAAAGCTTTAATCTTTCTCTATAAAATGGCTTTTGTGAAATTTTTGGAAATATTTTTTATGTGCCTTTTCACAGGCTTAGAGTCGAGCACCCAAAACTACTCCAATGCCGAAACTGCTTCTAAAACTACTCGAATTTCGACGCTTTCTTCAAAACAAACCTATTCTGATGTCATAGTAAAAAAGATAGAGCTCATTTGATTGCATAATTTTGATAAACTTGAAACAGCTCTCCTTTTATCAGCTACTATAAACAATCGATTAGAAAAGCTACAATCTATTCGATTTTTATGGAAAATCTATTAGTGTCAGCTCCGAGCGAAACTGATATTTTAGTTACTATTGTTATTATTGAATGATTTGTTTATTCTTATGCAAATGTGTCCTCCCTTATGCTTATCCCTTTTATTGCCGAGAAGGGGCGGTCCTTGGGATTGCCTAAGAGGACCTAGAAGGAGCTAGAAGGATCTAGAAGAAGCTAGAAGGACCTAGAAGGAGCTAGAAGGACCTAGGAGGAGCTAGAAGGACCTAGGAGGACCTAGAAGGACCTAGGAGGAACTAGAAAGACCTAGGAGGAGCTAGAAGGATCTAGGAGGAGCTAGAAGGACCTAGGAGGACCTAGAAGGACCTAGGAGGAGCTAGAAGGACCTAGGAGGAGCTAGAAAGACCTAGGAGCCTAGGTCTTCCTACATATCTTCCGGGTCTATGCAACTGTAGTACAGGTCGGTCATTTCACAGGGACTCCCCTCTAATACGTTGGAGGAGTTGAGTTGGGTTCTCGGGGTGTTAGAGATGGTGGGATATCAAAAGGGATCCACAAAAGGGATCCACTCTCTTTAACTTAACCCAAATTCTAGTCCACATCCGTTTATACCTAGGAACGAATATTAGGTAAGTTTTGGTTTTTTAGTTAAGTCTTTACAGTTTCTTTCCGAAACGTTTTTTAAAAATAATTCCTCCACTAAGAAGATTTCTATTTAAACTACTAAAAAGCTTTAATCTTTCTCTATAAAATGGCTTTTGTGAAATTTTTGGAAATAGTTTTTATGTGCCTTTTCAAAGGCTCAAAGTCGAGCACGCAAAACTGCTCCAATGCCAAAACTGCTTCTAAAACTACTCCAATTTGGACACTTTCTTCAAAACAAACCTATTCTGGTGTAAAAGTAAAAAAGATAGAGCTCATTTGATTGCATAATTTTGATAAATTTGAAAACAACGCCTTTCAGATTTTCTTTAAAACAGCAATTGAAAATTTCACATAGAAAAACCCATTTTTTGAACTCTTTTAAGCTTTTGAAAGCTCTAAAAAACATTTGAATATACTAGCTAGTGCAGGAAAAAGAATTTTAAAGAAATAAGAGCCAAGCTTTCTATTAGAATCTTTAAAATCATTAAAATATTGTTCGGATTCAACTCACTGATCGGATCATCGTTTCTCTCGCAAATTTCTCCACCCAAACCTGCAGGACAAATGCATCTAAATGTTTTAAGCTTAGTTTTTCTTCCAAAAATGTTAGAGATTCGTTTATAGATCTCACTGGAGATTCGTTTATAGATCTACAACCTACTTTTGATCATATCTTTCAGTCATTTCTTTCAGTCTTTCAGTCATTTCATTATTATAATTGATTCGTGTCATTTGTCATTAGAAAACGTTTTCCCTTGTCAAATGACATCAAAATCATGCGAATTTGAGTAATCTATGATAGCCAATAGAAAGCTATGGCCATTTATAAATTAATATCTACAATATTAAGCTATTAAACCGGGAAATTGAACCTTTAAACAATTTTTATTGGGTTCTTCGGATATAAACAAGCGTTGCTAAACTTATTGTTGTGAGAGAAGCTTTTAAAACATGTCTTTTTGTATTTAAAAGCACATTATCTTGTGTATATTTGGAATCCTTTTTCTCTATATTTGGAATCCTAATTTCTTATTTTTAAGATCTTTTTTAAGAGCCAATTTGAAGTCCCGAGGATCATGAACACTCTCGTCGAACTCAAGCGGTAGACAACTATATTTTGAGGGCTGCAATCGAATCGGATCGATGTCAAACGACGTGTGAACTTACTCAACAGTTTCTATGTTCAAATTCTACTATTGATGAGCATCTCCACGCCATTGGAAAGACGTTCTGATGCGGGAAATGGCTTCCTCACGAGTTAAGCAGTGCAAAAAAGGCTTCACGGGTCGCTATTGCCGGAATCCTTATCCGCCACGCTAAAGATCGTGGCTTTTTTGATTCTCTCGTTACTGGAGATGAGAAGTGGATCTATTTCGGTAATACTATTCGAAAACGGCAATGGCCAGGACCAGGAGAACGGCCAAATCCGACCGTGAAACCGGACATTCATGGGAAAAAGGTCATGCTCTCAGTATAGTGAAATAACAAGGGCCTTGTTTATTTTGAGCTTCTACAACCCGGCCAAACAGTCACATCAGACCTCTACAAACAGCAAATTGGTCGGGTCGATGAAGCTCTCATTCGTCAAGCTCTCATTTTTTCAACAAAATTAGGAAAAGAAACGAAAAAGCAGTCCTGAACAATCTAATCGATTATTTTATTTAACGAAAAGACTTTCTGATTAATGTAAACGATATTTTTGTGTAAACAACAAACTTTGCGCATTTTCTTGGATGAGGATAGCCACCGTTTTGACATTCTAGCTTTGTCCCAGTGCATTTATCTAAAAGTGATCTTTATTGATGATCATTTTCTTTACCATTGTTTTATTATTAGGTTGTCCAATAAGTAATGCGTGTTTTGACACGATTTTCAAAATATCACAAAATTAACAAAAGAGAACTTTATTAATCGATATATTCTCCACAACAATCAACAACATTTCTCCATCGTCCGTCATAATAGAATGAAGCTGGTTTCGATGAGAAGAAATCGTCGAGCCATTTTTGCACCTCGTCAACACTTTTGAACTTGTGTTCTCCAAGAGCGTGCGCCATCGAACGGAACAAATGGAAATCAGATGGAGCCAGGTCTGGACTATACGGCGGATGTGGAACAGTCGACCATCCAAGCTTCTCAATCTTCTGCTGTGCGATTTTTGCAATATGCGGACGAGCATTGTCAAACTGCAGTTTAATCATCGAAGTGTCCTCTCCTTTACGACAAAGAGCTTGCTGCACCCTTTCCAATTGTTGAGAGTACAAGTCAGCAGTGACCATTTGACCGGGGTTTAGAACTTCAAAATGTACGATTCCTTTAGAATTCCACCATACGCACAATAGGGCCTTCTTTCCATGCAATTCTGGCTTTGGCGTCGGTTTCGGATCTTCTCCCGGCGACAACCACTGGTGCTTCCTCGTTGCATTGTCAAAAGAAATCCACTTCTCGTCCGCAGTAACGATGGAATCAATAAAACCAGAGTTCTTTGTTTGGCCAATGAGAAACCCACAAATTGATACACGAGCAGCTTTATTCGCTTCACTCAATTTGTGGGAAAGCCACTTTCCGCATCGATTAAATTTTCCAATCTCATGGAGATGATTGTCGATTGTTGATTTGGAACAACCAAATAATTCGGCCAACTCACGAGTAGTTTGAGTTGGATCAGACTCAATGGTGTTAAGCAAAGCTTCGTTATCAAAAACGACTGGCCTTCCAGCGCGTTCCTCGTCCTCTAACGACTCGTTTCCGTCCGCAAATCGTTTAAACCAGCGCTGGCACTGGCTGATTGAAATTGAATCCTCTCCAAATGCGGCACAGATAGTTCGATGGCAATCCGCTGCATTTTTACCTCGTTTGAAATCATACAGCATTGATGAGCGGACAAAAAACTTTTTGTCTTTCATCTGCAAAACAACATATCTATTATAAAACAAAGGCAAATGAATAAAATAATATATAAAAATAAACACAAGATGCTGATGATTAAAAAGAGCATATATTTGCTCGAAGCGATTTCGCAATAGTTTCGAAATAAGTAACACGCATTACTTTATTGGACAACCTAATATCTTTAAAAAAACTACCTGAACAATATGCAATGTTGATCTTTAAAATGTCGTAAAAAGATAGTTTTTCTCGTTGACCAATTGTTGATTGAAAGAGTGGATCTCTGAAAAAAGTTTTGTGATTTGATTGAATGTTTAAATCTTCAGTCATTATCAAGTCTTCAGCTATCTTTGAATCTCTTTAAATGTTTAAATCTTTATTTAACTTTGAATCTCTTTCAATCTTAAGATCCTCATTTAAAAGATATTCAATAAAAGTTGATAATAAACAACCTGGTAATAATCGTTTTACTCGTTTGATCGTTTGAGAAAGCCGTGCTACCATAGTGCATCACTGAGCCAAGGTCATAGGGAACCTAAAAAGAAATAAATGAGCTTGTAGCTGAGATAAGGTTTCTATAGGTTTGTTTTGGAAGTAATTTTAAGGCTCAGGCTCAGACTTAGGCTTAGGCTTAGGCTTAGGCTTAGGCTTAGGCTTAGGCTTAGGCTCAGGTTCAGTCTCAGACTCAGGCTCAGGGTTAGCTCAGGCTAGTCAAGGCTAGAGTTAGATCAAAGCCAGGTCTGGTTCACAAAAAAGGTTCGCTAGAAAGCCAAGCTGGAAATGAAAGAATGAAATGCATTTCAGCCCAGTTTCAGCCTTGAGTTTGGCTCAATATCCGTTGTTAGAGCAACTTTTTTATATAAAACAGCTAGTTTAGTTTTCGAGATCGATAAATCGATTGGAGCTAACAACCTAACCTAACAAGCTAACAACAGCTATTGACCTAACAAGCTCTACAAGGTTTTCCAGGATTACGGGAACTACGGAGACTTTTGTCTCGTTACCAATTTGTCTCGTTACCAATTTGTCTCGTTAACTCTCATTAGCCAAGTCTAACTAGTACTCATTCAACTATTATTGTAGGCTTGCTACTGTTTTTAGCAAAGAACTAACTTCATTTGAAGAACTAACTCCATTCGAACTCGATTTCCTCTAGCTCTAAAGTACTGTAGCTCAAGTACGAGTTCGAAACTAGGTACTAATTGTAATCTAAGCTAAAACAAGCTAGCTTAGACTTTGATATTGCATATTTTCCTTACAATTTAGATTCTTTTTGTCTTTCTTTTGGTTTATTTTATTTATTTAACTATTTATTTACCATTTTTCTTTGGTCTTTCTTTTCTTTGCCACAAAAATCTCTCTTTTTAGAATGACCAGTGTACAGAGATGCGATTATCGACCTACACAAGCGTGGAGTTCTGGCGATGGATATCTCTAAGCGATTGATGATGCATAAACAACTTGTTTACTCGACGATAACGATGTTTACAAACGCTTTCAAGAGTTAGGAACAAATTCTGATCGTCCTGTGGTGGTAAAGCGACCGTTGTCACCGATCAAGAATCTTCGAGATCATCTACGCTTGAAAGCCAATTGAAATGAGAACTGAACCATTCGAATTTTACGAGCATTTGATGCAGAATTTTACGCTGATTCCAAATAGCATCGAGGGATCAAGCAAAAGCCGAGAGACGATCCAATCTCGGGACATCTGGATGCCATATGGACAACGGACCAAGGAACGGAACTCGACCACAAAGCCCAAGCCTCCGACTCTGCACCTTCAACGCTAGGACATCCGCCTCTCAAGCTGATAAGACCGCACTCCATGAGATGAGCAAGAAGATCAAATTCGATATCATCGCCTTCCAAGAAACAAAGGGCAAAGATGACTCCACGAAGACCAGGATGGCAAAGAATATAGGAATCTCTTGAACTTCTATAGGCCGTATTGTCAAAAATCGTCTTGGAATGAAAACTTATAAATTTTCCAAGACCAAGCCAGGCTTTTTCAACTTTTAGGAAGCTTGAATGTCCTTGTTGATCTCAATTTCCTTTCCCTTACCCCAAGTGTATCAATTTCTTCGGTTCTTTGCTGGAAATCGCCAATGTATGAAGGCAAAATGAAGTCTTTTTCGATCTAAATATATTTCAATGAAATCTCAGCTCTTACACGAATCGAATCAGCTCTTACTTGAATATAATTGAGTGCATCAGGTCGACTTTGTTCATGCCAGAGTCCTAACGCGTGGCCCACCTCGTGCTCGACGATTCCTTGCTAAAGCCAGCAATATAAGAGCGCTCTTTTAGGTCAGTATTTTGATTGGAACTTAATCTTTGACTACAAATAGACAAAGTAGACAAAGTAGATCAAGGAGACGATGTACTTAGCGTGATAAAAGTTTGCTAGGCCTAGTACTCACTCGTCCACAACTATCACCAATCGAGACACCCTGACGGCCACCATTTCGACCGATCATTGAATAGCAACTAAAATCTTTAAATTCTTAATCGTTGAACAAGATTTAAGGCTTTTTAATAAGTTTATAAAGCTTTATTTCATATCTGGGAGCTCGTTAATTTGAGTTGAAACGCTATAGCTTTTATTTGCAAAGTTCTATGATTGCTACACATGATTTACTCAAATGAATCCGTTGTAACTCAACTTCTAGGCTTTGGATCGACTTGCGATGGGCCTCATTCGATTCTTTATCAAATTCTGACTTGTTAATGTGCAATTTAAATGAAGTACTAGCTTTGAAGAACATTGAGAAATCCGGTCTTGAAGTTAACCACTCCGGATTCTCACTGTTGGTGATGGTACCAGTACCATTGTAGCTCAACTCCGAGACTGCCGATTGTTCCGAAACGCGGGAAAATGTCATAATTAACTATTTTATGAGTTTTCCCTGTGTTTCCGATCGATCGGCAGTCTCGGAGTTGAGTTACAATGGTACTGGTACCATCACCAACAGTGAGAAGCCGATGTGGTCAACTTCAAGACCGGATTTCTCAATGTTCTTCAAAGCTAGCACTTTATTTAAATTGCGCATCAACAAGTCAGAAATTGATGGAGAATCGAATGAGGCCTATCGCAAGTCGATCCAAAGCCTAGAAGTTGAGTCACAACGAATACTCACAGTAGTCACTGTGACTTGACTTGTTTTCAATTTTTGTCAGATAATTGATTAAAAAAACAGTTTTTTATGTCATTAAATAATGTTAGATAATATTTTTTAACATAAAATAAATATCGAAATACAGTTTTCTCTTTTTCTAACAGCTTATTATAAAGAAAATCATCAAAAATAGCTAAATCAAAAATAGATCAACTAGTACTCGTTCAAGAGCTTGTAAAATGAGTTTGATAACTCAATTTGGGAAACTTTAAAGAGAGAAATGTAGCTAAGATTAAGGGCTACAATATTTTATATAATAGGTAACAGATTATAGTAGAAATTGGGCGCTAATCTATCGAAAAGATGTCTTTGTGAATAGCTAACACTCTTGACTTGATTATAAACGCTATAGCTTTTATAGTTTAGAAAATTTTAACTATTTTAGCTATAAAGTAAGAAAATAGCCAGAAAAAGAAAAACAAATGAAAATGCGAACCCTTGTCCCTTGAAGAACTCGATATAATCCTCGTCATCACCGAGATCTTCGGGCACTTGCTCAAACGAGAGACACGTGTGCGTCTCCCAATATTGAATAGCGGCAATGATTTGGGAAATAGCGAGGAATTCTAAAGAAAAAAAAGAGCTAATTTGTTGTACTTTGTGGTTAAAAATGGCAAAAAAACTGGCAAAAACACGATTTCTAGGACATTTCTGAGTTCTTGATTCTGCTTAAACATATCTATCGAAAAGAAATCGTTGTGAATACTTTAAAACTCTGTGCTTTTCTCTTTAACACTTTTCTAGTGGCTCTTTTCTGTGGAATCTTATTTAATGTTTTGATTTGAATATCTAATTCTCGCGTCCCGCCTCTAAAAGATCGCTTTTTTAAAAGGCGTCCCTTTTATCGGCGCGAAAATGCGTTTTCTATCGGATTTTTCCGGGGAGTACCTTTTTAGATGCGGAAAATTGTGCTGATTCCGAATCTGAAGGAATTTTTCAAATCCCTTTGACAGAAACTTTTTAAATTGAGTTTTAGCGGTTTTTTGGTCATTTTGTATGGGAAATTTTGTGGTACCCTGCAGTTTGGGGCTCGTAACTCGACAACGAGGATCTAGAACCAAAAACGAAGGGATAATTTTTATTCTAGAGACTCTCACGAACATTTTGATACAAAAATCATCAAATTTGCTCAACTCTACAAAAAGTTATAACATCTTTAAAGAATTTTCTCATTTCTTTTTTAAAAACTCTTATAACTTTTTGTAGAGTTGAGCAAATTTGATGATTTTTGTATCAAAATGTTCGTGAGAGTCTCTAGAATAAAAATTATCCCTTCGTTTTTGGTTCTAGACCATCGTTGTCGAGTTACGAGCCCCAAACTGCAGGGTACCACAAAATTTCCAATACAAAATGACCAAAAAACCGCTAAAACTCAATTTAAAAAATTTCTGTCAAAGGGATTTGAAAAATTCCTTCAGATTCGGAATCAGCACAATTTTCCGCATCTAAAAAAGGTACTCCCGGAAAAATCCGATAGAAAACGCATTTTTGCCTTATTTCGCGCCGACGCGCCGATGTGCCGACGCGCCCACTTTCGATTGTCTTTTCGTTTTCGTATTGCCTTTTCGTATTGCTATGAAACACTGAACCAACGGTTGATTCTATTCTCTTGTATTTTCTCGCTAGATTAGTATCGTGCTAGATTCGGAATAAATATCTAATAATCATTGCCCCCATCGGTATTCTCTCACACACTGCACACACTCTTTATAGAGCTTTTATAGCTATAGCTTTTATATTTCAGAAACGTTAACTAGCTATAAAGTAAGAAGCTATAAAGTAAGAAGCTATAAAGCTATAAAGTTTTAGCTTTTAGCTATAAAGTAAGAAGATAAACTCACCTAAACTTTCATGAAATCTATACCGAATCGTTTCTGTTGGATCCCATTTGCCTTCAAGATCGGAGATGAAACTAAAATCCTTAATTGATTATGAGATTAGATTAGAAAACTCTCAATTGTTTAAAATGCGATTTATTTAGTTGCAAAGTAAAGTTGTAACGAAAACATCTGTCTATCAAAAACATTGGCGTGAAAGTCAGAGGGCTGCCTTATATACGACTTTAGACTTGTAACGAAAACATCTGTCTATCAAAAACATTGGCACGAAAGTCAGAGGGCTGCCTGGTTCAAATTATTAAACAGTTAACGACTACGCGAGTGTACGCTTGAAAATAACGTTGTGCTAACATTTGTACGAATGTTAACACGAATTAGCAAGTATTTTAGCAAGTACTTTCTCTCATTACCTTCTCGTTTGTCGCACTTTCCCCCTTTTTCCCTTGCTTTTCGAGATCTCATCGAGGATATTCGTCGCTTGCTTTTCATTCAGAAATATGTCTCCTAAATAAATCCAGAATCATCCAGATCCATCCAGATTCCAGAAAATCTGTTTCAGAAAATCTGTTCCAGAAAGAAAAGTGTTCAAAAGAAACCCTCAAATAAATAAGGAGCGATCTCCTGCTTGACTTGTGGTTGTTGCGGGGAGATCGAGATCGGTTTCGTGTTGTCCACCTCTGACTAAAATTCTTGAAAGGCTTTCAAATCAAAAAATCTTTCTCTCACATCACTTTGAAATCCTCGATGTCCATAGACTTTTCGATGCGCTAAACGTTTCATCTTTAGCAATAAAGTTGAGACGGCGTCGAGATCGTTTTTCTTGATCTGAATGAAATCATTCAATCTATTTTCTCTATTTTCAAGCATTTTCTTACTGTTAGGATGACTTTTTGATAGAAAATTCGTGTAAATCTGCAGAGTATGATCTGCAGAGTGTGCCTTGGCTGCCGTAGCCGTATCCGTATCCGTAGCCGTAGCTGTAGCCGTAGCTGTAGCCGTAGCCGTAGCCGTAGCTGTAGCTGTAGCCGTAGCCGTAGCTGTAGCCGTAGCCGTAGCCGTAGCCGTAGCCGTAGCCGTAGCCGTAGCCGTAGCTGTAGCCGTAAGCCGTAGCCGTAGCCGTAGCCGTAGCCGTAGCCCGTTACAATTACTAGATACTACAGTAACCCGGCCAGCCGGCCAGCCGGAAAATTGAATCGGTTTTTGATTTTCTCTTTTGAAAACCTACTGTGACATCCAGATTGGCCATTTTGTGTTTAAAACAATCACTTTGTTCAAAAATATGCCAAATTTCGGTGAGCCACTGTTCAGTTACCCAATAGCGCCAATTTACCGCATAGGAAAAAAGTGGCGCTAAATCAAAAGCGCTAAATCGAAAGCGGAAATACATAGATAGAAGAAAACAAACTCCATTCTTTAGGTAAAGACGTAAAGAATGAAGTAAAGAGAGAGACAAAAACTATTCCATATTATAAACAATTAAGCAGAACAGTTTTTTTGGAGATGTTTAAACTGATCACATGATTTACACAAATCACATGATAAAGCTTTTACCTTAAAATGCTGAGACAGCTCCTCGTGTCCAGACGAAAGATGAATGATGAGGAAGAAAAGTCCCAGAGATGTCCATCTCCACATCTGGAACTGGTTTTGAATTAGAAACTATATAAATAACTAATAAATAACTAATAAATAAGTAATAAATAAGTATTAAATAAGTAATAAATAAGTAATAAATAAGTATTAAATAAGTAATAAATAAATAATAAATAATAGCCAAATTACTGATAGCATAGACAATCAAAAGTTAACTGTACACTTGATCATCCTGTACACTTGAAGAGACAATCAGAGGTACGGGATGATTTATTTTCTGGCTTATATTATTGATGACTAATCTTATCAATTGAATTGAATGAATTGAATATTGATGGGATATGAAGAACGGATTCTATTAGGTACGAGGGAAAAGAATTGCGTTTTTCAGCTGGTTGACTTTGACATACCGTAAATACTGTAATAGTACTCCCGTCGTACAGTCGCGTAGTCGCAAAAGTTTTTTAGTATTTCATTGTTTTTCAAAGCGCCCGTACTTTCAAAAAATGCGTCTTTGGTATCAAAAAATAGCTGAAATTCAGGGCTATTTTTTGATATCAAAAGACGGAGCATCACGTAGTCTAACTTTAAACGCATTTTTCTCGTCATCAGTTTATAATGACGGCCGGAGCATCGCGATTATGAAATCTACTATAAATACTGTGATAGTAAAGTCGTACAGTCGCGTAGTTGCAAAAGTTTCTTTGTATTTCTTTAGTTTTCAAAGCTCCTGTACTTTCAAAAAATGCGTCTTTGGTATCAAAAAATAGCGCTGAATTTCAGCTATTTTTTTGATACCTAAGCGCATTGTAGCATAAAGGAGTGTCGAGAAAAACG
This sequence comes from Mesorhabditis belari, assembly GCA_958450365.1. Taxonomy (NCBI): domain Eukaryota; kingdom Metazoa; phylum Nematoda; class Chromadorea; order Rhabditida; family Rhabditidae; genus Mesorhabditis; species Mesorhabditis belari. The sequence goes on from CAUEEP010000921.1 coordinate 1,197,262, forward strand.
CGTGCAAAGCTAGACTACGCAACACTCCACACCGTCATTATGGGGGCGGGGTACTATTAGGTTGATGCAAAAATCTTTTTCATTTTTTTCGTACTTCCGTTAAAAAGTAACAAATGCACCAATTGAACAACGGTTTATTGCATTCGAAAGGCCAATTATTTTTCTGCAAAATGACATTAAAACGAGTTTAAAATGTCTTATGTCTAGATTTTTTTGAGAGCCTGAAGTCGGGTAGTCAAAAAAGGCGACGGCTCGATGATGCATTTTAGACGCTTTAGCTAAGGAAACCAATCTTGATGTTAATAAATAAAAGATAGAGCACAAAAAGTTCGATATTTTTTCAGATTTTCAGAGAAATTGATTCAGCCAATTTCTTTATAGAGGTTTTTATAGATTTTTATGAAAAACCCGTTTTCACTCTCGAATTTGCTTGAAAGTGAACCCAAATTGACTTAAAAAGATGGGAAATTCAACAATAAACACTTTTCATTTAGAGCAAACCATAGGTTAATTGATGACTTTGTTATTTTTCAAAAGAAGTACGAAAAAAATGAAAAAGACTTTTGCATCAACCTAATATTACAGTATTTACGGTAACTAATAAATAAGTAATAAATAAGTAATAAATAACTTTAAGCTAAGCTAGATAAGGTAAAAGTCTTAAAAAATAGAAGTGATGTGCTAGAAATTGCCTCAACATACGAGTTTTTGTCTCAAAAGGGTGTGAAAAGTGAAAGTGCTTAAGAAAAGAAAAAAAAAGAAAAGAGAAACGAAAACTTGTCTTGTCTATCGAACTATCAGACTTGTCTATCGGAAAGAAAAGGGAACACTTTAACAATCAAGGTTATGAATGAAATGGGGGAAAAACGACAATGACAATGATTTGTTTGATGAAAAAGGTATTGATGTAATGTCTGTAAATGCGAGAAATCTAGCACAGCTTAGTGGTTTTTCTAATTTCAAATTTTAAGATAAAACAAATAGTTATTTAAACCATGAACTTGGGGCATGGAAAATCGCTTATAAACCAATTATACGCAGAGGTTCAATTCAATTTTAATTTAAGAATGAAACTGTTGCTATAGTGCCTTTGCTGATCCTATGCAAAATGATAGGACTGATACAAACTCCTGCCATCCTACTCGTTGCGACCAGGCGGGCATTGCGCTCAAGTCGGCAACGGTCGGGTATAAGTGGTCCGCTCAAGCGCCATCCATTTTCAGGGCTAGTTGATTCGGCTGGTGAGTTGTTACACACTCCTTAGCGGGTACCGACTTCCATGGCCACCGTCCTGCTGTCTATATCAACTAACGCCTTTCATGGGGTCTCATGAGTGAAGGTCTCATCGTCTCATGAGGGCACTTTAACCCGACGTTTGGTTCATTTCACAGCGCCAGTTCTGCTTACGAAAAATGGCCCACTAGGAGCTCTCATTCAGGGTCACAGTTCACTGAAGAAACTGCAACATCATACCCATTGAAAGTTTGAGAATAGGTTGAGGGCATTTCGCCCCCAATTCCTCTAATCATTCGCTTTACCGAATATAACTGATACAAACTCCTGCCATCCTGGGGGAAACTTCAGAGGGAACCAGCTACTAGATGGTTCGATTAGTCTTTCGCCCCTATACGCCAGTCAGACGATCGATTTGCACGTCAGACGGACACGTCAGACGTCAGACGTCGCTACGGACCTCACCGGAGTTTCCTCCGGCTTCGTCCTGCTCACGTATAGTTCACCATCTTTCGGGTCCTTGCGTATACGCTCTACCTCCGCCCCATGGCAAGCCATCGAGACGGGGCTATGGTGCGACGCACACGACGCGACGCACAGCGAGTGCACGTATCCCATATGCATGGCTTAGTCTCTCAGCCTGAGGTGACCACTTGGTAGGATCAACCAGATATCTGAACTAAGTACGCACAAATACCGTTTACGAAATCATTGACTTTAAAAAGCCACAAATTTTTAATCATTTCTTTGCAAAATAATAGGACCACCACGTTTCTTTTTTATTTTCTATCGGTTATAACCATTTGTTTGCCTGTTCTATTTCTTTTTCAAACTAATTTTTATTTTTTAGGAAGATGGATCGTGAAAAATCCCTTTCGCGGATCGAACAGATGAAAATTGTGATTTTGGAAAGGAAGAAAGTTGTCGAATCGAAAGATCGCAAAGAAAATGAAGCGCTCGCACCAAGTTGTCTCAAATTTCTTGAAGAATCCTTTCAATTATGACAAGAAGAAGTCTCCGGGACTTCCTCAAAAGCTCACGGTCTGCGCTGCATAAGTCTGCTGGACGTCTGTTGTCGAATTCGGTGCTGTTGCTACAGGACGTCAAAGCAAAAAATGGTGTTTCTACAAAAGCACTCCTTCTCGTCCACAAAGTGCGTCCACAAAAGCACTCTTTCTCGAGTTATCAAGTGTATGCCTTACATCAAAAGAACAGTCATGAAGAAAACACCAAAACTGAAGCCGGCACACAAAAAAAGGACGACTTGGGCTCGGGATCACATTGATTGGAGAAAAGTACACTTTTTGTCGGGTTTGTTAATAACTTTTTTTGTAGGTCAAGAAAAAATTTAATTTGGATGATCCAGACGGCAACAAGTATTATTGGAACGATTTGAGAAAAAATCCAATGCTTTGTGGACGTCGAAACTTCGGAGGAGGATCACTGATGGTATGGGAGCCTTCAATGCGAATGACTCTCTTGATTTAGGATTTGTGACTTGTCACATGAACTCGAACGATTACCAGGACGTCCTTGCAGATCGACTGCTTCCTTTCCTAGCACAAAACCGAAGGAAAAACGGAACCATACCGATTGCGCGGCGAACATTGCGCCGCAAGCCAAAAACGAAAATTTCGCAGCGCAAAATTCGGCGGCGCAATTTGCGCAGCGCAACCGTGATGAACCCAGAAAAACTACATTTTTCAACAGGATAATACTTCAATTCATGTCAGCCAATCTACTAAAGCTTTCGTCACAACATCGATTTTCTCCAATAGCCTGCCTACTCATCGGACTTAAACTCAATGGAAAACTTGTGGGGCATCCTTGTGAGGAATATTTATGCTTAAACCAGCCAGTAAAGCAATGTGTTTAACGGAATTCAGAATTTGTAGCAAAAACAGCCAAATTACAGCCAAATTTAAGGGAAAATTGGATGAATACACCAATTTGAAACACGTATTTGAAAAATTTGGCAACAAAAACGATGTCTCTCATTTCCAAAATTTGGATTTCAAAGCCCATTCATCGTCGATTTGCACACCTTCCACGCCAAAACAACAAGTGTTCCGTGTTTATTTTTTGCCATTTTCTTCACTAGAAACAAGGGAAATTTTATTTTCACAAATCATCAGATCAAAAAAAAAATGAAATTTATTAACCACAAGTTAAACAATGAATTGAGATCAGCAAGAGACCGGGTTGAAAAAGCAGCGATTACGGTTGAGAATCTCCATTCCGGCTTGGAAACGCTCGAGATCGCCGCGCTTCCAACGACTGAAATTTTAGGTTGATTGGTGGTGCTAGATGGTGTTCGTTTAGGCTTAGCCTTAGGCGTAGGCTTAGGCATAGGCTTAGGCTTAGGCTCAGGCTTAGGCTCAGGCTTAGGCTTAGGCTTAGGCTTAGGCCTTAGGCTTAGGCTTAGGCTTAGCCTTAGGCGTAGGCTTAGGCTCAGGCTTAGGCTCAGGCTTGGACTTAGTGCGTAGGCTAGCGGCTGGCTAGCGCCTAGCACTAAGTCTATTTGGGTTTGGGCTATTAGGCTTAGGGCTCAGGCTTAGGCATAGGCTTAGGCTTAGGCTTAGGCTTAGGCTTAGCCTTAGGCGTAGGCTTAGGCTTAGGACTTTAGAGTACAAAGTACAGCACAAGGTACAGCACAAAGTACAGTACAGTCCCCAATTCCTATAGATGTCAGAAGCTGTGTGTTTCAAGCACAAATGCTGGCTAAACTGATTGGAAACTGAGCACACTGATAGTTTAACTTTATAGATTTATAAGTAGTTTATAGGTTTATAGATTTGATAGGTTTATAGATTTGATTTATAAATCATTTATAAATCATTTATAATTTTAGAGATTTAATAGATTTTGGCTTATTTTTAGATCCATTTTTGGCTTAATTTTATATCCATTTTATTTTCTAAATCCTCAATTTTATAAAGCCTTACCCAGCTTCAGGCAAGAGCTTGTTTCGGCTGAGAATTTGTAACAATTCGACCTCTTTTGGCGAGAAATCCTGAAAAAAATTGGATTTTTTTGGTTTTTTTGGAAAGACAATAGGATTATGTCACATTGTGATTGGGTTCTTATCGTTTGCAGTTTTCGGAAATGCTCGCAAACGTTTAAAATCTATTGCAGGAGCTTTGAGGCTTGATTTGAGATGTTGACAACAACAAAAACAAGTTTTGATGTAATTTCAAATAACAATAACACTTTAAGAGCTGGCTTAACACTAAAATTAGCTTATGATCTACAGTATTCTAGGCTGACTACAGTATCCCAGGCTGTCTACAGTATTCTAGGTTGACTACAGTATTCTAGGCTGTCTACAGTATTCTAGGCTGTCTACAGCATCCTAGGCTGACTACAGTATTCCTAGGCTGTCTACAGTATCCCAGGCTGTCTACAGTATTCTAGGCTGTCTACAGCATCCTAGGCTGACTACAGTATTCTAGGCTGTCTACAGTATCCCAGGCTGTCTACAGTATTCTAGGCTGTCTACAGTATCCCAGGCTGTCTACAGTATCCCAGGCTGTCTACAGTATTCTAGGCTGTCTACAGTATCCCAGGCTGTCTACAGTATCCCAGGCTGTCTACAGTATTCTAGGCTGTCTACAGTATCCCAGGCTGTCTACAGTATCCCAGACTGTCTACAGTATTCTAGGCTGTTTACAGTATCCTAAGCTGACTACAGTATTCTAAGCTGTCTACAGTATTCTAGGCTGTCCACAGTATCCCAGGCTGTCTACAGTATTCTAGGTCCTCAAACATCAAAGCTAAGCCGGCTTTTAGAAAATATATCACAATCATTATCTGAATTTCTTCAAAGCTAGTGTATAATTTTAGTGTTTTAACATGTTTTGAAAAGGTTTTTATCAAAAGATTTGTGCTTTTCGAAACGATTTTTTAGGGAATGGCCATCAAAGAGGCATCTAAATCACGAAAAGTACCAACTAGATCTAGAAATTTTCAATGTAAACGCCAATGCGACGAAAAAATGGCATATCTCGCCTAATTTCACTCTGATCTTTTTCACTTTAATATCAATTAACGCAGAATTGAATTTTCTATCGATTCAAATCAAAGGTAAAAGGTTGAAGTGAAATCAGAAAGATATGGAGATCGATACCTATCACATCAAGAATCATCAAGATCACATCAAGAATTCCCAGGTCTAGTACCAGCCAGGATTCTACTAACCAGGATTCTGCTAACCAGGATTCTACCAACCAGGATTCTACCAACCAGGATTCTACCAACCAGGATTCTACCGACCAGGATTCTACCGACCAGGATTTTACCGACCAGGATTCTACCGACCAGGATTCTACCGACCAGAATTCTAGACCAGGCCAGACCAGGCCAGCTAACAATTAAGTGCAACCACTTTGGCCAGTAGCCAGGTTCAGACAGGACACTAAAGTTTCTACCTTGATCTTGGCCTTGACCGTTCTGGTCAAAGTCCAATGGACAAGGAGATTCCAAACGACTCTAGGACTGGATTCCGGACTTCAAACCCAAAGACAGTAGGCTGTAGCCAGATCCAGCCTTGGTTTCTGGGGCTCAAGGACTCCAGTGAACTTCTTAAACTTCAGTGAACTTCTTCAACTTCAGTGAACTCCAGTGAACCCGGTCAGACTTCAAAAATTTAGGAAAAAGTTGGAAAATCCTGTTTGACCTATATTGTTCATACCAGGGATGGGCTTGGTTTCTGATCAGACTTGAGCCTGACCTGATTAGTCTGATATCAATGTAGAAAAGTAGAGCATTAGAAGCATTGTTTATAAAGGTGTTAAAAACGGCTGTGTACCCATATTGTGTTAAAATTTTGCTATAAAATCGCTCACCTGAGCGCTGAGCACATTCGAGAACATTGCCAACATCACCGCCAACAAGAGGCACAACGATTGAAGGGTGAATCGCATTTCGTTTAGAAAAAAAAGAGAATACGTCTTTGTGACCTTAAAATCAGAAATTGGAAATGAAATCAGATCTCATGGAAAACAAAAAAAAACGAGTGAGAAATCTCGTCATATAAATTTGGCAATTTTGTGATTTGTACTCTTATCGTAAAGCTGAATAATTCTTTTTGATCAATTGCTTTTCAGCAGAGCATTTCATCACCAAAAAGAGGGATTTTTAAGCTTTTTAAGCTTTTTTTGATTACTAGAAGAAGTTAGCAAGCAAGAAGAGCAAAAAAAAATTGTTTTAATGGTCATTTTTGATGCGTTTGGACAACCGCAAAATACAAATTGTGTAGAGGAAAAGGAAGTGAAACAAAACAGAAAGTAAAACACAAATTGTGATGTATTGACAAGCAAAAATAATTACATTTAGAAACGGAATTGATTTAGTACTGTGCTGTACTTATTCTCAGTACTGTGCTGTACTTATTCTCAGTACTGTGCTGTACTTATTCTCAGTACTGTGCTGTACTTATTCTCAGTACTGTGCTGTACTTATTCTCAGGGATTTTCAACAGCAAAAAAGCCAACCTTCCAGGTCAAGCGAAAGCCAACGGTATAGTTGAAAACCAAAGTTGCAGGCTAGCAGTAAAGTTAAATTCTAGGTCAATTGAAAGCCATTGACTTTAGCTTGGCTTTGGCTTTGACTTTGGCTTTAGCTTGGCTTTTGGATTTGGCTTTGGATTTGGCTTTGGCTTTGGCTTGGCTCTTGGCTTGGCTTTGGCTTGGCTTTGGCTTGGCTTTGGCTTGGCTTTTGGCTTGGCTTTTGGCTTGGCTTTGGCTTGGCTTTTGGCTTGGCTTTGGCTTGCTTTGGCTTGGCTTTGGCTTGGCTTTGGCTTGGCTTTGGCTTGGCTTTGGCTTGGCTTTGGCTTGGCTTTGGCTTGGCTTTGGCTTGGCTTTGGCTTGGCTTTGGCTTGGCTTTGGCTTGGCTTTGGCTTGGCTTTAGCACTTTGGCATTTTGGCTTTGGCTTGGCTTTGGCTTGGCTTTGGCTTGGTTAGCCTTGGCTTTTGGCTTTGGCTTTGGCTTCGCTTTTGGCTTGGCTTTTGGCTTGGCTCTTGGCTTGGCTCTTGGCTTGGCTCTTGGCTTGGCTCTTGGCTTGGCTCTTGGCTTGGCTCTTGGCTTGACTTTGGCTTTAGCTTTGGCTCTAGCTTTGGCTTTTGGCTTGGCTTTTGGCTTTGGCTGGGTTAACCTTGGCTTTTGGCTTGGCTTTTGGCTTGGCTTTTGGCTTGGCTTTTGGCTTGGTTTTTGGCTCAGCTTTTGGCTTTTGGCTTTTTTCCAACCCTGGTTTCAAATAGTAAAATCTGTAAGGAGCCCAGGCCAGATAGACTCGCTTATCGATCTATTGGCAAGCTCATGTTTAACTGTTCAGATCTCAGCTTCTAGAACAGCTATTAATCTGCTTGTTTTATTGAAAAGCCAAGAATGTCAGCTTCTCATTGCTTGGTTCAAAAGAAACAATTTTCAGATTGATAGCTTTTCTAGAAGCTGAGATCTGAGCGGTCAAACATGAGCATGATGTTTGTATCGATAAGCAATTCTAAGACCAGGTACTTTGAGGAGCATATCTGCTAGTAAAGTTAAACCAAAACTTAGCTTTTAATCCTCACTCTTGACCTGATCCTTGCCTGCCCGAAAAATGGCTTTGGAACAACTTTGGATCAAGCTATGAATCAAGTTTTTCCACCCTAATGACGTTGACTAGCGGGGTAAAACTTTACTTTACTAGGTCAAAATTTTTTCAACTGAATTCAACTATATAAAACGTAAAGAAAAGAGTCAAAAGAAATCAAGAGTGTGTCAAAATTGGTGGGTTGTCTGATGTTGAAATGGAGTCATTGTTTGAGGAATGAAAAGGAGAAGGAAAAGGAGAAGGAAAAGGAGAAGGAAAAGGGGAAAGTGGAGAAGTTAATTTCCGGAAAGATCTCACACGATAAAGTAAACTGATTTAGACAAGAATAAACAAGAATAGACAAGAATAGACAAGAATAGACAAGAATATACAAGAATAGACAAGAATATACAAGAGTAGACAAGAATAGGCAAGAGTAGACAAGGATAGACAAGAATATACAAGAGTAGACAAGAATAGGCAAGAGTAGACAAGGATAGACAAGAATATACAAGAATATACAAGAGTAGACAAGGATAGACAAGGATAGACAAGAATATACAAGAGTAGACAAGAATAGGCAAGAATAGACAAGAATATACAAGAGTAGACAAGGATAGACAAGGATAGACAAGAATATACAAGAGTAGACAAGAATAGGCAAGAATAGACAAGAATATACAAGAATAGACAAGAATAGACAACAACATAGTTAAAAATACTTTGTCTAGATGTCGTTTAAACTCGAAACGCATCTTTTCTGGCGCCCTCACTTCAACAGATCCACTTCAACAACTTCAACAACAGACAAGCAGCAGAAAGGGTATCTTTCTACTATATAAGGTAAAAAGTTGGGAAAATTTGCTAAAATAGTGAACTTGAGTGTGCCAGAAAGATGCGTTTTGAACAGCGCAAAGAACTTTGGAAATTTTGAAAACAATTACCGTAATCATGTCTTTATTTTGATTCAATTTATCTATTAGTCTAATTCTTTGAGAGATTATGAAGGATAGATATCGAAAGATATAGAAAGTGAATGAATTGAATAAAGATAGAGACAAGGGTACGGTAGAAAGACAGGTTTAGAAACAAGAGACACAGCTTAGAAAGATCATCACAGCTACTGTAGTCTCTTAAAGCTATTGTAGTCTCCTAAAGCTACTGTAATCTCTTAAAGCTAGTGTAGTCTCTTAAAGCTACTGTAGTCTCTTAAAGCTACCGTAATCTCTTAAAGCTACCGTAATCCATCAACCCATTTGAAATTCGCATAATTATTAACAGATTAAGCTGAAAATTTGCATACAGGGGTTTTCGGGGCCGCAGAATCCGAATTTTGCATTAGCTTTTGACTATCGTAACCCAAAGTACTCGAAAAAGAAGTGCTCGTCTCAACTTTGAGGCGCAATTTCGAAAATTAAAGAAACTTTTTTCTATTTGACCGATTTTGATGACTTTTGTATCAAAAGATGACATTTCTTTTAGCAAAAATGAAAAATAAAATGAAAAACCTTTTAGCCTCTTTTATTCCATTATAGAGAGAGTCGATTGTGATTGATCATTGATAATTGACGGTAAATTCGGAATCTCTAACCACGAAAACACATTTTTTGCTATTTTTTGCTATTTTGACAATTCCAGAGCGGTTAAACACGAAAATTTGTATTTAGAAAGTACAAATCTTCGTGTTCTCAAAAAGAAAACACTAAAAAAAACGCATTGTTTGTAAAGGTGTTGAAAACGGTTGCGTTTTAAAAATTATAAGCTTACTATTGGGTTGGTGAATTGAAAACTGCGGGCTATTGTCCTATGTGACAGTTTGAGCACTTTCTTCAAAAGAAACCCATTTTGGTGTCAATGGAAAAGTTGTAAAGAATCAAAAATCAAGCTTATATCCAAATTTTCAGAAAGATAGACTTAGTAGTTTCGCTTAAAAAGACACACTTAGTAGTTTCGTTGTCTTCTGTGTGTTCTTTGCGCGGCCGTGCAAAGATTAATCGCGGCCGGGTGACGATAAAAAATTTTTTACGGCAACCACCTATTTTAATATCGCTGATTTTATTATAAAAAGAATAAAAATCACCCGGCTAGAGTGATTTGATAGGTTTACAAATTTTTGGAGACACTGCAAGGCTTGGAGAAAAACAAGATCGTCACTCATCAGACACCTCAGCTAAAAGGCACCTATTTGAGAAAACTAAAACCACTAGCGACCACAAATGGAAAAAAGATCTCAATTGTGTCAATCAAAGCGCTGAAGACGTCCTACGGTGGAGGAGATCCAGTCACTTCTGGTGTCTGATGTATTGGAACCGTATTTGAACCGTATTGGAACCGTATTGGAACCGTATTAGATCAAAATAGGAACCGTATTCGAACCGTATTGGAACCGTATTTGAACCGTATTGGAACCGTATTTGAACCGTATTGGAACCGTATTTGAACCGTATTGGAACCGTATTGGAATCGTATTGGAATCGTATTGGAACCGTAAAAGAAACCATATTGGAACCGTATTTGAACCGAATTAGAACCGTATTTGAACCGTATTGGAACCGTGTTAGATCAAAATAGGAACTGCATTAGATCAAAATAGGAACCTTCTGGTGTCTGATGAGTGACGATCTTGTTTTTCTCCAAGCCTTGCAGTGTCTCCAAAAATTTGTAAACCTATCAAATCACTCTAGCCGGGGTGATTTTTATTCTTTTATAATAAAATCAGCGATATTAAAATAAAAAAACAGGTGGTTGCCGTAAAAAAATTTTTATCGTCACCCGGCCGCGATTAATACCCCCCCCCCTTTAATAAATAAAAGCTTAATAAAAAAGTCTATAATCTAGCTAGTATTACCCAATAATTTCTAGTTTTATACCCTTTTTACGACTGTACAAATCACAAAGAATTGTAGACGAAAAGTATCGGTGAACCCAATTAAAGCGCAATTTTCAAGTCATCGCACAAAAATAATCATCACAGAATCCAGAAAAAGAGTCCATTCAGTCAAAAATTGGGAAAATAAAGCCCGAAAAAAAAATCGTTTACGCATTTCCGCCAAAAGTGCTTTTTGAATTGGCGAATAAATCGAGTTTCTTGAGACAAATTGAGGAAAAAACGAAAAAATCAGTCGAAATTTGAACAAAAAACTAAGAGATTGCCTCGTTGGGAACACTAGAAATGAGAAAATAGAATTTCCTTTTGAATTTCCTTTTGAAATTTTGAAAATAGAAGCAATTCCGGAATTCCGGAAGAGGATTTGAAAATGTTTTGCTTGTTTTAAAGCAGGCAAAGTATAACAAACGTACTGGTGTCGAGATATGAGCGTTTCCTTGAGAGCAAAGTTACAAGGGAATGGCAAGAAGTGGCGGTGACTTTTTAGGATGAGTGATACCTCTTCGATAGATCTTCGATAGATGAATATTGATGACCAAAAAAGTTAGCCGCTTAAAGCTAACGAGAAATGGTGCCGACAAGAAGCAAAAATGCCGTTTTTGACCCTCCTTTTTGATCCTCCTTTTTAACCCTCGAACTTTTTACTGAATTAATATTTTTGAATAATCTTTTTTTGCATATAATAGAGCTTCAATGACACTAAAAAAATCGCAAATTTTGATTCCCAAAGTATTTATAAAATTTGACATTTCAAAGCTATTCGATATTGGCCAAAGTTTAGGAATTTTCTTTTCTATAATTTTTCTTAAGTTTCTATAATTTCTTAAGTTTCTATTGCAATTAATGAGTTAATTTTTAGTTCCATTCAAGTTCTAATACATGCAAAAAAGATTATTCAAAAATATTGATTCAGTAAAAGTTCAAAGACCAAAAAGAAGGGTTAAAAAGGGTCAAAAAACGGCATTTTTGCTTCTTGTCGGCCCCATTTCTCGTTAGCTTTAGGCAGCTAACTTTTTTTTCATCAATATTCATCAATATTCTTCTTCATCAATATCGACTTGCTCTTTTTGACCGACTATCCCATCGCCGCATTTATTTTGATTTGGTCTTATGCTATAAAATCATCTTCTCTCCTAACTCTCATCCGGAACTTAAAGGACTCTTTAAGATTTCGAATCACGCCAGAAGAACTCGTAGTCACAACTTTCAGATTACCCCCTTTCAAAGCTTTCATAACCGCCAACTGTATCATTCTTTTGCTTGTCGTGTTCCTCGTATTTGGAATAAGTTACCTTGTGATATTTTTTCGTCTCTGAACTATTTTAAATCCTCAATATATAAGCTCGATCTTGTAGCTCTGTCAATTTTAAATTAGTTTTTAATGTCATATATACACGTGTCTAATTGTAGTTGTGTTTGGATATCAATTATCTTTCTTCGTCTACGCTGTTCAATCTGTTTGCATTGTCACTTTTCCTTGTCGGATAAAGTATATATATATGAGATCTATCGAATGAGGTATCACTTATCCTAAACGGTCACGGCCACTTCTGACCATTCCCTTATTAGACTACGCGCGACTATAGGGGTTTCTATTAGAATATTTTGCGGTATACATCAACCTATTATTACGACTGTAGCTCTATAAAACAGCATAAAAAAAAAGAAAACTGATTTCTGAAACGTCAATCGAAAACGAAATTGTTCCCACTTTTATGAAAAACCAAAGAATGCGGTGATAACAGAAAAAATGTAATAAAAATTTTATCGAGTAACACCAAGTCAATGTTATTTCAGTTTTCTTACGTGTCAAAGAGAATTTTAAACGAAAAAATTTCATTTAAACGAAAAAGGATTCATTTATTTATTTATTTATAAGTAAAAGAGTAAAAAAAAAATCGAATTATATCCGAAATTTTTCAGTGCAAATTTTTTCCAAATAAATTCTTTCTTTTAAAGATTACTGTAGCTCTATTATTATAATAATTATATTATTATTTGATTAAAATATTCAATCAAGTTAAAGCTAGATCTAGATAGATTTAAACTTTAAAAAGATAAGCGTTGATGAGAAAAATTTCCGGTGGAAACGCGGGAAACGCGGGAAAAACCGAAAAACTCTGGGAAATTTCAATCTTTGCTTTCTGATAGGAAAATTAGATTGAAAAAATGAGAAAGAATTTGAATTCTTTTAGAAAAAATGAACTTCGAAGTACAATAAGTTTAAAAATTGTAAAACTACAATCATTACAGCCGAAAAAGGTTCATTTTTGCAACAGAAAACGACATTGAATCGTCTAATTAGCGAAATTTTCAACCTTTGTTTGAAATTTGTGTACTTTTTGATTGTGAAAATTTGGGAATTTGAGAAATCTCTTTGATTTTGGATAATATTTTTCATTTTAGTGATTCTAGAGTGAGTAGAGTTTCAGAAGAAATAGTAGTAGAAAGATTTTAACAGTAAATAGTAGTAGAAAGGTTATAGCGGCAAACAACCGGCAAAGTGGCAAACAACCGATCAAAAAAGGGGTGATCAAAAAGTTTCCGCACAACTTTTTGTAAAAGCAGCTATCAAATGTCTAACTTAGTTCAAAAGTGATAAGTGTTATATAGAGATTTGAAGCCCTAATTCTTGGCTACATTTATCTACTAAAAGCTTTCGAATTGGATGCATACAACTCATTTAACAAGCTCTCGAATGAGCGCAGCATCACTCATGCTGCCTCACTCATTACTCACGCTCTTTCTTTCTCCAGTATGCCGAAATATTCAGTAAATAAGTCTAATAAGTTTAATTGAGCTTAGTTAAAGAAGAAAGATATCAAGCTTTTGGATGAATTGTTTTGGAGTAAAAGAAATCGCAATAACTTTAAAATTAAGCCCAAATAAAAGCGCTCAGCTAACAAATATTGAGTTAAAAGATATTAGACTTGTTGGCTGAATAGCTATTGTTTTAGAATACTAAAAATATAGCAAAATCTTTGAACTCGAGAGAACTGAACTAGCTAACCAAATCGTTTTTGGAGATCGTGATTAAAAAGTTCTTTTGTAAAAGCAGCTAGCAAGTGTGTAATTTATTTCAAAAGTGATAAGTGTTATATAGCGATTTAAAGCCCTAATTCTTGACTTCATTTATCCACTAAAAGCTTTCGAATTGGATGCATACAACTCATTTAGCAAGCTCTCGAATGAGCGCACTCCAGCATCCCTTGACAATTCTTTTTCCAAAAAAATTTTGTCAAGGCTTCCCCAAAAGAATTTTGCATTATTCTTATTCAAAAAATGAAGTTCAACGAATTTATAGAGCTAGAGCAGCACATAAATCAAAATCTGGATACAAATTGAACATCAAAAAACGTTCAATTTTCGCTTTTTTTTTCTTGAGCTTGAAAATGAACTTAAAATCGAATTGAATTTTAGTCAGGAAAGTTTGACAAAACGGTTGGATTTGGTTTTTATTATTATTAAACAATAATAAATCTTATATTTTAATGAAATAAATAACAAAAAAGCTCTTTTCAAAACTTTTTTATAAAGAAAATCGTCAAAATGGCAGCGTGAGTGATGCTGGGGTGCGCTCATTCGAGAGCTTGTTAAATGAGTTGTATGCATCCAATTCGAAAGCTTTTAGTAGATAAATGTAGCCAAGAATTAGGGCTTCAAATCTCTATATAACACTTATCACTTTTGAACTAAGTTAGCCATTTGCTAGCTGCTTTTACAAAAAGTTGTGCGGGAACTTTTTGATCACCCTTTTTTCGATCGGTTGCTTGCCACTTTTAAATCATTTTTTTCTAAGTGCTGGTTAATGCTAAAAACATTTGTTATATCTCAAAAGAACACCCATTTTCTCTTCTTTAATTTGATACCTAAGCGCGCAGAAAGAAGCGTACTGGTGTCGAGAGCTGAGCGTTTGTTTGAGAGTAAACTTAGACTACGCGACGCTCCTATGAGGGTTCTATTAGAATATTTACGGTAAGTATAATAAGAACAATCAAATCTAGGTTGATAGCAAATCTAAGAAAGGAATTTGAAATCCTTGAGAAATCGCTGCAAAAAGATTAAATTTCCCGTGGAAAGCACATTTCTGAAAGAAAATCTCGAGAAAAGGAGGAAAGGAAGAAAGGTTAAACCTAAAACGGACAAAACGTCACTTTTCAAAGGATATTCAATGTTTTTGAGTAGGTGAAGCCCACAGTTAGCTAATTTTAAAAGACAAACGGAGTACCGTCGTCTTCTTTCAGCTCTAAATTTAATTATCTTTTCAAATATGCAATAAACAAGTATTCGATTTTTTTTCCCTAGATGCATCAAACTGCTTATATTCCTTTAAACAATCCGCTTATATTTCTGCATGCAAAAAGTAGTCCTGCATCAATTTTGTTATCCCCAAAATTTATATATATATATATACTTTATCCGACAAGGAAAAGTGACAATGCAAACAGATTGAACAGCGTAGACGAAGAAAGATAATTGATATCCAAACACAACTACAATTAGACACGTGTATATATGACATTAAAAACTAATTTAAAATTGACAGAGCTACAAGATCGAGCTTATATATTGAGGATTTAAAATAGTTCAGAGACGAAAAAATATCACAAGGTAACTTATTCCAAATACGAGGAACACGACAAGCAAAAGAATGATACAGTTGGCGGTTATGAAAGCTTTGAAAGGGGGTAATCTGAAAGTTGTGACTACGAGTTCTTCTGGCGTGATTCGAAATCTTAAAGAGTCCTTTAAGTTCCGGATGAGAGTTAGGAGAGAAGATGATTTTATAGCATAAGACCAAATCAAAATAAATGCGGCGATGGGATAAGGGTTTAAGGTCAAAAAGAGCAAGTCGATCAGAATAGCAAGGAATTTGCAATTAGAAAGAATGAAAAAGGAAAAGTTTTGTGGCAGTATTACTTTTTCATTTGAACGTTAGGTAAGCAAATTTTTGAGAATATAAGTGAATTGATCGAATAGAACAAGTTAGCAGTCTTTAAACAAGTTTAAATCTAACATTTTAGTTAATAACTAAATCCCTTTCTTAACACTTAACAGCAAAGCACTTAAACTTTGCAAGAATGAAATTTTGACTAATACCGTATTCTCTCTAATAGTAGTGCACTCTCTAATAATAGTGCACTCTCTAATAATAGTGCACTCTTTAATAGTAGCGCACTTTCTAATAGTATTGCGGTCCGAGAGGGGGTTGAAAAAATAGTAGTGCACCCTCGAAAATTTGAATTTCTGGTGCTTCTTTTTCATCTAAACCTTTTTGACTTTATGTTTATGTGACATTCTAAAGCTATTCAAGCAAGCCAAAGGTGAGGCTTTTTTATTCATTTATTAACTATTCTTCACATGAAAAAGTTAGCAAAAAATCTCAAATTGTTGCGCAAAGTGCAAAAAACATCTTTTTGTTGTTTGTCAAGACACAAATTGTCAACTCGCCGGCCCACAACTGTATGTCAGGAGCTAAAGACAAAGGAGTCAAAGGAGTACGTGAAAGAATTGCAAGAATTTTTGGAACAAGTCTTACTTTGGTAAATGATAAAACTCTTTAATAGTAGTGCACTCTCTAATAGTATTGCGGTCCAGGAGGGGGTTCAAAAAATAGTAGTGCGCCCTACTATTAGAGAGAATACGGTAATTGTTGTTACAATTTGATAGAACTACCGTAAATACTGTAATAGTACCCCCTCCCCTCGTACAGTCGCGTAGTCGCAAAAGTTTTTTAGTATTTCATTTTTTGCAAAGCGCCCGTACTTTCAAAAAATGCGTCTTTGGTATCAAAAAATAGCTCTGAATTTTAGCTATTTTTTGATAACTAAGCGCGCATTGTATTGGGTTGGTGGAAAAGTCCTTTCGGATTTTTTGGGAGAGTACCTTAAATTTGTCCAATTTTGACGTTTTATAGCTCATCCTAAAGCTGAATTCAAGGCGGATCGATTGGTAAAACCGTTTTGAGATATCTCTTTTCTAAAAGTTTTTACAGCTATTTTGGTAAAGGGCGGCAGAGCCAAAAAATGGCTGTTTTCACGTTTCGTTAGTTTTCCGTGCAGAAACCTAGGCTAAAAACATGTTTTTCGTGATCAGCGTCAAAAATAACCCCTAGACACAAATTTTCAGAATCTTAGCAAAAAATTTTTGACAAATATTGTCACCGGTGGAAGTCGAACCAGCGACCCTCAGATCAATAGTTTTTCCGCCGCTTTTCGCGATTTTCCTTCGTTTTTCCCCTTTTTTTTTGTTTGGTTTTTACCAATCGATCCGCCTTGAATTCAGCTTTAGGATGAGCTATAAAACGTCAAAATTGGACAAATTTAAGGTACTCTCCCAAAAAATCCGAAAGGACTTTTCCACCAACCCAATAGCATAAACCAGTGTCGAGAAAAACGCGTTCAAAGCTAGACTACGCCATGCTCCGGCTGTCATTATGGGGCTGGGGTACTATTACAGTATTTACGGTAACACTTTAGTTAATAACTAAATCCCTTTCTTAACACCTTTAGACTCACCAACCCTAAAATGATTTAACACGAAGCCCAATAAAATAACAAAAAAATCTCGCGATGACAGTTTATTTAGATTTGCGTTTTAGTTAAAAGGAAATTGATTAAGTTGAGTGCGGCATGTGTGAACGGATTCAAAATAATAGAGTGAAAGGAGCCAAAAAGAAAACGAAACCAAAAACGAAGCGAAATAAAACCGTATTCGAATTTTAACCAACAAACTATCGACAAAGAATATAAAAAGGAAGAAACGAACGAGGAGAGAGAGCTACTTTCAAAAACTATTGTACTTTAAGTACTTTAAAAAACTTTAGTACTTTAAAAAGCGCGCTAAATGAAAAAAAAAAGCATAACTGAACAAAGGAAAAACGAGGAAATTCTCAAAATTCTCGAAAATTCGTTTAGCAGTCAAAATTTACGTTCAAAATTTGGATAAATGAGAAAATGGCGTGAAAAAAATGAGAAACGAAAGAGTGGGTGGAGAAAAAAGAGAATCTAAAAGAGAATTTAAAAGAGAAACTAGAAGAGAATCTAAAAGAGAAATCTATAAAAAAGAAATTTTATTTTTGAAAAGCGACGGAAGTTTTTTGAATGGCTACTGAGAAAAAAAGCTTTCTTTGGCTTTGGAAATTCCCCAGTTTTTGATTGTCTTTTTTTTTTCATTTTTTGAAACCCATTGACGTTGGAGTTTTTGAACGTCAAAAATCTTTTCAAATTAGAGCGATTTGACGGAGATTTTTCAGCTTTTTTGGGAAATTGTTTGAATTTTCAAAGTGTCAACCCGACTAAGAATAGATTTGGCTAAAAAATAGATTTGGCTAAAAATCACGGTTTGTGAATTGCTCTAAGTCAAAGTAGACTTCGGAAAAGTTAATACTGAATCGTTAAAATGGAATGGTTGAAATGGAATGGTTAAAATGGAATGGTTAAAATGGAATGGTTAAAATCGAGTCCTTAAAATCGAATCGTTAATATCGAATGGCTAAAGTCGAATCGTTAAAATCGAATGGTTAAAATCGAAGGGTTAAAATCGAATGGTTAAAATCGAGTCCTTAAAATCGAATGGTTAAAATCGAATGGTTAAAATCGAGTCCTTAAAATCGAATGGTTAAAATCGAATCGTTAATATCGAATGGCTAAAGTCGAATCGTTAAAATCGAATGGTTAAAATCGAATGGTTAAAATCGAGTCCTTAAAATCGAATGGTTAAAATCGAAGGGTTAAAATCGAATGGTTAAAATCGAGTCCTTAAAATCGAATCGTTAATATCGAATCGTTAATATCGAATGGTTAATATCGAATGGTTAAAATCGAATGACTAAAATCGAATGGTTAAAATCGAATCGTTACAATCGAATGGCTAAAATCAAATGGCTAAAATCGAGCCCTTAAAATCGAATCCTTAAAATCGAATCGTAATATCGAATACGGTGTTGAATACGGTACTTGAGAGCTAAGGGCTAATATGTAGATCCGAGATGGTTGGGGTAGACATCAATCTTTTCGAGTGTCCGCGCGGGAGGAGCTATTGCTCAATACTAAAACTTCTGATCGACTTGAACTTTTTCTAGATGAAAGCCCTTTCTTCTAGCTTTATTTTGGTAATAAATATATAGCATAAATTGTAAAAATTAGTCTCTAGAAATCTCAGCAATCGTGATCATTCACAAATCTTTGATAAGCTTGATAATGATAGCCATTTCTAGTTGGAGACAAAGATAGTTTCAATTTACTATTCTTTCTATTAGGTTTTTCGGATAAAAACGAGTATTTGCACTGCTTAACTCGTGAGGAAGACATTTCACACATCAGATCGTCTTTCCAATGGCGTGAAGATGCTCATCAATAGTAGAATTTGAACATAGAACAAAAACAACAACAATTTGAACAACATGAACATGTTGAGCAAGTTCACGCGTCGTTTGACATGGATCCGATTCGATTGCAGCCCTCAAAGTATCGTTGTCTACCGCTTGAAGTCGACCAGGCCTCAAGACCTTGTTTATCATCCTCGAGACTTTCATCACCATTCCGAAAGCGTTGGGACCAAGCTCGGCATCGGCTTTCAAACAATACATCATTCCCAAATGCTTTGACCAAATCTCAATAAGATTCCGCTACTGTTTTGCCGAGTTTGAAGTCGTAAAGTGGGCTTATTGATAAGTAAAGTAGACGCAAACTTTATATATTTGAAGTCGGCCATCTAAAGCAAGAAAAAAAGATATTAAAAATAAGAAATTATCCGTTTAAAAAGATTCCAAATATGCACAAGATAACGCTTTTAAATGCGTGCTTTTAAATGCGTACTTTTAAATGCGTACTTTTAAATGCGTACTTTTAAATGCGTGCTTTTAAATGCGTGCTTTTAAATACAGAAACACATTTTTTAAAACCTTCTCTCACAACAATAAATCTCAGCAACGCTTGTTTATATCCGAACAATCTAATAGATAAGTAAATCTTTTAAAAAAACTAAAACCTCGCTATATCTGGGGGTGGTTTTTATACTATACATAGATGTCGAATGATCTAATGATCGGTGGAGGGATTGAAGTGGGCGGGAGTATCTGGTGACCCGCCCGCCCGCTCCCCTTCAGCCCCCATAAGGACCCTAGAGCTCTTCCAGGGCCACCGAGGACCCTAAAGTACCGCCATCTATCGTAGCTACACTTGAATACTCAATTTTTTAGCCATTTCAATTTTAGCCATTTCAATTTTTATCCATTTCAATTTTAGCTATTTCAATGAAATCGTATAACTCTTATTTTTAGAGTCATTCGATCTCGTACTTGAGTCAAAAAAGTAATCTTATCCGGGAAAATTTTACGAAATTTCTTTTTTTTTCTATTTTCAATATATTTTTACATCCAAATTTACTCGATTGACGTAAATTTGAGAAATTTGAGTCATTTTGATGATGATAATTGATACTTTGAGAGTTATTTTGAGTCTCGGGATCACTTCTTGGTAATTTGCTTTTTTTGAGCCATTTTTGAGCCATTTTTGAACGATTTTTGATCAAGAATTTTGGAACTTTAGTCAATTTTGAAAAAAATTTATGGATAAAATTTATGGATAAAATAAAAGGGATAAAATTTATGGATAAAATAAAAGGGATAAAATTAAGGGATAAAATAAAAGGGATAAAATTAAGGGATAAAATAAAGGGATAAAATTAAGGGATAAAATAAAAGGGATAAAATAAAAGGGATAAAATTAAGGGTAAAATTTGATTTTCTAATAGAAAATAAGTGTTTTTAAAGGGAAATCACAGAAATTTTTGTGTTTTGAGCTGTTTTTCGGAGTCTATTCGGAGATCTGTCGTTCGAGGTGACCAATTCGGGTTTTCTGAAGTTAGATATGCAAATTAAAAGTTAGAATTTATTTTCTATATACAGTACTGGACAATGAAATATCATATTTGAAAAACGATCGTCACTTTCGCGCGTCTGTAACTTCCTTGTCTTTGAGTTTAAACTATTAGTGTTATACATTTTCTGAAAGCTCTTTTCAAGGGCTACACAATGGTAATATTAATATTTAGAAATATGGTATTTTTTGACGCATTTCAGCGCGCACAAGATGGGATACTCAAAATTGTTGATTTTCAAAGCCGTTTTTCTTTATGATAGAGTGCTGGAATCGCTCTGAAACTATGATTTTCGGAATCTACGCAAAAATTTACCTTAGAATCATCAATATTTGTAAAATTTTATCACAGTTTCATAGCGAAAAAAACCACATTTCTCACTTCTTCTTCAAATTCTCACTTCTTGAGCGGTTCTTCACAAAAATTGTGTTGCGTGCAACTTTGAATGTTTTTCTTTCTTTGCCTTGGGTAAAATGATAATAATTACTGTTTTTAGGAGCAATGGAAACGCAACGAGGATGCAAGGATCTTCATGTGCTTACACAACAAGCAATCCTTAACGGCAAAAAGCAAGGTCTTAGCCAGAACCAGTTATCGGAACAGTTTACCGTCTCTCAGTCGGTTGACTCCAGATTTCTATAACGATCTAAAGTTCGAAAAGTCGAAACTTGAGCGACGAACTAAGAATCTCAAAGCCGGCAATGCCGACGAGAGGTTTGCACAATTGGAGCAGGCTTGGAATTCAATCGCCGTCAGCTTCATCACTAATCTTCTTGACTCAATGCCTCGGCGATGTCAAGCTGTAATCGACGCTAAAGGATTTGCTACTAAATACTGAAAGCCCATTGTGTGCTCTGGGGTTTTCTCATTATTGTTACTGTTTTTGTTACTTTTTAATTTAACTACATTTTTGTTAAATATTTGTTTTCCAGCTTCTTCCTCGCTTGACCGCTCAAGAAGTGAGAATTTGGCAAATGTGGTTTTTTTCGCTATGAAACTGTGATAAAATTTTACAAATATTGATGATTCTAAGGTAAATTTTTGCGTAGATTCCGAAAATCATAGTTTCAGAGCGATTCCAGCACTCTATCATAAAGAAAAACGGCTTTGAAAATCAACAATTTTGAGTATCCCATCTTGTGCGCGCTGAAATGCGTCAAAAAATACCATATTTCTAAATATTAATATTACCATTGTGTAGCCCTTGAAAAGAGCTTTCAGAAAATGTATAACACTAATAGTTTAAACTCAAAGACAAGGAAGTTACAGACGCGCGAAAGTGACGATCGTTTTTCAAATATGATATTTCATTGTCCAGTACTGTAGATAAGGAATAAAATCAAATACCTATCTTTATAAATATTTATCTTTTTTTTTTAATATTTACTTATTTTCCTTAGATTACTCACCAAATTCGCGATCTCCCGATCTTTCGCTTGGAGTTTGTCGCTGAGCACGGCGACGGCAGCTGAAAGATAACATATTCATATAAAATTCTATTACTGAGCTGTTTGATGTTATAATGATGTTATAATGAAGTTAATGATGTTATTATATCATGTTTATTTAAAATAAATATTATTGGGTTGGTGGGTATGACTTGGCATGTTTTTTTCAAATTAAATCCCAGAGATCTAAACAAAAATGAGGGAGAGGAGTTTGTGGAAAATATTGGGTTGGTGAATTGAAAACTGCGGGACTTTGAACTAAAATTTATTCAACATAAAACCATCAATTCATTCCAAATAATTTCCATTATTATTGACGACTTCTGCCCATTTTACAGGCAGTTTGCGGATTCCTCTTTCGTAGTAGGATTTTGGTTTCGAATCGAAAAACTTTCAAAGTCAATTTTTGACTGCTTCGTCCGAATGTTCTCCCGCAAGCTCATTACTAATGATCCGGAATAAATAGTAACCAAAAGGGGCGAGGTCCGGACTGTATGGGGAATGCGCCAAAAGTTCCCAAACATGGCTCTTTATTTTAGAGCGAGTCAGTTTTGCAACATGAGGGCGCGCGTTGTCATGGATGGGAACGATCTTTGACTTGGAGGGCCTATTCTTCTTCAGGGATTCATTCACCTTTCCCAACTGTTCACTGCATTTGATTGCATTAACGGTGCGTTGCATTAAGCGTTTGTTTGCAAGTAAACTTAGACTACGCGACGCTCCCACAGGGTGGCTTCTATTAGAGTTACAGTATATAAAATTTTCATTTCCTTACCACTTGGATGCGTGCCAGTTTCCCGGGCGTTCCACCGTTTTACCACGCGACCGTGCTCCTGAATTAAAACATTAAATTTCCATAAGATTAAGATAATTAAATATTTTACAAATATTTTGGAATTAAACTAAGCCTTTTAAAGGTGTTATCAGCTATACAAGATGATTTCATATTTTCTGATAAGCTGATAGAAGCATATTCTCAAATTTTAAACAAATTCAATCAATCAAATCAAATTTTAATCAAATCCTTTTTCAAATCCAAAGCTTTAACAAGCTATCAAATCCAAATTTCATGAAAAGATTTGGATTTGGATTTGGATTTGAGCTGGATTTGCTAAATTTTCTAACCAAAATTTCAATTCAACCTTATTGAGTATCTCGTATTCCCGCTCTATCGCTGTCAATCTCTCCACCGTTTCCTCATAGCGGATCTCAGCCTGAAAATTCTGATGACTAACGTTCTTGGTGTACTCAAAAATGGAAACGCACCCTTTCTAGTGCATTTTTTTTCTACCAAAAACCTTTCAAATTCCTTACCAATCTCAACTTTTTCCTCAATTCCGCCAAAGCTTCGTCATTTTGACGATTAAATCCATTGGATTTCTCTTTTGAGATTGCAGATAGGGAATTGCTTGCTCCTAAAACAAAAAAGGATTATTAATTAGTAGACTAGAGCAAGATTTACATGGCTGCCATGGCCGACTGGCTAAGGCCCTTTAATCTTAGTCGGGAGGGTCAAGGGTTCAATCCCGCTGACTAGATTATCGGTTTTTTTTCTTCTTTACCTTTAGGACTTAGAGGTTATGTTTGTGTATTGTTTGTACCACATTATTCGTGTGAATAAATGTTCTTTTAATAATAAGTATTTGAATAGAAGACTGAAAATGCTATCTAATAGTCAATCTGTACGAGATGATCAACCGGTTCTTTCTTCTTTTCTTTTTCCTTCTTTCTTTCTTCTTCTCCCTTGTCTTTCCCTCTTTCTCTTGGCAAGTTAAGGTACCGAATAGCTCTGGTTAGAGCAAAAGCAAGTGGAAAGTCGAAGGTCAAGGGTTCAATTCTCCGGAAATCTTTTTCTTGCCAGTTCTATCATTTCTCTATCAATTTGAAGGAGTTCCTTACCATTCTTTCGTCCGTTTCCAACGATTGGCGGAAGAGCCGCACTAACCACATCCTCAGCATTAACTGGTGTTCTCTTTGGTGGACCTGAAAACTTTTTAAAATCAAAAGAATCACAAAATTGTCATTGTCATTGGCACAACATTGTCTTCAACTTATCTAACTTATCAACAACATTACTTGCCTGAGAAAATTAGAAAATTTCTATTCGTTTTATATCCAGTCAGATCTCATTTAGTTTTGCAAGACAAGCACTTTCTTAGATCAAGTTTGGTTTCTTTAAATGAAATTGACCCATATTAAGATTATTCTAGTTAGTAAGCTCAATAAGCCAACTTGTTTGCGTTTCCGACTCGAACACCTCCATCACTCTCGACGATTTTCGAGGGTTCTCCTGTAATTGCGCGTTCCTCGTTTGCTCTTTGTGCACTTCGGCAGCCAGAATTTCATTTTCCTAAATAAAAACAATAATATTGTCGATTTTCTTTGCTTTTTACCCGATTCACTTTCGCTAATTGTTGTTCAAGTGATCCAATTCGAGCCTTTAACAGCTCAATTTGCTGAAGTTGATGCTCGGCCGCATCCTTTGCACTTCGACTTTCTCGTAATCTAAAAATTGAGTCATTACAATATTTTTGTGAGGAGTTATGCGTACTGATTTGAATTTACAAGTTTATACAGTTAGATTTACATTTAGATTTACATTTACTTTTACAAGATCTAAACAAGATTTACAAGATCAAACAAGGTTTTTTTAGAAAAACACTCGAAAATTACTTTTTTGAACAGTAATCTCTTAAATAATGTTAGTTTGATGTAAAAAAAAAGCTCCGACATTTGAATAATTGACTTAGCCGTCTTTTTGAGTATCGAAGCCTACACTTTGAAGGCTTAGATTTCAAAAATGGCTTATGATAAGTAGGATTTGAAAGCATTTTCGGGATATATCGACTTTGAGAATCTAGCCATGCCGTTCTACAGAATCTAAACAAAACCTACAGGACCTAAGCGTTCTACATAACCTAAGCGTTTTACATAACCTAAGCGTTTTACATAACCTAGGCGCTATACATAACCTAGGCGTTATACATAACCTAAGCGTTATACATAACCTAAGCGTCATAAATAACCTAAGCGTCATACATAACCTAAGCGCTATACATAGCCTAAGCGTTATACATAACCTAAGCGCTATACATAACCTAAGCGTTCTACATAACCTAAGCGTTATACATAACCTAAGCGTTATACAGAACCTAAGCGTCTTACATAACCTAAGCGTTATACAGAACCTAAGCGTTTTACATAACCTAGGCGTTCTACAGAACCTACAGAACAGAGCCTAAGCTCGAAGCCACAGAGGTAAAACAAAGTTATAGTCAACAAACAAAGGTATTTTTACCTCCTTTCTAATCTCTCTACGTCGTTTTGTCTTGTGCTTTCATCTCTTTTCATCTCATCGATTCTCCTTTCGAGTTTTGCAAGCTCTTGTTTGAGATCTCCTTCGCGGTCGCTTGTTTCCTAAAATTGAATTTTTAGAATTAAGATTTCCTTTTTTCAAAGATTATTAAACTTCTTCAGAAAGTTTGGTATATAGCCAAATTTTCGTTTCTTTTCGTATTTCTGTTTAAAACCAACAAATCCATCAATTAAACTACGATTTCTTTCATTAGAAAGGCCAATTATTTTTCTGCAAAATAACATTAAAACGAGTTTAAAATGTCTTATGTGTGGATTTTTTTGAGAGTGTGAAGTTGGGTAGACAAAAAGGACGGCTCAATGATGCGGTTTAGACACTTTGCGCTAAGGAAATCTATCTTCGTGTCAATAGATAAAAGATAGAGGATAAAAAGTTTGGTATATAGCTAAATTTTCAGAGAAATTCATTCATCCAATGTCTTCGTAGAGGCTTTTAAAGATTTCTAGGAAAAACAAGTGTTTTGACTCTCGAATTTGCTTGAAATTAAGCCAAATTTGACTTAAAAAGATGGAAATTGAACAAATAACTCTATTTAGACTTTTTATTTAGAGAAAACGATATATTAATTGGTGAATTTGTTATTTTATAACGAAAGTATGAAAAGAAACGAAAAAACTTTCTAAACAGCTTAATACAAACCCTACCTTTAGCTTTTTCTTCAAAAACTCGATCGATTGCTCAGCTCGTTTCTTCTCGTGCCATTTTGCCACCTCTTCCTAAATCGATTTTAAATCATAATTGCTATAAAAAAAAGCCTTACCGTAGCCACTTTTCGTTCTTCTGAACTCTTTGTGTTTCTTATCATCTCATTTTGCTGAGCCACCGTTCGTTGCAGTTGTCGGACTTCTCGTCGTAATCTTTCCGTTTCAACACGTAATCTTTGAACCTAAACCAAATACTAGAAAAGCTACAATAACACAAAATACTCTTGAAAGAAGTCTGTAAAAAACAGTAAAATGAAAGTAAATCAAAGTCATTCAGTCAAATAGTGTAGTCATTCTTTGGACATCCTTAAAAATGACGGTTTAGAGAAATAGGGAACAGCTACTACGTTAATTTGTTTTTCATTGAAAAGAGCATGTTTGAAAGCCCTAAAAAGTCAAAAGCTAAAGTCAAAAGCCAAGCCTGATTTTTAATTGTTGAATGAAAGTGTTTTTAAACTAAAATCATCTATCCAAAGAAATTTGAAGAAACTCTAGAAAAAGCTTTTTAGAAAAACTAGAAAATTTTTGTTTAATTAGTAGTTTCTCTAAAGATGTTTTTTAGGGTTTTGAAACATGCTCTTTTCAATAAAAAAAGAACCTACCGTAAATACTGTAATAGTACCCCACCCCGATAATGACGGTGCGGAGCGTTGCGTAGTCGAGCTTTGTACGCGTTTTTCTCGACACTGGTTTATGCTACAATGCGCGCTTAGGTATCAAAAAATAGCTGAAATTCAGGCCTATTTTTTGATACCAAAGACGCATTTTTTGAAAGTACAGGTGCTTTAAAAAACAATGAAATACTAAAAAACTTTGAACGACTACGCGACTTTACGAGGGCGGTGGGGTACTATTACAGTTTTTACGGTAACTGTTCCCCATCTCTCTAAACCATCATTTTTAGGAATGTGTAAAGATTATAAAACATAAATTAACCTCAGCATCGTCCCCAGCCGCTTGTCGATTCCTTTTCGACTCGATCTCCTGTATCGCGTCATCTCTGATCTTCTCGCAAGTCGCCAGCAAATCCTAGAAATTTTAGTATTATGCTAAAGTTAAAGGTATCGTAGTTCCAAAGATACACTTAGTATTATGCTAAAGTTTAATTTTAAAGTATTATGCTAAAGTTAAAGGTATCATATTTCAAAAGATTTCAATGCTAAACTAACTGATAACTTAAAGCTACTTTCATATCGAAAAGATAAATGCTAATTTCATCATCCGTAGTTTCCATGCTACTGTTAGGGCTAAATTCACAGTGCTGATATGTTTTCGATTCATTTAGCTGTACCAGAAAATTACAGCAAGTAGGCGAAAAAGTATAAAGCTAGCAATTGTAGATTTTTGAGGTTAATGCGCAATTGCTGCTGCAATTTACACTTTCAAAGAAAAAAAAACGTGGAACTACTATGGAAAAGTACAAATTTCACTTAATTCTTCTCTTGCCTGAATATCTTTTCTTCCCCAAATATGGCTATATATTATTAAAATGGATTTGTTTGTTTGTTTGTTTGTTTGCTTGTTTGTTTGCTTGTTTGTTTGTTTGCTTGTTTGTTTGTTTGCTTGTTTGCTTGTTTGTTTGCTTGTTTTCTTGTTTGTTTGTTTGTTTCCTTGTTTGTTTCCTTGTTTTCTTGTTTGTTTGTTTGTTTCCTTGTTTGTTTCCTTGTTTGTTTCCTTGTTTGTTTGTTTGCTTGTTTGTTTCCTTGTTTTTACTCGTCTTCAAGTTTGTTATAACTGTTATATTAAAACATAAACTGGTGTTAGAACAAGAACTTTTTGGTACAGTTTATGGCGAGGAGAAGGTACGGATGATGGAAATTAGCATACGAGCGAGTTACAGTTACAGTACCGACTTAAGCGTTAAGTTATAATCAGGATTATAACCTTATAGGGGATTCGTTTATAAGGAAAGTCAGAATTTTGCAGTCACGACAGGATAGAAGGCAAACAAAAGTGACTCGTTGGCCATTTTTAGCATTCCTGAGTCTTAAAGTTGCCTTTTTCTCTAACCAAACTGTTAGCCAGACAAATTTAGCTTACAAATTCTTTAGCTTACATAAAATATTGAATCAATTACTCAATTAACTACCTTATTCGCTGTGGTCAACCTGCGCAATCGTTCCTTCAGCGTTCGGATCTCATTTTTGAGCGGCAGAGTAGGATCGGTGAATTCTCGCTCACCAAAGTCATCAATTGTCTGAAATTTTTGTCTCTACAATCTGGGAAATGGAAAGTTTAGACAATTTTTCACTAAGAACTGCACTAAGAACTCAAATTTTAGTTCTTTTACTTCTTTTACAGTGTTCACATTTCGATTTGGCTCCAAATTTGGCGTTGTTTCTCCTTTGGGTTCGTTTTTTTGTTCCAAAATCGAATCGGTTTGTTGTGAGGTCTGGAAATATATTGGTTATTTGAAATTTTAAGTATTATTTTCAATCATTCAACAAACTCACACTAGCCACATGTGTCCGTCGACCGGTCCTCTCCCTGGCCAGTATCAGATTTGCTTGCTCGAGCTCTTCGACCTAAAAAGTGCCCAGTTAAAGCTCTATGGAATCTATGGAAAATTAAATTGAACAGCCCAACACCAAGAAATTTGATTGCCAATGGCCAAAAATTGCTAATGGCAAAGGGGCGGGGCGCGTATAAAAGGTCGCCACGCCCTCTCTTGCCATTGGCAATCTTTGAGCTCAAATTTCTTGGTGTTGAGCTGTTCAATTGAACTGGTTTTTGTACCAATCGATAGAGAAGGACTAGATTGGCAAAAGGGGTGGGGCCAGAAAGACCTTTTATACGCGAGGCCCCGCCCCCTTGGCCATTGGCAATCCAACTTTAAGCTCAAATTTCTTGGTGTTGGGTTGTTCAATTTAAATGGTTTTTGTACCAATCGATAGAGAAAGACTTGGAGCATCTAATGATATTAAGAATATCGAAATTGGACAGTTCAACACCAAGAAATTTGAGCTCAAAGTTAGAGTTAGGCAAAGAAGGCGGTACTGTCGGATTACTGTAATGGTACTGTAGTGAAAATTTAGTATTTACGTGTAGAATATTGCCTAATGCATAAACTTCTATATTTAAAAGTTTTAAATCAGAAAATCAAACCAATGTCTTCAAGTGGATCGCCTCCGAGACAGCGTGATCTCTTTCTTTCTCCAGATTTTCGTCTCCAATTTGAACCTCTTTCACCACTTCGATTTCCTTGATAACCTAAATATTTTATGTAAAACCCACCATCAAAATAAATGCAAATTTTCGAATTTCCTCTTTTGGCGCTTTGAGCTCAAATTTCTTGGTGTTGGACTGTCCAATTTCGATATTCTTGGTATCATTAGATGCGCCAAGTCTTTCTCTATCGATTGGTACAAAAACCAGTTCAATTGAACAGCTCAACACCAAGAAATTTGAGCTTAAAGTTGGATTGCCAATGGCAAAGGGGGCGGGGCCTCGCGTATAAAAGGTCTTTCTGGCTTCGCCCCTTTTGCCAATCTAGTCCTTCTCTATCGATTGGTACAAAAACCAATTCAATTGAACAGCTCAACACCAAGAAATTTGAGCTCAAAGATTGGCAAGACTTTTGTGCAACCTCTTTTGGCGGCTCATCGATCTTTGCCTGCAGCATCGTCTTGTAGCGCGTCACCGTTTCGTCTCGTTGCGCCAATTGTTCCTAAATTTGCATTCCCGTCTGTCTACAGTAATCCACAATCTTTCAATCGTCTGTTAATAAAAAGTACCGTAACCTTTACCTTGTAAGTTTGTATGCAAATCTCGGTAGCCTTTTTCATTTTCGCGATTTGTTCCTCAAAGTGCTTTCGATTGTCGCGAACGATCGTGCGCACAACAATCTGAAATTGTTGAACTGATTTGGGCTTTTAGACTCAAAATAGTACTGTAAATAGTACTGTAAATTAGAGTTCGGCAAAAAAAACCAAAGCCAAAACAGACCAAAACCAAAACCAAAACACCAAAACTCAATTTGCATATAAATTAACATGTAAATTTAAAATTGTAAAATGCAAATTTGCCTTTCACTTTTTCTCACTCCCCAAAATCTCGCGGCCGAAAAAAGGACCAAAACACGACCTCGAAATTTCGAAACAAAAAATAGCCTATGGGATAGATTTTTGGATGCTGATTTCAAATCTGCAAACAGATTTTCGCTAGCTCCTCCCAGTCGCGAGATATTGGCAAGTTTTGGTTAGTTTTGGTTTGGTTTTGTTATGGTTTTAGTTTTGGTGGTTTTGGTTTTGGTTAAGTTTTGTTTTGTTTTGTTTTCCGAAGTCTACTGTAAATACTACTGTAAATACTACTGTAAATAGTACTATTTTATTACAGTCAAAGATTACAGTCAAATCAATAATTTTGTTACCTTTTGCGATCGTCCTTCCTCACTATCGGCTCCACTATCTGTCGTTGTTTCACTCTCATAGTCTTCGGGGTAGTCAAGCATGCCGTCAGCCTGAAAGCTGATTTTGAAACTTATTCAAGTTATTTACAGTCATTTTTGAGCCAGCTAGTATCTGAAACTGAATTTGAACAACCAGGCCTGAAACTGAAATTGAACAAGCCAGCTAGTATCTAAAACTGAATTTGAACAAGCCAGCTAGTACCTGAAACTGAATTTGAACAAGCCAGCTAGTATCTGAAACTGAATTTGAACAAGCCAACTAGTGCCTGAAACTGAATTTGAACAAGCCAGCTAGTATCTAAACTGTGCAAGCCGCTGTACGAAACTGAATTTGCAGCCAGCTATACTGAAACTGATTTGAACAAGCCAGCTAGTACCTGAAACTGAATTTGAACAAGCCAGCTAGTATCTGAATGTTTGACAAGCCAGCTGCTGTTTGAACAAGCGACTGATTTGCGCCCGTCCTCTGATTTCAAGCCAGCTAGCAAACCTGAATTTGAACAGGAAGGAAGTGCCTGAAACTGAATTTGAACAAGCCAGCTAGTACCTGAACCTGAAATTGAACAAGCCAGCTAGTACCTAAACCTGAATTTGAACAAGCCAGCTAGTATCTAAGCCTGAATTTGAACAAGCCAGCTAGTACCTGAAACTGAATTTGAACAAGCCAGCTAGTATCTAAAACTGAAATTGAACAAGCCAACTAGTACCTGAACCCTAAACCAGTGCCTAAGCCTAATGTGGGAATAGTACTAGGTCACCATAGCTTTTCCAAATGAGACCTAGCCTATCCGATGCAGTTTTTACTCTGATTCCGAATCCGGTTTTAGTTTTTCAACAAAAATACGAGATCTTTTTTGTGGTGATCGTGGTATAATGGATAGTATTACTGTCTACGAAATATCGAAAATCTTTTGGCGTGAGTTCGAATCCTTTAACTAACAAAGCTTTTACTTTTATTACTTTTATTACTTTACTTTGATCAACTGCTTTACTTAAACAAACGAGAAAAACCAAATCTAGCAATTTGAGCTTCAGGAATGTTTGAAAAGCGATTTCGCACATCAAATCATGCAAAAAGCCAATCCTAGCCTGTTTCTGACCGTATTGTAAACTCCTGGCTTCGTAAAATCTTTTAAAAACTCTAGAAACCAGGACAAAGTTAAGCTTGGCTTTTTGACGCGATGAGATTATTCTAACTGACTTTAAAGAATTGGAACTGACTCTAAAGATTTTCCTTATTTTTACCCACATTCTCTTCAATCTCCATTTCCACGCGTTTCCCTCCATCTTTTCCTTTCTGTGATTTCCCATTGAACGATCCTCGACTCATCTCTTTCCATGCATCCCATTTGATCAATCCATCAACCAATTCCTAAAGCTTAATCAATAGAAGTAATAGAAAATCTAGAAAATCTACTTGATTGATTTTCTTGATCTCCTCGTATTCAGCCTCTTTCTTCAGGAGAGTTGCCTCAAGCTTTTGAAT
Source organism: Mesorhabditis belari (assembly GCA_958450365.1). NCBI lineage: Eukaryota > Metazoa > Nematoda > Chromadorea > Rhabditida > Rhabditidae > Mesorhabditis > Mesorhabditis belari. The sequence goes on from CAUEEP010000921.1 coordinate 1,229,257, forward strand.
CTAGAATTGAATCGAATTGAATCATCGATGAATTTATTTTGGATTATCTTGATTTCTATATTGATATATATATATATAGATAGATTTAACTTCAATTAGACATGTTTTACAACAAAATCCAACCGTGCTTTGAGCGATTCTCTCTTGATCTCTCAACTGGGCCGCCTCGAGAAGCACCCCAGTAAGGGCTCGCTCGATTCTGATTGGCTCACCGTTTTCATTCTAAATAGAAATGAAAAATTGATAATTAGATAGAAATTAGATAGAAATATTAGTATGCAGAGTGGTCTAAAATTATGGCAACTTCTTTTTAGAAGGAAAGAAATGGAAAGCTGAAATGGAAAGCTGGAAGGAATGGAAAGCTGGAATGGAATGGAAAGCTGGAATGGAATGGGAAGCTGGAATGGAATGGAATGGAAAGCTGGAAGGAATGGAAAGCTGGAATGGAATGGAATGGAAAGCTGGAATGGAATGGGAAGCTGGAATGGAATGGAATGGAAAGCTGGAAGGAATGGAAAGCTGGAATGGAATGGAAAGCTGGAATGGAATGCAATGGAAAGCTGGAATGGAATGGGAAGCTGGAAGGAATGGAAAGCTGGAATGGAATGGAAAGCTGGAATGGAATGAGCGGGGAGGGGCGAGGAAGGAAGCGGATGGAATGGAAGCTGGAGGATGGAAGCTGGAAGGATGGAAGCGGAAAATGGAAGGAAGGAAGGAAGCTGGAATGCGGAAGGAGGGCTGGAGGAAGGGCTGGAATGGAATGGTGGAAAGCGAAGGGGGGGAAGGAATGGGGAAGCTGGAGGGGGCTGGATGGGGAGCGGAAGGAATGGAAGCGGGGGGGGGCTGGATGGAATGGGCGGGGGGAGCGTTTGAATGCATTTGTCCCACTCCCGCACTTTGCAACGAAAGTAAAAAAGGCCTTGTTTTCTATGTACCTAAGCGCGCATTGTAGCATAAACCAGTGTCGAGAGAAACTCTTTCAAAGCTAGACTACGCAACGCTTCGCACCGTCATTATGCGGGTGGGGTACTATTACCGTATTTGCGGTAGATCTTGTTTCAAAAGTCAGTGATAAGTTGAAGCAGTTGCCCAATAAAATCTACCTCAATAATCTCTTGTGCTCGCGAACCGGCTTCCAACGAGCGCAACTGTTTCTCAACATCGAGCCGGATTTGTTCCACCTAAAAAGGAATCTATTGTATTCTATTCAATCAAATTGTACAAGGGTACTTTGTGCTCAAAAATCTAACCAAAATCTTCACTTTTTTATGCATTTGAAGAGTTTAATGCACTAAAAAGAGTGTTTTTTTTTCAATTTCAATCAACAAAAGTTTAAGTTCACAAAAAGAAAAGTTTAAGTCGTAAAAGTAAAAGTAATTAAAAGTACTATTTGAAAGTACTATTTGAATATTTTAATCCTTTAAATCACCAAATCCTTCGCAAATGAGTCGATTTTTCGATAATCATTCTCAATTTCCTCGATCACCTCGAGAATCTATTGAAAAAGTTGAAAATTCTTTAAACTCTCAGAATCAAACCAATTTTTCAACGAAATTCTCAATTAAATGCATAATTCAATTATTAGAAATAGGGTTAATTGATTTAAAAATTGAAATTTCCCAGTTTTTCTCTTGAACTTTTCCCTTTTTGTGTTGTCCTTGGTAACTATTTTTCTCGTAATAGAAAGAAAAAACTGGAACAAAAAAAAGGGAAATGACAGGTGTTTTCTTGCTGTTTTTTTATGTTTCTTTGTGACCTTTTGAAGAGAGATCCAAAAAATTAGATTAAAGATCTGCAGAGTCTGCGAAACGTTCCGGAAATCTCGGATAAATTTAAAATAGACCGGAAACGACCGAAATGAATAGCGTTTTAGAGAAAAAGTGGATTCTGCTTTTGGTTTCTTTATCAGGTAAAATCCAATGAAGAAACAGTGGATTCTGGTCTTATTCTCTCTACAAGGTAAAATCCAATGAAGAAACAGTGGATTCTGGTCTTATTCTCTCTACAAGGTAAAATCCAATGAAGAAACAGTGGATTCTGCTTTTAGTATCTTCATCAGGCAAAATTCAATGGACACATTCAATCGCTCGGGTTCGATCCCATCCCTCTGTTTTTCATTTTATTTTCGGTGTTTAATCGTTTGAATTTTATAAGGCTTCTTTCACCGTCAATGTGAACTCGTGGTGTAGTGGATAAGGGACCTATTTCCGAAACAACCTTCCCGTTTTTCACCCGGGTTCGATCCCTTCCTTTCATTTTCATTTTATTTTGATGTTGAATCGCTCGAATTTGCTCTATTTTAACTCAATTCACTCTATTTTAACTCAATTCACTCTATTTTAACTCTATTCACTCTATTTTAACTCTATTCGCTCTATTTTAACTCTATTCGCTCTATTTTAACTTTAAGTGTTATGATATCTTTTAATTGATAACATTTTAATTGATTTCATTTCATTCATTCACTTTATGTTAATGTGCTAATTTGTGTGTTAATTTTTTGTTTTGTTACTTTCTTTGTTATCAATTAAAAGATCGTTTCCTAATCATTTTCCAAAAACAAATTTCAGCATCGGAATCAGCGTAAAATTCTGCGTCGGTATTCTGATTCTATATGGTATTCTGATTTGGTATATGGCTGTCATTTGGTCACCTCAATTTTGTGACCTTTTCTTGTTAAACAGTAGAATTCTAGTCAATAAAATCACCTCATTGCTCTTCGTTTTGAGCTCATCATCGCGAATTATCAAATCGGCGAGTTTCGATTGAAAAATCTCGATTTGTTGGAGGGTTAAACCATCAACACGAGTTTGTCGATCTCTCTAAAAATCGAATAGTGTAAAGGTGCTGTTTGGAATGTTAGCTCCGAGCCAAACTGATATTTTAGTTACTATTGTTATTATTGAATGATTTGTCTATTCTTATGCAAATGTGTTCTCCTCTGTGCTTATCCCTTTTATTGCCGAGAAGGGGCGGTCCTTAGGATTGCCTAGGAGGACAGTAAGAAGCCTAGGAGGACAGTAAGAAGCCTAGGAGGACAGTGAGGAGCCTAGGAGGACAGTGAGGAGCCTAGGAGGACAGTGAGGAGCCTAGGAGGACAGTAAGAAGCCTAGGAGGACAGTGAGGAGCCTAGGAGGACAGTGAGGAGCCTAGGAGGACAGTGAGGAGCCTAGGAGGACAGTGAGAAGCCTAGGAGGACAGTGAGGAGCCTAGGAGGACAGTGAGGAGCCTAGGAGGACAGTGAGGAGCCTAGGAGGACAGTGAGGAGCCTAGGAGGACAGTGAGACTCTCATTTTGGAGTCCCCCCCTTCCCCTTACACTCATTTGTAATCTATTCGTCTTATTGTACTACTGTAAATAAAGATACATATCTTCCGGGTCTATGCAACTGCAGTACAGGTCGGTCATTTCACAGGGACTCCCCTCTAATACGTTGGAGGAGTTGAGTTGGGTTGTCGGGGTGTTAGAGATGGCGGGATATCAAAAGGGATCCACTCTCTTTAACTTAACCCAAATTCTAGTCCACATCCGTTTATACCTAGGAACGTATAGGAACAAAAATCGTTGTTGATTTCAAGTTTAAAGCTTTTCTATTTCTTTTCAATTTTGGCTCAACTACTGTAATTTGGGGTGTAAACTCTTGAGTTTATTCAATGCTCAATGTTAAAACATATCTTTTAGATATACCTCTAAATCTTATCATTTCTATCACTGAACTGAACTGAACTTTTCAGGGGATTAAATTAAGGAACAAGATCAATGTTGGAGTCTTAGAAGTTGAAAAAAAAACAAACCTGCAATGTAGATTGAAGCATTTGGATGACATGGAAGAGATGTCGCTTCTGGGCACTCCATTGACTTTTCGCTTTCTCATAACGACTAAAAAGTTCAGTTTAAACTTGTATTTCATTGAAAAATCTAATTTTTTGTAATATTGTAATAAGAATTGAGATCTTCTATTAAGATTTTGATATAAAAAAAATCGTATTACTTATTGAGATCAGTCGAATTTCTCTTATTCACATCTTTTTCAAGAGCCTCTTCGGCTTGTTCTCGAATCGTTTGCAAGAGTCGACGCTCGATTTCTCCTAGAAAATTTAGGCTTTAAAACAGCTTTTTAAAGCTATTTTTCTCCTCAATCTCACCCAAAACCTCTCGTAAATCACTCCGATTTTCGATATCTTCCAAGAAATGCTTGATCTCTTCATTTTCCATCTAAAGAATAATAGAATATCTAAAGAACAATAGAATATCGAAAGAACAATAGAACGCCTAAAGAACAATAGAACGCCTAAAGAACAATAGAACATCTAAAGAATTCATCTAATCTAATCTAATCTAATCTAATCTAATCTAATCTAAACTAATCTAAACATCTAAACATCTAAACATCTAAACATCTAAACATCTAAACATCTAAAGACTTCTGCTGCTTTATCAGCTGCTTTAAAATCTTATCCGATTACTGTAACTTTAAAACCCAAAATCACCGTCATCTTCATCAGATTTCACTTCATCAGAATGGCAAAATTTCAGCCTCACCTGCAAAATGTCACACTCCCGGCTCCAAAACTCGTTTTGATCGGTGAGAATCTCAAGCATTTTCTGAATGCTTCAACAGTTTAAAGTGATCTATTTACAAGTTAATTTATTCACACAAATAATTTGATACAAACAATACGGGGTGTTCAATAATTCCCCCGACTCGATCTTTCAAGTGTAACTCAAGCTCAACCCCGCTAAGCCCTAAATATGTAGGAAAAACTCATATACAGGGTGTTCAATAATTCCCCCCGACTCGATTTTTCAAGTTTAACTCAGCACTCAAATATGTAATCATTTCACGCTTTGTTTTAATAAAAGATTTAAATATTTTTCTATAGCTGACTCTTAGGGTTAACGAAAAAAGGTTTTTCTACCTTTTAGAGGTTTACGTTATTTTGAGCTTCGTTATAACGAGATTCGACTGTACAGAGTGTTCAATAATTCCCCGGACTCAATATTTTAATTTTAACTCAGCCCTCAGATGTGCAATTATCACAGGCTTTCTTTTAATAGAAAATTTCAATATTTTTCTATAGCTGACTCTTAGGGTTAACGAAAAAACGTTTTTCTGCCTTTTTTTTTGTACCTCAAAGTTGGCAGTGAGGAGTTGCTTGGCGCAGCACTTGTTCTGACTTTTTTTGGCTTTCATTTCCAGAAAACTTCAAAGATTGAGCATTTCTTTGGGAAACTTTTGCTTTTTAATACCTTTTAAAACATTATCAAACGACTTGGAAAGTAACGTGACACTCAATTTGGCAAAATTTTTGCTATTTTGAGAATCTCGGCTTCACAGTTGGCTTGTCAAAGACTTTTGAATCGAAATTTTGTCATTTTTCAGTTTCTTTTAAATGTGATTCTTTAACCTTTAGGCAAATGCAATTAAATAAAACTAAATTTAGCGATAAAACGTTCATGATCACCAAAATTTTTACTACTAAATTCTCTAAAAACAAGTGCTGCGCCAAGCAACTCCTCACTGCCAACTTTGAGGTACTATAAAAAAGGCAGTAAAACGTTTTTTTCGTTAACTCTAAGAGTCAGCTATAGAAAAATATTTAAATTTTCTATTAAAACAAAGCGTGAGATGATTACAGGTCTGAGTGCTCAGCAGACCTGCTTAACGAGTCCGAAATTTTCAGACAGTCTGCCTCGCTCCTCGATTTTTTCCTGCCCATTTTTTTCTTTCAAGCATGAAACCTAGTTCCCCCGCAAGCCCTTATTTTAGGCTTCATTTTGATACTAAACATGACTAGGTTCTGTTTTACCATTCTTTAGATTTCGATCAATCTTTCTGCTGATTTACCCTTAAAATATTAAGTCCGGGGAATTATTGAACACTCTGTACAGTCGAACCTCGTTATAACGAAGCTCAACATAACGTAAATCTCTATATTTGTGAGGAATAACCCTAATAATGGAATTGTTAATGTTTTAGCAACTTTTGATAATGTTTTTCTTAGGTCAGGCTATTTTTTTCTGCTAAACAATTCCGTTTGACTAATCTTTTTACTAAACTTTGATGATTTTTGATAATTTTTATCTTGTTTGCTCAGTTTTTGCAATAAATATATTCTAATATCTCTATATAACGCAATGATTGCAATAAATCCTACGTACTTGGTTCTCTATAACAAAATCTCGATATAACATAAACTATAGCCGTTCCCGTGAGTTACGTTGTTAGAGAGGTGCGACTGTATATGGAAAAAACCGACTTTAACGAACGAAATGGATAATCTAGCTAGCGGAATTGAACCCTTAACCTCCCGCCCTTAACCTTAACCTTAACTAAGATACAAGGCTCTTAGCCATTCGACCATGACGGTCATGGCAGTGATTGTAGAAATCTCTGGGTAACCTAAAAAACCTACTTTTAAGTACGCATTCCTCGCCACCAACTCATCGTAGTCCTCTTTTTGATGAGCGGTCATCAGAGAGATTTTTAGGGGATCCGATTGATTCTAGAAATTGAAATCATTAAATTGACATTAAATTGAAATTTATTGACATTAATTGACATCTAGTAACATTAATTTCATTATATAATTGTAAAAAGTTGAGCACAAAACAAAAAGGATTCGTTTTTTTGGAGATTTTCTTTTGAAAGTCCTTGTTAAGCTGTGGTAAATATTTCCAAAATTCCCTCTTGACTTGTAAATTTGCTTACTTGTACTTGGGAATTCATCGAATTCACCGAATTCCCCCCGAAAGCCGTGTTCTTGGTTAAATGCTCGTATTTCCCTCTCAATTCCTCGTATTCTCCCATCGAGACACTGTGCAAGAGTTTCTCCATTAAACGAGCTGTTTCGATTGATGAGAGATCCTAGAAATTTTGTTAATTTATCAATGAAATTGATGAAATTGATGAAATTGATGAAATTGATGAAAAGAAAGACAATTTGATAAACGATTTCTGATAAAGACAACGATTTCTACCAAATCATACTGTAGTTGAGCCAATTGTTTTTCAAGCCGACTTTTCTCGGTGATCAATCTTGATTTGAGTTTGATTGTTTGTTCTTCGGATCGTTGAAATTTCCTGAAAGCTCAAAACTATCATTAAATCTTGTTCATGTATTTTGTGTTCTAAAATCTAAACACATCTTTTCTAGTACACTTTTCTAGCACACTTTTCTAGCACATTTTCACAAATCCTTTCAACTTTTACTACAAGAAAGAGAAATTCAGATTAAACTTTAGGAAAAGAAATGAAAGGTTTTTTAAAACTTTTAAAAGAAATGACAGGTCAATATCCCTGTCTTCTTTTATCTTTTAACACGTTGACGACATTGTCACCTGATGCTGTCTGACACATATTCGTTCGCCTGGGACATTGTCACCTGATGTCAGGTGACATTTTTTGTCGAAAAAAACAACAACGTTGTCCCATGCGATTGTTTGTGCAAAAACGCCATTGTCGTCAACGTGTTAATAGTAAGAAAAATTTGATACTACTGTATCTAGTTAAAAGTATTGCAAGCTAATGTAATCCTCACCTCTTAAATCTATTATATGCTCTTTCTGCTCTCCTCGCTCGTACCCTTTCAGACACCATTTTTCTTGACGTTTCCGCCATTCGTCTCTCCAACTCATCACCGCCAATTTCAATGGCTCGAAGAGCATTCTGAAATGAGAAGAAATCTTGATGCTGTTTGAGAAGCAACCAATTGCCTATTGCAATTGCCTGAACCTATTGCACCAATTGCGTTTCGTGCATTGGTAGCTCTTTCAATCTTCACTTTATAGTCCTAGAACTAAAATCCTGGATTCGACCTCAAGAATTTGATTGAAATTCAGATAATCTGGGCATTCCCGAACTGAGACAATGTAGTTGTCCGGAAAAAAGTGTAACTAACGGACTAGTTAGTTACACTTTCCGACTTCCGTTAGACCCTGTCCGTGTCCTTTATCCACCTGAATCTCGATTTTAGCCGCTTCCCCGAGTTCTCTTTCATCGCCGTTGTTCTCCTCAAGTTTCTCCCTCTCAAGTGCTTCGATTTGAATGTGAGCTGAAAGTTTTGACGTATTACTGTATCACTTTATCAATAATTTCCTTTCAAAATCATTTACCTAATCTCAACCTCTCGCACATCACTTCCAGAGCTTTTTGCGCTTCGAGGGATCCTTTTGAGAGAGTTGACAAGAGTTCGTCTTTCTTATCGAGCTCCTGGAATTTAATTTAATGATTATTTTTTGTATTTAGGTTAATAATCGAATCTAAAGATAATCCAAGGGTTGAAAAATTTTTACCAATAATAGCTGCATCATTTCTTCATAAAGAGTAGCGATGAGAATCGCTTGTGACTCGAGATCGCCGCGGGATGAATCGAGAAGGCGAAAGGCGGCTCGCTCGCGATACTCTTTTGCTTTTTGACCTAAAATAACTACGTTTTCTAAAGTCTTTCCCTACTGCAATCGAGCTTTTATCCAAACTACCGTATTTTCCCTAATAGTTGTGCAGTTCTGGAGGGGTTTGAAAAAAAATAATCCTGCCAAAATTTGTCTTTTAGCGAAATTAGCATCAAATTTGTATTTTTAACTTTAATAATCTTTACTTATTTAAACGTGTTTCAACCTGTTGACTGAATACCGTATTCTCTCTAATAGAGGTGCACTCTTTAATAGTAGTGCACTCTCTAATAGTATTGCGGTCCAGGAGGGGGTTGAAAAAAAATAGTAGTGCACCCCCCCGAAAATTTGAATTTCTGTTTGCTTTTTTTTCATCTAAACCTTTTTGACTTTATGTTTATGTGACATTCTAAAGCTATTCAAGCAAGCAAAAGTGAGGCTTTTTTTTTATTCATTTATTAACTATTCTTCACATGAAAAAGTTAGCAAAAAAATCTAAAATTGTTGTGCAAAGTGCAAAAAACATCTTTTTGTTGTTTGTCAAGACACAAATTGTCAACTCGCCGGCCCACAACTGTATGTCAAAAGGAGCCAAAGGAGTACGTGAAAGAATTGCAAGAATTTTTGGAACAAATCTTATATCTGTCTTACTTTGGTAAATGATAAAACTCTTTAATAGTACTGCACTCTCTTATTGCGGTCCAGGAGGGGGTTCAAAAAATAGTAGTGCGCACTACTATTAGAGAGAATACGGTATTTTAATTTCTCTGCACAGAAATTTTTCAAAGCGATTTAATTGATTCCGTAAAAGTGTGTTGCTGCTCGAATTTAAAAGTTTACTTTCCTCGAAAATTCTTTTAACTTTTATGGCGATAATTTCTCTTGGTATCAAAGCTCTAACTGAGAAAATAATTCATCAACTTCGATTTTAGTGTTCTATAAATTTTCTTTTGACTTTTCTTTGCCTAAATCATTTTTTTCAGAGATGAATCTCAATGGAAAATCGTTTGATGGGGGTTTGAAGAATTTCGAGCTCATCGGGAGAACAATGAACGGAAGAAATTTTTCAAGGAGTAGGGTAATCGAAGCGCTCAACAGGACGTCAACAAGAATTCGATTCACGTTTATGCCGAAGAATCTTCGAACGAGCTCGATGAACCACTTGTGAAGAAAAAGAAACGTTGTTTTGATGCTGGAACAAAGTTTGTTGTCAAAGTTGTTGTCAAAGTTGTTGTCAAAGTTGTTGTCAAAGTTATTGTCAAAGTTATTGTCAAAGTTGTTGGCAAAGTTGAACGACATATCAACTGCAGCGAAGCATTTTGCAATGAACTGCCAAAATCTTTATCAATGGTGATTGCAAAAGCTCGAGAAACAAAGCCAGTTTGTCTGCAGAGTTACAGATAGCGAGGCAATTTGAAGTAAACTGTCAAAATCTTCATCAATGGTGCCTGTAAGCTCGAGCTCGAGGATGGATGAGCTCGAGAAACAAAGCAAAGAGAACGGAAAGGGAACGAAGCGAATCAAAGCCGGCGGACGCAAACTCAAGGATGCTGATTTCGACAAGAAGCTGGATTTGATTCGAGCAGCTCAAGCTAAGAAAACGCGGGTGACTCGGAAATGATTCAAAGTCAAGCGAGGTTGATTTGGGAAGACGACAAGGAATTTTCCGCATCACTGGGATGGTTGAGTCGATTCATGACAAGACAAGACAGATTCTCAACTCGCCGACCTACGACCGATTCACTCGTTCAAGAATTGTGCGATTACTACAGCTACGATGGCTCGGAAGATGATTTCATTGACTGTTTCAAAAATGAAGAATCGATTCTTGAAGGTGTAAAACTTCTCCTTCCCATCCCCGACGCGCGACTTGAGCAATCGATTAATGAAATAAAGGATAAGCTCGGTAATTTTGTATTGGATGGAGATAATGATTCAAGTGATGTTTCTGTTGATTTTTGACTAGATAGGTAGTTAATTTAATAGGTAGATAGGTTAGAATTATGTTTTGTTGTTTCATTTTTGAATGTTATGCTAATAAATTTCATATAACTCAAAGTACACCTCAAAACACCAACCTTGACTCCTCCACTTCTTCTCTTCTCCATTCTCTTCTTCACTTTCCGATCGTTCCAATTCTTTTTCTTTTTCTCTTTCTTTTTCTTGATTTTCTTTTTCCCTTTGTTTCTTTATCTCTTTCTTAATTTTTTCGGGTTTTTCTTTAGCCGGCTCTTCAACGATTTCTTTTCTTTCTCGTCGTCGTTTTGGCGGTGGACCAATTTCAGCATATCTACCCAGTTCAACCTAAAATTTTGATAATTTGATTTTAATTTGAATATTACAATTCTACATTTCTAATAGTTATTAGATTCACCTGTAGCATTGTGCAATGCCTCGTCAATTTCTCCAATTGCTCATCCCGAAATCGCAGCTGTGTCTCAAGGCGGCGAACTTCCGAAAGCGAGTCGCCGAGTTTCAACTAAATCTCGTCCATCAAAAAAATTGAATTGCCGAAATGAAATGAAAATATTCTTTTAAAGTTTGCTAGGTATTGACTTCTTGCAATCTCTGATGTTGAGCGGATAAATCGGCGAATGCCGAGTCTTTTCCTTCCACCAAACTTGTCGTTCTCGAGAGGTCGACTTTCGTGGTTTCAAGCTGAATTTGGTATTAGGTATATAGTAGATTTATTTTATGTATAGTAGATTTAGCTAGTACCTGAACTCTCGATTGTTAACAAGTAGTTTAGAATAACTGACGCCCAGGGTGGTCCTTGCCCAAGCCCTTGCCCCAGTCTGGCCCATGGTCCTGGTCTTGTTTGGTTCGGGATTAGACCTGGCCCTGGTACTGTACCTGGCTCATGTCTGGGACCTGGCCCTGGTACTGAACTTGGCTCGAGTCTGGGACCTGACCCTGGTCAAGATTCTAGTCTACTTTGGAAACTAGCCTGGCTCGATGATTAAGAAATTTGATCCAGGTGTAGGCTAGGGTCAGGCTCAGGTTCAAGACTTGTCACTCACCTCGCTTCTCATCTCCTCAAGGTTCTTCTCAAGTTGGATGATGTGTAAACTGAATTTCCAATTCAATTGAAATTCTAGAAATTCAATTCAAAGATCCTTTACCGTAGTTGTATTGTCGGATCATCGCTACTCTCAACATCGGTACCGAAAAGGGAACGAGCCATTTTCGTCGCGGCGACAAGCTGAAAATGAATTCAATGAAAATTAAGGAAAATTTAATTGGAAATCCCAAAATTTCAGTTCTCAAAGATTAAAATCATTTGAATTTCATCAATTTGAATTTGAATTTGAATCAGAGATTAATTGAAGTATTTAAAAGATATCCAGCTTATCTTTTGAGTACGTTTTGGCAAATCAGAATAAACAAAACAGTTTTGCACCAACCTCGTCCCTCAATTTCTCCAATTCTCGCTCTTTCTCAGCGGTAGTATCGGTTCGAATGTGTAAACGAAGTTGCTAAAATAGGTCGCGTCCGCGTTTCCTTCCTATTTGCGTTGCTATTTTGCTAATAAACAGTAACGTTATAAATTCACTTTACTTTATGCTACCCTTCAGGTTTTAAATCCTGTTTAGATGACTGATTTAACATTGTAGAGAGGTTTTGCTAACATTTGTGTCACCATCGACGTAGTATCAATCCGATCTGTACTCTTCTCAAGAGTATTAATCTATTGTTGGATACTACGTGTTCTTGTTACGTTGTAAGCGCTTTTGGGGGAAACCCTTTTAACCTTTTGTGCTATTCGGCCATTCTTAAGCAGAATCATCCTCGTTGATAAGGTTAAAGCGGGTCGCACCCCAAACTATAGATCAAATCTATATAATATATATCAAAAAATATCCATAATATCTTTATAATAAATATTTTTGCAAAAAAAAAAACCTGTATCTCTCCTAATGCCGTCTCGAGTTTTTTGTTCAACTCGAAAATCTCCGTGTTTTTCTTGTCCAAAGTGTTCTGAAATTCTCTTATTGTATAAAATTATCTATTTATTCTTTATTAATTTAATATTCTCGTTATTGTAGCTCTAATTTACTTACCTCAAAGAAAGATCCTTTTTCATGAGCCTGATTTGTGTACTCGGAAAGTACGGCCTCTTTGTCATCGATCTAAAACTTTTTTTGACAACATCATATATTTTATTTATTTCTAAACATATCTAACATCAAAAAACTGTTTTGTGTGACTTTTTGAGCTTGTAAACACACACTTTCTGGCCCATAAAGTTTCTATTTTACATCTATTTTGTATCATGAAAAACGTGAAGAGTTCAGAAAGGATGCGCTTACATTTTCAGCACAAAGTACAAAGTTTAACTTTATTTAAAGTTCACCTGTCCATTTAGCAAGTCGATTTCTTTCATTAGAATGATGATTCGTTCTTTTGCAGCTTCATAGTTATCGCTCAGAGTTGAGTATCTAAAAATCAGTCATATACAGGGTAACCAGAAACAACCCGTCCTAATAGTCGCGCTCATATTTCTGTTATTTGTAGACGAAAACAATTAATTTCTTTTTTAAAATGAAAATTCATATCGTTTTCTGTATATGTTCAAGATTTCATGACCATAGCATTGATAAGATAATTTTTTAAGAACGCTCAAAAATGGCTGATCAAAAAATAACACAACTCAAATTTTTGCCAGCCATTTTTGAGCGTTCATAAAAAATTATCGATCAATGCTATGGTCATGAAATTTTGAACATACAGAAAATGATATGAATTTTCATTTAAAAAAAGAAATGAATTGTTTTCGTCTACAAATAACAGCAGTATGAGCCTAAAAAAGGACCGGTGATTTCTGGTCACTCTGCAAAAAGTACTGTATGTCTATGATACCGTATTTGTTCGAATAGAAGACCGGGTAAAGAGTATCATCGCGTACTCCTGCGTAGTATCATCCTTTTTCAAATTTCTTTTCTGCATAAAAGCTTTCAATGAAGTGCTATAGGGCTGGAAAATGACTCAAAAATACCACATGAGCTAACAGATTTTTGAGCCATTTTCCAGCCCTATAGCACATCATTAAAAGCTTTTATGCAGAAAAGAAATTTTAAAAAGGGCTGCTACGCAGGAGTACGCAATGATACTCTTTACCCGGTCTTCTATTCGAAGAAATACGGTATATAATAAGTAAAATAAAGTAAGCAAAGGAAAAATGGCTTGACATTTGAAATTTTAATAATTAAATCCCACTTTTTGCCAGTGTCCTCGATGAGTCTTGTTGCTTGCTCCAAAGCGGCTGACACGCGAGTGATTTCCTCTCGGAGTTCTTCGTTTTGAGTAACGATTACCTAAAAAGTTCCAGATTTCAACAAAACAATATCAAAGCAAAAAAAGTGCCGAAAAAAAAATGATAGAACCGAGTTTTTAGAGAAAAAATGCCAGCTCATTCTTGAAAAAATGAACAGTTCCAAAGTTAAGTTATTAAGTTGAGAAAAATGTAGGAAATTTTGAGTTTTTTTGCCCTTTAGGTCTGTAAATCTTCAAGGAGGAGACATGAAATTTTTTGTAAATTGTAGAAATCATGTTTGAAGTTTTTTACACCTGAAAAACTTGGTTTCAGTAGCATATCTTCTATTCAGTAGCATATCTTCTATTCAGTAGCATATCTTCTTTTAAACTACTTTTACATTCCAGTCTTTATCAATTTCCAATGTAAAGGTCCTATAATTTTGTTCGGCAAAGTTTGCTAAGAAAAAATTTGCATGAAGAAGTCCGTGCTCCTTGTTTACTTTAAGTTATACTACTTTAGATTTATGAAAAGATAATAACTTAACTTTGGACTTTTGCTTTTTTCTCAACTTAAAAACTTAAAAACTAACGAATAACTTAACTCTGAACGACTTAATTTCAAGAATAGATTGGTCATTTTTCCTCTAAAAGCTCTTAGTCCTAAAATTTTCCGCTGTATAATAGCTATTTTCTTTACCATACATGAATTTGGTCGGACAATTGCGCGGCTTGCTCGTTTCTTTGCCTCAATTTCTTCGTTTCCCAGTCACCTCTCTCTTCGTTTTTTGATGAGATTCGGCGGTTCATTTCCCGTATTGTGTCCTCCATTTGGGCTCTCTGAAATCATCATTTGAATTCTAGAATCCGGAAAATATTGTATACAGTTCCAAAAAGACAACTATCCGGGTTCATCGAGATTATCAAAATAATCAAGATCAAAAGCGAGACGATCAAGATTATCAAAACTGAATCCAACAACTAGCTGCCAATTTTATGGCTCTTTTCGAAGTCTAGAGGTTTTAACCAACTTTAAAACTAAAATGAATTTTAATATATTCCTTACATTGTACAATAATGTGTCCCGTTCTCTCTGCAAAGCCTCCGTCCTCGCCACAATATTCTCGAAACGATCCCTTTGATCAGCGATCTCTCTGTCTCGATCTCGGCTGTCCTGTTGGAGTTGGCGATTCTCTTCCTAGAATGTTCATCAAGATTACTTTTAAAAATATATAATGATATATAATAAATAGTAATATCAAACCTTTAATGTGTCGATTTGTGCCCGGAGTGCATCGAATCCCTCGCTGAAACCCTCGGCTCCGCCGGCGATCTTCTCGCGCAAGTCCTCGATTTCTTCCTGAACAGCTTATAATTTAAACTTTAATTCAATGAAATCTTACACGTCTAGATATTGAAAATGTTGATTCTTCTCGGAAATCCGGGTTTTTGACAAAATACGGGTCTTTTCATTGTGAAAAGCTATCATATCCAAAACCCAAAGCCAATTCTATTCGCTTGGGACTTTTTCTCTTTTGTTCGCGAATTCCCGAGAAGAACCAAATATTAACTATCAATTTCCCAACCTTCATCTGCAATCGTTGCTCTTCCCATTGGGCCTCTCGTTCAGCCATCGCGATCGCCTCTCCCTCAGCGACTTCCTAAAAATAACATGAAAAAAAATAGTTCACAGGTATAATTATAATTATAATTCCTATTATTAGAGGATAAAATATCAAGTTGAACAGCTCAACGAAGCCAAACTACTCCAACTTCTTTACGATAACTCAAAGTTGACAAAAGAAGGCAAATCAAAAGAAGCTATGAGAAGAAAAATCTAAAGGCCTACAAAGACACACTACAATAATAATTATTCAGCCTTTAAGCTGAATATCTTTCTGAATATCTTCAGCTGAATATAGAATTTCTTATCAATAACCAAATTACCTTCAACTCTTCGGCGGCGGTGAATGAGAAATGAGCGACGTGTTTCATCGCGGAAAAGAGCACCTCCAGCTCGCGGCCGCTCTCTTTACCATCGAGTTCATACTAAATTCAGAAACATATTAAAATTAATATAAGAAAAACATAGTAAAATATTAAATATCAAATACCAAATATCAAATAACAAATACCAAATATTAAATAAAAGCATAAAAATCTATGACTCTTGTAACTTAAAAGCGGCTTAAACTTAAACTTAAAAGCGAACTTAAAGGTGAGCTTTTGAGCGGCTTTTAAATTAGTCAAGGTTTAACGGCTCATAACTTTGTTTAGAGATAATATTATTGTTAACTTTATATATTGTTTTAAAGAGGATACGTCAGACTTGAGAATGCTATAAAATAAAGGTGACTGGGGTCATTTGATTCCATGAAAATCAAGAGACAAGAAGCTGATCTATTTTTGAACGAGTTGGGTTTGTTTTTTCAAAAGATTTCACAGATTAAATAATCCAATCAATTTTTATTTGGTATTATTTGAAAGACTGACTTGTCCGCATTAAAACTATATAAAAAAATTAGGAAAAATATTACCTCTGAACAAAGTTGTAATACAAAAATGGATCGTTAAACCTTGACTACTCATTTAAAAGCCGTCAAATCTATTACTAAACCTTAGCAATACGAAAAATTGGATCCACTACCCTTTAAATAATTCTTTATTACTCCAAAAATTTGGTTTTTGTGATTGAGTGTGTGTTAATGAAATTTCTTAGAAGATTTTAATTAACAATAAGATATTCAGTTAACTAGTTAAAGATCTAAAATTGAGTTTTAAACAGATTACAGACAATTAAATATTCAGCTAACAAGTTAAAGATTTAAAATTGAGTTTTACGGAGGTTACAAGCAATAAGTTAACAATTCAGTTAACAAGTGAAAGATCGAAAATGGGAGTGGGACAAATGCGGCCTTTTTTTGCGCACCCGGACATTTGCGCACCTTTTTTTCCCCACTTAGCCCATTAGCGCACCTTTTTTCGCGTTTTAAAAAACCTCTAAAAGCTAATATTAACCAATTTCTATTCCAAAACTTGTTTTTCTAGGTCATTTTAGGGCGTAGAATCGAAATTTTGGCATATCAGAGCTTGTGGAACCAATTTGAAAGACAAAACTAGGTCAAAGGCTAGGTCAAATTACAGAAAATTGTTGATTTTTCTCTTAACTCCGTCCGTTCGCTTCCACAAGCTCTGATATGTCAAAATTTCGATTTTACGCCCTAAAATGACCTAGAAAAACAACTTTTGGAATAGAAATTGGTTAATATTAGCTTTTAGAGCTTTTTTAAACGCGAAAAAAGGTGCGCTAATGGGCCAAGTGCGGAAAAAAGGTGCGCAAATGTCCGGGTGCGCAAAAAAAAGGTAGCATTTGTCCCACTCCCAGTTAAAGATTTCAAATTGGGTTTTAAGGGGATTACAAGCAATAAGATATTCAGCTAACAAGTTAAAGATCGAAAATTGATTTTTAATCAGAAAAAATCATACTTAAAGAAACAATTTTAATGTTATTAACAATAAGATATTCAGCTAACAAGTTAAAGATTTAAAATTGACTTTTAATCAGATTACAAACAATAAGATCTTCAATTAACAAGTGAAAGTTCGAAAATTGACTTTTTAGCAACAACTTTTTAGCAAGATTTCCCCACCTCAGCCAATCTCTCGTACCACAGCTGAATCTGATCAATATCTTCAGTGCCTTTATCAAGAAAATCTTCAAGAAGGGAATAATTGATGATAGACATTTTATTGAATAAATGAAAACATTAGTTGAATAAAGTTTTATGTTTATTTATATCTTTTTCTAGGCACCATGGGGTACCAAGGAAATGCGAGAGAGGGGGGAGTTGCCTAGCAACGCTGACCACTGGTCACCTAACATTTGGTTCAATGCTTGTTTCCACGTTGAATCAAATCATAATTTAAGGAAAAGATCCAAATAAAGTAAATCGGTTTTATCACTAATTTATCAGATATCAAAGATGATATCAAAAAATGAAATCAGCTTTTCATAAAATGAATAGCGCCAATCGATTCGCCGATCTCGAATCCCCAAATTCCTGGGATCTTTTCTCAAATTTGACTGTTTGATTTGACAAATTTGACTACAAATTCTGAATTCTGTTAAACCATTGTGTTACTAAACAGTGGCGAAGTTGAGAGATTGATCCAAATTGAGAGATTGATCCAAGTTAAGCGTTTTATCTCTTGACATCTGGAGTACGATGGAATACCGTATTCTCTCTTAATAGTAGTGCACTCACCAATCGTATTGCGATTCGAGAGGGATTGAAAAAATAGTAGTACAAATTACCACAGTTACTGATGGCTCTGAAGATGGTATCATTCATTGCTTCAAATAAGAAGAACCGATTCCTGAAGGCGCAACACTTCTCGCCAACGCTCGTCCCGAACAATCGATCAACGGAGCCAATGCTCGTCTCGAACAATCGATCAACTCAAAAATATTGAACTGGATAAGGATTATGTTTTAAATGATGATTCAAATGATGATTTTGTTGTAGATTTTTTTGTTTAGTTAACTTTTTGTTATCAGAAGCCAATTTGTTATCAGAATTCTTAGAAAGTTGCTTTTTTTGGAATTTTTGGAACAAATCTTATATCTTTCTTACTTTGGTAAATGATAAAACTCTTTAATACAGTGCTCTTCCATATCCAATGTAGCAGTGCACTCTTTAATAGCATTGCGGTCCAGAAGGAGGTTGAAACAAATAGTAGTGCGCACTACTATTAGAGAGAATCCGGTGTTCATTCAAGGCTTGGTTTTGTTCAGATCTCAGGCTAGGCATTGGCCACTAGGCCAATTCTTTCACTAGGCCAATTCTAGCCCAATCGAAGACTCCATTCTTGCTTATTTCTATTTCTATTCTGTTCTTATTTCTATTTCTATTCTAAGCTTATTTCTATTTCAAAATTTTCCAAAATATTTATTCCTACCAGTTTGCATAAAATGAATGAAATAAATGAAATGGAAAGCAAAAAATGAAATGAAAAACAAAAAATGAAATCTTTTTCAATCAAAAACAACAATAAATTTGATAATAGATAAAAAATTAAAATGAAATAATAATAAACAAAAAAAATTTAAGAAAATATATTAAAAAAATATAAAAAAATATCAAGAATTATTAGAATATAAGTAAATTAATAAAGTTTTTTGTGAAAAATTATAAGGAATGGAATGGAATGGAGTTCTTGAGATCATTGGAGAGTCAAAATTTGAAGCATTTTATCCGCCTAGTTGCTCGGCGTAGACCTGAAATTTTCATGAAATTTTCATGCAATTTGGATATGAAATTTTGCATTAAACGTTTGAAAGTTGATTTTAAATGTTTCCTTTCGTCTTTTTTTAAAGCCTACGAGTTTACAGAATCACAGAAATTCGTTGTACTTTGTGCTCAATTTTTTGTAGCGTTTACCCTTTTCTGAATTCAAGCAATTTCTGAATTCTATTGTTATTATTGGGTTGGGGAGAATGAGTCGGCGCCGAAATTTAAAGAAACTTTTTGCACCCATAAAACCTTCTTTAAATACACGTTTTGTTTCATCAAAATGGTCCACTATTTCTTTACAAAATGGCTTTTGAGAGATTCCACAAAGCTTTTCTTTTTTGGGATTTTATGGATTCCCAAACACAGCTAATCAAAATGACAAAAAGTGCGACTCATTGCTTGAACAGTTTCTTCCACATAAACCTCCTTTGGTGTTTATATAAAAAAGATAGAGCACACTCAATTACATAAGTTACCAAATTTTCAGGAAGATCCCTCCAACCGTTTACTCTAGATGACAGTTTATCGATTTTGTGAAAAAAAATGATCCTTTGTTGAGTTGAGGCGCTGTTTGAGTTCTCTTTTAAATATTAGGTTGTCCAATAAGTAAGGCGTGTTTTGACTCGTCTATCTTTTTCTCTCAATTAATTTATATTTTGCTTCTCTTTAAATGAGCTATCTTTATCTTTTTTAACCTATAAATTTCTAGAACTAGATTCATTTGTAACTTCGGAAATTTGCGCTCTGAGTTCTGGTAGAGTTGCTTGATAGAGATTGGTAGAGTTGTTTCAAAGCCAAAAGTCATACAAAACGCTTGAAAGCTATGGCTTAGCTTAACTTGAGCTAAAGCCGAACAAGATTTCCTTCAATAGGCTTTGGATTGGCCTTAAAAAAGATCTAAAATTGGCAAAGTTTAAACTCAAGCTTTGAATCAAAAGCATTCTTATAGAAATATCCCGAACCAGTTTTTTCTGATTCTGATCAAGCTAAATTGATTTGATCAAGATCTGAACAAGCTAAATTGTAATAACAAGCCAATCCCAGGCTTGCCACAAAAGTTTTGGAAGCTATTAACAGCAAAATAGAGCAGTTATTAGCAGCAAAATAGAGCAGCTATAAGCAAAATATTTTGATGCAGTAGAAATCTGGTGTTTTTTTGTTCTAAAAAGATAAGACCCAAGACACAGAGTACAGAGCTGGTCCAGGACCCAGGAAAGGTGTTAATTTGAAAGTTTTCTAAAAGACAATTTGAAAATTCTATCAATAGTTGACAGTTTATCGATCTTGTGAAAAAATGATCCTTTGTTGAGTTGAGGCGCTGTTTGAGTTCTCTTTTAAATATTATTTTGTAGAGAATTAGTTACCCTTCTACGGATATCAAACGCATATCATTTGACAAAGTCTGCTATAAGTTTTAGAAATTTCTTTCATTTTCGGCGCCGACTCATTCTCCCCAACCCAATAAATTGTGGAACCTTTTACCCCTTGATGTTTGTGATATTCCTATTCCTAGATTGGCTAGATTTAAAATCGCAATTTCGACAATTGATTTGACTGCTCTGTGATTCTTTCTTGAGGTATCCATTTCTCTTTTGGGTGTGTTTTGAGTGGTGTCCCGGGGTAATTTTTTTGATTTTTTCTTGTCGCTATTCAACTGCTATATATTTAAAGTTGATTTTAAATGTTTCCTTTCATCTTTTGGAAGCTTAGCAGCTTACAGGCTCACATAAATTCAGTGTACTTTGTGCTCAATTTTTGTAGCGTTTACCCTTCTCTGAATTCAGTCCCTTTCTGAATTCAATTCACTGAATTCAATCATTTTTCTTCAGCATTAGCGCAATAAAATGAAGAATTCAGTGCACTAGGAAGGGTTTGTTTACACTAGGAAGGGTTGCACAAAGTACACTTTAAAGTGGTTCTTAAAAGAGACCTCAATCACATCATCCTCTTCCATATCCAGCGTCTTCGGTGTGTCCTCGTCGTTGATTCGTCGGCCATCGAAAAGAAATCTGAAAATTTTCGATGAAAAGGTGAAATTTAGTAGCAAATGTTAGGCAAATTATCGGAATATCTTTATATAATTAAATAGTAAATCGACTACTATCTTTGCCAACAAGTTTCTATGCAAATTGTTCTTTGACATCTTCATTCAATTCTTGTTATACTTCATTCAATTTTTGCATATTTATCCAAGTTTTAAGATGGTTTTGGATCGATTTAAGCTAGAATTAATGAATATATACTATCTTATAATATAATAATATAATCCTACATATTATAAGCGAGAGAGTATGTCCGTCTGTCTGTCTGTCTGTCCGTCTGTCTGTCCGTCTGTCTGTCTGCTTGTCTGTCTGCTTGTCTGTCTGTATGTCTGTCTGTCCGTTTGTCTGTCTGTCCGTCTGTCTGTCTGTCTGTCTGTCTGTCTGCTTGTCTGTCTGTATGTCTGTATGTCTGTCTGTCTGTCTGTCTGTCTATCTGTCTGTCTGTCTGTCTGTCTGCTTGTCTGTCTATCTGTCTGTCTATCTGTCTGTCTATCTGTCTGTCTGTCTGCTTGTCTGTCTGTATGTCTGTCTGTCTGTCTGCTTGTCTGTCTGCTTGTCTGTCTATCTGTCTGTCTATCTGTCTGTCTGTCTGTCTGCTTGTCTGCCTGGTTCTCTGTCTGTCTGTCTGTCTGTCTGTCTGTGTCTTTACAGGCATTTTCTCGACCATATTTTGACCAAAATAGCTAAAACTTCTTTAGAAAACCTTAGAATATATTCTAGCTGTGTCATTTTAAAAAATTTTTAGAAAGCAAAGTTGAACGAAGCACCGGGGAATCGAACCCGAGCCGTGCGGGTCGTAGACAAGCGCGCTCCCGACTACGCCATGGCTACGGTCCGTCACCGTGCCAAGGAATCCAAAGAAAAGGCGGCTGTTAGGCGTTTTTCGGTCATTTCTACTATTTTCCCGTTCTCTTTACTAAACTAGAGAAATGCCGAGGGAAATTTATATTTATCCTGTTTTGGTTGACGGGGCAAAGATGCTGTACTGTAAAGCTGTGGGCTTTATCAGCTCTCCAAATTTCCCCACCTCAACTGGCCCACTTGCACTCCGGTCCTTTCAGCGTACGATTTTTTCAATTTCCCCATCGATGTGCCGAATTTGACGCGAAAATGCACCTCGTTCGCATCCTAGAAATTCATTTTTCTTTAATATTTAATATTTCGAATTTGAGAAGCTCTTGAAAGCTTTTGGGTTAAAATTTCAGCTTTCAGATAAAGCTAAAGCTTCAGATAATAGTAAAAGCTTATCCGAATCTCTATAAACTTTATAAATAGATAAGAATTGACTAAATAGTACGACAAGTACGAAGAATTCCGTTGAGATTTGAAAACTTTAGCTATAAAGGTTTAGCTCTAGCTCTAGTTTTAGCACTAGCTCTAGCTCTAGCTTTAGCTTTAGACAACTTTTGCGGCCAATTGGGTGTGTGTTCAGTTGCAGTAAGCACAATTAGTTGTGATCCCAATAATCTAATAGTATTGCTTTCCCTTTGTTGAATCTTTTCTCCAAATCTTCGTCAGGCGAAAGACAGAGCTGACCTGTCTAACCTGGTCTGTCTTACTATTAAAGTCTGGGTTGCAAGTCCTGGCTTTCAGGCTTTAGCTCTAGCTTTAGCTCTAGCTTTAGCTCTACCTTTAGCTCTAGCTTTAGCTCTACCTTTAGCTCTAGCTTTTAGCTTTTAGCTTTAGCCTTTAGCTTTAGCTTTGCTTTGCCTTTGCCTTAGCTTTGCCTTAGCTTTGCCTTAGCTTTGCCTTAGCTTTTAGCTCTAGCTCCAGCTCTAGCTACTTTTTTTGTCTTACTCACTTGTCCGACGACTTTCAACTTGATGTACTCCTTTTCACCGCCTTCCTCAGTCATTTTCGTCGTTAATTCCTCTAAAAACAATTGATTAAACTTTAAAATCTAAAACTTAACATTAAATGAAATTAAACATTAAATAAAACAAATTAAAAAATAAAAATCGATTTTCTATAGAAGAAAGTAGTGATAAATTCGTAAAATTTGAGCATTTTGAGCAAAAAACTTTGAGCAGAAAACTTTTAGATCCATAAAAACTAATCCTTTTTGTTCTTTGCTCAAAATTTTGCAAACACACCCTTTCTAGTGCACTTAGTTCTTCATTTTTCTTCAGAAATCAACTACATTTTCTTTATTTTTCTTATTTTTCTTAAGTTATAAAGAAAAATGAAAAATAAATTTCACCAGAATGTGAAAAAGCACACTTTTTCCCATTTTGCATGCATAAGAATGAAAAGAATTCAAAAATGAAGCAATTCATTCGTTTAAATTGAAAAAAGAATTTTTTAAATGAATTGCTAAAGCTTTTCCGAAGTTTATAGTGTAAAGAAAGGATTAAAATTTAAATTTTATCGTTTAAAAGCTAGCAAATCAAAGTCAGCAAAGCAAAGCCAGCAAATCAAAGCCAGCAAATCAAAGCTACCAAATCAAAGCCAGCAAATCAAAGCTACCAAAGCAAAGCCAGCAAAGCAAAGCCGCAAAGCAAAGCTAGCAAATCAAAGCTAGCAAAGCAAAGCCAGCAAATCAAAGCTAGCAAAGCAAAGCCAGCAAATCAAAGTCAGCAAAGCAAAGCCAGCAAATCAAAGCTAACAAAGCAAAGCTACCAAATCAAAGCTAACAAATCAAAGCTAAGATTGTAAAGATCAAAAAAAAAGCATATAAAAGCATATAAAACGCTAGTATTTATGCACTTTTAATTTCAAAAATCTACATTTTCGAAACAAAAAACATTGTGAAATCATAAAGTTATCGATTTTTTTGTCTTAGAAGAGAACACAAAATTCGTAGCGTAATGGAAAGAGAGGGAAAATTCAAAAAGAAGGCGGGGAAAATTGGCGGGAAAAATGAGAGAAAAAGAGAAAAAAAGGAGGGAAAGTTGGAGGAGAATTGACGAGAAAAATGGGAAGAAAATGGGAAGAAAACGAGAAGAAAACGAGAAGAAAACGGGAAGATTTCGGAAAGATTTCGCGTATTTTTTGAATGAAATTCTTTGTAAATTTGTTTTTTGTAAAACTGTACTGTACTGCATTTACGGTACTGTACTCTACTTGTCTTTATTGTACTGTACTGTGCTTGTACTTGTCTGTACTCTACTGTACTGTACTCTACTTGTCTTTATTGTACTGTACTGTGCTTGTACTTGTCTGTACTCTACTGTACTGTACTCTACTTGTCTTTATTGTACTGTACTGTGCTTGTACTTGTCTGTACTCTACTGTACTGTACTCTACTTGTCTTTATTGTACTGTACTGTGCTTGTACTTGTCTGTACTCTACTGTACTGTACTCTACTTGTCTTTATTGTACTGTACTGTGCTTGTACTTGTCTGTACTCTACTGTACTGTACTCTACTTGTCTTTATTGTACTGTACTGTGCTTGTACTTGTCTGTACTCTACTGTACTGTACTCTACTTGTCTTTATTGTACTGTACTGTGCTTGTACTTGTCTGTACTCTACTGTACTGTACTCTACTTGTCTTTATTGTACTGTACTGTGCTTGTACTTGTCTGTACTCTACTGTACTGTACTTGTACTTGTCTGTAAATTTGTAAATTTGTTTTGTTGTGAAACAAAGATTACTAGTTAAAAGATTCAACTAATTGATTGAAACTTGAGCTTGCTTTAAATGAATTTGAAGGCTTTCAAGTGAAAAGTTTAATCTTAATCGGACTCTTACGCGAATTTCGGGGGAACCAAATACGTTTCTACTTTACATAAAGAATTAAATTTGCATTTTAAAGGTCTATTGAGCATAGAGTATCAAAAAAGATTGATTTACAAGTTTCTCTTAGCCTTATTACAGTACCTAAGTACAGTAGATTTCACTTTAACAGTAGGTTTTTCACAAGTACAGTACCATAAATACAGTACAGTACAGACAAGTAGAGTACAGTACCGTAAATGCAGTACAGTACAGTGCACTACAAGTACAGTACAGTATAAGTACGGTACAGTACAGTCAAGTACAAGCACAGTACAGTACAGTACAGATAAGTACAAGCACAGTACAGTACAGTACAGCACAAGTACAAGCACAGTACCGTAAATGCAGTACAGTACAGTTCACTACAAGTACAGTACAAGCACAGTACAGTACAGTACAGATAAGTACAAGCACAGTACAGTACAGTACAGATAAGTACAAGCACAGTACAGTACAGTACAGTACAAGTACAAGCACAGTACCGTAAATGCAGTACAGTACAGTGCACTACAAGTACAGTACAGTACAGACAAGTACAAGTACAGTACAGTACAGTACAGACAAGTACAGGACAGACAAGTACAAGTACAGTACAGTTTTTAAGTATTCTAAACAAGTACAGTACTCAAAATATCGATCTTCCGCTCAAAGGAGTGAAATGAAAAGCTCATTATTAGAAAAAACACTCACCCTTGCTAGTTCAACTCCGCTGACTACCTTTTTCTTCTGCGTTTTCGATTCCTCTTCTGCAAATGAATTGCTTTTGTTCATTTTAATTCATTTTAAACGACTTTTCATAAAAATGTTTACTTTAACGATTATGTTAATCGATTATTAAAGATTAACATAATCGTTAGCATCCAAAAGAACTAACTTTGATGACAAGCTCGTCAATGGAAAGAGAAAAGCATAGTTTGACTACAGTTAAAACAGACATAAGTGCCATGCTCACAAGGCAAAGCATCAAATTCGATTTATTATTTGATTTCATGAAAGAATTCGATCTTAATAGTTAAAATAGTTGTTGTTAAACTAGTTAAAATAATTAAAATAGTTAAAACAATTAAAATAAAATGTCATTTTCATCATTTTCCGTCATTTTTCTCACAAAACTATTGGGTTGAGGAGAATGAGTCGGCGCCGAACTTTAAAGGGACTTTTTGCACACATAAAGCCTTCTTTAAACATACATTTGGTTTGATCAAAAGGATCCACTATTTCTCTACAAAATCACTTTTGAGAGATTCCACAAAGCTTTTCTTTCGTGGAGTTTATGAACTTCCAAACGCAGCTGGTTAAAATGGCAAAGAGTCCGACTCATCATTTGAACAGTTTCTTTCACATAAACCTTCTTTGGTGTTTATATAAAAAAGATAGAGCACATTCAATTAATTAAGTTGCCAAATTTGCAGGAAGATCCCACCAATGGTTTTTTCTAGATCACAGTTTGTAGTTTTTGTGAAAAAATGGCTTTTTCTTGAGCGGAGGCGCTGTTTGAATTTTCTTTTAAATGTGATTTTGTAGAGAATTAGTTAACCATTCTACTCATATCAAACGCATATTATTTCACGAAGTCGAATAGAAGTTTTAGACATTTTTTTGATTTTCGGCGCCGAGTCATAGTCCCCAACCCAATATTCCCATTTTAGGACCACTCCATTCAACTCTGGGTGCTCATAAAGGACCGATCTTTGCGTTGCGATGGAATCCCTCTGGTGACCTTGTTCTTTCAGCCGGTGTTGACAAATCAACAATTGTTTGGGATCCAATAAAAAGCAAGGGAATTCGATATAATCAAAATAAAATTGATTTCAGGTCAAAACAAGCAACAATTTCAATTCCATTCCGCGTCAACTCTCGACGTTGATTGGATCTCCGACGACACTTTTGCCTCTTGTTCCACCGATCAAACGATTAATGTTTGTAGAGTTGGATTTGATCGACCGATTCGCACGTATACGGTAGGAAAAACCCTTTATCAGAATAAGCTTTTAAGAATTTTATCTATAGATTTTAAGCGATTTCTTTCTAGGGTCACGCTAGTGGGGTGAACGCTGAACGGTTTTTTCTAGATCACAGTTTGTAGTTTTTGTGGAAAGTTGACATTTTCTTGAGCGGAGGCGCTGTTTGAATTTTCTTTTAAATGTGATTTTGTAGAGAATTAGTTAACCATTCTACTCATATCAAACGCATATTATTTCACGAAGTCGAATAGAAGTTTTAGACATTTTTTTGATTTTCGGCGCCGACTCATTCTCCCCAACCCAATAAATTGTTGCTGGAGAAAAAGTGCACTAAAAAGGATACTTTTACATTTTTAAGCACAAAATACATTAGGTAAAAGTCTATTAATCGAAAAATGCGAAAAATTAAGATAAAATAGAGAAGAATTAAGAAGAAAATGGCTAAAATTCGAGGTTCAGCTCGTTTTTTTCCTTTTCAAACCCGTTTTTTCTTGTTAATGCGTGGAATTTTTTGAGAAATCGATAAACTAAATCGATAAATCAAATGCAAATTGTATTTGAATGTAGTGTTTATTGAATTCAATCATCAAAATTGAATCAAATTCAAAAATTCAGTGAAATTTCTCATTTTTACTATAACATTCCTCGGTGTCTCGGGTGATTTCTTTGCCAAAAACCTCGAATTTCTTCGTCTTCTTTGAGCAAACCTAGAAAAGCTTATCAGAAAGGATGTGTTTACGTTTTTTGAGCACAAAGTACACACAATACAAAGTACCGTATTTTCTCTAATAGTAGTGCACCCAAGCGAGCCGAGTTGATGCCTATTTTACAGCCTCTAAGTCTTCCCAGAAGCTCAACACTCAAATCATCGTCAAGATCTCATCGTCAGCTACCATTTCCGACCCCACATCGATAGGTTCTGATAAGCGGTTCTCGAGATTTCGAGGAATTTAGGCAGCTCTGGGTGCACTACTATTAGAGAAAATACTCTAATAGAGAAGGTACTCTCATGTATTTTGAGCTCGCAATTGTAAACGCACCTTTCTGGCGCACTCAGAGTTTGTATTTTTTCACGGCGAACATAAAGAGTGCACCAGAAAGAGTGTGTTTTACAAATTTTGAGCATAAAAACAATAAAATCATACCGTGTTTTCCCGTTTTTTTAGAATTGAATCACAGTCTTTTTCCTGAAGACAATTGTAGAGAACGCTCACCGAAGAGGTCATTTGTACGCTGAAATTTGGGGTAGGCTAGTAGGCTAGTTTTTTAAAAAAATTAAAAAAATACCGACTGGGGCTACCAGTGGTGAATTTATCGCATACACGAAATATATCAATCACAATACAACGACACACACAATACTAGGCTATATCTTAACTTAACCCACGTCATGACAGACGGCTCCCTAACCCTAAGCTCAATGGGGAACTAAATAGCTTTTTTTGGTGGTGAAGGGAAGATGACGATGAAGGAGTGGCTTGTCACTTTAAAGAACTGGGGCCACAACCACCAGACTGCCCTCCAGAAAACCTCTCAACCCGAAGGGAAAGGAAATCCGAAGGGGGTGACCATGTCGCATGTGGGGTTCGAACCCTCGACCTTCCGATTAAGATAAAAGACACTTAACCAGTCAGCCACACGTGCTCAACGCTCACCGAAGAGGTCATTTGTACGCTGAAATTTGGGGTAGGCTAGTAGGCTAGTTTCCGCAATTTTTTTTTCCGCAACTGGGTCATTTGCGCAACTCGCCATAACTTTTTTCTAAGTCGGTCAATCTTTATGATTTTGTTGTCATTTTGTTGCACTTATTGAGATCTACAAAATGACAACAAAACCATAAAGATTGGCCTACTTAGAAGAATAGTTATGACGAGTTGCGCAAATAAAATGGAAATTTTTTTTTGTTGGTCTATCTATCTATTAGGTTGATGCATAAGTGTTTTCGTTTTTTTCGTACTTCTGTTAAAAAGTAACAAATTCACCAATTAATCTATAGTTTGCTCTATCAAAAAAAGTGTTTTTTTTGTTCAATTTGCATCTTTTTAAATGAATTTCGGTTGACTTTCAAGCAAATTCGAGAGTGAAAAACGCCTTTTTCGTAAAAATCTATAAAAAACTCTACGGAAAAATTGGCTGAATGAATTTCTCTGAAATTTTGGCGAAATATCAAACGTTTTTTTTCTCTATCTTTTATCTATTGACACGAATATAGGTTTTCTTTAGCTAAGGTATCTAAACCGCATCATCGAGTTAGCCCTTTTTGACTACCCGACTTCATACTCTCAAGAAAATCCAGGCATTAAATATTTTTAAACCCGTTTTAATGTTATTTTGCAGAAAAATAATTGCTTTTTCTAATGAAATCAACCGTTAATTGGTTTAATTGGTGCATTTGTTGGCTTGAAACGGCAGACGAAAAGGAACAAAAAGACTTATCCATCAACCTAATAAAAGGGTCGATCCACTTAAATGATCCCTAAGTCAAGATGTAAAAGTTCAATCAACTCAGGGTTACTTTTATTAGAATCTACATTAAATTTGAGTAAAGAGAACACCTATCTATCGGGAGGATGTGCCAGATGAAGAGCGATTACGCGACCACAAAAAGATCGCTCAGTCATTTACACACGGTTTCTTCTTTTGCTTTGTAAATTGCACAAAAAGAAGATATTCAGCTGTGAATTTGTACCCAAGGGTTTTCAAGGTCGACGAATCGCAAGATAAGCGATAAAGTATCAAATCGTTTATTGGGTTTAAGTTTCAATCAAATAAATCAATCCCAACTCACGCCTCTTTATAACAACATGCACACGTGTCCACGGTGTTCATCGGCGTTTCTCCATCAGTCGACAAGCCCAGCGGGCAATGGAGTACCGAAGTGTAGACATTGAAAAGATTGACAAGAATGAGAATTATGAAATTCGCTTTCATTTTGCTATCAATGGAAAGTGAAAGTGAAAATTTTGTGAATTTCTCGATTTCGATTCTTTTTCTCGCAAAAAACCGGCTTTGTTTATCTTTTTTTTGAAAAAAAGAAATGATAAACTATAAAATTGAGAAGAATTTTTTGTAATTTTTAACATTTATTCTGTAAAAAATATCTAAGAATTGCACAATATTTTATAGTTTTTTTAGGGTTTTTTAAATAAAAGATCAACTGGAATTGCTTTTTGCGTGGACCCTGATTGTTTCACCAGATTGCTAAACGTAAAAAGAAAGAATTAAAAGGAAATTGAAAAGAAAATTGAGAAGAAAATGAGCTCAAAATTAGACACAACATAGAAAAATGGGTCCAGCTGATGGGAAAATGGCAATTTGAATGTTGTTTTTGGTGATTTAGATGGGATCAATTCTGCACCGAGTCGCGGAGGATTTCGGGAGCGATTTGGGACACCTGAAAAGCTTTTTTAAGAAATTTAAGATCCAAAATCGACTTGCTACTTCTTGTAACTGTTTAATTTTTGATTTCAAAGGATCAGAAAGAATCACTCAAAGGATCAGAGCTTTCTGTGCGTTACACAGCTTTCTGTAAGTACAAAGCTTTCTGTAAGTACAGAGCTTTCTGTAAGTACAGAGCTTTCTGTAAGTACAAAGCTTTCTGTAAGTACAGAGCTTTCTGTAAGTACAGAGCTTTCTGTAAGTACAGAGCTTTCTGTAAGTACAGAGCTTTCTGTAAGTACAAAGCTTTCTGTAAGTACAGAGCTTTCTGTAAGTACAAAGCTTTCTGTAAGTACAGACTTTCTGTAAGTACAGAAAGCTGTGTATAAAACTAGAGACAATAATTCAATGCAAATATGTAAAGAAACAGTTCTAAACCGTTTGGCGACAGTGGGACTCGAACTTGGGGAGCAAAGAATGTGATAGGCTTGGTAGACTAGCAGACTATCCACTAGACCACGAAGGCAGTTGTCAATGGAGTTGTGTGCATCATAAGAATCTCGAAATTCACGGTGAACTTATATGCCAAAGATTTCGCGTTCTGCAAAAAGTAAAAACAGATTCGAGATCCCGATGGTCAACTCTATAAGATGGGCTTGGAGCCAGCCAGCTTGACTTGAGCTAGCCAGCTTGACTTGAGCCAGCCAGCTTGACTTGAGCCAGCCAGCTTGACTTGAGCCAGCCAGCTTGACTTGAGCCAGCCAGCTTGACTTGAGCCAGCCAGCTTGACTTGAGCCAGCCAGCTTGACTTGAGCCAGCCAGCTTGACTTGAGCCAGCCAGCTTGACTTGAGCCAGCCAGCTTGACTTGAGCCAGCCAGCTTGACTTGAGCCAGCCAGCTTGACTTGAGCCAGCCAGCTTGACTTGAGCCAGCCAGCTTGACTTGAGCCAGCCAGCTTGACTTGAGCCAGCCAGCTTGACTTGAGCCAGCCAGCTTGACTTGAGCCAGCCAGCTTGACTTGAGCCAGCCAGCTTGACTTGAGCCAGCCAGCTTGACTTGAGCCAGAGCGGTGCCTTTCCCTTATTAAAACCCTATCCATAATTCACGAAAAGTAAATAGCAGAATAGAAATCAATTTTTCTCTCACCTGATTGATCACTTGGTTGATGATCTCGTCGTTTTCTCCGGGATTTTGTTGAGCAAGCAATGCTTCTCGACCGTAACATGGCCCAAACGGAGCTCTCATTCGGCTAGCCATAGCTGCTGGAATAGATATGTTCAACACAATATGATAACTTCTAAGCTCAAGCATTTAATGAGATGGCCTTTTAATAAGCCCTGTAAGTCTTGTGTCAAGGTTGACTGACTCGCCTGCAGAAGTCAATCAACTTTGACGGTCTATAATTCGAGGCATAGAAATTGAATCAACTTATGGTTGGTTTTATTAGAAGCTTCATTAAATTTGACTAAAGAAACATGGAATTTGTTTTGTATACTTATTGATAAAAACAGAGAAAATTTGTGTCAAAGTGGCACTTCCAAATTCCGCTACGAGTCTCGGTGTTTGGGAACTTTTCTATTTTACTCTATAACTCGACTTCCAGTAATCAGATCAACTTGAGGTTGGGTTTAAAATGATCCTCATTAAATTTGGTTATAAAAAAGTACAATTTATTTTGTATACTCATGTGTAAGAACATAGAGAAAAGTTGTGTCAAAGTTGAACTAGCTACCTGGAAAAGTTACTCAACTTAGATGG
Organism: Mesorhabditis belari; assembly: GCA_958450365.1. Lineage (NCBI taxonomy): Eukaryota > Metazoa > Nematoda > Chromadorea > Rhabditida > Rhabditidae > Mesorhabditis > Mesorhabditis belari. The sequence goes on from CAUEEP010000921.1 coordinate 1,261,062, forward strand.
TCTATAACTCGAGGTATAGAAGCTGAATCAACTTATGGTTAATTTTAATAGAATCTTCATGAAATTTGGTTATAGAAAACTACAATTTATTTTTTATATTCATGTGTAAAAACATAGAGAAAAGTTGTGTCAAAGTTGATCTAGAAATCCGTTCGATCTAGAATCAGATCGGAGTGAATCTTTTGATCACACTTTACTCTAGATCAAACGGATTTCTAGATCGGACGTCACATATCTATTTTAAACCTTTGTGCGCTTGAAGTTAGATCAAATGTCCGATCTAGAATCAAGCCGATCAATCTAAATCAAACGTCCGACCCAGACTTAGAGTGATCGGCTTGATTCTAGATCGGACTTTTGATCTCATTTCACTCTAGATCGAACAGATTTCTAGATCGAACGTAACAAATACAAATAGCAGCTCTAAATCACCGAAGAAAGAATCCAAACTACTTTAGTTGGATGCGGTTTTCAAGTTATAGTCGACTTACAGGGCTTATTAAGAGGCGATTTCATTAAATGCTTAAGCTTAGAAGTTATCGTATTGTGTTGATATCTGTTTCATATCTATTTCATATTTATTTCATATCTATCTAACCTTTATTCGCTTGTTCTTGTAGATTTGGCGTACTTCCACCCAAACTCCTCGCCCTTTCAAGTCCCGGTCTTCTCTCCGTTGTCTCCACTTTTTCCTCTTTCACCGCCGTTTGCAATGGCATCGATTTGCGACGCTCTTTTTTCTTCTCTCTGAAATTTAACTTGACTTTCTGGATCGATCAACTCAACAAGGAAACCTTTCTTCAGCCGAGGATCTAGTGCGCATGCGGAGATATTCGCTGAGTGCTTCTTGAGCGGCCTGAAAATTGTTTATGTTTTTAAAACGAGGGTCAGAAGCCAGGTATCTAGGTATCTAATAGATTTAGCTTCTAGATTCTAACTTTTTAGGTCTAGTTCTAATCTTTTAGGTCTATTTCTAATCTTTTAGGCAATCGCTATAGGTAACCAGACTTATAGGTATCTAGATTTGTTCTAAGCTGTAAGCTGTAGCTCTAAGCTGTAAGCTGTAGCTCTAAGCTGACCTCGAATGACTCTGATCTTGTCCTCAAAAGTACTTGAACCGGGGAGAAGCTAACTCCAGACAAAGTGCTGGTCTGGGCCTAATTTAGTGAAGTCATATGAGTCAAATGAGTCATAAACAAAAACAATGTTCTGGTATTTTTTCAGCTTTTCACTAGTGAACTGATAGTTTTTCCCTAAGTCACACTTTAGAATGTAATACTTTTCCCTTACTTGTAACACATGAGGATCCGAGCAACACAACTTGAGCACTCCATCCTGTGTGGTTTCAATTGATATATCTTGTCCTCTTTGCGGTTCTCTATCATCTTCATCACCGGATGATTCATCATCGCCCATTGATGGAGAATCGGTAGACATTGAGTGACCAATGCCCATTCCAAGTAAAGCGGCTGCTTCGGGCTGAAGCGTTTATTTTAAAAAGCTCGATAGGAGCTCGATAGGAGCTCGATAGGAGCTTCGCGTAGCTCGATAGGAGCTTCTGTTTTCACTCAAACAAACGCTCAGTTCTATTTACGATCAGATCTATGTATTTACGATAAAATGTGAATGATAAACTGTGATTTAATGATTGTTTTCTTTTGAAATAAGAAAAGTTGGAGATAAAAGGATTATTATAATTCTTTTTTTAGTTACTGCTCGAGTTGAAGAAGTCACTCGACTTGGCTAAGCAACTATTCGACATTCACATTCACATTCGCATCGCTATCGAGTTCAAATCGCTCAATTAGAAGGCAAACAAAGGCAAACAAAGGCAAACAAAGATTAAAATGAAAAGATTTTCTTATATTTTCCTATTTATTTGCTTGTTTTCGTACATTTGAGAGTTATTTGATGAGAAATAATCAGTTTTTTTAGAATCGCTTGGCAGCAAAAATGTAGGAAAGGAGAAATTTCGCTGGAGAAATTTAGCATCTAGGACAATCGTGATTACCGTTTCTTTCAGACGTTTGTTTCTGCACGTTTTTATATCAAATTAAAGCAGAGAAAATGGGTGATCTTTTGAGATATAAAACATATATTTAGCTTTAACCGGCGCTTAGAAAAAAATGATTGAAAAATGGCAAAAAAAAGCCGATTTTTTCATGATTTTTCAATCATTTTTTCTGATCACAGGTTAATGCTAAAAGGCTGTTTTATATCTTAAAAAATTACGCATTCTCTCTACTTTAATTTGATATAAAAACGGGCAGAAAGAAACGTACTGGTGTCGAGATCTGAGTGTTTGTTTGAGAGTGGACTTAGACGATTTGACATCAAATTGTTGTGGGGAAAAATGAAAAAATTAAGTGCTCCAGAAAGGCTGGGTTTACAGTTTTCAAGCATAAAGTATGATTTAAGCAAAAACGAACCCGAACAGGGCTAGTATTTCGTCGAATCGTCTCCTCAACGAGTTGTTTAGCATGTTCGATCGCTTCGGTGGTAGACGCGGTGATTGTCAGGGTTCGTTCTTTTGCTTTTGGATCAACCTAGACTTTCGATTCTTTAATGAATCATGATTAAATCACTATAAAATAGTTAAATCACTATAAAACTATTTTCTTTCAAATATGAACATCAGCAAACCTTTTGAAATGAGATGACAGTGTTGGTGATTTGCTCGACAAGCGCTACGCGACGACCCTAAAGTTTTAGATGGATAAGAAAACGGATACTGTAAGATAACAAGTACTGGATACTGTAAGATATCAAGTACTGTATACTGTAAGATATCAAGTACTGTATACTGTAAGATAACAAGTACTGTACACTGTAAGATAACAAGTACTGTACTACTGTAAGATAACAAGTACTGCACACTGTAAGATATCAAGTACTGTACACTGTAAGATATCAAGTACTGCACACTGTAAGATATCAAGTACTGTACACTGTAAGATAACAAGTACTGTATACTGTAAGATAACAAGTACTGTATACTGTAAGATAACAAGTACTGTATACTGTAAGATAACAAGTACTGTATACTGTAAGATAACAAGTACTGTACACTGTAAGATAACAAGTACTGTACACTGTAAGATAACAAGTACTGTACACTGTAAGATAACAAGTACTGGATACTGTAAAGTATAAAATTAGTATCTAAAAACTGAATTCAAATCTAACCTTGACACCCATGATTTTCCCCGAATCAGCATTCCGAATAACCATCTCGTGCCGAAGTTGCATCGGTTTAGCGATAGTTGGCTGAAAAATAAAATAACCAGCTTGCTAATACAATCAGAATTCTATAAAATCGATATTTACAGCTATTAGGGAAACTGGCTTCTTCTCAAAACTCTGATTCATCAGAAATTTCCAGAAAATCATCATTTTTCATTTCTGGATTTGACCAGCCGGCCGGCTTTCTCTTAGTTTGCTAGAATCAAAAATGTTCTTACCTTTTTGATTTGTTTATTTCTGAGGAGAACCTCAGCTGCAGCAGCCTGATTTTGCGCAAGAGCTGATGCGAAGAGTGGTTGTTGAAGAAGACCAGGTAGGAGAGGATTCATAAAGCCACCTGGGACTAGAAATTTTGAAATTAAATTTGTAATCCTTATTCTAGAAACATTGTTGTTGTTTTTATTGTTGTTGTTTCTATTGTTATTGTTTCTATTTTTCTAGATACTCGAAATTAAATGTGTAATTCTTGTTTGCTATTTCTTCTAATAACTTAAGCCTAAAATGATCAAAGAGTTGTTAAATCTTAAGACATTTCAGTTACCGTATTTCCTCTAAGTGCACCGCGTAGTGCAGTAGTGCACCGCGTAGTGCAGTAGTGCACCGCGTAGTGCAGTAGTGCACCGCGTAGTGCAGTAGTGCACCCAAGCGAGCCGAGTTGATGACTAGTTACGGCTTCCAAAGTTTTCCCAGAAGCTCAGCACTCTAATCCCCCACTAGATCTCATCGTCAGCTACATTTTCCGACCCCACATCGATAGGTTCTGATAAGCGGCTCTCGAGATTTCGAGCAATTTAAGTGAAGCGGGAATTAGGGAAAGCAGTCAATTTGATGCAATGAACCGAAAGTTGCGTTTTGATTAAACAAAACCCAAGTTTTGTTGATTGATCGAGTTCTTAACGTTAGCTAAGCTAAGAATTTAGTACTTAAGCCCCGCCCTTTTTTAAAAATAGACTCAAAAGGCAGATTCTCCATAACCGAAAACCCTTGGAAGTGCGCACAAAGCTGAATATTGCATCCTCTCTAATAGTAGTGCACCCAAGCGAGCCGAGTTGATGACTATTTACGGCTTCCAAAGTTTTCCCAGAGGCTCAACACTTCAATCATCGTCAAGATCTCATCGTCAGCTACATTTTCCGACCCCACATCGATAGGTTCTGATAAGCGATTCTCGAGATTTCGAGGAATTTCGAGCAAACGAGGAGTCTGAAGTTGGTCGAGGGGTCGAGGACGAGGGTCAACTTTAGACGCCTCGTTCTCAGCGCAATTTTGAGATATTTTTATGTTTAATATACGAAAAGATAGAGCTTAATGTCTTCTTTACAATAATCTAAAAAGATAAGAATAATATTAGCTCTAGGTGCACTACTATTAGAGAAAATATTTCATTAAATTTTGATAAATTAAATTTTCATTAAATTCATTAAATTAAACTCAATCTGTTATATCTCGATATTGTCAAAAAGATTTTCAAATTCATTTTTAAAGTACCTGAGGAATACAGTATCCTACCTGCAGCCGGGATGAGAAAATATGGGCTAGTTTGATGAGTGGCTTGGGTTGTTTGAGTGCTCATGTCAGGGAGAAAAAGTGACGGGGAGAAAGTGGTTGGAGCCATTGACGGAGTGTGGAAACCCATTGATAAAGGAGATGAAGCGCCAAGAGAATCATCTGAATTGTTTAGTTGTTCTGTTTAGTTGTTCTGCTTAGTTGTTCTGAATTGTAAAGTTTTCATCTTGTCATTTACAGAGTATTCAATATTTCTGGGAACTTTTAAGCTCGCAAATCGTTTAGCGCTCTCAAAATTGGTTTAGGAAAAAAAAATCGTGAAGAAAGCACTGCATAGGAGTTAGAATCAACTCGAGTTTTGAGATTATTTTTACAGTTTACTCAATTTCTTATGTGAAAAACCGATTCATTGGAATCTGATCACTAAATTTCACTAAAAGGAATCAAATTCCATTCTTTCTTGTTTAACAATGAGAAAATCTTCATTATTTAACAGTTTTTGAATCTGAGAGACATTTCCTTTTTAGCATTAAATTTGTACAAAATGAGCTCTAAAGCTAGTAATCTACCTTAGGGTTAAGAAGCCGTCTGTCATGTCGTGGATTAAGTCAAGATTTAGCCTAGTATTGTGTGTGTTGTTGTATTGTGATTGATGTGCATCTTAAATAAACCACATCCGGCTGTTCCCGGTGTATTCTTTAAAGTTGTTAACGTATTGATAAATTTGTTTCCTTTTTAGCATTAAACTTGTACAAAATGAGCTCTAAATCTAGTAATCTACTGATCCACACAAACATTGAACACCCTATATTGAACACCCTATATTGAACAGCCTATATTGAACAGCCTATTGAACAGCCTATATTGAACAGCCTATATTGAACAGCCTATATTGAACAGCCTATATTGAACAGCCTATTGAACAGCCTATATTGAACAGCCTATATTGAGCAGCCTATATTGAACAGCCTATATTGAACAGCCTATATTGAACAGCCTATTGAACACCCTATTGAACAGCCTATTGATCACCCTATTGAACACCCTATATTGAACATATTAAACACCCACGCTGCTCCGGGCGATTCACGTAGTACTGTGAATGGGCGAGGTTGCTGCGCCAGTGCATCGCGCGCAACTCGACGAGTTCCATAATCTAAAGATTTCGAAGTTCGGATGAGGCATTGGAGATGTGTTTAGCTTTTCCCCGCAAATTGAAACAATGAAAATTTTACATCCCAAATCTTCTTAGCATTTGATTTTTGGGGAACAATGAAAGTATGAAAATGAGTAAAAATATTTTGTTTGCATTTTTAATGCTATTTTTTACAGGAAAAGGATAAACAAATACCGTTTTTTTTAGAGCAATTAAGCAATTATTCATAGATTTGTAGACTGAGCAAACTGTCTCAAACCATCCAACTCGTTTTTAAGCTTGCCTGAAAGCTTGCCTGAAAGCTTGCCTGAAAGCTTGCCTGAAAGCTTGCCTACAAATAAACGGCTTGTAGACAAAATTCGAGAACAATCAGTTGATAAAATCGAGCTGGAATTAGGTTCGGAACGGAATTATACTCTAAGACAATCAAATGCCTTTCAAAATGGAGCTGGAATTAGGTTCGGAACGGAATTGTACTCTCGACGACAATCAAATGCCCTTCAGATTGTAGAAGCCGGAGTTTTAAAACCGGTTCTAGCCGAGGAGAAATCAAGAAATTTGTCAAGAGACATGGATAACTGGAGTGCTTCTCCCGATTTTTACTCTCGAACAATCAAACGCCCTTCAAAATGGAGCTGGAATTAGGTTCGGAACGGAATTGTACTCTCGAACACAATCAAACGCCCTTCATATGGTCTGAGACGGAATTTTACTCTACTTTACTCTACCATATCTATTTCAAAGATTCAAAGATCAAAGTCGAGTTTTAAACTAACTTTGAGACGACACGGTGTCCCGAGTTGGCCATGATCACGGCAACACGCTTGGCGCAGCGAAACGAACGCCTTGTTTAAATCGGCTGAAAGTTTCAATCTAACACTAGCTTTTTTTGAGAAACCCACATTTATGAGTTTGTTCAAGTGTTGGGCCATGTTGTTTGAGTTGTTGGCAGAGAGCGAAGATGGCATTCGCAAGTTGCGGAGTGAACTGTCCGCCTTTCACCATCGAATTCACCACCTCCATTAGCTGGACGATTTGGTCTAAAATAGTATTGAAAAGGTTTTATTTAGAATAGTATTGTAAAGGTTTTGTGGCGAATAGCCAATAAAAAGTTACCTAACAGCTTAAAAATTGGAAAAGTATTGCGGAAATCCGCCTTCATTCTACCGACCCAAATCATTTATTGTTTTGCAGTTTGTTAGCTGAATATCTTTAGATGGATGACTTGTGAATGCCTATATAATCTGCCTCTACAACTGCTGTGTCATTTGTTTCTTTTGACTTTTTTCTATTTTCTAGAGAACCAAATCTAGAGATTAGGAACCAAATTTAGAGAGATAAGGAACCAAATCTAGAGATCAGGAACCAAATCTAGAGATTAGGAACCAAATCTAGGGATCAGGAACCAAATCTAGAGATTAGGAACCAAATCTAGAGATTAGGAACCAAATCTAGAGATCAGGAACCAAATCTAGGGATCAGGAACCAAATCTAGAGATTAGGAACCAAATCTAGAGATTAGGAACCAAATCTAGAGATTAGGAACCAAGTGAGAGCTTGTTAGCTGAGTATCTTCGGTTAAAGCCTATATAAGGCAACTGTTGTTCATTTGGTTTCGTTATCTTTGATTTTTTCTGTTTTCCTTTCATCGTCTGAAAGTTTTGGCCTAATTAGGATGAAATTTTTTCTTTTTTTATTATCGCTTTTAATTCAATTGTCGATTTTATGTGAAAATTGCTCAAGTGAGAGCCCAAATTGACACAAATTTATTAACAGTCGGCTATTGAATAAAGTGTCTTAGTTCTCGTTCAATTTAAAGTGAGATCAGATCTCTCGAAACAAGAAATAATGTGTCTTGAGTGAAGAATACCAGACCAGACATGAATCTGGCTCTGGTCCTGCCAAGAATTTTTCTTTACAGGTGTGGTTTCCAAATTTCTAGTGTTTGTCTTTTCTAGTGTTTGTCCAAAGCCTGTAATTTGGGCCAGGTGTGGCAGGACCAGAGCTAGATTCAATTTGGATTGGAACAACTCTGTTCTGGCCTAGATTGGAACAATTCTGGTCTGACCTAGATTGGAACAATTCTGGTCTGGACTAGATTGAAACAATTCTGTTCTGGCCTAGATTGGAACAATTCGGATCTGGCCTAGATTGGAACAATTGTTCTGGTGGGTGCAGAGACTTCTTAAGCAGAGGCTTTTGATTTAGCTTTGTCTGGCTTGGCTCAGAGAATTTACTTTTAAATCTTGCTCAGCTTTGTTTTCCACTAGAATTATTTGATTTGATTTTTAAGCACCAAAACACAAAAATAGTATTTGTTAGCTGAGCTTGAATTCATTGAAGTTCAGCCTCATTCAAGAAGCTCAGCTTCATTCAAGAAGCTCAGCCTCATTCAAGAAGTTCAGCCTCATTCAAGAAGTTCAGCCTCATTCAAGAAGCTCATTCAAGTTCATTAAAATCATTTCAGAGTCAGTATTGAGCCAGTATTGAATTCAATGCTAATCTGCTGCTTAACTCATTGTTTTTTATCAGTTTTAAAAAACAAATAGTAGTCTAATACTGGCTAGTCTATAATTTCGGTTTTTGAGCTGTAATCAATTGACTGTTTTCACTGTTTGACTGTTTGAATTGCCTGGTTGACGATTTGGCTGTTTAAATTTGCGAAAGTAGATTGCTAAAGCTAATTTGAAGAGCGCTGGATTTCCAATTAGAAAGTTAGGACCAATTTTCCAATTAGAATTGTACAATTTTGCTAAAATCTCCACCAAAATTCGGCAAATCATCGTTGTCGGAGTCGGGCGTGATGGAGCCGAGCCAGCTGTGACGACTGATACGGTCCATTTTTAGTTTTGTCAATCGATCGATCGATCACACAGCACACGGGGAATATCGAAAGGGATTGCTTTCTTGTCGATCGATCAAAGCTACAGTAGTCCTGGGGTTACTGTAGTCGTTCACAAAGTCGTTCTTTAGCTGCAGGGGATCGGCCACTCAGCTACAGTACTTTCGGATGACTGTAGTCGCTTTCTGGATACAGTACTTTCTGGATACAGTACTTTCGGATGACTGTAGTCGTTCACTTTTCAGCTACAGTAATCCTAGGGTTACTGTAGTCGTTCAAAAACAAACAATAGTTGTTTCAAAGTCGTAGAAATTCTTGAAAAACAATATTTTCGAATAATTCGATCGATTAAACACTCAAATCAGTCGTACTGTAGATAGATAAATGAAAATAAGTTAAGATAAATTGATCTTGTTGTAAAAATCGAAAAAATCGTCGAGGGTTGATGGATCGGAGTCGAATGAAAAGTCTTTCTTCGCCCACCGCAAGACGCAAGACTTTGATGATCACGAGAAAGAGAGAGAAGAGAAGAAATGAAGAAGGAGAAGAAGAAGAGGAAGAAGATGAAGAAGGAGAAGAAGAAGAAGAAGAAGAGGAAGAAGAAGAAGATGAAGAAGATGAAGAAGAAGAGGAGGAAGAAGAGGAAGAAGAGGAAGAAGAGGAAGAAGATCATCTTAAAGAAAAGAAAATGAAAGACAGATATCAAGTGGGCGGTGGTTCTGTATCTGATTACACGGGCCACCTGTGTGCGCGAGGGATTATCGATGTGGGGAGAGAAAGGTTGATGAGAACAGAAACACTTAATGAACTAATGAAACCGATGAAAGCTGAAGCACTGTCCTTCTCATGTAATACACTTTTGGGAAATCCTCGAACCCTTGAGATCCAAAAGGGCATTCGCCCGGCAGACGCGCGCACTAACCACTACACCACGGAGGCCGTTGACTAAAGACAGCCCTCATAAAGAGCTCCCAAAAACTTGTCTGCCAAATATCTCGCGATAGAGAAGCGTTTGACAAAAACTGATTGCAGATTCGGAATCAGTGTGAAAAACTGTATCAGGGTGTTTGCTTAGATAGGCTTAGATAAGCTTAGGTAGGCTTAGATAGGCTTAGATAAGGTTAGATAGGCTTAGCTAGGCTTAGATAGGCTTAGATAGGCTTAGCTAGGCTTAGATAGGCTTAGATAGGCTTAGATAAGGTTAGATAGGCTTAGATAGGCTTAGCTAGGCTTAGATAGGCTTAGATAGGCTTAGATAGGTTTAGATAGGCTTAGATAAGCTTAGATAAGCTTAGATAGGCTTAGATAAGCTTAGATAGGCTTAGCTAGGCTTAGATAAGCTTAGATAAGCTTAGCTAGGCTTAGATAGGCTTAGATAAGCTATTTCCTTAGCTAGACTTAGATAGGCTATTTCCCGAGTCAAAAGCCACGATAAGTTAACAAAATTCCCTAGTAAGTGCGCCAATCTTTGTCATTTTTGTGTCATTCTGTTGCAATTGTTGAGCTCTACAAAATAACAAAAAAAAACATAAAGATTAGCCTACTTAGAAGAAAGTTATGGTGAGTTTGGCGGAGAAAAAAAAAATTTAGCATAAAGTAGCCGCATAAAGTAGCGAATTCTTCTTGAAATTTCTCGAAAACTCACCAAAATTGATGAATAGTGGATTCGCTGTTTGCGGGGCCTGAGATCGGCCATTTGTCGGCAATCGTTTCGACGTGTCGTTCGTTTCGAAATGCCCAAGCATCTAGAATTGATTTTAAATCAAAAAAAAAATCAATCAATCAATCAATCAATCAATCAATCAATCACGATTTTGGTTTCGCTAAAATTTCTCAAACGAAATTGACTCACCATTGTGAAAGCGAGGAAAAAAAAAGCTGTGTGTTAGTTGAAGAAGCTGAAAAGGAATTGGTTATTTTAAAATTTGAAAATATTTTTTAAAACAATTTAATCGGCTATAGAGGCTTTTCAAATTTGACTCCAATAAAAACGATTTTGGAAAATAGAAAAATCTTGTTCTTTTGTTTTGAAGTCTCTTTTGTGTTTTAATCGAAAACAGCTGCGATCGAGAGTTCGGTTAAAGGAGGCGGCCGAATTAGGGCCGGTTTTCGTTAAAATTGCTCTAAATTTGTTTAAATTGGTCTAAATTGGCCTAAATTGGCCTAAATTGGTTTAAATTTGTTTAAACTGGCTTAAATTGTTCTAAATTGCGGCCGATTCTCACTAAAATTGGCTTAAATTGGTCTAAATTGCTTTAAATTTGTTTAAATTGCTTTAAATTGGCTTAAACTCGCTTAAATTGGCTTAAATTCTTTTAAACTAGCCTAAATTTGTTTAAATGAATTTCAATTGCTTTAAATTGGTCTAAATTGGTCTAAATTGGTCTAAATTGGTCTAAATTGGTTTAAATTTGTTTAAATTTGTTTAAATTGATTTAAATTGGTTTAAATTGGTCTAAATTTGTTTAAATTGGTCTAAACTCGCTTAAATTGGCTTAAATTGGCTTAAATTCTTGCGAACTAGTCTAAATTTGTTTAAATTGCTCTAAATTGCTCTAAATTGGCTTAAATTGGTTTAAATTGGCTTAAATTGGCTTAAATTGGTTTAAATTGGTTTAAATTGCTCTAAATTGCTCTAAATTGCTCTAAATTGCTCTAAATTGGCTTAAATTGGTTTAAATTGGCTTAAATTGGCTTAAATTGGCTTAAATTGGTTTAAATTGGTTTAAATTGGTTTAAATTGCTCTAAATTGGCTTAAATTGGTTTAAATTGGTTTAAATTGGCTTAAATTGGTCTAAATTTGTCTAAATTCGTTTAGATTGGCTGAAATTGGCTGATATTTGTGTAAATTGTCTTAAATTATCTTATCAATAATGTATGAGGTATTAAAGGATGCAGCTTTTCAAGTCGGTCTGAATTTCAGGTATTTTTTGATACCTAAGCGAGCATTGTAGCATAAGCCAGTGCCGAGAAAAACTCGTTCAAAGCTAGACTACGCAACGCTCCGCACCGTCATTATGCGGGTGGGGTACTATTACAGTATTTACGGTAGTTGCTGACGATTGTTCGACGATTGACGAATTGTTCTTAATTCGGATGCCTCCTTTAAGTTCTATAAGCTTTGAAAGTCGCAAAAATCAAGCTCAACCTTTTGAGTTCTTGTGCTGTTTTCTATAGCTTTAAAAAAAATACACTTTAAACTATAGAAAAGCTGATGGATATTATTGCTAAAGGAAATTATGAAGCTTCAAAGCTTGAAGCTTCAAAGTGTGACTGCTCATTCGAAAAGCCGAAACTCAGCCATTGATCAGTCAAAAAAACCAAAACTGACTCTGGACAATAATTCTATTTTCTTCTATTTTCTTCTATTTTCTTCTATTTTCTTGTAACCTTTTCATTTTCAACTTTTAAATCTTCAGATCATTTTCGCTTGTCTTTTTGTCGCTTGTCTTTTTGTCGCTTGTCTTTTTTGTCGATCCTCGCGGTGGTTATTTGAGCCGTTCCCCTCTGCATTTTGAAATGATCTCAACGATCGCATCATTCTCTTTCAAACAGCTGTTTATCATTTCTTTGAACAGGGGAAATTTTAGCTTATAAAGGATTTCTATTAATCAAAAATCATTTTTTAAAGCTAGACAATATTTTAGACATTTAGATATTAGTCATTTAGACATTAGATATTCTAGACATTAGATATTCTAGACATTAGATATTCTAGACATTAGACATTAGACATTTAGACATTACAGGGTGGGCCAAAATTACCGTTACAATGCTCACTCACGCGCAAATGCGAAAGCGAAATGGAAGAAAGGGAAATGGAAGAAGGCGAACGGAAACAACTTCAGCGAATGCACGAATAACTAATTAAAATCACTGAAAAGTTCAATGCCATCATTTTAAGCACCAGTCTTTATCGGCAAAAGCATTCTTGTGCCAAAAGTTTCTTTGCGAAGCTTCTAATGGCCTTAATTTTTCTTATAGCCGACCGATTGAGCTAAAAATTGGTGTATAAGTGTAAAAATGTTATAAAAATGAAATTATAACAGTTTAAGTGATCTGACAGCTTTTCAACTTAATCTATTTTTAGATTTTAGGATTTGTGGGTGCCTAAAAATGGAGATTTTTGATATAAAATCATTGCAAATGAAAAGAAATATTGGTTGTTGCTTAGTTGTTCGGGCTCGGGAACGGGGACGGGAACGGGGACGGGAACGGGCACGCAATGGGCTCTAGAGTCAGCTAAAAAAATCTGTTTCAATTTAAACTCTCTAAAAAATAATTCATCTGTCTTATCTCTAAAAAAAGTCATCTAGTCTTCGAATTTTGAGCCGATTTTCACATATTATGGGCAATCTTATACAATCTTTGATTGATCAAAGCTTGTCCAATGAAGTGCAAATTCACTGTTTTCTTTTTGGCTTAACTAGGCTGTCACTGTCAATTCCTATTCTCAAAAGAACATTGTTAAAAATAGTTTTCTTTCAGGTCAACTGGGCAAGAGAAGAAGAAGAGGAGGAAGAAGAAGAAGAAGAGAAAGAAAGAGAAGAAGAAGAGGAGGAAGAAGAAGAAGAAGAGAAAGAAAGAGAAGAAGAAGAGGAGGACGAAGAAGAAGAAGAGAAAGAAAGAGAAGAAGAAGAGGAAGAAGAAGGAGAAGAAGAGGAAGAAAAGGAAGAGGAAGAAGAGGAAGAAGATGAAGAAGAAGGAGAAGAAGAAGAAGAGGAAGAAGAAGATGAAAAGCAAAAGAAAATGATGATAGACATTTGTTTGTTTGTGATGAAAAAGAATGGAAAGAAAGGAAAAGGGGAAGATGATGAGATTTGGGAGCACTTGTGGTTGTTAGTACAAGAAAAGGAAACGGAGGCAAACAGTCACCCCGGTCGATACAACGAAGAGACTCAGGATCAAAAGGCCATGATATCTTAAAACTACTTTGACAAATTGGATTAACAATTTTAAAGTATAGAAAAATCAATATCGGCTCACAAGGGAATTGTCGCAGTTCAAAGTTCAGAATCGACTGGAAACAAATCGGGATTCAAAACTGATTCCTTTATAAGACTTTTCTCGCTGCCGGGCAGCGATGAGCTTGTGGTCTAGTGGATGAGCGGCAGAGATGAGCTCGTGGCCTAGTGGATGAGCGGCAGAGATGAGCTCGTGGTCTAGTGGATGAGCGGCAGAGATGAGCTCGTGGCCTAGTCTTCGAAAAGGCGGTCCTTTGCCCTCGGGTTCATTCCGCTTACATACAAAATTTTTTGTTTTCCAGATTTCTTGCGTTTTCGTGGCTAGTAGCGGCTATTAGCGGCTAATTTTTACGGCGTTTTGTTCGCAATTGTCGATTCTATGTTATGCACTGTGTTTCCAGTCGATTCCAAACTTTGAGCTGCGATCATTCCCTGATCAGAAGTATTTCGCTGTGAACTCTTGGCACGCTGAACATTTGAACGTTAGCCAAAGCCGTTAGACGTTAGCCAAAGCCGTTAGACGTTAGCCAAAGCCGTTAGACGTTAGCCAAAGCCGTTAGACATTAGCCAAAGCCAAAGTACAATGCTTGTGCGTTCTTTCTTTATCCCTTTCTAAAAGTAGCATCTGGTAAACTACTCCGAGTAAGGATCAAGTCTAGATTTGGTAAGTAAACCGGCCCAAAATTGTTTGAAATAACAAAGCTGCTCATAGCTACGACCTACGACCCACGACCTACGACTACGGTTGTACTAATGACGATTCTTTTTGGTTTATTCTTTTCTTATTCAATTCTTTTCATTTTTAAATGACTTTTGTTATTTATTTTGCAGAAAAATCTCAATTTTGTACTAGTTTTCAATTATTTTACTTTTCAGAGATTCAAGGCTATCAAATGAGTACAATAGTTTCGTTTATCTTCGAATTTACACCAAAATTCACTAAAGCAATTATCGACTACGCGATTGTACGCTCAAAATGTCGCTAATGTCGCGAATTTCGACTGAATTTAGGAATTTACCCTCTTGAGCACATAAAAATCGGGAAAAATAGAGCTAAGCCAAGTTTCGAATCACTTTTTTGTACAACTTGCATAAAGCATTTCTAATCAAATCCAATCTGATACATTTTGAAATGAAATCGAATTGATTTCGAGACTCCGAAAGAACAGCCACTTTACTGTACACTTTATTCCTTTATTGGACTTTATTGGTCACTTTATTGGACACAAGAAAGTCTATTTTAAAGCTGCATCTTCAAGAACAGGAGCTGATAAAAAGCTTTTTAGCTTTTTGTTTGTAGCTTTGTATTGGGTTGGTGAATTGAAAACTGCCGGCTATTGTCATAGGTGACAGTTTGAGCACTTTCTTCAAAAGAAACCCATTCTGGTGTCAATGGAAAAGTTGTAGAGAATCAAAAATCAAGCTTATATCCAAATTTCCAAAAAGATACACTTAGTAGTTTCGCTTAAAATCTGTGTGTTCTGTGGGTTCTTTACGCGGCCTCGTAATCGCTCGTCGTCTGGCGCAGGGCTTTTACATAACCCCCTTCCCTCTCCCTTTACGAAACTAATCTGGCCGGCTCCGAATCCTCAAATTGGACATTGACTTCTCCTCAAATCAAGGCTAATCTCAAGCTATTGGATTGGTGAATTGAAAACTGCCGGCTATTGTCAGTTTGAGCACTTTCCTCAAAAGAAACCCATTCTGGTGTCAATGGAAAAGTTGTAGAGAATCAAAAATTAAGCTTATATCCAAATTTTCAGAACGATTCAAAAACTGGTTTTCAAGAAATGCCAAATTTACGAATTTTCACAAAACTTGCAACAAAACTTGCATTTTAAGCGAAACTACTAAGTGTATCTTTTTGGAAATTTGGCTATAAGCCTAATTTTTGATTCTCTACAACTTTTCTATTGACACCAAAATGGGTTTCTTTTGAAGAAAGTGCTCAAACTGGGAGATCTCCAGATCTCCAGTCCTCCATTTTTGAGTCTCACACTTGTCTCACACACAAACCAAAATCCTACTACGAAAGAGGAATCCGCAAATTGCCTTTAAAATGGGCAGAAGTCGTCAATAATAATGGAAATTATTTGGAATGAAGAAATTGATGAAAAGATTGATGGTTTTTGTTGTTGGATAAATTTTAGTTCAAAGTCTCGCAGTTTTCAATTCACCAACCAAATACTTCTGAAACAGTTAGGGATTTTAAATGATTTTAAATAATTTCTATCTCTTTAACCTATCCAAAGCCTTAACGATATCCTAGAACAGGACAGGAGCTCATAAAAAGCTTTTTAGCTTTTCTTTGTAGCTTTGTAGTAATAAAATGACTCTTCATAAAATCAAATTCCCATTCTATCAATACTATCAATACTAACCCAGTTTCTCCTTTGATTTCCCGATTTTCTATGCAAATCTTTACCTGTTCGACGTGTGGTCGAATCCGGGAAAAGAGAATTGAAAATCGCGAAAGTTGAAATGGAGAAATTGGAGAGATCACAGAGAATCGTCGATTGAAAAGCAAAATTATAGAATAGAGAAAGAAGAAATGGAAAAGAAAAACACCACCACACAACAGAAGGGATCGTTCGATCTGAAATTTGAATATTTATCGAATAATTCAAAAGTGTTCAATGTTAAATGAAGAAAGTATGATTTTTAAAAATGAAAAATGATTTTTTGAAATTGAGTTAATTATGAAATAAATCGTGTACCAAAAAATTGCGATACATTTTTTTTGAAAGCGCATTAAATTCACCACACCTACAACTCAATGTCACAAGAAAAATATAGTGATTGAGTGCACTAGAAAGGATGTGTTTCCAATGTTGAGAAAGACATGGCTTTTTTAAGGGCATTTTAAGAGGGAAGGCGGCTAGTTTTCGTGGAAAATAGCAATTGTTAAGCTTTTTAGGCTTAGGCTTAGGCTTAGGCTTCAATTTATTTATATTATAAGTATTATACATCTCTTTCTTATTTCTCGTATAATGAATATTTTTAAGGCTAGGCAAGGCTAGGCAAGGCTAGGCAAGGCTAGGCAAGGCTAGACAAGGCTAGACAAGGCTAGGCAAGGCCAGGCAAGGCTAGACAAGGCTAGACAAGGCTAGACAAGGCTAGACAAGGCTAGGCAAGGCTAGGCAAGGCTAGACAAGGCTAGACAAGGCTAGACAAGGCTAGGCAAGGCTAGGTAGGGCTAGACAAGGCTAGGCAAGGCCAGGCAAGGCCAGGCAAGGCTAGGCAAAGCTAGACCAGGTCAGAAGTCAGATGCTGGCTAGACTTTGATGCAAAATCCCCTAGTCTTGCTTTACTTGATCTACAGAGTGCCCAAAATCTATAGGAACCAGTAGATCTGCAGATTTAGAGCTCATTTTGTACAAGTTTAATGCTAAAAAGGAAACAAACAAACAAACAAACAAACAAATACGCCTAATGTTAACAACTTTAAGTCACTTTAAAATAAAATCCAATTTTACTCATTTTTAGTCAATCAAAAGTATGATTTAAGTCAAATTCAGCAAGCTTTTGGATGGGATTTGGATGGGAAGCCTTACCTAGCCTTACCTAGCATGAACTGGTCTTGCCTAGCCTTGCCTAGCCTTGCCTAGCCTTGTCTAGCTTTGCCTAGGATTAAAGATGAGATGAAACTTATTGAAGTTTGAGAATGTAGAATGAAGAAAGTGCTTCAGATTCAAAAGCTATTCAAGTTGATTAAAAAAAAGAAAGTTTCAAATGTTTTAGTAAAAATGAAAAAAAAACAAAGCTTATAACTCAGATTATAGGAATTTTTAAACAATTTTCAATAGGGAAAGCTGCTAAAAACAAGCAGCTTTACAACTAGCTTGACTGAAAATTGCCGAAGCCTAGCCAAAGCTTTGCCTAGCCTTGCTATTAGCTATTCGGGTACTTGTGAATAAGTTAAATAAGTCAAATAGCTATTCGGGGTAGTTGTGAATGAATGAATGATCCTAAAATTGATGAATTTAAAAGCTCTAAAAGTTAGTTAACAATTAACAGTTAACAACTCTAACAGTTAACAACTTTACAACTTAACAACTAACAACAATTAACAGTTAACAACGTTAACTTCAACTTTAACTTAACATTTAACTTTAACAACAACATTTAACAACAATTGTGTTAAAAACAAAGCTTATAGATACTCATGAATGAACGGAAAAAGAGCAAAATGGGCGGAGTTTTTGTGGGAAACGTTTCTCAGCTTCTCTCATCAAAGGAACAAGGAGAAAATCCTTGGGGAAAATATAAGCTTTGTCCACTCTTTCTCCTATCTCTTTCTTTCTCTTTCTTTCTCTTCAATCTTTCCATTTTGCTCATCGTTTTTCTTTTCTTTGTAATATTTCTCTTCTCGAACAGGGACTTCTTTACAACCAATCATTTTGACCGCCCCGCTACACATGAATGAAATCTCGTAAATTCTCGCGTTTCCCTCGATCAACCACAAGCGATCTGGTATAAATGATTCGCAATTTATAATGATATAATGATTCGTAAGTGATCTGGGATAATGATTCGTAAGTGATCTGGGATAATGATTGAGAAGGGTATCCTTTTCTATCAGACTACCGACTACAGACTATCTGGTGCACTGAATCCTTCATGATCAGCTCTACCAGCGAGGAATAAATGTCAGAAGAATTGTCAGAAGAAAATGAGGAGTTTAGTGCACGAGAAAAGGTCCATTTACAAAGCAGAGCACAAAATAAAAGCTGAACCGCTGGTAGAACAATGAAACAAATCAATGAAAGAAAGATAAATGACGGATTTGTGCAAGTGGATGGTTGACGTTGAACCAACCAAAAGGATGCTTGACGACTTTGAGTGTAAAGGTAACCCATCGATCATCAAAGGTGTCAAATTTTTGGGATGCCCGTTTTGAGATGAGATCGAACGAAATGAGATCTTTCTTTGGGAGAAAGATTCTTTTCAGGAAGTATAAGATAAAAACTGAAATCTACAACGGAAACCAGATTTAGAATGATCTTTGTGATAAGATTAATCGTAGAGGTGATAAGATCGTTCAAACATGTTCCCTTTAAGTAGATAAACGTTTGTTTAAGCACTTCATCTAGTTACCTATATATTTGTGCATTTTCCGAATAAATAATAAGATTAGGAAATGTGAAAATATTGGGTTGGTGAATTGAAAACTGCGGAACTTTGAACGAAAATTTATTCAATATAAAACTATAAATTCATCCCAAATAATTTCCATTATTATTGACGACTTCTGCCCATTTTACAGGCAATTTGCGGATTCCTCTTTCGTAGTAGGATTTTGGTTTGTGTGTGAGACAAGTGTGAGACTCAAAAATGGAGGACTGGAGATCTGGAGATCTCCCAGTTTGAGCACTTTCTTCAAAAGAAACCCATTTTGGTGTCAATGGAAAAGTTGTAGAGAATCAAAAATTAGACTTATAGCCAAATTTCCAAAAAGATACACTTAGTAGTTTCGCTTAAAATGCAAATTTTGTTGCCAGTTTTGTGAAAATTCGTAAATTTGGCATTTCTTGAAAACCAGTTTTTGAATCGTTCTGAAAATTTGGATATAAGCTTAATTTTTGATTCTCTACAACTTTTCCATTGACACCAGAATGGGTTTCTTTTGAAGAAAGTGCTCAAACTGTCACATATGACAATAGCCGGCAGTTTTCAATTCACCAACCCAATAGCCATCCGGATTCAAAAATTTTCAAAACCTTACTGTACCATTTAAAGCCAATCCAAAGAAGAAGTTCCGTTTGCAGACAGTGACCGGAACTTCTTCTTTGGATTGGAACTTCTTCTTTCTCAGAATCGTCGCAAACTCTGACAGTGCACATCGAGTACAATTATTTTCGCGAAAATCGAAATCTGCACCTTAAAAACTCTAGTGTGACATCCAGATAAGCGATTCGTAGCCCCTTGCGCAACTAAACCAATCAGCAAAGTCTTCTGATTCTTGCTTCAGTAGCTGATTAAGTAGTTCTAAAGTTCTCCATTAGAGCAATTATTATTTCAAACCTGCGCCAAGTTTGAAAATACAATAGCTATCATTTTCAGGCCCATTTCATTTGAGGATTATTCGGAAAACGCACAAATAAGTAGGTAATGCTAACTTTAACCCCACTTCCTTTTCCAAAAGTCGAGTTACGAGTTATCTCGTGATAGATGCTCATGAAATCGATGCTACACAATAACACAAACTGAGCAAATCTAAACAAATAAATTCATTGTATATTACTAAGCCACTAACCTTCAAAATCCATTTATCACCGTGATACATTTTGCTAATACTTCCCTGCAACTTGACTTTATTTGCTTAAACTTTAAATTTTTACTACCTCCACGCAATTATCACAAAGTTGAATTTCCTTCCATTTGATCTATGCGTTCCGCCAAATTGGGACAAGGATGGCTCCTCTACCAGGACAACGCTCTTTGCCACAAAAGTCAGTTGCTTATGGGCCACACTATTCGACTTGCCAATGGAGGAAGTGTTCGACTACTCGGATGGTTCCGCGCGAATCGTGTTCAACTCGTTTCAGCTTCTCCATACAGCTTCGATTTGAATGTTATTGGACACCCATGTGCTTTTATCAAGACGAAACTCAAGGGAAGACGGTTTAGCTCTAAGGTACTTCGTACGGCGAGTTTGGGCCACCATTGCGCCACAAATTTTACGCGATCTAGTTCACAGTATTGCAGCTTAAGGTCAAGCGGCCATTGCAGCTAAAGACGGACCTACAAAATATTGAATTTTTAGCTCCTATGTATGTGCCGCCAAGACTTTTGTCCACTGTTTTTGTGACCTTTTTGTCTTTGACGTTTATTTTTGTTGTCTAAAATAAACTTTCGAGTTCAATGCTTGGTCATAGCTAAAAGTAGAGTAAAAATGCTCAAAAATACTTGTGACAACTTTTTTATAGCCTCTCGGGAAGGTTCCTAAATTTGCGTTTGAAAGTTGCAACCCAGGACCCGCCAAGACTTTTGTCCATGACTGTATTATCACTAGTTTTAGCCTAGATTAGATTCAATGATTAGATTGCATTCTTCATTCTTTAAATTCAATCATTAGATTCAATGATTTATAATATGTCATAAGCTTTTTAAAAAAACAAAAATTTAGCCAAAAATCGATGGACAAAAGTCTTTTAACATCACAGTTTTTTCGAGAACTTCCTCTTTTCCTTTTTCCTCTTTTTCTGTCTTTTTCCTTTTGATTTCTGGTTGCTAACTGTAATTTAAAAAGTTGATGACACCTGATAAATTGTCAAATCCATCTTTTTGTAATGTTAAAATTAGAGATAATAAGCTCTTTAAACCTAAAATTTAAATGTACCTTAATCGTTTGCAAATTGGTCGGATTTGGATCAAGATATATAAAGAACAAACTTCTAAAAACCAACGTTAAAAGACTTTTGTCCATGACTGTACCTTGAAATCGATCCTTCAGCACACAGACATTGAAACAAGTATTTACGCAATAAATTGGATATGTGAAGCTATGCGGATACTTTGCTTTTGTTCCACTTCGTTTTGTCCGTTTCCATCCGGGTACAAGCTTTATGTACAGGCCACAATCAAATTAAACAACTTACCAATCAGGTAGAAAACAAAATTGGAGGTAGTTGTTGCATTCTGGAGGTAGTTGTTGCATTCTGGAGGTAGTTTTTGCATTCTGGAGGTAGTTTTTGCATTCTGGAGGTAGTTTTTGCATTCTGGAGGTAGTTTTTGCATTCTGGAGGTAGTTTTTGCATTCTGGAGGTAGTTGTTGCATTCTGGAAGTAGTTTTTTGCATTCTGGAGGTAGTTGTTGCATTCTGGAGGTAGTTTTTGCATTCTGGAGGTAGTTGTTGCATTCTGGAGGTAGTTGTTGCATTCTGGAGGTAGTTTTTGCATTCTGGAGGTAGTTGTTGCATTCTGGAGGTAGTTTTTGCATTCTGGAGGTAGTTGTTGCATTCTGGAGGTAGTTTTTGCATTCTGGAGGTAGTTTTTGCATTCTGGAGGTAGTTTTTGCATTCTGGAGGTAGTTGTTGCATTCTGGAGATAGTTGTTGCATTCTGGAGGTATTTTTTGCATTCTGGAGGTAGTTTTTGCATTCTGGAGGTAGTTTTTGCATTCTGGAGGTAGTTTTTGCATTCTGGAGGTAGTTTTTGCATTCTGGAGGTAGTTGTTGCATTCTGGAGGTAGTTTTTGCATTCTGGAGGTAGTTGTTGCATTCTGGAGGTAGTTTTTGCAGCCACATTGATGCTTCCTTTTGTCTTTCTTCAACGCCTTCTCCTTCTCACAACATCCATGGCATATCACAAGACCACATTCCAATCCTCGATCGAGTCTGGCTTTTCAGTCAACTGAAAATTTAACAAGCTAAACATTAACTACATGTTTTTAGAAGCGAACAAGTAATTATTTAACGAAAAAGCTAGCTAACTTTTAAGAACTCACATGGTGCCTTGCAGAGAATTAGAGAGAGCTGCAGAGCAGCTGAGCGATTGGAAGACTTTCATTTCCTAAATAACTCAATGAATGATTGGTAACAGAAGCTAAAGTAATGAACAAGACCAAAATGACAATGCGTCTTGTTCATTACTTTAGCGATAAACTACTCAATAAATAAAGAAAAATTGTTAAAAACCATATTTAAAAATAGCTCAAAGGCAAAATATCAAATTGCTTTTGCTTCAAACGAGTATTTTCTTTGAGGGGTTCTTTTCCAATATCGGGGGAGCGGTCCGATTATCGGGGGAGCGGAAGGAAAATCGGGGGAGCGAAAGGAAAATCGGGGGAGCAAATTTTGCCCCCTCGAAAAATGCATTTCTGGGACTTTTATTTTAACTGCAACGTTTTTTTTTTAATTTTTTGGCAGCGCTACATATGTCCTATATTATCCAAAGTACTGCCATAAAATCCGCGAATTACCCGTTATTCTCACAACCTTTATATTAGATCACAAAAGTGACTTAAATATCTAACACCAAACATACCTCTACCTTCCCTATCGGCCGCCTTCTCTTTTTGCCGAACGCTCCACAATCCCGAACGAACAAATGGCTACCTAAAAATTTATTCATTAATAGTATAATTGATCATAACAACGAAAGAAATGTAAGCGAAGTAACCAAAACAAAAAGAAAAGTAACCAAAATAAAACAAAAGTAACCAAAACAAAACCTTTCCTTTCGCTTTTTTCTTTGGATAATATAGGACATATGTAGCGCTGCCAAAAAATTAAAAAAAAAAACGTTGCAGTTAAAATAAAAGTCCCAGAAATGCATTTTTCGAGGGGGCAAAATTTGCTCCCCCGATTTTCCTTTCGCTCCCCCCATTTTCCTTCCGCTCCCCCGATAATCGGACCGCTCCCCCGATATTGGAAAAGAACCCTTTGAGGATTTATTGCATCACTATGCATGCAAAATAACTAAAGTAACAAAGAATAACAACAAAGAATAATAACAAAATTAATAACAAAGTGAAAAGACATCAAAATCCAAATTTCAAAAGTGAGCCATTTGAAAATCTCGTATTTTCACTCGAGAACTACTCGAATCGTTTCCCAATTTTACTTAGCTGAGCAGCACAAATAATTTTTTCTTGTATTGTAGCCCAATGGGCCTTGGGAAATCTGCTTTTAAGCCCTGATTTTTGAAATCCCATACAGAACTTTGCAGACTTATAACTTTTGACTTTTGCATGCATAGTGATGCAATAAATCCTCAAAGAAAATACTCGTTTGAAGCGTTTGAAGCGTTTGATATTTTGCCTTTGAGCTACTTTTAAATATCTCTCTAATAGTAACCCCCATCTAGTAGTAGTCCACCCCAGAAGGGGAGGGAAAAAAAATAATAACCCATGGCTTTCAATTACAGTATCTACAGTATAAGATAAGTGTGTTTTTCACATCTTCAAATCAGTTCAAATTCAATTTCGTTCAAAACGAGCCAAAATTTGACGCCTTTGATCGATGGGTTATTTTTACAATGCTCAAGTTTATTAAACTTTAAGCCTATTAAGGCTATTAAACTTTAAATCTATTAAAGTCTATTAAAGTCTATTAAACTTTAAATCTATTAAAGTCTATTAAAGGGGGGTATTAATCGGCTAGAGTGATTTGATGGGTTTACAAATTTTTGGAGACACTGCAAGGCTTGGAGAAAAACAAGATCGTCACTCATCAGACACCTCAGCACAGTCTAGATCGATTGAGTTTTAATTGCAGATAAATTTAAAAGCAAAATAAAAAGCACAAAAAAACAATAAAAATAAATTGTTAATCTATAATTCTTCCTCTTGCTCACTTTCCTCTTCGCTCAAGTACAGCAGTTCCTCAAATCGGCTTCCTATCTTATCTATTTCCAGCGCATCTTCACCAGAAGTGACTAGATCTCCTCCACCGTAGGACGTCTTCAGCGCTTTGATTGATTGACACAATCAGATCTTTTTTCCATTTGTGGGAGCTTGTGGTTTTAGTTTTCTCAAATAGGCGCCTTTTAGCTGAGGTGTCTGATGAGTGACGATCTTGTTTTTCTCCAAGCCTTGCAGTGTCTCCAAAAATTTGTAAACCCATCAAATCACTCTAGCCGGGTGATTTTTATTCTTTTTATAATAAAATCAGCGATATTAAAATCAAAAAACAGGTGGTTGCTGTAAAAAAATTTTTATCGTTCGTCACCCGGCCGCGATTAATACCCTCCCTCCCCCCCTTTAAATTATTTTCACATTTTAAACAATATTCGGTTGAATTCATGTTTCTTGTGCGTAAAAATCCATAAATGAAAGCAATAAGCTGAAATGAATATTGAAAAAGTAAGAAATCAGGGGGTGGGACAAATGCGACCTTTTTTTGCGTTCAATGCCTTCATTTTAATCACCAGTCTTTATCGGCAAAAGCATTCTTGTGCCAAAAGTTTCTTTGCGAAGCTTCTAATGGCCTTAATTTTTCTTATAGCCGACCGATTGAGCTAAAAAGCCTTTTCCGATGATATACAGTGCGCGTCAAAATGATAGGTCCACCCGATTTCTCAAAAACTATCAAGCAAAATCAAAATCCATATTTGCACCTGAATTTTAATTTGATTCTTGATAAATATTCAAAAGTTGAAAAAAGTGGGGGTGGGACAAATGCGACCTTTTTTGCGCACCTGGACATTTGCGCACCTTTTTTTTGCTGGAAAAGGCCTTAGGAAAGGTCGTAGAGTTTCGAAAATATTTCCATCTAAGGGAATCGTATGCGTAGATTCCGAATTTCGACAAATCAGACCTTGCTGACACGTCAAATTTGGGCTAAAAGGCAAAAACTACGCAACTTTTCCAACTCGCAACTATGCTTCTCCGCAGTTTTTTCCTTTTAGCCCAAATTTGACGTGTTAGCGAGGTCTGATTTGTTGAAATACGGAATCTACGCATACGATTCCCTTATATAGAAATATTTTCGAAGCTCTACGACCTTTCCTAAGGTCGTAGAGGTCGTCAAAACATTTTTGAAGCTCTACGACCTTGCCTAAAGCCTTTTCCAGCAAAAAAAAGGTGCGCAAATGTCCAGGTGCGCAAAAAAAAAGGTCGCATTTGTCCCATCCCCAGAAATCAAATCTTTTTAGCGAATTTTTGGAGATTGTGAATACTATTTTCTTTCCCGAAAATCCCCGAACGACTTTCCAAGTTTGTTTCCTTTTGTTTCCTTTCCTTTCCTTTCCTTTCCTTTCCTTTCCTTTCCTTTCCTTTCCAATTTCCAAAACCCAGCACTTTGCTATGGGGATTATTTTCTAATGAAGTTACCCAACAAATCCGACGCAAAAGATATGCCAGTGTCGATCTGTGCACTTCTCTCCACTTGTCACTCTTTGATCGACTCATCCGAAACGATTGCATAATCGGGGGGAAAAGGCTGTTTTCTTTTCTTTCATAACATCGACACATTGGTGACCCAATAGAAAAAAAAAATGGAGATCAAAACAGCAATTGTAAGAGAAAACTTTTGATTTCTTATCCAAATTCGAAACTACTTAGCCTATAAAATTACTTTGTTTTTTAGACTTTATTGTTTTAAAAAGTTGAAATCAGATTTGAAAAGATTTCCTTTTTTTCCTTTTCCTACAAAAGTTTCCCAGTTTTTCTAAACTAAAAAAATCCCCAAGCCTCAGCGATTCTTCAATCTTTTATAGCTTTTTGTAGCAAATGGTAAAAGAGACCGTACTTTTTACGAGTGTGTAAACAGTTCTAGAACAAAGCCGGGACACTTTTGATGGCTTTGTGAAAGCAAAAAGAGTTGATGTCAAAGTGGGCAGATGACACTGACTATTTTGGAGGAAAGTGTTAACTTTTGTAGAATGAAGCAAATGGTAAAAGAGACTTCTGTAGACAAAGTTTCTCTTTGGTTTTCCAATAAGCTTTCCGATAGGTTTCTAAGCTACCTGGCTTCTGGTGTTTTAGATAAATTTGCTTTTAAATCACAGATTCACTCTGGTGAATAGTGGGCCATGCTATCTTTAAAACAAAAACGGCCTGCTATCTTTAAAACGGATAGACGTTACGGTACAGCTGGAGTAATACTGATCCAGCTAGAGTAATAGCAGATCCAGCTGGAGTAATACTGGTCCAGATAGAGTAATACTAATCCAGCTAGAGGAATAGCAAATACAGCTGGAGTAATAGCAGATACAGCTAGAGTAATACTGGTCCAGCTAGAGTAATAGCAGATCCAGCTGGAGTAATACTGGTCCAGCTAGAGTAATAGCAGATACAGCTAGAGTAATACTGGTCCAGCTAGAGTAATAGCAGATACAGCTGGAGTAATACTGGTCCAGCTAGAGTAATAGCAGATACAGCTAGAGTAATACTGGTCCAGCTAGAGTAATAGCAGATCCAGCTGGAGTAATACTGGTCCAGCTAGAGTAATAGCAGATACAGCTAGAGTAATACTGGTCCAGCTAGAGTAATAGCAGATCCAGCTAGAGTAATACTGGTCCAGCTAGAGTAATAGCAGATCCAGCTGGAGTAATACTGGTCCAGCTAAAGTAATAGCAAGCCAACCATTGTTAACTTGTACAACTAATCGACTCAAATACCAAAAAGAAGAGTATAATCGATTACCCAAATTGCGACACAAATATTTATGGCACTGAATACAATAGAAGTGCTTTTTACAGTGTCAAATAATGGTGTATAGGAAAAGAGAAAAGCGGTACTGTTTATTTCATTGCCTCACTTCTTTACCATTGTTGAATGTCGAAGAGCTGGAGGATCGAGTGCATGGTTGGATTAGTTAAAGCATTTGACTTTGTTGTTGAATGTTGAAGCATGGACTTGATTACCGTTGAAAAATTGTGGATGAAACTATCATTTAGAATCAAAATTTTTAGGCAAAAAGGATAACAGGCTTGAATTTGTTGGCTGTTTGATGATTTGATGATGTTTGGTGTGTCTAAAAAGTCTAGAACTTGAAAAACCTGTAAAAGCAAGGCTTTATCCTTGTCTTTTGGACTGATCTGGCTTTAAACATTTCTGGTAAAAGCTGCACTTCAAAAAATAATCTAATCCTTTGCTTCATATCTCGACGTACAAGCATCGGATTGACTAACGGTTGGTTTTAAAAGAATCCTCATCAAATTTGGCTATAGAAAAGTACAATTTGTTTGGGGTACTCACCTGGAAGAACATCGAGAAAGCGAGCGTCGAAGTTGATCGTCTAACCTGCGAAAGCCGGTCAACTTTAACGACTTATATCTCGACGTACAAGCCTCGAATCGACTCATGGTTGGTTTCATTATAATCCTCATCAAATTTGGCTATAGAAAAGTACAATTTGTTTTAGGTGCTAGCTAAGAAGAAACTCATTTATAAAGCAAAGGGCGAAATGACGTCATTTTTGTATAGAAACATTTCTGCATTGATTTTTGCACTTAAAGAGCTTGCCGTAAATACTGTAATAGTACCCCAGCCCCATAATGACGGTGCGGTGTGTTGCGTAGTCTAGCTTTGAACGAGTTTTTCTCGACACTGGTTTATGCTACAATGCGCGCTTAAATATCAAAAAATAGCTGAAATTCAGGGCTATTTTTTGATACCAAAGACGCATTTTTTGAGCTTAGGGTTAGGAAGCCGTCTGTCATGGCTTCATGGCTTAAGGATTAAGTCAAGATATAGCCTAGGATTGTGTGTATTGTTGTACTGTGATTGATGTGCATCTTAAATAAACCACATCCGGCTGTTCCCGGTGTATTCTTTAAAGTTGTTAACCTATTGATAAGTTTGTTTCCTTTTTAGCATTAAACTTGTAAAAAATGAGCTATAAACCTAGTAATCTACTGATTCACACAAATATTGAACACCCTATATTGAACACCCCTATTGAACATCCTATATTGAACATATTGAACACGCACGCTGCTCCGAGCGATTCACCTAGTACTGTGAATGGGCTAGGTTGCTGCGCCAGTGCATCGCGCGCAACTCGACGAGTTCCAGAATCTAAAGATTTCGAAGTTCGGATGAGGTATTGGAGATGTGTTTATCTTTTCCCCACAAATTGAAATAATGAAAATTTAACATCTCCAATCTTCTTCTACTCAATCTACTGGCTTCTATAGATTTTGAACACCTGTAGAAAAATGTGGTAAGTGTAAGAAATCATTTCTTTTAAGTATTTGAAGCATTTCTTTCAAAACTATTCAAAATCCCTATCCTATCCAAGCATTTGAAATTTACAATGTTTACAGTGAGCACAGAAAAGACTCACCGAATTGCCTGTGGGCGTAAACAAGTTTGGAGAAAGAGAAAGAGGAAGAGAAAGAGAAAGAGAAAGAGAAAGAGAAAGAGAAAGAGAAAGAGAACTCCTCATTCACTCCCATCCTCATTCAATAACATTTCTAGGTTCTGAGGGTAATCGGTAACTTCCGAAAGGTCTCTTATCATATCATTTACAGCCGGTGTTTGACAAGTGATTGGGGAGAAATGGGATACTTCAAACTCACTCACTCATGCTGCTGGCATTCAGCGGTACGTCTTGAGCTTGGGTTCTTTTCAAAAAGATACGAGTGTGACTTCACTTTTTACAGCACACAAATAACTGGGTACAGTACTTTCGTGGAAATCGAGTTAGTCTATGTCCAACTCTAATCTGTAGGCAAGTTTGAAAGCTTAGAAAACATACGGTAATGCCTAGAACAATGTCTACAATAATGCCTACAGTAATGCCTACAATAGTGCCTACAATAATGCCTACAGTAATGTCTACAGTAATGTCTACAATAATGCCTACAGCAATGCCTACAGTAATGCCTACAATAATACCTACAGTAAAGCAAACTCTAATGCCTACAATAATGCCTACAGTAATACCAAAACTACAATTAGTTTAAGCTTTTCTTAGTCTAGTTCATTTCTATGAGATACAGAATTGCTTTCTATTTTAACAAGCTTTACTATTAGAGAATTGCTTTCCATTCGAGATTTTAGATACTTAAATTTTCCAGAAAATAGGCATAGATATCTAAATTTAGAGATAATAAGCTAGATATCTAGATCTAAACTTAGATTTTTAGTTTCAGAACATCGGCTAGTACCAAGAGAGCTTCATCGGCTAGCCAAGACAGCTTCATCGGCTAGTACCAAGAAAGCTTCATCGGCTAGCCAAGAAAGCTTCATCAGCTAGTACCAAGAAAGCTTCATCGGCTAGTACCAAGAAAGCTTCATCAGCTAGTACCAAGAAAGCTTCATCGGCTAGTACCATTATTCAAAGCCAGAGACACAGGGTAATCTGGACAATCCCCTAGCGCTAAAAGTCTAGTAATCACTGCAATACTAGTATGTTCTATTCCATTGATATGCTCTATGGCATTGTTGTTAACTTAGATTGTTGCTAACTAATTGTAATCACTAATGCTAACTAATTAGTGATGGCGAAAAAGGTAGATTTCCAGAGAGGGGATTGAACCTCTCGATCTTTCGATAACCTTTCGCTTTGCAGGCGATTCCTCTAACCTCATGCTCAGATCTCTAAGCTATTCGGTATTTTGATATAACTTTAAATTAATTTTCAATTCTCACAGGTCGACTGTTCAAAAAAAACCGCACACATCGCGAAAAGTCGGCCAGATGAAAGAAATTTCTCTCAAAATTTTTTCTTTCGTTTGTTCACCGGGAAATTAATTGCCGTTTAGAATGAAGATTTTGAGGGAAAAAGAAGAAAACTGTGCTTTTTCTTTCTTTCTTTTCTTTTTTCTTTTCTTTTCTCTCATATCTGACGATCTTTCCCTCAAAAAAAAAAAGCTTCCTTGATCCCTTTTGATTTTTAGAAAAAGAAAATTTATGCAAAAAACGCGTGGCCACACTTGAGCGCTGAACTCACAGATGTTTAGCGGATAACTCTTTCACAAATCAACAAGTTTATTGGAAGCATATTGGCTTGTACAATAGTAGGATTTGTTATATCGAAATTTTTAAGAATCCTAGTTATTGGGTTGGTGAATTGAAAACTGCCGGCTGTTGTCATATGTGACAGTTTGAGCACTTTCTTCAAAAGAAACCCATTCTGGTGTCAATGGAAAAGTTGTAGAGAATCAAAAATTAAGCTTATATCCAAATTTTCAGAACGATTCAAAAACTGGTTTTCAAGAAATGCCAAATTTACGGAATTTTCACAAAACTTGCAACAAAACTAGCATTTTAAGCGAAACTACTAAGTGTATCTTTTTGGAAATTTGGCTATAAGCCTAATTTTTGATTCTCTACAACTTTTCCATTGACACCAGAATGGGTTTCTTTTGAAGAAAGTGCTCAAACTGGGACATTTTAAATTTAAATTTACTTTTATCTGTCGAGCTAAGTTTTCTTCACTTTTCCATATGAGATTTGTGTTAAATTGATAAAATTGTGAAGAAATTTGCATACAATTGCAAGATCTCTTAGGATTTGTTTCTCCTAGGATTTGTTTGTGCAAAAAATGACTAAAATTTGATAAAGATTGAGGAAATTTGATAAAATTTGACTAAATTTGACTAAATTTGACTAAATTTGATAAAGATTGACGAAATTTGATTAAATTTGACTAAATTTGACTAAATTTGACGAAATTTGACTAAATTTGACTAAATTTGACTAAATTTGACGAAATTTGATAAAATTTGATAAAATTTGACTAAATTTGATAAAATTTAACCAAATTTGACTAAATTTAACCATTTCTATCTAAATTTAACCAAATTTCTATCTAAAAACGTTTCCTTTAAAGTTTCTTTCTTTGAAGTTTCCTTTAAAATCAAATCTATCACAAACTCTTCCTCTCAAAACTCTAGTAATCGTAAATCTAAACCGGAAAATTATCTCCAATAAATCCCCTGAACCAAGTGGGAGTCTCTGAGTCGAGAAATTGAAAAATTTCAGTAAGAATTTCTCGAGTGAACGCATAGTAAAAGTTCGGGAAAAGGGAAAAGAGAGAGAGAGGACAATTATAATTTTTTTTCGACTACGGTAACCGGGTCTGTCATGGTCACCTTTTTTTTTACGTGAAAAGTGAGAGAGATTGAGCGGTAAATTGAGCTGAAAAATTCTCTC
Organism: Mesorhabditis belari; assembly: GCA_958450365.1. NCBI lineage: Eukaryota > Metazoa > Nematoda > Chromadorea > Rhabditida > Rhabditidae > Mesorhabditis > Mesorhabditis belari. The sequence goes on from CAUEEP010000921.1 coordinate 1,292,323, forward strand.
CCTTTTCTCTGATATCCACACCTTGACTTTGGCCACTATTGCCTTTTCTCAAATTTTCTTTTTTTTTTGCCCGAAAATTTCTTCTTTTCTTTAACCATACAGTAACCGGTTTTCTAGGAAACGTTTTTTTCAGACTATGATTTACCAAAGTCCACTGGGGGAATTGAGTGAAATCTTTTGCGTCTTTTAAATTACGTTTTTTAAATTGCGTCTTTTCAATTGCGTCTTTTAAATTGCGTCTTTTAAATTGCGTCGTTTCAACTACGTCTTTTCAACTACGTCGTTTCAATTGCGTCTTTTAAATTGCGTCTTTTAAATTGCGTCTTTTAAATTGCGTCTTTTCAAATTCACTCCAATCAATAGAACCTTAGATTCGCCCATTTCCATCAATAGAACCCTAGATTTGCCCATTTCCATCAACAAAACCCTAGATTTGCCCATTTCCATCAACAGAACCCTAGATTTGCCCATTTCCATCAATAGAACCCTAGATTTGCCGAATACTTTCAACCTTAGATTTCTTACTTTTTCTATTCTCATAAATTTCTCGGCTTTCTGGATTAACTCCATCAAATTGGGCATTTCAAAAAGGTTATCGGACATTCGATACGCGCTCGCCCTTTTCCCATTAGCAATCTAACTTTGAACTCAAATTCCTTGGTGTTCGGCTGTTCAATTTAAATATTCTTGATATCATTAGATGCGCCAAGTCTTTCTCTGTCGATTGGTGCAAAAACTATTTCAATTGAACAGCTGAACACCAAGAAATTTGAGCTCAAAGATTGCTAATAGCGAAGGGGCAGGGCGGCCTTTTATACGCCCCGCCCCTTCTGTCTTTGGCAACCTTACTTTGAGTTCAAATATCTTGATGTTGGGCTGTCCAATTTCTATAATTTTTGTAACAATCGATAGAGAAAGACTTGGCGCATCTAATGATTTCAAGAACTTATAAATTGAACAGCTCAACACCAAGAAATTTGAGCTCAAAGTTGGATTGCCAATGGCAAAAGAGGCGGAGCGCCTATCAAATGCATTTGCCTCTTTTTTTTCGCCTCTTTATTTGCATTCTCAGGTTCACAGTTCTTTAGCTTTTTGTGTTCTCCTAAAAAGTGTCAACTCTTAACAATTTACCGTAATTTTTTCGCATTTTGTATCTTTCAACATTCTTTATAAATTCCGGATAAAATTATATAGCATTTATAAAAGATAGAGTTACAATTACTGGCGCTTTCAAAAGAAGACACATTTTAGAAGCTTTTAAAGACGTTGAGTATTCATTTAATGATTTTTTTTCTTTTATTGTTTCTTTAAAAAGTTTCAATTTCCATTCCGAAACGATGACTTGATTTTTCTGGCTAAAAATCGAGCTATTAGGTTATCCGGAAATAAATGAGCGTTACTGAGTTCGAATTCGTGCGTTACTGAGTTAGGGTTTCAATACGGTTTCAATACGGTTTCAATACGGTTCCAATACGGTTCGAATACGATTCCAATACGCTTCCAATACGATTCCAATACGGTTCCAATACGGTTCCTATTTTGATCTAATACGATTCCAATGCGATTCCAATATTGTTCCAATACGGTTCCAATACGGTTCCAATACGGTTCCTATTTTGTTCTAATACGGTTCCAATGCGGTTCCAATACGGTTCCAATACGGTTCCTATTTTGATCTAATACGGTTCCAATACGGTTCCAATACGGTTTTTTTATCCATAATCCATTTTATCCATATCCATAAATTTATCGAGCTTTTTTGACTTTCCAATCCGTTTCAAGTGGTCGCAAATGGTCGTCTTGCCCACGCCAAGCTTCTCCGCAAGCTCTCGAATGCTCGTACGTGGATTTGCTTCCACCAGGGTCTTCAGTTCGTCGTCACCAAGTTCAACAGGACAGCCACGGCCTTCTTTATCTTCGGGGTCAAAATCACCAGCTCGGAATTCTCGGAACCAAGTTCGCACTGTTGACTCGCCGCCTTGCTCCCAAACTTTGTTGATGTTACGAGCCGTTTCAGCTACATTGCGACCGAGTTTGAACTCATAAAAGAAAATCTGGCGAAAGTTCGTTTCGGACATCTAAAACGGCGAATTTCATTTGGCGAAATTCGCAAAAAAAATTTATTTTCAACAAAATTTAAAAGTATGGCTAAAGAGAGCACGAAATCAGCTTTCTATATAACATTTGAATGGTACAGAGCATACTTTATTGAGAAAAATGTACCCAAATAATAAACAATACAAAACACGGGAGTGGGACAAATGCGACCTTTTTTTTGCACACCCGGACAAAGCTAATATTAACCAATTTCTATTCCAAAAGTTGTTTTTCTAGGTTTTTCTAGGCGTAGAATCGAAATTTTGGCATGTCAGAGCTTGTGGAACCAATTTGAAAGACAAAAAGCAATGGCTAGATCAAATTACAGAAAATTGTCGACTTTTCTCTTTGTATAACTCCGTCCGTTCGCTTCCACAAGCTCTGAAATGCCAAAATTTCGATTCTACGCCCTAAAATTGCCTAGAAAAACAACTTTTGGATGAGAAATTGATTAATATTAGCTTTTTAGAGCTTTTTTAAAACGCGAAAAAAGGTGCGCTAATGGACAAGGTGCGGAAAAAAAGGTGCACAAATGTCCGGGTGCGCAAAAAAAGGTCGCATTTGTCCCACTCCCCAAAACACTCATTTATTTCCGGATAACCTAACGTAAATACTGTAATTGGACCCCACCCCCTCCCCCGTACAGTCGCGTAGTCGCAAAAGTTTTTTAGTATTTCATTTTTTGCAAAGCACCCGTACTTTCAAAATACGCGTCTTTGGTATCAAAAAATCGCTGAAATTCAGGGCTATTTTTTGATATTTAAGCGCGCATTGTAGCATAAACCAGTGTCGAGAAAAACTCGTTCAAAGCTAGACTACGCAACACACCGCACCGTCATTATGGGGCTGGGGTACTATTACAGTATTTACGGCAAGCTCTTTAAGTGCAAAAATCAATGCAGAAATGTTTCTATACAAAAATGACGTCATTTTGCCCTTTGCTTTATAAATGAGTTTCTTCTTAGCTAACACCTAAAACAAATTGTACTTTTCCATAGCCAAATTTGATGAGGATTATAATGAAACCAACCATGAGTCGATTCGAGGCTTGTACGTCGAGATATAAGTCGTTAAAGTTGACCGGCTTTCGCAGGTTAGACGATCAACTTCGACGCTCGCTTTCTCGATGTTCTTCCAGGTGAGTACCCCAAACAAATTGTACTTTTCTATAGCCAAATTTGATGAGGATTCTTTTAAAACCAACCGCTAGTCAAACCGATGCTTGTACGTCGAGATATGAAGCAAAGGACTAGATTATTTTTTGAAGTGTAGCTTTTACCAGAAATGTTTGAAAGCCAGATCAGTTCAAAAGACAAGGATAAAGCCTTGCTTTTACAGGTTTTTCAAGTTCTAGACTTTTTAGACACACTACAGATCATCAAACAGCCTATATAATTTAATAATTTAGTCTATTTAAATTATTTGCCCATAAAACACAATTTTTCTACATAAAACAATCATTTTCGACTCGTCACTAACTTGTTTTTTTCTTTTCTGATCTTTTCAATGGTAAAGAACTGGTATTGAGAAATTGAAGAGATGAAATTGAAGAGAAGAGATTGAAGAGAAGGGATTTTTGACCGCTAGCTCTCCTCAATCATCAACTATTCGAATTCTTTTCAATGTTAGCTTTCTAAATGTAAATATTTTGAAAGAATTATCACGTTCAAAGCAATTTCTATGCTTTTTTTTCGACGTAATCAATCTCCAATCCGTTTTTTTCTCAGCTACAACTTTTTCAGCGCCTTAAAATTTTAGTTTTTTCTTACCATTTACTCACCAAATTAGCTACAAACCGAAATAACATTCGCCTAAGTGTTTAGCTACAAAATGTGATAAATAAAATGAGGAAAATAGCGAATAGCGGCTGCTAAAATAGCGAATATTGTAGTCGATTAGTTTGGCCTATTCAGAAAGGAGTTCTGTTTGGCCTATTCAGGAAGGAGTCCGATTTTTGTAGCCAGAAAAAAAATAGAAAGTGCAATCTTGGTTTTTATTAGAATCAGTCCAATATATTGCTTATGCACTTCATATTTTCAACAAAATCTTACCGCTCCTTCTGTCGTTGGCGATCTTACTTTGAGTTCAAATATCTTGGTGTTGGGCTGTCCAATTTCAATAATTTTTGTAACAATCGATAGAGAAAGACTTGGCGCATCTATTGATTTGTACTCGACTAGTTTGGCCTATTCAGGAAGGAGTTCGATAATTAGAAACATCAATAGAACCCTAGATTTGCCCATTTCCATCAACAGAACCCTAGATTTGCCGAATACTTTCAACCTTAGATTTCTCACTTTTTCTATTCTCATAAATTTCTCGGCTTTCTGGCTTTCTGGACCATCCAATTGAGCATTTCAAAAAGGTTATCGGACATTTGATACGCGCTCGCCCATTTCACATTAGCAATCGAACTTTGAACTCAAATTCCTTGGTGTTCGGCTGTTCAATTTAAATATTCTTGATATCATTAGATGCGCCAAGTCTTTCTCTGTCGATTGGTACAAAAACTATTTCAATTGAACAGCTGAACACCAAAAAATTTGAGCTCAAAGATTGCTAATAGCGAAGGGGCAGGGCGGCCTTTTATACGCGCCCCCCCCCTTCTGTCTTTGGCAATCTTACTTTGAGTGCAAATATCTTGATGTTGGGCTGTCCAATTTCAATAATTTTTGTAACAATCGATAGAGAAAGACTTGGCGCATCTATCGATTTGTACTCGACTAGCTTGGCCTATTCAGGAAGGAGTTCGATAATTCTATCCATAAACCTCTACCGTAATTCATTTCTTTTCTTCAAAAATTATGATTTCCGCAAAATTTACGAGCTGCGGTTGTTGTTTTTAAAGTTTTTTTTGCGTCTCCACAAATCGCGTCTCCAGAAACACATAAAAGATTTTTGCGAAAAGAGATGGCGGTTAAAATGGGGAGTGTAAACTAATTGCTTTTAGTGGGGGATGTTTTCTCTCTCTCGCATACGGTCCACTCACAAATAGGAATACAAGAAGTGGCGGGGGGGAAATGAGTGAATGAGATCGGAGGACTGGGGAACACAACGTCGTAACACAGCCACTCATTCCCGCCCAACCATGTGTGGCTCCGGTGGAATGAACGGGGAATCGAGTCGGCTCGATCAGGGTAATTTTCGCGTACAGTCGCGTAGTCGCTAACTGTTTTACTGAATCAAAAATAAATTAAACTATTGTGCTCATTCGATAGCCCTGAATCTCCTCTTGAAAACGATTATAAAGTTAATTTTCTGCAAAATAAACAAAAGCCATTTAAAAGCTTGAGTTAACACCAAAAATAATCGTCATACAGCCATTCGGTCCTATTGTGCTAGAGAATATTTTTTTACGGGCAGCCAGACAAGACAAGGTCCTTGGTCTGGCTTCTATGGCCTCAAAAAGCACTGGCCTTGTCTTGCAACTACCTCTGGTCCATAAAAAGTTCCAGGACCTGGCTAGTTTGCCTAGTTTGGATCGAACCGGACCCGCCGATCGAGGTTATAAATGGCCTTGTCTTAATGGCCTTGTCCTGGAACTGGCCTTGTCTTCTAGCTACCTCTGGAACCGGACCCTACAGCAGGTTATACCGATCCGACAGCTTGCAAATTCAAGGCCGCGTCTTTTTGGTAATAGCGACGTTAACCAATACAAACCAATCGTGAACGAATGTCCCTCCAGAAAAGCCCCTTTTCTTTGTTATGGTCTATGGCAGATCTTACAGACCAAACCGACCGATAGCAGGTTATAGCGATCCGACCACGGGGTAGCGCGAACACCCCTTTGGAAAAGCCCTTTTTGTTTCTAGCCATTCATGCCATTGGCAATTCGAGATCATATTGCCCGCCTGGTTTAGCTCACAGACCAGGCCGACCTATATATTAGCTATATATAGATCGGTTAACGGTTCTATACAGCGATTCTATACAGCGTGCAAATAACGATTCGACTATATACGACTTGGAAATCCGAGACCGGAGTCGAACCCACGGCTTGGCTTGGCTGGTAACAGCGACGCTAACCAATAGACCACGGGGTCGCGCTAACAGCCCGCTGGGAAAGCCCCTTTTATTCCTTTGTTATGCCGATTTCCGCTCTAATTCTATTTTTCTTGTCATTTTCACTCCAATACTTATCGATTACTCGTAACAATTCAAAAATAGCTCTTAAAGCTCTTAAATTTCCCACCAACTAGACAAAAAACCTAGTGAATTAGCTTATTTCGTTGGAAAATTTCAATCACTTTCAATCCAAATTTCATTTGACTTCTTATTGATTACCAGTTTTACAATAATTTCTCATAAACGAGTGCTCAAAAATAATTGTCACGGCGGGCGGGGGGTGTTAAATGAAAGAGAATTTGGATGGGGACAATTCTCACCGAGTGACAGATACTCTCCAGTCCACGCGACTCCCTTCTGCCACAATAATTTCTCGACAATTTTCCCTTTTCCCTGATTTTATTGATTTCTTATCTTGCTTGATATTTTAAAAGTTTAATTTTAAAAGTTTAATTTTGAAAACTTTTAAATTTGAAAACCAATAAAAAAACCAATAAAAAGGATAGAATGAAAGAGAGAATTTTTTTAGTTGAAAGTTGAGCACTTTTAATGGCATAACTGATTTCATTTTATGCTAAAACCTAAGCCAAACTTATATTTGAATGCCTAACTCATGTCATTTTCGATACTATTCGATTAGATAAGCCGCTTTCTCAATTAGCAGATTAATTAGCATTAGCAGTTAGCATATTAGCAGTTAGCATATCTCAATTAGCATATCTCAATTAGCATATTACTGACTTTATTGAATGAATATTGAATTGAATGAGATTTTGAATGATTCACTTCGATTGAAACCGTTTTGACATTTAAAAAAGGACATAAAAAAGGACAAACATATTTTAAAACTCTTCAAGAGACTTAAAAATGAAATAGTAGATTTGTAGGAAGAAACAAAAGTTGTTGTTTTGTTGTTTTGAGTGAAATCATTAGAGCCATTTTGTTAAAAATCACAAATTCTCTTCTTTTCCGACCAAACAACGAACTCCGTAAGGTAAAATTTTAAAAAATCAATGATTAGCTTTTAATATAATTAAATGTTTCTAAAAAATGCGCTTAAAAAACTATCGTACCTGGTTTTAAACGCATTTTCCAGGCTAGGCCATGACTTGTCTTCTAGTCTGACTTGTCTTATTGTTAGCCTTGTTCACAAAAGTATCTAGATCAGGTATAGATCAGATTTAGATCAGATCGAAATCAAAATCTAGATCAAAATCTAGATCAAAAAGTATCTAGATCAGCCAAAAGTCAGACTTTTCTGAAGTCTGAAGCCAGAAGCCAGACTTGGACTTGTCTCTAGGCTTGGTTTGGTCTGACTTTGGCTTGCTTTGGCTTTGGCTTGCTTTGGCTTTGCCTGACTTTGGCTTTGCCTGGCTTTGCCTGACTTTGGCTTGCTTTGGTTTTGGCTTGCTTTGGCTTTGCCTGGCTTTGGCTTGCTTTGGCTTTGCCTGGCTTTGGCTTTGCCTGACTTTGGCTTGCTTTGGCTTTGGCTTGCTTTGGCTTTGCCTGGCTTTGCCTGGCTTTGGCTTGCTTTGGTTTTGGCTTGCTTTGGCTTTGCCTGGCTTTGGCTTGCTTTGGCTTTGCCTGACTTTGGCTTTGCCTGACTTTGGCTTACTTTGGTTTTGGCTTGCTTTGGCTTTGCCTGGCTTTGGCTTTGCCTGACTTTGGCTTGCTTTGGCTTTGGCTTGCTTTGGCTTTGCCTGGCTTCTGGCCCAAGTAACCAAGTAACCAAAAACTTTTGACCCAGTAAAGCACGTTTTTGACTAGACCAATTGAGTTGTACTACTCACTGTACTATTACTTTTACTTCAAGCTATTGCTTCAGGCCTGGCCTGGCTTAAAGTCCAGCCTGACCTGGCTTAAAGGTTCGTCCTTGACTAGACCAATGAACTGTGTCTTTTACTATAAAAGTATTGCATTCAATGCAAAAGGTACGACAGGTTTAGGGAAAGCACAGTCTATTAAAGATATTCAATTATCTGTCACTTGCCTAAGAGGTGCTTAAAACACTCCCACGTTCCAATTCTCGCTCCAATTCAACAATATCAAAACATTGCGCATTCGGCGATTCCTTTTTCTCTTTTTATGATTCTCAGGACAAGTATCTAGATCAAAAGGGGGACCAATGAGGGAAATGCCCCGAGGGTAGAAACACAAGCCACGCCTCCCCTCCCCCCTTTCAATCTCATTCTGCTTTTGTAGAACAAATTCTTGACTCAAAAACATTTGAACATTTGTCTAGCTCTCTTTAATCACATAATTTGATTCTTATAGACTTTTGATAGTGTTACAATTTTTCTGATACTCTCAAATCAAAGTCTTTACTTGACTTTGATCTATCTGCTTTACTTGATTTTAATCTCATACTTTGGAACAGTTCTTTCTGTTCTTCTTTCTGTTCTTCTTTCTGTTCTTCTTTCTATTCTTCTTTCTATTCTTCTTTCTGTTCTTCTTTCTGTTCTTCTTTCTGTTCTTCTTTCTGTTCTTCTTTCTATTCTTTGAGTGCTATTGTGCTTTGTAAACACCATCACTCTGGTACACTGAATTCTTCTTGTAAATGAATGTAAATGTAAATGGATTCTTGTAAATGTCTTATGAATTTCTTATGAAAAACTTGAATTAGCCAAAAGCACAATAGCACTCAAAGAACGAAAAGAAGAACAGGAAGAAGGACAGAAAGAAGGACAGAAAGAAGAACAGAAAGAACTGTGCCAAAGATGAGAGTAGAATCAAGTAAAGTAGATAGATCAAATTCTAAGCCAAACAAATATTTGAATGCCTAATTCAGGTAATTTTCGGTACTATTCGATTAGATTCGATTTTTTCCATTTTCGGCTCAAAAGGTCAAATATTAAGTCTAATTTTGAATGTTTTAACGAGTAACGTGTAAACTTTCGAAAATTATCGTAACTTTTGCTATTTTTTATCCAATCTATCTAGATGCTTTCTTTTTTTTATTTACTTTAATTCTGTTTGTGCTTTAATTCCCGATTTAGAAACGCTAAGTTGGGATAATGGAATGGGTTACTGTCCCCCTCTAATCCATTTTCTAAAACCCCTCTTTCCTCCAAACTACCGTAATCTTGTCTTTTTTATCGACTTTTTTTCTGTCTCTGTTCAAAAAGAATTCGAAAGATACAAAAAGTAGATAGACTAGGTAAAACTAGAGACAAGATTACGGCTTTTTTTTGTTTTTGAAAGTTGACACGCTTTAGAACATGATTTACCAACGCTAACTTTGCGATTCGTGTTTAAAAGTTGCCTTTTTTGGCCTTCTTTACCTTCTTTACCTTCTTTACCTTCTTTACCTTCTTTACCTTCTTTACCCTCTTTGCTTTTTTACCGTTTTCACTTCAATTTCTTTCAATTTCAGATGGATCGTCTCCCCATGATGCTCCCGTTTCTCCCCTCACCTCTCCTCCAATTCCCGTCACCCATCACCGCGCCTCAATCTCCATTCGCCCAAATTCTCTACCAACAATTTCTCCAGCATCGCCAACAAGTGCTACTTATGCAGCAAATGGTTTGTGAAGCTTTTAAAATAGTATTTGCTTGTCTTGTCCGCTTTTTTGAAATTTTGGTTTATAAAGAATAAGCTAAATGAATAATTAACCGATAAACGTGTGGTTTGCTTTAAATAAAAGGCTTTAACTATTTCATTTGGCTCATTTTTCGCAAATTTAAGTCCGCTTTGAAGCAAATCCGAACAAGAATTCTTGTTTGTTACTAAAATCTTGACAATGGACATAGAATAAAAACGGCTTTGTGAAATTTTTTGAAAATTTGTCTATCTGCCGAACTTTTATTCTCTATCTTTTTTTCTACACCAAAATAGGTTTCTGTGACAAAAAGTGCTCAAATCGGAACTTTGGCTTTGTCTTTCATCGTCATTGACTGCTCGACTTTAAACCTTTAAAAAAATTAACTAACTCGTGCTTTTCAGAATTTCTGAAAGAACAATTTGTAAATAAATAATAGGACTTTCTGATAAAATAAACCATAGATCGGTTGGTTAATTATTTATTTCAAAAAAAGTAGTAAAAAAGTAACCTTTAAAGAAACGGACAAGACTTCCCGGCCAATCTAATAGTTTTACGAGTTCAGCTTCATCTGAAAGTCAATAATTTGCCAAGTAGAAATCTTAGATGACTAAATATTCTAGTATTTCTAATCAATTCAATTTTGGTAGCAAAAGCAAGCCTAAAACATAATCTTTCTATAAATTCCTGTTATTCAGATGCCAATGTTGCCAATGAATTCATTTGTCGGCGTCACTCCATCCCAACACATCAGTCAACCGACGACAAGCCATGTGAAAGTTGAAATGAAAGAGGAGGCAAAAATGGAGAAAGAGGAAACGACTTCAAATGATGTGCTCACCGTTTTCCCACGGATTGTCACCTGTTCACCGTCGACGGCGAAATGTGAGTTTGCTTGTCTTGCTTGTCACTACTATATCTTCTATAACTATAAAAAGATGCCGATAAAAAGGTCTACTAAACATGAGAAAATTCCAAGCCGGACTTAATTCCACTTTCGTTTTGTCAGCCGTCGACGTCTCTTGGCCGATTTTTTTGAAATTTTGTCTACAAATTGGCATTCTGCTTGTAGACAAAATTTCAGAGCAGTTGGCCAAGAGACGGCTGAGAAAACGAAGGTGGAATTTGGTTCGGCTTGAAATTTTCGAATGTCTATTACCTACCGGAGTCTAGGTGGATTGCGTATTCTAACAGTCTATTAAAATGTCCTAAAACAATTGCCCAAATCTTGTTTGTAGTCCAAAGTTTTCTAGGGATTAGTTTTATTTTTAAAAATAATAGAGATCCGGGTTTATTCTTTAGTTTTCATTGCATTTGTGTACTAAAATTTTACTATAGCATTAGCAGCTTGTAGCTTTGAAAAGTCTACAATATGAACTAAGACTTGTTTTCAGCGAGTGAACAATCATCGCCCAACTCGAGCACCTCATCTCCGCATCGAGAGAGTTCACCGAAAATGTCGAAGGTTTTGTCTCCAGTGAGTGAATTTCAAAGTTAATTAGACTTTAGTTTTACTGAATAATGAAAGTACTGAAAGAAATCAAAACTTAAATCCATATTTCCAGAGAAGTTGCCCACCGTGCCCCATTTGCGGAAAGAAATTCTCGCGACAATGGCTTCTGCAAGGACATATTCGAACACATAGTGAGTTTTATAAAAAATGGAATTGAGATCGGTTGGAAAGTTGTGGAGCTTACCATTGCTGGCGAACTAGCATTAGTCACATGGATAAGAATTTCTAAATACAACCACAAGATCCACAGTACCAAAAATCAGCTTAAAACTTTCAATTCTCGTCTTTCAGCTGGCGAGAAACCGTTCAAATGCGGCTATTGCTCAAAATCGTTCGCCGACAAGAGCAACAAGAGAGCACACGAGCAGACACATTCCGGTGAGTGAATGAAAATTATTGGATGTAATGATTAGGCAAAGCTATAATGATAATCCATGCAATTTTCCAGGAATGAAACCGTTCGAGTGTGATCGTTGCGGGAAACGCTTTGCCCTCAAGAGTTATCTCTCCAAGCACGAGGAGTCGAAATGTCAGAAGATTATGCTCAAATTTCCCAAATCTACGACGACCGTGTAGAATTCAGAATCGCACCATTGCAGAGATTCAAATTTCATCTTCTAGTCAGGTCTTCTATTGTTTCAATGGACTTCCTTATCCATCAAGTTAGTGTCAAATAGAAAACGAAAATCACTGACTCATTCTGAAATCCAACTTCAATCATTGCTCATTTTATTTGACACCAAAATTATCGATAATCGAGTTTAAGCTTTTCATTTTTCATCTTCACTCTTTGAAAAGCTACGATTGTTAAATTCTTATCCACTGTAGATTTTGCAAGTTACACGTTTTACCAAAATTTAAGCCCCATTTTCTAACAAAATCACCACTTTTTGTACAGTGACCACCCTTCCGCAAGTTCTCATTCTGCCCGTAAATTCCCAATTGGTACATATCTCTTTTGCTGTATAAAAATTTCTGAATGCTATACTTTAAATCTTATGTGCTCCTTTTGTTCTAGCGATTATTTAACGTCAATTCTTTCCTAAAATCGCTCTCACAACTTCACAATGTATCAAATACATATCAAACTTTTGCCCCAAATATCTACTCTTCCGCAAGTTATATATCATTCATTCTTCTACATTTTCTTGTCTATCATGTCTATCAATCATATAATTCTGTTGTATAAGTGTCTTAACTTCAGCGTTGAAGTGCCTTAATAAAAGATCAAAATCTTGTTATCAAAGACTATGGTACTTGTGGGATTGGGAGGCAACTTCTCTTTCTTCAAGAGTGCGTTTTCTAGGGCAATTTTTTTTTGCGTAGATTACGAATTTCACAGTGACATTTTGCAGAAAAAAGTTTTACAGTGACAGAAAAAAAGCTGCCCCCCAACCCCACAAGTACCAAAACTATGTAATATCTACCTAATTGAAATACGCTTTATCCGGATGTAGATCTAGATCTCTATTAATACAGTTTTTTGTACTTTATTCATTAAAAACACAACAAATTTATCAACAAAAATGGTATTTAAACTTTTTGCTTCTTGTGAGCGGCGTCTCGTAGAACAGTTGCATATGGGTTGAGTGCGGCCATGAGCTTGAACTTTTTCAATGGGTTGTGATGAACCTGAAAATAAAAAAATAAATGCGTGAACCATTGTGCTATTTTATCTATTACTAGCTAGAAGTGATGTCATTAGAATTTCTTTTGGTTCTATTACTAAAATCCTGTAGTAAAAATAGTAAAAATTTTAAACTACACCACATAAAGTCTAAAAGAGCAAATCGTAGTATCTAATTCCTGAATTAGAGCTAAAACTCATACCTTTGGTGTCGATTTCACTTTTCTGGCTCGGCGAACGGCATTCACAACCTCCTCGGAACGGATAATTCTTGAGAAATCAGGATTGGCCATCTTAGCTGTAGGGAGAACGAATCCTTTCTTGAGCTCAGATGGGGTAGATGGAGTTCCGTAGATGGCGTCCAATTTCTTGAAGGCTGACTCGGTCCAAATGATCAAACGTCCAAGGTGTCCTCCGGGAGCTACTTTCAGCAGGTTGAGGCGCTCAACATTTAACACGTCCACTCCAGGGATGTTGCGGAAAGCACGAGCGATGGCTGAATCTTGGCCGTAGATGATGAGTGGCCCGAGCTTTTGCTTGTAGCGACGGTTGCGCATTTTTCCAACACCGGCACGGTAACGTTTGCTGTTGTATACCTAAAATAAATTGAACAAAATAGAATAAAAAAATAAAAAACCTTTTCAACATCGGCCCAGAGATGAGAACGGCGCAAGAAAGACACAGCCTCCTTGGTCTTGCGGAAACCTTCAACCTTGTCTGAGACGACGAATGGAATTTCAGCGACGTTGTCGACAACATGTCCTCGAGCTTGAACAAGCGATGGAACACCGGAAGCAGCAATAGCTGATGTGATAGCGTAGCGTTTTTGGGCAACATTCACTCGGCGGTGCCAACGTCTCCAAACCTTGAGTGGCGCGAACATGTGTCCTCCGCGACACATATTTCCACAAGCTGCTTGACCGGATCGATGCGTTCCTCCACCACGGACCCGAGGAATACGAGCGACGGCACGTCCAGTTCCCCACGATTCAGCAGACGATTGCTTTCCTAAAGTTGTCATTCAATAAAATTGTCAATTGCCGTCTTAACTCAAATACTAGACATTTTCGAAGAATAGCTTTGATTACAAAAAGATTTAACATTGACTTTCAAAGTGCATCCGTTTTAGACTTCTCTACTTAAAATAACACAGAAATAATTTGCTTAAGCAAGTAACCCTAATTCAATCCCAGCTAACCGCTAACAGGTACTTCAACAAGATATATGGGTTAAAAAGAGCATATGTCAGATTGAAAAGGCTTTCAAACAAAACATTCTAAAGCCATACCTGCTTCGGTGGAGACAGCTCGGGCCTGACGTTTGTTCTTGCTGATTTGATCATGGATGAAGCTGACGAGATCGGGTCGAATCGGAGCACGGAAGACGGCTGGAAGCTTGATTTGGCTGGCGGTGGCTTCATTCTTCTCATTGTAAACGGTGACGAGCGGTCTTGCTGTCATTTCTACCTAAAAATAAATATAATTTAGGCAAAGAAACTTTGAGCAAGAAAGAAAAGCATGGCAATCAAGCCCAGACAGCTCTGTGGTACTTTTTTAATTTGCCCCCCCAAAAATCAGCAAAATTTTGGTACTACGCCGGTCGAAATTTGGAAAAAATTTTTTTATTTTGCTCCAATTTGATCAGAAACGTAATCAGTAGGTTAAATTATGCCAGAAGAAGTGTTTTTGGCTTCAAAAATGCTTTGAGAGACCATTTTTAGAGCTCTTCCCTAGGTGTATTGCTCTCAACACACTTTATGAGCGCGCACATTGAAGCCCCGAAACTTGGCTTAAAACGCATTTTCCTAATCTCACGTTGTGTTTTTCGGAAGCTACGCATAAAACTAACCCTAAAAAAGTGGTTTTGAAGAAAAAAAAGTGCTCCCCAACCGATGTTTGGGGGGGACAAACCATTGGTAAAAGTTTCAGAGCATTTGGAGCTACAGTCACAAAGATATGCCCATTTTAACGCGAGCACTCCGAAATATCGATAGCCAAGTCCTAAAAGAGATAAAATTTCTCTGCAAAAAAGAAGGGTGGGACAAATGCGACCTTTTTTTGCGCACCTGGACATTTGCGCACCTTTTTTGCTGGAAAAGGCCTTAGGCAAGGCCGTAGAGCTTCGAAAATATTTCGAAAATACTTCCATATAAGGGAATCGTATGCGTAGATTCCGAATTTCGACAAATCAGACCTCGCTGACACGTCAAATTTGGGCTAAAAGGCAAAAACTGCGGAAAAGCGTTAAGGCTATCGATATAAGTTGCGTAGTTTTTGCCTTTTAGCCCAAATTTGACGTGTCAGCGAGGTCTGATTTGTCGAAATTCGGAATCTACGCATACGATTCCCTCCTATGAAAACATTTTTGAAGCTCTACGACCTTTCCTAAGGCCCTTTTCCAGCAAAAAAAAGGTCGCATTTGTCCCACCCCCCAAAAAAGGAGGGGTTAATAAAAAACTTATCCTTCATACGGTATTTGAAGCGCTAAATAGAAAACAAGGCCTTTTTACTTTCATTGCAAAGTGCGGGGGTGGGACAAATGCTACCTTTTTTGCGTAATTAGCCATTAGCCATTGCATCTTTCCATTGCCAAGGCTTTGGTTTCGCCTTTGTATTGGAACGTGTTTTCCCATCTACTTTACAGCCTAAACCCCTTGGTCGGGGCTTATTCAAATAGCAAAATTCGAATCGAATACCACCAAGGGCAGTCGTTTAAGCTCCTTTTTATAAGTTTATTCAACGGCGCCAAACCGTAAGTTTAAACAATACATCAAACAATACATTCGGAATCAGCGTCAAATTCTGCATTGGATGGTCTAGTTCTCATTTCGATTGGCCATCTTGATTTCGTGACTTTCCCTTGACAAAGAGATATTCTCTATACTCACTTAAATCTCCAGTCATCTCCTTAAATCTTCAGTCGTTCGCGGTAACTTGGCATTTCGGCGGGACTACAATTGAAAAAGCTGAAGTGAAGAGTTGACTTTTGAGAAATCGATCGCCATTACTAAAAATAGGAAAACCGTTTTGATTGCACTCCTAATTTATGGCATATACACAATTTCCAGTTAGTGATGAGTCAAGCAAGCCGTTCTGAGCTATATAAAACTTCAAACGGTCAAACGGCATTCAAATGTTGGCATTCAAACGCTGGCATTCAAACGCTGGCATTCAAACGCTGGCATTCAAACATGCCAATTCATACCCACCAACCCAATAGAAGATTTACGGTAGTGAAATTGAAACAGAACGCCTATGGTGACTCTTTTCGTCCAAAAAAAAATTCCGATGTTGGATATTGAACTTTGAGTGACCTCTCGTCTGTTTGTTTTCTATTTCCAGTGGAGCTCAACTACCGCTCAACTCCAGAGTGCCATAGACGTAAAAGGAAAAGAAATGAAAGGTTTGAAGAGAAAAAACACCAAACATGACAGTCTTTCCATGACTGTCATGTTTGGTTCACATAAATACGCAATGCAACGCAACAAAATCCATGTAAATCGTCTCAACCTCCTCGATATTCGACTTTTCTAACTTTATCTCATTTGAATAACATCTATGGAGATGAAGTTGCGGTGAGTAAGTAAAGTAAGACAATAAGAACTAGACAGAACTGATTTCGGGTCGAAAACACTGCTCTCTTGTGTTCGAATTGACTGCTAGCAATTTTGTTGAAAGGATCAAATCAAAAAAACAAGAGTTTCAAGAAGATTTAAATGTTTTCAGAGTTTTGCTCTTGCTGATGTGCTTTATGCTTGCTGTCAACGCTTCTGTGGTTAGTGTTGTTTCTTTTTCAAATTCGCCATTAGTTTAAAAACAAAAAAGATTTTTCTGTCATAGCTTTTAAGCCTACGATCATCGAGTTGAGCGGTGCCAAATCCAGATTTCGCTGCTGTTTTCTCTCTATAGTGAAGTCGCGTTAGTAAAAAGTCTAAGCTATCTACAAAAAAAATCGATTTACTATCGAGTTATCCATTACAATCAATGCACTTTTCCCAGAAGGCGGCAAGTTTTTCGTAGAAGTCAGAATTTCTAGAGTTAATAAAAGCGTCAAAAAACGCAGTTATTGTCTGTAGTACCTAATTTGCTATAAAGCAGAAGAGACGCCTGTTCGTCTGTGCGCAGCCATTGGCAAAAAGGGGCGGGACTTAGATTGCGTGGAAAGCTCGAACGCTAGTGAGTGAGCTCGATCAGCTAGTGAGTGAGCTGGATGCTAGTGAGTGAGCTCGATGCGGTAGTGAGTGAGCTGGATGCTAGTGAGTGAGCTCGATCCGCTAGTGGTGAGCGGATGCTGTGGTGGCTGGATGCTGGTGGTGAGCTCGTGCGGTAGTGAGTGAGCTGGATGCTAGTGGGTGAGCTCGATGCGGTAGTGAGTGAGCTCGATCAGCTAGTGAGTGAGCTCGATGCGCTAGTGAGTGAGCTGGATGCTAGTGAGTGAGCTCGATCCGCTAGTGAGTGAGCTGGATGCTAGTGAGTGAGCTCGATGCGCTAGTAAGTGAGCTCGATGCGCTAGTAAGTGAGCTCGATCAGCTAGTGAGTGAGCTCAATGCGCTAGTGGGTGAGCTCGATGCGCTAGTGAGTGAGCTCGATGCACTGGTATTTTTATAGTTTGGAAGTTATATCAATTTTTTTCCCTAACGAAGCTTCATTTTATTTCTATTAGCATATCTTTAGTACTATACAGCTTCGGATGGATCGAGCGCCGTGTGTGTGACGTGCGATGGTCAGTTTCGGTTAAAACATTTACTGATGCATGCAATGATAAAACTTCCATCATAAAACTCAACTTACAGGCACTAACTCCTATTCTGGCTATTTCTATCCGGGATACGGCTACTCCGTGGATAGCAATGGATATTTTTACAAAAAATAGCATAGAAAACTCTACGTTTTCACTATCGCGCATTTTGTTTGAATTTTTTGTGCTCATTCCCTTGTTTTCACACATTTCTATGTTTTCGTGAGCAACTAGCCTCTTCAATGCTTTTTAAATGCTTTTTTTATACTAATGGCAAGAGATTTCTATTGCATTTTTGATTCTCCCTTTGAATTTGAAGAGAATATTTTTTTCCGTTTGTTCATTAAATCACTTGTTGATTTAAACGCATCGAAACAAATGATAATTAGGCGAATTCGAGGCTGTCTTTGGATCCCATTCATTCTAACGTAAACACAAGTTCCCTAATCTTGTATATCATATTTTTGAACTCAGAAAAAGACTGAGGAATTTGTTAATAAGGATTTTTATGTTAATAAAGATTATATGAAAACTTTTCTCGAAAACTAAAGTGAAAACCAAAGTTTTTCTTGCAAAACAGCTCGAAAACGATAACGCACATTTCGCCGTTTCACTCTAATTCTCCTTAAAGTTTGCAGCAAGTCCAGACAAGCAGCAAGTTCAGACAAGCAGCAAGTCCAAACAAAGCAGGTCCAGACAAGCAGCAAGTTCAGACAAGCAGCAAGTCCAAACAAAGCAGGTCCAGACAAGCAGCAAGTTCAGACAAGCAGCAAGTCCAAACAAAGCAGGTCCAGACAAGCAGCAAGTTCAGACAAGCAGCAAGTCCAAACAAAGCAGGTCCAGACAAGCAGCAAGTTCAGACAAGCAGCAAGTCCAAACAAAGCAGGTCCAGACAAGAGCAAGTTCAGACAAGAGCAAGTCCAAACAAAGCAGGTCCAGACAATGAGTTCGATAAAGGCTCATCTTCAAGCTTACCAGGGAACCTTCCCAAGTTACCCGCGAGTTAAAAGGTAGGTGCAAAACCTACCAATATGAGGTAGGTGCAAAAAGAAAGGCCTGAAAATGTACGTTCAGAAACTGTTTTCAAAAACCGCTAATCGGCAAAACGCACAAAGTTACAGCCATTTGAATTTCGAAAAAAATGAAGGCTTTTCTCGAATTTCTGGCACACTGATTTTTGCCGGCGGAAAGGCTTTCCTTTCGCCATCTTAATGATAATGTTATTTAATGATTGACAAGGCGAGTTTAAGCTGGGTGTACAGGACTGGTTGAACCATTGGATGTTTACTTCTTTCAATCATCTAAAAGCGTAATGGAAAACTTCACGATCACATTCGAGCCAGGACATTCACGTTCACGTTCAGAAAAGAAAAGAAAAGAATTCACGTTCACGTTCAGGTTTTGCACCTACCTTATATTGTAACTCGCGGGTAACTTGGGAAGGTTCCCTAGTTAGCCCTAGGCCACATAACAAAAGTATATGGTCATGGTCATGACATACACTTCTGTTCTCCCTCTCCAAGGCTACCTGTGATGGATGGTTTCACAAGTTTAAAGATGGAGACAAATCTTTGATCAAAAGCGACCGCCTCGAACCGGTTGAAGTTGAAATTGACAAAATATTGGAGCTGTGCAAGAATAAATCGACTGATCACTGTTCATTTCTCAGAGCTCTCAGAGCTCCAAGAGCTCTCAGAGCTCCAACAGCTCTCAGAGCTCCAAGAGCTCTCAGAGCTCCAAGATATTCTTATCTGATCGAAGAGCATAGACTTTACTCTATCATTGCACTAAAATCAACAAATCAAATCAAGTAAATTTATGAAAAATTTTGATCTTTTCTCTTGTTGAAAAATTTTAGATTTGCTTGGGATTAGATTCGACGATTTTTTTAAGACGATTAGACGATTACTCATTACGAAATCAATCAATAAGTCAATCTTTTTGTTATTATTTTGCTATTGTATTGTTTAGAACTTTAGAATAGATCAAACGGGGCTTTTAAGTGGACTTGGAAGCACTTTTGATTACCAGAGCTTTCAACATTGAAGTGTTTGAGATATAAAAGAGCTCTCAATTTAACAATTGTATTTGAAAGCCAAGAATTATCTAGTTCTACTTGTTGAGTTACTTAGTTACTTGTTTACTTAGTTACTTACTTAGTTACTTGTTTACTTAGTTACTTACTTAGTTACTTGTTGAGTAAAGAAAAGAAACTTTTGGAAATTATTTAAAAGAAGCAGATTTTTGGCGAAGAAAAGAGCCGGTTTTTAGGGAAACTTTTGTGCCCATCGGCATGGATTTCAAGCAATTGATCCCTCGCAATTGGGCAATTGATCCCTCAGCAATTGGGCAATTGATCCCTCAGCAATTGGGCAATTGATCCCTCAGCAATTGGGCAATTGATCCCTCAGCAATTGATCCATACTTATCTTGCCGTTTCATTTTGCCATTAACTCATCCTTTTTCTCGAAATGTCTTTCCCTTTCAACTCACCTCTTTTCTCGTCACTCGTCCAACCGATGTCACCCGAGGCTCACTTTTTAATGTCAATGTTCATCGCTTCTAGAAAACCGACGATAGCTTTGCCGACAATGGACAAATGGCCGACAATGGTTAGTTTTAGAAAATAGAAGACTATTTAAAAGACTATTTAAAAGACTCTTTAAAAGACTTTAGAAGACTTTTCTCCACTAAAATTCTTCTTCAATCATACTTTGAGCTGTAAAGTAGAAAACCACTCTTTTTGACCTACTAGACCCACTTTTTGACCATCATCTTATGCTTCAGTGCACCAAAAAGAATCTTTTCTCAATGTTAAACGCAAAGTACACAAAGAATTAAATGATCTATCTGCTACAATAGCTTTTTTCTTTACAGTTTCCTCAACCAGCGCCACCCCAAGCCGTCCCCAATTCACCGCCAATCGAAAAACCCCGTCACGAAAGCGTACATCAATATATGCGAATGAGAGACGAGGAACAGAAATCTGATGTCATTCAATTGTTCCCTCGAATACTCACCAATTTCCCATCGACTTCAAATGGTTGGTTAATATGATAGCTTGTAAAGAATGAATAAAGTTCCCAGGGAGAAGGGAAGGGATGGTAAGGAAGGCAAGGAAGTAGATGAGATCGGAGAAGGAGTAAGAAAAAGGAATGGAGAAGGAGGAGAAGGAGTGAAAGAAGAAGAAGAAGAAGGAGGAGGAGAAGAAGAAGAAGAAGAAGAAAAAGAAGAAGAAGAAGAAGAAGAAGAAGAAGAAGCTTCTTAGTTTTAAACAATTCTTGCAAAACAGCTTTGACAAGTGATAAAAACTGTGAACAGTCTCTTAAAAAAAGTCTCTTCTTGAAAAACTATCTTTTCAACGTTCCCTTTCAGCTCAAATCAAGATCGGAGCTCAAATCAAAGCCGAGCCGTTCAGTCAGATGTCGCAAAGCAATGTAGCAACGAGAGAGGTAAATTTTAGCGATAAAATATCATAGATTCAATACCAACCCTTTAAGAAGATATAGAAAAAAGATTGACTTTAGAAACCGTTTAAATGCTCGCTGTGCACGAGAACTTTTGCTGACAACAGCAATCGCCGGAAACACGAGCTGACGCATTCTGGTGAGTCTTTTCACAAAGTTTAGTCAAATAGTAAAGTAAATAGTAAAACAAATAGTGACGGGTTACTGTAGCAGTACTAGAGTATACTTTAACGGTATCTTGGTATACTGCCTCCGGTCCTACGGCAAATGGTAACAGTACTACGGTATAGGCTTTTTGGCAAAATCAAATTGGATCGGAGCTAGGTGGATCGGTCGGACGGATCGGATCGGATCGAGCTAGCTGGATCGGGCGGACAGATCGGATCGGGTTAGCTCGAACGATCGGATCTATCGGATCGGATCAAGCTAGTCTGATCGGCCGGCCGGATCGAATCGGATTAAGGTAGTCTGATCGGCTGGCCGGATCGGATCGAGCTAGCTGGGTCGGCTGGCCGGATCGGATCGAGCTAGCTGGATCGGTCGGACGGATCGGATCGAGTTAGCTCGAACGATCGGACCTATCAGATCGGATCGGATCGAGCTAGTCTGATCGGTCAGATTAGATCGGCCAGGTCGGATCGGATCGAGCTAACTGGATCGGTCGGGCGGATCGGATGAGCTAGCTGGATCGGTCGGACCTATCGAACGGATCGAGCTAGCTGGATCCATCGGACCTATCGGATCGGATCCAATAACCATGTCTACTACGGCATACTGTAACGATACTATAGCATACTGTATCAATACTATGACCACTGTAACAGTACGGTAACAGTCCTACAGAACACTGTAACGATACCACGGCATACAGTAACTAAAAGCCATATTTAGCAACTACAAACTTCTAGCAGTTTAATCTTAACCCAAATATTGTTACGGTACCGCTTTTCAGTCGAAACTCCCTTCGAGTGCGATTTCTGCGATCGTCGCTTCAAGACAAAAACCTATCGCTCGAAACATCACAAAATTTGTCGACAAAAGCATCGATCGGATCATCGGAAAGACGTAAATTCTTCGCAAAACCCTCGCCAAAACTAGATTCCCAAATTTACTAGGATTTCTCGACCTTTTTACTAGAAGAAATCGAAATTGCCTCTATTTTCTAAATTCGTCTAAAACTTGTTATAACTTGAAAGCTAGTTTCTAGAAATTATTTAAACTTGTAGAACTTGTAGAACTTGTAGGACTTGTAGAACTTGTAGATCTTGTAGATCTTGCAGAACTTGTAGATCTTGTAGAACTTGTAGATCTTGTAGAACTTGAAGTTAGACCCATTTTGAATCTAACTATATAACTTTTTACTAGCTGTTTGCTGTTTCACTGTGCTCCTTTTGCGCTTTTCTAAACGGCGCTCTTTAAAGCTATCGTAATCGCATAGCTAAATCTTTGCTAATCAAAAGTACGATCTTGAGAGATCTTTACGATGTTTAGAGTGTTGAGCTTCTGGGAAAACTTTGGAAGCCGTAAATAGTCACTAACTCGGCTCACCCGGGGTGCACTACTATTAGAGAAAAAAACGGTATTCTTGTTTTTATTCCTATTTTCAATTTTTCTCTTTTGTGCAATAGTTTCCCTTTCTGTGAATATCTTCCCTCTTCTTTCTGTGAATTTGTTTACTTTGTTGAATTACTCTAAATAGATTATAATTTATTACTTTAAAATATAAATAAATTATTTCAAATTTATCCACAAAAAAGTACATACAATGAGCTTATCCATTCGGAAAAGAGAGAAAAATGGCAATGTTTTGGTATTGTTCATTGTTTAGGCATTAGAAAAGATTTAGACAGAGAAGATAGGTAAATAATTAAGCAAAGAATTAAGCAAATAATTAAGCGTACAACCCTAAACGATAGACTTTTGTCGCTAAAAACGAGTGCAAAATGAAAACGATCGGTTTTGCCGACGTGTGGAGATCCATTTCCTAAAGAGTGGATAAATAGACGGATAAATAGACGTACGTGGGTACTGTAAAAAGATCATAAAAAGCCTGCCTTTTAACCTAACATTGCTCTGTAACAAGTAAGCCTAGCCAGGCAAAGTAAGGTATAAATTATAAGACCAATTACAGCCGAATTGCAGTTTGACAGCTACCTGTTCTCCATCGGGTGCCCCAAAATCCATCCACAAAAATCGACCACCATCGTCGCCGGTGGCTCTAAAAGCTTTCCCTTGTACTTGTCTTAAAGCTTTCCCTTGTACTTGTCTAAAAGCTTTCCCTTGTACTTGTCTTAAAGCTTTCCCTTGTACTGTACTTTAGAATTCGTCGTACTATAGCTTTTAACAAATTCACGACGATCAAATCCACCGGTGCGCTGTACTAAGAGGTGCTAGCAAAAGTGCTACCTTCTTGAGCCTTGAGCTTTGCGCTAATTTCATTTCACTTGACATGATGCAGGACGAATTTCACGCGCTCGCCTACAAACAAATTTCTCTTCGATTGCCCTTCAAAGGACGACTCGAAAATTGAGAAAATTGCAAAAGTGAGAGGCCGAAAGCGGAATCGAACCCCGGATGCTCGGAGCGAGAGGGCAACGCTCTGGCAATGCGCCACGAAGACCGTTGGACGGTCTGCTTGTCCACGCGATTTCTTCTGAGGTCCTAGCAAAAGCGTCACGTTTTTTTCGGCAAAATTCTTTACGCCAATTTCATTTGCGCCAAAATCCTTTGCGTCAAAAACCTTCGCGCTAAAATCCATTGCGCCAATTTCATTTGCGCCAAAATCCTTTGCGCCAAATTTACGCTTATGAAAAACCCTGTAACAAATCACTTTTTCTCAACTTCTAACCAACTTCTAACCAACTTTTTCTCAGTTTTCTTCTGCACAATTTTAGTTCTCATTGTTTTCAATTCGAAAATACGTTTAAATGCCTATAAATACCCCAAAAAAACAGTCATTTTTGTGTCCTCATTGTTTTCAATTCGAAAATACGTTTAAATACCCATCCAGACGCTAAAAACAGTCATTTTTATGTCACCAATCGGGTTTTTTAGCTCAAAAGGGATAGCAGCATCGGAATTAGCGTAAAATTCTGGGTCTTACAGTATATGACTATCATTTAGCCACCAGCCTTGTGACCATTCCTTGTCAGTAAAAAACAGTAACAACTACGCGACTTTACGCCAAAATACCGCCATTTTCACCAAAAGTGACGGTATTTTCAGTCAAATTCTAAAAGCAAACCTAATCGCTTCAAATGGATGCGCCCAGAAAACCTCTCCATTTTCTCCAAGCAACGAGATGCCGGAGTCGAGGTGAAGGACCAGCTCCGCGTTCTCACCCCGCCAAATGCATGGGCACGAGACCTGAATGTAAATTGGATTTGCTCTGATATTGATCTTGAATCTCTATTATCTATTCTCTATTTTCGATTTTCGATTTTTCGATTACCTGTTGCGTATCTGCACAAGCCTCATATGTGCCAAGGACAAGTGCTCGAACCCAGCGCGCAAGTTCGGCGTGTGTTTCGACACGGAGAATATGAGATCGAACACCCTCTTGAGTGCCTGAAATTTGTCGAATTTGTGGAATTTGTCGAATTTATCGAATTTATCGAATTTGTCGAATTTCTCTTTAATTTCTCTTTAATTTCTCTTTAATTTCTCTTTAATCTTTGCATTTACCGGTTCTAAGCCTTAGCGAGATCACATCGGAGAGTCCTTTGAGTACGGGAGCTGTTCGAGAGGTTGTTTGAACGACTCGGGTAGCGACAAGAGGCCTAGCGATTTGCGGTTCAGCCCATTCAGCCTAAAGAAAGGGGATAAAGAAAGAGGGATAAAGAAAAGAAAGATAAAGAAAAGAAAGATAAAGAAAAAGATAAAGATAATGTAATATAAAGTATTTTCTTTAAGAAAAGGCGACGGAAGAAAAGGTTACTGTAGAAATTGAAGCCATTTAGTGAGCCAGACTGACTAGGGAAAGGCATGAAGTTATCCTCGCTTTTCGCTATGATCTTATAGATCTTATAGATCTTATATAAGACTTGGGTAGCGACTCGTCTTATGTAAGATCTTATAGATCACTCAATCTTATAGATTCGACTATGGGGATTCCGAATCTGCTCTTACTTTTTGCAGAGGACTTCGGAAACGCAAGGTATTTAGCATACAAGATTTTGACAGCTTCTTTGACAGATGCATATCGGGAAAGATCCCTATAAAAGGCATCTTTCCCGTTTGCCAAATGTGGGCTAGTAGCTGGATAGGGGGCTCTAGTACAGGACGATCTATTCATTTTGCCGAATTCCCTTTCGGTTCGACTCCCCTTAACGATTTTCCTTTTGATCTTTTGTGCTAAATAACTAGTTCTCTCCAAAAACTAGTTCTTTCCGAAGTTCTCTCCAAAAACTAAGAGCAGATTCGGAATCCCCAAAGTCGAATCGATTCGGTTGGCAAGAAAGTTTGTAGAAAAAGTTTGCAAAGTGATTTCTTAAAAACCAAAGCCATGAATTCTTCTCAAATTTTTTAGATAAACTTGACTACCGTATTTCTTCGAATAGAAGACCGGGTAAAGAGTATCATCGCGTACTCCTGCGTAGTAGGCCTTTTTAAAATCTCTTTTCTGCATAAAAGCTTTCAATGAAGTGCTATAGGGCTGGAAAATGACTCAAAAATGCCACATGAGCTAACAGATTTTTGTAGAAAACAGAAAAATGTAGAAATTTTAATAGTTTAAAACAGAAAAGTCCTTAAAAAAGCTGAATTCGAAAAACAAAAAGGATCGTTAAAGAATCGTTAAAGAATATCGTCATTAGTACAGCCGTAGTCGTAGTGGTGATTGTTTTAAAGTCTTACTTTCAATTGTGGAACGGCATCATAGAAGAGAAGCTCGGATTGGGTGAGTGTGATGAAAACTGGACGCCAAACGGTAATCCCATCCTCGATCACCTGGATAATTGGGTACAAGTTACAAGACAAGTACAAGAAAAGTCACAACAAGGTATAAGGCAAAGAAACAAGTCGTTTTCTATAGTTTTCTATCGTTGGACCCGCAACCGAGTGAACACTTTACCAATGAGCTACCAATGAGCTACCAATGAGCTACATCGATAGCTCCAACCGGCGTAGGTAGGGCTCAGAGTAGGGCTTATTCCCTATCTCTAAATCTAGTTCCTTATCTCTCTAAATTTGGTTCCTTATCTCTCTAAAATACCTCTAAATTACGCAGGCCTTGCTTTGTTACAAAATTGACTCACAAAAATCCCCAAATCCCCAAAAGTCTACCTGTTCCGAAGCCCATCCCATCATTTTCACTTGCGGATTCCCGCCAAGCATCAGGTTGACCTAAAGTTCGGAAATTTCTATGAAAACAGTGATTTATCGTTTTTACTAGTTCTAACTACTTTTTACAAATGCAACGATTGCTTTTTGATTTCAAAAACCCAACCTGAGCAAGTGCTTGTGTGAGAAGCGCCTGTGTGCAGCTGTGAATCGACTCAAACCACGCGTCCGCTTCCACCGACGAAGCACATCGAAAAGTCAACGAGTAGCGACCGGATGGGGATCTCATCTGTAGATAAAATCTTTCAAATGTTGCACTTTCATAGGTTTTTCTTTATAAGCTGTCTTTTAAGCTGAAATTCGAATTTGAAGACTTGAAATTGGATCTATTAGCCTCAATTTGAGACTTAAAACTGACTAGTTAAATTGTTGAATGTTTCTACTTATTTGACACCACCCAGAAATCATATCCAGCTATCCAGCTACCCAGCTATCCAGCCATCCAGCTATCCAGCCATCCAGCTATCCAGCCATCCAGCAATCTAGCCATCCAGCCATCCAGCTATCCAGCCATCCAGCTATCCAGCTATCTAGCCATCCAGCCATCCAGCTATCCAGCCATCCAGCTATCCAGCCATCCAGCTATCCAGCTATTCACTTTCACATCCAGTATAGCTTTGTTACCGTGGCGCAGTCGAGAGCGCGCTTGTCTACGGCCCACATGATCCGGGTTCGACTCCCAGCTATGTCGTGACTTTTGTTCTTTTAGAAAAAACGAAATTTGAGATGCAAAACTACATAGATTTCAAAGCCTAAAAAATAAAAATTATGTAAATCGGCCCATGAGGAGCTGAGAACTCTTGCGTATAGACAGACGGACGGACAGACATTTCCCTTTTATAAACAGTAGATTGTTTAAATTTTATAGTCTATAGTTTGAAGAGGAAAAGAAAGACTTTTTCGACTCACCTCAAAAATTCGACCCTCAGCGTCAGCGTCGAAGCCCGCCCGAGCCACATAGGCCAGCTTTAGACCAATTGCTCTAAAAGTTATTAATATATATCTAGAAAATCTAGATAGATCTAGATCTAGTTCTAGTTCTAGTTCTAGATCTAGATTTTGATCTAGATCTAGTTCTAGTTCTAGATTTTGATCTAGTTCTAGTTCTAGATCTAGATTTTGTTCTAGTTCTAGATCTAGCTCTAGATCTAGTTCTAGATCTAGCTCTAGATCTAGTTCTAGATCTAGTTCTAGTTCTAGATTAGATTCAAGTCTACCAACAAATGCTCAGTTTTTACCTAATCCGATCTCGTTGATCGTCATCCCATTCAATACGCTCCACGACGTTTTCTCTACGCGACAATTCGTCCCGCTTGTATTGTACTGAAAATTTTTTGTGTTTAACTTTTAAATTAGCCTTACTTGGTTCTTAATTAACATTTTATAAACCTACCATGCAGATCGACGACTCGGCCGGCTCGCTTCAGCGCGCGAACCGCTTCGTCGTGGGTGGCGTCTCTAGAAATGGCGAAATTGCTGCTTTTCTTGCTGCTGATCAATTTAAAGTATACCAACAATTTTCATTTCTTTAAGAGCTGGGCGCTTTAAGAGCTGGGCTTTAAGAGCTGGGCTTTAAGAGCTGGGCTTTAAGAGCTGGGCTTTAAGAGCTGGCTTTAAGAGCTGGCTTTAAGATCTGACTAAGAGCTGACTATGAGCGCCAGATCTAGAGTCCCTTCCTACGCATTTTCTAAAAAGCATCTACATATTTTAGAAAGAAAAACAGCTCTATAACTGCCCCAGAGTACTGTACTGTTACTACAGTACAGTAGTCTGGGGTTTACTGTAGAGATGTAGAACTTTCCAGTCATAGAGTCGGCTGATGCGTTTTCTAAGGCGCTTTTTCTAGAAGCCACCATAATCAAACCATTCAATTGCTACTTTGGTACCATTTTTGAAAGATTCCCAATTAAATATTTGTTCTTTTGACCGTCCTCCAAAGCTCACAACAATGTCTCCCCGTTGACTGCCAGTATCGCGTCGCCGACAAAGAGTTCTCCAGTTTGATCCGCGGCCATTCCTTTGAAGATTTTGCTAAAAAAAGTGTTGATATTTTGCAAAAAAGAAGACACGATTTACCTAATGATAATTGCCATATTATTATCCCGTCCTCCTTTAATACTGATCCCTAAACCATTCCCGTCATACTTCACGACTCTCACTGTGCGCTTCTCCGACTCGAAATCGCTTCCATGATCGCCTTCGATTGCCTAGAAATTGCTGTGCTTGCCTTCTATGCCTTCTATTGCCTTCTAGACTGTAAGACAGACTCCGTTAAAGTCAGTTTGGCTTCTAGTAGACCTAAAGCCGCAAACGATAAGGCAAAAAAGTAAAAATCAAAAATTTTGATGAAAATCGAAAATCTGAATTCTAAAAATTCTAGTGTGATATCCAGATAGAAGAAAAAACGAAAATTGAAACCAAATTGCTCTTGCCAATTTTCCAGAATCATCGCGAACTCTTGGCAGCCCACTCTCTGCAATCTATAACGACAGTTATAAAGAGCTCAAGAGGTTAACACAAAGCTTTGACTTTGTCTGGCTTATGCCCAACTTTGTCTGGCCTAGCCCTGGCCGCCCTTGGCTAAATATTGTTTTGGAACTAATCTGAAGTATGAAGTTCCCTTTCGGATCAATTGATGTCTAGATTTACCTGTAACGTAATCGCTGTCGGATCGAGTGTTGCCAATAAACGATGCCAATCCCCGTGCACGAGCACATCGATTAAACCACTGCGCAACGAGGCCATCGTTTTTAACGTTTCGATATCAGCTTCATTGTTAGAATCGAATAAAAGCTAAATAAACTGTTTAGATATGAAAGAACTTTGACATTACAGTAGAAATACAAAGTCAGGAAAGTGAGTGATTTGATCTGGAGTAAAGGCTTGCAAGGCAAGTCAAGGCTTGGCTTGCAAGGCAGTAAAGGCTTGGCTTGAAAGGCAAGTCAAGGCTTGGCTTGAAAGGCAAGTAAAGGCTTGCAATCATATGGTAGGATATGGTAACTTTTCAAGGCTTAGGCAAGGCAAGGCAAGCCCTGGTATTAGTTAAGAAAACGGTAGCTTATCCAAGCTTGTAGCTATGAAAGCTATAGGCTTAGACTTAGGCCTTCCAATTCAAGCTCTGGCCTGGATGGGCCTTTGAATCCAAGCTCTGGCCTGGATGGGCCTTTGAATCGTGCTGAGGGTTTCCAGAAACAGAACTTTGAATCTCTCAAACATAGCTTCGTTTTGGTTTTAAACTAAACAATAAAAAATCTAGTGTAAACACGAGTCTAAATTTCATAAAAAAGAAGAGAGTATGAAGATTTGTTTCGATTGCGGCGAGTTAGGCTCAAGAAAAAATCGTTTGCGGGTGTCGAATAGACTGTATTCCTTTCAAAATGTATAGAAGATCCTTTCAAATAGAAGATCCTCTCGATGCTTAATTAATTGCTTAAAACCTGGCTTGATCAAGATCTGGATGCCTTTACTTGCCTTGGAAGCCTTTACTGCCTTGGAAGCCTTTACTTGCCTTGGAAGCCTTTACTTGCCTTGGAAGCCTTTACTTGCCTTGGAAGCCTTTACTTGCCTTGGAAGCCTTTACTTGCCTTGGAAGCCTTTACTTGCCTTGGAAGCCTTTACTTGCCTTGGAAGCCTTTACTTGCCTTGGAAGCCTTTACTTGCCTTGGAAGCCTTTACTTGCCTTGGAAGCCTTTACTTGCCTTGGAAGCCTTTACTTGCCTTGGAAGCCTTTACTTGCCTTGGAAGCCTTTACTGCCTTGGAAGCCTCTCAAATCAAATCTTTCAAATCATGTTTTCTAAAGAGCGCTCTTTTTAAAGCTTTTTTAGCTTTAAAGCTTTAAAGCTTAGCTTTTTTACGTTGCCTTTTTTCTTTTCATTATTTTTTTCTGCGTTTCTGAACGTTCGTTTTTTTTCTATTCCAATTATTTCAACTAAAACTGTATAGTTTAAACAAATTAAACAAAAAAAACAAACAAATATTTATTTTTCGAAGCAACCTATGGAAAAATATGGTCAACTTTTACTCATTTGCTATGCTATGCTATGCTTGTCTATAGTCCAAAATAGTCTATAGTCTAAAATAGTCTATAGTCTAAAATATCAAAGCTATTCATGAAAAAAGATAGAATAAAACAATATTTAGAGACTTCTATTTTAAGTTTGACAAAGATAAATAATGCCTTTAAGCTCTATGCCTTTAAGCTAAGGTTGTTTTTTTTTTGCTGCACACTTTTCGAAAACATGATTTGAGAAAAAGGAGCACTGTAGAAGGCTGTAGAAGGAGATTTTACGATGCCGCATTGGATACAGTTCTTTAAAAGTTCCTCTAAAGGATTATTGTAGAATTTTGATGTTAAAGAGATCTATGAATTGCTTAACAATCAAATGATGAATCAAAAAGAATGAAACGATACAAATTTTTAAGTGAAAAGACGAGCGCGCACCCTAGTCACTAATCAGAGGCTTAACACTTTTAAAATCCTTAAAATCGAACGTGGCTGCGCAGCTCAACTCGCCGAAAAGCGCAAAACGCTCAACAAAACGACCAAAAATTTGCCGCACTGATAAAGAAATTGGGCATAATTATAGATGACGCCAAAAAGATGCCATCAAATTTAAAGACACCGATGGCTTCAAGTTGCCTTCTAAGCTAAAGACACCAATGGAATTCTTGAGCATGAGAAACATCGAATCGCAAATAAACGCATCCGCTCACCAAATGTTCCGAGTCTGGGGCTCGCATTTCGTTGCCTATTCCCCCGGCCTCATTCTTGTTCTTTTCTTTCGCCTACTCGGTCCTCTATGTGTCTATCCATTTCCCCCTCCACGGCCCATCAGCTGTAAGGCCCAGGGCGGGGTCTTTTGGGCCCTTTCCCCTTTCTCTTGCCTCTCTCTGAAATCTCTCATTCTCTCACAATCCAATGTCAAGCTTTATGTCTATCGAGTTTCTCTAGATTAGAGGAATTTCGAGTCGAAAATTTGCAAGATTGTGAAAAATCATGTATTTTATGGTACACTGAAAAGTGGCTGAAAAGGGTTTGAGCAATTTATCAGTAAATATATATATTCAAAACTAAGATTCTGTTATGACAAAGAGTGTTTTATTTTTTTTCTGGCTCTGGTCTTTTTTTTGCAAATCGCACATTTTGTATGCAAATGAGCCTGGCAGGATGACAGGCCCCGCCCACTCAGCCCAAAATCTATCAAGCATTCCGAAAAATCTGAAAAATTCACTTATTTATCTTCCACAGGAACAACTATGGGTCATCGATCACCCCAGAAAACGTGAAAAAACCAAAATTTAGGTCCCCCCCAACTTTCTTAGTACCAACAGGGGCAGTAAATAATTCAAATAGAGATAAGGGAGTTCTACATCACAGACTTTTTGATTTTCAACTTCTCGATCTCACTTATTGCTCTTCTTCTCTTGAAATAACCCCAAATTGTGCTCGGGAAACGTGCACGGGAAACGATCAATAATAAACACTTGTGAAATGAAAGAACGCTATTTTTCCCAGTTCAGTCACATAATTTGAGTACATACATAAAACATACATAAATAAACCACATACATAAAGCGTTTACCACAAGAATGTTCTATAGCTAAAAGTTAATTGCAACTAGGAACACAATAGCCACATAAATTATAAAGGTATTACTTCCCGACAATTGATTCGGGTGTATCTTTCTCCAGTTGCTTTCCTAGATATTCCCAGTTGTGGACCATTAATTTTTGAATTGCAAGAAGAGCGTGATATTGAACGTTTGGATCTTCAGCCGCTAATAATTTCATCACCGCTGATTTCCCGTTATTTTCCTCTACGAACCTAAAATTCAATAGTGCTATTTGCTTCATAAAAAGCTACGCTTTTCCACGCGGATAATATCGGACATATTCTCCAATGTCGTGGGCGGCCACACAAAGTGTTAATGGATCGGGCGAATCCAACAACCGTATCAACATCCTAAAAAGATTTAGTGATTCCAATAACAACCGACAAAAGCACTTAATCATATCGAATCGCTTTTCGTTAAACTTCTCTGCGTTCTCACGCCAAAATCTCTCTGATTTGTGAACGGGTGACCATTGAAGACGACCAGATTTCACCTAGAATATTGTATTTGAGGACGGACTTTAGCTGTCTCCCAAATATACTAGCTATAATTTTTAAAAATATAACAATAAACAGCTTACCTCACTAACATATTCATCAAATGACGAGAGATCTTGAACCGAAAGATAAAGTTTTTCATTGAGAAACTTTATGTCTTCCTAAATATCGTTAACACAATTTTATAAACGACAAACCTCTAAATCCGGATCGTCGAATTTTTTAGCATCCAAGAGCTTCAATGTTTTTAGTGTTTTGCATTGAACCATTTGCAAAGCGGCTTCTCGAACAATTTCCTTTTCTTCAGCTTTCTCGAGAATATTTCTGAATGTCGCCAGAATAATTCGGATGACCTAAAGCAACATTTACAGTCTTGATCAAAAAGTATACCTTTTCTTTTGAGGTTTCAGCAAGTATGTCGCCAAGAACGGAAATAATTCCGAGTGATGGAGCTCGTCTTGCAATTTTGACGTTGAAGGTTAGACACCAAATCGCGAAGATTAATTGATATTGTAACTAAACGCAATGTAAGAACAATCACTATTTACTAGATACTTAAGAACTATTCATTTATGTTTTTGCTAACTCAAAAGTACGGTTAAACATCAACGTTAAACTTTTTCTTCATAGTAAAATCGCATTTTAGCCGTTTTTTTTGTAACGAGAAATACCTGAAAGTTTGTTTTTTCATTCAGTGCAGTCATCAAAGCTTGCACACCTCCTTGTTGAACAAACGGGGTGCGATATTGATCGATTCTCAACATCATTTGTAAACAACGAGCCGTCGTGTTCATATATTCGTTATCCTAAAATTTTAAAAACTATGATACAGGAAGATGCTCACCTGTTGATTTTTAAGTTGATCCTGCAAGAAAGCGAAGTAAGAGTTAAGGTCGTCCTCATCCATCAAAGCGCTTCCATAACAAGCAAGCTTGGCAATAATTGAACTCATCTATGAAAAGAATAATTTACTCAAAAGAAAAAGCATACTTGATTTACAATGAAGTTATCTTTATGTTGAAGTATTTGTGTAAACCATCGCCACGATGTTTTCTTCTGACGGCGTGCAGCATCATGGAAAATTTCCGCTCTTTCCTTGTCTTCCTATAATAAAAACAAACAGCATCTTTAATACTTAAGGAATTTATCGTAAAAACGTAAAAATATAGCTGAAAGCTATTCTACGTTCCCTAGTGTGTTTCAAATAGATATATCGTAAAAGCTCTAATAAGAGCCTATTTTCACCGCCAAAGTGGCAAAAAAACAGATTTTTCATCATTTTTTTTTTCTAAGCGCTAGTTAATGCTAAAAATATGTGTTATATCTCAAAAAAATCACCCATCCTCTCTACTTTAATTAGATACCCAAGCGCGCAGAAAATGACGTACTGGTGCTGAGATATGAGCGTTTGTTTGAGAGTAAACTTAGATAGCACGCTCCTATAGGGGGTGCTTCTATTAGAGCTTTTACGGTATATAGAGTCACTTTAATGGTCTATCAACTACAAAAAATACCTGTAGCATATCGTCAAGTAAAGCGAGCACATAGCGTACGTTTTGCTCCTTTGCCATATTGTTGATCAGACTAACGAAAGTTCTCGCTGCTTGTCCATTTTCATTGTTAGCTTCAAGAACAGCGTCCCGTTCTGCTTTGTTCTGAAAAGAAAGCTGTTAAAGATTGAAGTCGAATTAATTTCATGGAAATTCTGTTATAAATGTCGGTGATTTGATGTACGGCCTTTTCTTTTCAAAATTATTGAGTTTATTTATTATACAGGATCAGACAAGGTCTGCAATGAATACTGATATTTTTACTGAATCCTGAATACTGATATACTGATATTTTTCTCAAACAAACTAATTACCTTTGCTGCTTCATAGGCCGTTATAAAGTTGTAGTCATCTTGCAGGATCATCTGAGATCCCCAATTCGGTTTGTTAGTGCGAGCCTAAAGATTACGATTAGCTGATAACATAAACTCTTCCCCAAACCTCTTGAGCCTCGATTTGAAGCCGCGAAGTAGCATTGATTATAGTTGTCGGAGTTGCATGACTTGCCGCATTCGCCATTCTAAAGACAAAACATAAACCACTGTTGCTGTTTATTTTGCAATATCAAATCCAAAATGAGCACAAATTTTCTAGTTAGGTATTAGCCATTGTAGCTTGCAAGCCACATAGTCAGAGGAAAAATTTCGAGCGTATTCCCAAGTAAAACAAAAAGTAACCTTGTTTTAGATTCAAATGAAACGCCTGAAGCACAACTAGATGCACGCGAACCAACGATCACCGATCCATCTAAAATGGGAGCGTCGTAAGAGGTCAAATACTAAATAAAAGCCGTCTTAATTCGCCTATTAGGCTACTAGGTAACTATATTTTAACAGGGGCTGTTAACTATATTTTATTATTATTGCCTTATTGCCCAACAATTAAAAAGCTAAAGAATAAAAAGCATTTACAGACCTCGTTGAACTTTTCGATCGCCCTTCATCTTTGTACAGAAATTGCGTAGACAGCAAGAAGGCAGTAAGGAAATGCTCATACACCCTAAAATATTACTTAGAAAACCGGGGACCCAAATAATAATAAGAAATAAGAAAAAAGAAGACAATAGACATCGAAAGTAACGAGGATTGGGTACGCTACTCAGGCCGTCCAATAGAAATCTTTAACTGAAATAATGGTGATAAGGAGTGCAGTTTGAATAATGAAACTAATTCTTTTGGCTCGTTAATTCACGCAAAAGCTGAACCTCCTTTTCGTAGTACCGTATTTACTCTAATAGAAGAGCAGTCTCCAATAGAAGAAACACAACTAATAAAATGCACTAATTTGCCCGTGCTCCCCCTTCTTAAGTTTCTTGGAAAATGGAGAGCATGAGGAGAATGCAAAGGTGGAACCGGAAAAAGATCCAAACCTTGAGTCAAGACACGAATCTGTAAATAATTACGATCAGGAGCTGGACAAAAAGGGAAGAAAGCGAAAAGTATATACGATCGATTTCAAGCTGAAGAGCTGAAGGCAATCGAGTATGCCAAGAAGATTTCAAGAGACGATGCGAGCAAGAAGTTTCGAGTGAACCAAGCCATGATTCAAAAATGGATATCACAAGAAGGGACAAGAAGGGAAAATCGTTGAAAAGAGTAAAAGACGGAGGGGGAAATCTGACGGACAAGCAGCAGCCAGCTCAATGGCTGAAAGCGAGACTGATTCAAGAGAAAACGAAAAATTTGACATTAAATTTGGCAAAACGACATCAAACTCAACTCTTCAAAGCAGAAACGACGAAATTGACCTGGGTGAAGACGAGGAAAACAAGGACTACGAGAGTAATGTCTCAATTGAAGTCGGCGACTCTAACGGCAATGAAATCGAGGACAGTATTTTTTGATGATTCATGATTTGTGTTACCTCATTGTCAATTTATTGGTATTTGTACTTTAAATAAATTGACTTTAGAAAGATTGCTTTCGTTTTTTAAGTTATTTTTTAGTTACTTCTAGTTAAAAAAAGTTATTTTTTAAGTTAAAAAGTTAATCCAACAGAGCAAATAATTTTAAGAAATTGGCGGAGCCCCGCCATTTATTTCATTGATCTTGTAAAGTTTTTGAAAAATAGAAGAAACTTTAAGAGGGGGTTGAAAAATAGAAGAGCATGCTCTTCTATTAGAGTAAATACAGTAAGTTAAATTGTTTCCCATGTCATTATTTCGTATGGAAGCGCAAATTTCATAGCTTCTTCAACAACGAGGCAAAATCGGTGTAAAAATGCAACAAAGTCTAAAAGCTTGTTAGTTTCAATTACTAATTTTCCATTTGTGCGTTCTTAACTTCTTGTGGCTGCTAAAAAAATTGAAAACAACAAAAAAAAGATTTACTGCGTAAAAATAATCGCACTAACCCCAATAAGTATTCCACACCAAAAACAATTTTAAAGAAAAAATCTTGACGTTGAAACGGCTTCTCAAGTGTGCTGAAGAACTGTGTAGGCAAAGTTGGCGTCGGCGAACATCCAATTCGATTGAGGTGCTAGCCATTCTAGAACAAACATTGAAAGGAAATGGGATAGACATGGGCGGCGAGTCACTTTCTGTGTTTTAGCAAACGACTTTTGTTTTCTAAAGCGTGGATACAATGACATTTTGCACTTTAGAAAACAAGAGTCGTTTGCTAAAACGCAGAAAGTGACTTGCCGCCCATGTCTAAAATAGAAACAAACCAGAATAAAGACACTCTTCAAATCCGGCACGACGATTCTCATCATCATCTAAAATAAAGAATAAATGTTGCTATTTTAAAAAAATACCTAATAGACGAGCAATTAAACGGCGACAAGCATGCGTTGGCGAATCAGGCGGGAAATTTAGAGCAACATTCAATTTCGGTTCCTAAACAACACAATTTTCAGTTTCCCTAAAAAATGTGTGCAGACCTTTGGCCAATTTCCAACAATCATTGTGTAGAGTACAATTCCGACGGAATACCTGAATTTTTGGTACTTTGGTGGTTGGGAGGGGCCACTTTTATCCTGGCTCAGTTGGATCTAATGTTTTGAGTGGTTGTATTGATACCTTTTATCTACATATTCTAGGGTAATCAAATATGTTTTAACACCTCGGTGCAAGAATTAGTACTTGACCTAATACCTTAACTGACATAACTCCTTTAGAAACTTTTAGAGCATTTACAACATGTTTCAATTTTCATATTGCCGCTTTTATTTGATTTTCAAGTGTAAGCAGCTTTGAGGTAGCGTTTGGTGGCTAAAGTACATGAGATTAGGCTAGAATTGCTAGAATTGTCAAAAACTTGCTAAAATAGTCACCAATCTATTAAGCATATTTGATTACCCTACAATAAATAAAAGGTATCAATAAAACTACTCAAAACATTAGATCCAACTAAGCCAGGATAAAAGTGGCCCCTCCCAACCAAAAAAGTACCGAATCTTTAAACCTTTCTTGTTTTATCCGACAAATCCATACCAATCTGCTGCATAACCATCATAGGGCTGATATGTGACAACTTGAGGAGCCGAATAGGGACGCGTGCCGCAGAAAGAAGTCGATCTAAGACTCACTCTCATTTCAAACATCAACCAAAGAAATTTTACCTTTGTCCCTTCTCAAATTGTCGAGAAAAACCGAAATCGCCCAATTTAAGGTCGCCGTTTGCATCAAGAAAGATGTTCTCAAGCTTGATGTCCCTAGTATCGATTATTTATTGGAAATCATGGAAAAAAAAACCTGTGTATAACACCTCTCGCATGTAAATACTGCACTGCTTCGATGAGCTGCCTGAACAGCCGCGCTCCAGTCGGTGTTTCTAAAGGAGTTATGTCAGTTAAGGTATTAGGTCGAGTACTAATTCTTGCACCTAGGTGTTAAAACTTTCGTTTCTCGATGGATAATAAACCGATCTAGTTACAGTTTGCTCTCAGAAAACTCTGTTTTTTCTCTACAAAATGTTTTTTTAGAAATTAGGAAAAGCTTGCAGTTTTAGCTTTTCTACAGATGAGATTAGTGACCAAAAATGCGACATCGATAACGCAATTTGAACACTTTTTACCACAGAAACCAATTGTGATGTCAAAAGAAAAAAGATCGAGCGTAAAAAGTTAGACAGGTAACCAAAATTTCAGCTTGTTTCGTTCAGCCGTTTTTGTTTTACATCTGATTACAGAATTTTATGAGAAATAAGGATTTCCGCTTGAAATTTCTTCTAAACGGGCCGAAACTTGCTAAAGAAATGAGTAGAAATAGTCAATCAACATTTGTGATTTGCGCAAACCGTAAGCTGAGCGGGAATTCATCGAGAAAAGAAAGTTTTAACAAGAGGCTTAGTACTCGACCTAATATAATTATTACCTTTAAAATTACCTTTAATATTTCCTTCCGTGAGAATCATTTGCAAAAGTGTCCCGCGAGCACAATATTCCGAAACAATCACCTAAGCCAAAGTTTTATGGAAAAATCAAAGCAAATTTACGATTTTTGATGGCGAAGAAGAGTTGATTAACAAACATTTGAGAAGATGAGGATGTCTAACCTAAAAATAAAATGATGAAGTAAAATAAAGTTAACCAAATACCTTTCTAGTGACGTCTAGCTCTCGAGTCAGAAATTTTTCAGCAACGTGTTGTGGTAAAGCTTTGCGATTGATAATTTTTATAGCAACAATACTACGAAAACTGAAAGAAAAAAGTAGCAATCATTCTTCGGGAGTTGGTCAAAATAGCATCACGGCAAAAATAGCCGGACTTTTACGGTTAACGACGGGGGTAGCGATGCGGGGGACAAGTTTTTGACCAACTTGCAGCCCGATTTTATATAAGTCATGTTAATAACTTTTGATAAAACAAATAGTTTCTGAAAGCTGACGTTCTAAGTTATCTAAAGCTGCTCGTTATCTAAAGCTTTGCTAAAGCTTGCTCGTTATCTAAAGCTTTGCTAAAGCTGCTCGTTATCTAAAGCTTTGCTAAAGCTGCTCGTTATCTAAAGCTTTGCTAAAGCTTGCTCGTTATCTAAAGCTTATTAAAACTTCCTGCTCTGACAAGTTTAAGATGCTTAAAAATAAGCTTCAAGTTGGCGAAAAAAATGGCTCCCGCCGTTAACCGTAAAGATCCAATAGGCCCTCCGCGGTTAAGTTTCTATGTGTTTCTTATTCTTATCGAATGCAGAATAAAATTATCTACATTTTGCATACTTTGAGATCACTTAAAATAGAATTGGTGTCGAGAAAAGCTCAATTCATCTCTTTTTGAGTCCTTCTTTTTTTTTTTAAATTCTCTCATCCCAGATTTGTCCTAAACGGTTTCAAAAAATTCAGCAGATAGCCAATTTTTTTTTCGACATCCAATGAAAATAAGAAACACAAATAAACTTAATCTCAAACGCATTATTTTGGGCGGCGCTTTTTTGACCAGTTCCCCCATTTCCCAAACAAACCGTTGAGAGTTTGCACGAAAAACGAGAGAATGATTTGTTGCAAAAATTGGTGGATCGTTTAAATCGGCATCAAGATAGGTTCGTAGGCTAAAGAGATGAAATATTGTTGTAAAAAGCTTAATGACAAACCTTGGAATGAGACATTCAGTCGACGGGGATATCGTTATTTGCATGACAACTTTTATAGGAACGCACGTAGAAATAATGAAAAAGTTTGCGAAGGCGAAAAAGATGGCTAAATCGAATTGAACTGGTAATCGATCTTTCGTATGCAAATTTGTAATTTATTCAAAATTTATTTTCTCTCCACATGCAGTGTATTCTTTTTGTCGCCATTTCATATTTTGAAAAAGTTTGTGATCTTTCCCAGTTTCGTTTCTTTTCCAAGTTTCCGGGTTTTCTCGAAGCCACGCTTGGAACACCTTTTTTGCTTCTTAATTTGTGGTCTTTTTAGGTCTAACTTGAACATACAGGGAAAACTAAGTTGTTGTTGCAGGTTTTTTACAATAAAATGTAGTCTTTCCTTTACAAAC
This sequence comes from Mesorhabditis belari, assembly GCA_958450365.1. Lineage (NCBI taxonomy): Eukaryota > Metazoa > Nematoda > Chromadorea > Rhabditida > Rhabditidae > Mesorhabditis > Mesorhabditis belari. The sequence continues at coordinate 1,332,299 of CAUEEP010000921.1, forward strand.
CGTGTTTTCAGATCTTGAAAACTAAGAGAGCTATCGGCAAACGGCTTTCACTCTTGAAATCAGAATTATTAAATTAGTAGATACAAAGTTTAAACTTTTTGAATGCAGCTTGATTTTACTTTTTTTAAAATAAATGACAAATCCCGTAAGTTAAGGTCGTCGGAAAATCTAATCTTTCTGGAAAATTTTGATTCATGTTAATTATTGTAAGTATAAGTTAATATCCGATACTGTAGTTTTAATCATAAGTTTTCTTTGATCTTTTAGAGACTCCTGGTTTTGTCCCAAATTGCCACGCATCTTGGCTTTCAGCTACTTTGAGTGCTAGTCTTTTAGCTTTAATAGTTGTAATGGATTTATCATTAAGAAAATAAAACAAAAATTTATCAGATAACAATAACAATTCAGAAGCGAAGCTTTGTGAAGAACCATCTGTAATTTAAATAATTAAAGGAGAAAACAAGATAAAGTGTAACCTGTTCTTTCCAGTCTTGTATCGTTCTTCGAATTTCGCTTTTGCTTCAAGCGACGCTCGTCTCTTCTTCCCGGGCTCCTTTAATGCCTCCTTGTTGATGTTAGCCTTCTCGAATGTGACATCCAAAGTGTATCGTGTAGGCAACAAATGCGAATAGGAGACGACTTTCAGGAAGGGCTTCAGCTTGTTTCTCGATTCCTGCTTCTTCTTGCCCATACGAGTGGTGATCTAAAAAACAATTTATGACGTCTTCAGCATAGTTGGCTTTGAATTTTATTGCAAAATCTTTTATCTAAATATGAACTTCCATTTTCAAAATTTAGAACTTTAAAAGCTAGTCAAAATCGTTGACATTCTACCCAAACAAAAACTTTTATTACTGAAGGTTCAAATTTGAACCAGCAATCACTTGTTTAGTTTCATATCCACATTAAAAGCTAGATCATAGAAAGATTCTTACGACAACAACAATAAAAGCAAGCACCTGCTTCGGATACTTGTTGACTCCAGCGATGAGCGCGTGTGGGTATGCCCGTTCAGTTGAGCCCTCGTCGTAAGTCTTGACAACAACGGCCTTTCTTCCAGCGTAACGGCCCCTCAGAACGAGGACCACTTTTCCAGACTTCATAATTTTGCCCATTGTTGTGTACCTGTAAATAAGAAAATTAGACAATAAAGACCCATTAAAGTTAGAAGAGAATGATAGTTCAAAAACGATAATTGCTCACATTTAGATCAAAGTCAAAGAAAAAACAAAAGCATTCAAACGTAAGTGTCAACTCGTCCAAGTTTCTCCTTGTTCTCTTGTTGAAATGTTTCTTAGATAGCAATTCTGTTGTTATTGATGATGTTTTGCTCTTGGAATGATTCATATACATCTGCTAGAGCTCTCGACGTTCTGATATGTGCAGAGCCGATGTCCCCATAGTCGACTTGTTTATCACGTGTCTTCTTGTCAAGTAAAAGGGTTTCTCCAGTTCTTGTAATTGAACGGCTGACAACGGCTCCCATTCTCTTCGTTCTTCCTGACACTGACGAGGCATAAACGAGTTCATCGATGTATTCTTGTTCTCTACAAGTAGGCGAGGCGATCCATAATATCTTCCCACCGACGACATCCTTGACCAATGTCGAGTCCAGTCTCGGACAATCGCATACACACAACTAAAACCATTGATACAAAATGTAACTGAAGAAACAATTTACCACTTTGAGCACCCAGATCGTTTGAAAGTGTCGCGTTTTTCTTCCCCAATCTTTTCCAGCTCACCCATGGCTGACTAGAATACGGCGTTAATGGTTTGTCCGCGGAAGTAAGCAGCTCAGACATCCACAAGCTCGTTTGACAACAATATCGACTTTGTTGAAAAGTAAGAGATTTTGCTTGGCTGGATCCACTTCTTCCACGTAATCTGTTGTCTTTGATAGGAAAAAATAGCGAATTCACTGCATCGACAATCTAATACACAATAAAATTAAGACAACAAAAGAATGTCGACCTGCTCTACAACGTCGCTTTTCAATATAGTTCTTTCTACGTCTCAAGTTTCGCATCTCTTGCTCGAAAAATAACTGTCTAAATAGAGTTTGCCTGTGATAATGAAACTAACAAACCTCAGCTCGTTGACAGTTAAACCATTCATCCTGAAGTACTTTCGGCTTCTCAATCATCGCGGCTTCATCGTTCGGCTCCATCGCGCGTTCTGTATTTCGTTGCTAAATAAACGTTTGAAATACTAAAAAAAATAGCAATTGACCCCCAAAGGAAAGTTAAGCAAATGTATAAACAGCGTTAGAAACTAAACAACATACCTTATCCAACATAGCCGCATTCTCCACATCGCTTGTAAATTTCGACTTCTGATGGACCTTTGATTCCGTCAACGCTCGTTTTTTTCCTAGTGAGCGATTCACTTCTGTCGGCTTTTTGTTGGACTTCGTTTGGCTATCCTTAATCAAAAACGTTATCATCAATTGCAAATAAACTAGTAAATTTAAACAAAAGAGGGAAATGAGAAAGGTTTAGGGATTCATTAGTGGTGGGGGCGCGTTAGGGGTCTTGTTGCTAAGAGTTGCTGAGGCTGTCCGAGCAAGAATGAAACAGTGAACTACTGCAATATAGTTTGCCAAATAATCAACGGGCGTTAAAGTTACAAAGCTGCAACAAAAAATGTTGCGGGACGAACGGGGAAAGAGAAATGAGCAAAGAGAAATTTGTGCGTTGACAAATTACGACAGAACTTTTTAGAATTTCAGCTTTTCAACTGAATATCTGTACTTGTTAAAAATTTTGGTATAAACCTTTCAAAGTTTTCTGGCTGCTTTTTGTTTCGCGTTCAAAACTTCACATTTTTATTTTTGCAACGTACTCGCGGGCAATGGGAATATTTCTACTTGTTCAATATATGGAAATTAGACTAAATATGCTTATAAAAGCTTTTAGGTAGGTTATTGCTGATGTCATGAGGCAAGGCTTCAATATTACGGACCTTAAAAAATTTTAATGGAAAGGTAAGGGATTTTGTTACTACCACAATAACTTTTTTAGGTTTTTGTTGAAGAGAACAGTTTTGTTTCTGCAGAACGTCGAATTAGATAGTCGGATGCAAAAAGCTATAATGGTTTGGATCTAAACAACCACGAAACAAAGGGGAAAAGGGATAGTGCGTACGTTTCTGAGGCATTCCTTTTGCTTGTCTGCTCATAGAATTGAACTTGAACTTCATTCCGCTCTCCCCTTCATAAAAATGTAATAAAATCTGTGCCTTTTTGTCAAAACAAATTGGATGGGCTAATTTTCAGCAGTAAAACGATCATAAGAAATGTTTCAAAATGTTTCAAAATCGTTTAGCAACTTTTTTAAAGCCGGATACGTTAGCTTTTCATTAAAAAGGAAGTCAGGCACGGTAACTTTTTCTAAAGTTTGCTTTTTGGAGAACACTAACCAAAAGTTTTCGGAACCAGATTCGGATTTTCCACTCTCAAAAACTTTATAGAATGCAAAGTTATGGTGGTTTTTTTACCGTGAAGCGCGCTTTTCCGAAAACACTAAACGGAGAGGCCAATTTTCCTCAATGTGCTACAGTAACAGCATGAATTCATGATTTGAAATGTGTTTTCGAACATTCAAGTTTTTTCCTTTACAATAATTTTTAGCTTTTTTCTTGCAATAAAGAAGAAAAAGTGGTGCTATGGGAGTTTAGAGGGCGGGGCACTCAAAATTTGCATAATTACATCAATTTTTATTTAACTTCTCTATTTATTTAACAATTTTAACAAATTTTCGAGCGCTTTTTTTATTTTTTTGATTTACTTTACTTACTTTCTTTATTTAGTTACGGCGGGTGTCGCTGCAGCAAAAAGGTTAGAGTTAAAAGTGTTTAAGCTATTGAAAATTGCCACAATTGCCGCAATAGTTGTTTTGATTTTGATTGGGAAGATGTTGTTGTTAAAATAAATAGTAAAAATAGAGTGAAAATCAACAAAGTGTTGATGTTGATGTTGATGTTGATTGCAATTGCATTGCTGTGTTGATTTTGATGTTGATAATTGCAAATTGATGTAATTAAGCAAATTTTCAGTGCTCCCCTTAGCACCGAAAAAACTTTCTTCAACGATTGCTCAAATGTGATAGACCAACTCGTTTCGAGCTTAAGCCCAAAATGTCTTATCTGTAATTCGTTTTGTATTAGCGTTCTTTCCTTTCCTACTCTTTCCTTTCCTACTCTTTCCTTTCCTACTTTCCTTTCCTACACTCTGCATGTCTATCTGTTCTTTTCTCTCTTCATCCATCGGCTGTAAGGTCCAGGGGGGATGGACTAAAAGGGGTCCACCCGGGTGAAGTCCCTCCTTTTCTCGGATACTCCAACTTTTTCCTATATTTCTCTTTTTCCTATATTTCCCCTTTCTTTCCTCCCAATCTTCTCTTTTGTTCTTTTTTCAATATCGAACTCGTCTATATTTTTCTCTCAATTAATTTATATTTTGCTTCTCTTTAAATGAGCTATCTTTAAAGCTATCTTTATATTTTTTAACCTATAAATTTCTAGAACTAGATTCATTTGTAACTTCGGAAATTTGCGCTCTGAGTTCTGGTAGAGTTGCTTGATAGAGATTGGTAGAGTTGTTTCAAAGCCAAAAGTCATACAAAACGCTTGAAAGCTATGGCTTAGCTTAACTTGAGCTAAAGCCGAACAAGATTTCCTTCAATAGGCTTTGGATTGGCCTTAAAAAAGATCTAAACTTGGCAAAGTTTAAACTCAAGCTTTGAATCAAAATCATTCCTATAGAAATATCCCGAACCAGTTTTTTCTGATTCTGATAAAGCTAAATTGATTTGATCAAGTTCTGAACAAGCTAAATAACAAAAAAGCCAATCCCAGGCTTGCCACAAAGTTTTTGGAAGCTATTAACAGCAAAATAGAGCAGCTATTAGCAGCAAAATAGAGCAGCTATTAGCAAAATATTTTGATGCAGTAGAAATCTGGTGTTTTTTTGTTCTAAAAAGATAAGACCCAAGACACAGAGTACAGAGCTGGCCCAGGACAGAGCTGGCCCAGGACAGAGCTGGCCCAGGACAGAGCTGGCCCAGGACAGAGCTGGCCCAGGACAGAGCTGGCCCAGGACAGAGCTGGCCCAGGACAGAGCTGGCCCAGGACAGAGCTGGCCCAGGACAGAGCTGGCCCAGGACAGAGCTGGCCCAGGACAGAGCTGGCCCAGGACAGAGCTGGCCCAGGACAGAGCTGGCCCAGGACAGAGCTGGCCCAGGACAGAGCTGGCCCAGGACAGAGCTGGCCCAGGACAGAGCTGGCCCAGGACAGCTGGCCCAGGACAGAGCTGGCCCAGGGCCCAGGAAAGGTGTTAATTTGAAAGTTTTCTAAAAGACAATTTGAAAATTCTATCAATAGATCAATTCTATCGATAATTTAAAACATTTTCAATTTCAGCTAAGGTTAACTATTGTAATTTATTGTCCAAATTTGGCATTTTTCCGAAGGCTTTGCACTCCAAGTGGAATCAATTCCAATAGCTCAAAAAGTCCATTGGTTTGTGCAATTAGATTTTGAAAAATTCGATGACCAGGACAGTTTACTAATTAAATTGGCTTTCTTCATTTCTAGAAATGAAGAAAGCCAACATTTCAACGAAGGTAAAGAGCTTATGAGGATCAGGATCCAGGAAGAAGCCAGCCTCAATCTTTTCTTCTCCCTTCTCCACCCCTTTTCCCCCCGCCTGTCCCAACCACGTGTCTCTTTGCCCATTTCTCGATCGACTTTTCCTTTTCCTTTTTCTTTTCAATCTTTTCTCATCCATCCATCCATCCATCCATTTCACTGCTTTTCTCTCGAAATCTTTTCGAGCTCTTTCTATCTAACTTCATGGTTGCAATGAACTTCTAGAGAATATTGGCTATTTTCTGCAAATGAAATATTGACTATTTTATAGAAATATTAACGATTTTAGATTCTGCCATTGTTGAAATTAATGATTTTATTGCTTTTTGATTGCTTTTTGATTGATTTTTGTTTTTTTTTTCTATTCAAATATTGCTAGCTTTGATTTGGATTTGAATTGGAATTCTTCGGTCATGATTTGGATTTGAATTCTTCGGCTATGATTTGGATTTGAACAAGTTGCTTATAGTTCAAGTTGTCTAAGCGAAATTGTCAGTTGTAAGAAAGATTCGAAATTGTCGTCCAATGAATACATTAAAGCATTAGAAAGATTCACTTATTAGATTTCGTTCTTTTATACATGAGAATGATCAATCTTTTTTTTGCCCGTTTTTTAGTGGTTTAGCAGGGGAAATATTCCTAATAAGCCTATTTTTTAAACAATTTCATCTCTTACAATTCTACAATTCTACAAAATAACAATTCTACAATTCTACAACTCTATAACGATCAAGTAGAAGTTTGAAATGCAGCGAATTTTCAATAGGAAAGCCTAGGATGAATATGAAACATTTTCTGATCAAAAGACAGAAAAAAACTGTCTACTATCAGTCGAATCAACGAACAGAACACAGGCGATGGTAGATAAGAGGACCGAGAGAGCTTTCTGCAAGTTCTACTCTCTGTCTGTTCCCATGGCTCATTGGGGGGTGACACTGCACCCGTCGCGTCACTCCCGCCCATCTCTCAATCAGTCTCACCCCTCCCTTCAATCGAACAGACACCCTCTTTTCATTCCAATCTTTTCCCTTTTCTTTGCTTTGTTTAAGAAATTCCCATCAACATTCACATCGTTTCTCTTCTTCTTCGATCTTTCCCGGGTTCAACAAGATCTTGTACAAGATTGTACAAGATTGTACAAGATTGTACAAGATTGTACAAGATTGTACAAGATTTGTACAAGATTTGTACATTGTACAAGATTTGTACATTGTACAAGATTCAAGAATAAATATCGTACAAGTGTTATCATTTTTTATCTATTTTAAGCAACTTTTGAATATTTTAGCTTTAATGGATACACAGAAAAGCGGTTTTGATTAGCTTAAACGATCAAATCATTAGATTTCTACGATTTTAAGCACAAAAATTTATCTACAAGCTTTTTTGATTTATTTCTATGCGGCCAGACCCAACCTCAACCTCAAGCTCAAGCTCAAGCTCAAGCTCAAGCTCAAGCTCAAGCTCAAGCTCAAGCTCAAGCTCAAGCTCAAGCTCAAGCTCAAGCTCAAGCTCAGGCCCATCTTGTGCAACTTTTGAATACTTGAAAGCGACAGGGTAATAACTAGAGTGTTTTCCTCTCAAGAAATAGTGCGAAATAGAAACGGGTGCATTGAATATGTTGAAACATTGAAGATGTTGCATTGAAACATTGAATACACTGAATTTGTTGCAAATTGTAGAAGATATTCAAGTTATTCAGTTGATTTCTACCGTAACCCGTTTCGTATTTCACATTATTTCTTGGGAGGAACAGTAATGAGGCCTGATTGGATAGATTCCCTCGAGTTTCATCCATTCATCGAGATTTTATTAGGTTGATGCAAAAGTCTTTTTCATTTTTTTCGTACTTCTTTTGAAAAATAACAAAGTCATCAATTAACCTATGGTTTGCTCTAAATGAAAAAGTGTTTATTGTTCAATTTCCCATCTTTTTAAGTCAATTTGGGTTCACTTTCAAGCAAATTCGAGAGTGAAAACGGGTTTTTCATAACAAATCTATAAAAACCTCTATAAAGAAATTGGCTGAATCAATTTCTCTGAAAATCTGAAAAAAATATCGAACTTTTTGTGCTCTATCTTTTATTTATTAACATCAAGATTGGTTTCCTTAGCTAAAGCGTCTAAAATGCATCATCGAGCCGTCGCCTTTTTTGACTACCCGACTTCAGGCTCTCAAAAAAATCTAGACATAACACATTTTAAACTCGTTTTAATGTCATTTTGCAGAAAAATAATTGGCCTTTCGAATGCAATAAACCGTTATTCAATTGGTGCATTTGTTACTTTTTAACGGAAGTACGAAAAAAATGTAAAAGACTTTTGCATCAACCTAATATTTTTATTCTGCAATCCTAAGTAATTAAACTTCAATTTTCACGCCTTTTGCTCAAATTTTTAGCCGATAGGTAAGGATTTCTACAAGCTATTTTTTTTATTTATTTCTATGCGGTCAGGCTCAAGCCCAAGCTCAGACCCATCTTGTGCAACTTTTGAATACTTGAAAGCGACAGAGTAATAACAATCGATCGGATAGGAATCTTGTCTCCTAGTCGGTTCCCGGCGACTAGAAAGAATGATTCTTTTTCGCATTATTATAAGTTTTTCCTTAACAACTTTTGGGTAATAGGGGTAATTGGGGATAAAGATTTATAATTCCGAACTTATAGAGATAGGGAACCAAATTTGTGGAGATAGGGAACCAAGTTTAAAGAGATAAGCAACCAAATTTATAGAGATAGGTTTCTCTATAAATTTGGTTTCTTATCTCTTTAAACTTGGCTCCCTATCTCAACAAATTTGGTTCCCTATCTCCACAAATTTGGTATCTCAACAAATAGGAACTATAAAGTAACCAAATAGGAACTATAAAGTAACCAAATAGGAACTATGGGTTGAGCATAATTATCCGACTTTTATAAATGATTTTATTTAACAAAAAAAAAAAAAGAAAATATTCTGAGCATATTCACCGCCTACACAACTATTGCCATTTGCTGGAAGACGTCGTTCCACGAGCGAAGAATAAACGATCTTTGGAGGCAATCCACGCTTAACATCGTCTACAAGCCCAAATCGTTGTAGATCTTATTTGTTTGCCAATTTTTGAGCGATCGATTGACGTGGTAGTCCGTTGGGGCTCCCAGTTCTTTGAGATCCGAAACGACTCTGCGGCAGACCACCCCTTTTCGAAGTGGTAGAGCATAATGGCGAAGATGAGATATCACGAATTTTTAAAAAAAAGAATAACCAAATAGGAACTATAAAGTAACCAAATAGGAACTATAAAGTAACCAAATAGGAACTATAAAGTAACCAAATAGGAACTATAAAGGATTCCCCCTTTTTATTGTAATTCATTATTCGTGTCGAATAAATCTACTTTTAAAATTCTTTTTGATTCAAAAGATGCGATCATTGTTTCTAGAATGAATGCTAGAATGTTCCTAGAATGAAAAGAAAGCTGTTGCTGTTTCAAAAACGAGTTATAATAATAATAATAATACTTTATTCAAACGATAAAGTGAAAGAAATCATAGAGAAATGCACAGTGATACTTAATCATACAATACATACTGAAATCAATAAGCCAATTACTTACGGCAAAGAGCCACTAGATCTAAAGCATCGATACGTTTCTTGAATATGAAAAGCGACTGAATTTCTCGTATGTCGTTCGGGAGCAAGTTCCATAATTCTCCGAGTTCTCCTAATTTCTAGCTTTTAACAGTTTCGTTTAGCCCTGTCGCGTTTAGCTTGAGGTCAAAAACTCAATTGCAATTTCTAAAATGTTAATAATTTTAGATAAAGCTAGACTTTTCTTGTCGAATTGCTAACGAATTGCTAACGAATTGCTAACACAATAGCTTTTCTCTCTTTATCCAATCAATTTATCCAATTAAAACTCACTAAACTCACTAATTTCCCCTTTCTTTTGTCAAATTCATCTCTTTTTACCGTTTTTTTCTTTTTTTTTTGACAGTTTTTCTGTATTTTTCTGTATTCTGATTGCTGAATTTTCTCTCTGATTGCTGAATTTTCAAAAATCTCTCTTTCCAGTCAGAAAATCTCCCATTTTAAGCCAATTCCTCGAATCTCCAATTCCCGAATCTCCAATTTCCCAATATTCTTTCAAATCACAGATCTTTTCCTTATCATCTTTTCCCATATCTGTATGTCAATCTTTCCAAAAACAAGCATTCGACTAAGAAAAATTACCAAAACTCAACAAATTCTTCGATTTTTCGACTTTAGACTAACTTTTTAGCAAGTTTTTCGATTCGTCTAATATATTTTTGTTATCAAAACTTGTATAAAAGAGATTTTGAAATACAAATTACACAAAAAACCTCTAAAACTTCTCAAAATTCTCAAAAAAACCTTTCAAAAAACAACTTTTGACTAAGAGAACATTTTTTTGTTCTATTATTTTCTGTTAAAAAGTGATGAGTGCTCCTTTTTCTCTCTCGAAAATTGACTTTTCCGGAAAAAGTGTCAGGTTTCCTCTCTCTTTTAGCCTCATCTTATCTCACCTGACCCTTAAAAAAAATCACAACGAGTGCCAAGAACAAAAATCGTTTCCGTTTTTCTCTTTTGAGTTCGGATTGTGTTCGAATTTCGATGTTCGAAAATCTTTTACTTGTTTGAATCTTTTACTTTGATATCTCTGCAAAGTACTTTGATACTTTGATAGCTTTAGTTTCATTGAAAGCAACTTTAACAGAACTAGTAATGGATCAAAGGCCAGACAGACATTCCAGGCCAGACAAAAACCTGACTACAGAACCTGACTACAGAGCCTGGCTTGCCTACAGGCCATAAAAGTTCTTGGTCCCGCCTGAAACCAGGCCTAAACCTGGCTTCTGGTCCTAGAGCCTGGTTAGGACGGTGGAACAGCTCTAGAACGCCAGGATTGTTTCAAAATCGAGCATTCTGATCGAACCAGGCAAGGAGCTAAGGCTAGGAGCTAAGGCTAGAAGCTAAGGCTAGGAGCTAAGGCTAGAAGCTAAGGCTAGAAGCTAAGGCTAGGAGCTAAGGCTAGGAGCTAAGGCTAGGAGCACAAAGTACATTTTCAAAAAAATTTTTGTTTTTCACAAATTCTTGTTCTATTTTAGAACGACCCTAGTACTAGGCCAGTTTTTTTAAAAAAGTTTCCGAGCAAAGCCAGGGAAGAATAAGGCAACAGAAGAGGCTAGAATCTGGCTTGAGCTTGCCTAGCCTGACCTGGCTTTGCTGAGACTTGGCCCACAAAACCTCTGGCTAGGCCTAAATCTCTTGCTAGGCCTTGGCTTCTGACCTGGCCAAGTCTAGTTTACAAGTCTCAAGAGCTATACTTTACTCTGTACTAATATAACCATCATTTTCTTTAAAAAATTTATTTGTTTGTGCTTCTGTTTGTGCTTTTATTCATCTGATTCCATTGTTTTCTTTATCGATTTTAAATAAAAAACAAATTCTATGCTTTTTGAACTGTTTTTCTGCAATTTCGAAACCAAAGAAGCAAAAAAAAACGGCAATTCAATGTTCCAATGCTCTTTTTCTCGTTTGAGTTTTCTTCTTTTGCGAAAGAATCACGAATTGAGTGCACCAGAAAGGTGTGTTTCGGACATGCACAAAGTACATGCACAACTCCAACAAACCCATTCTAACCGTTTCCCCAAAAAAGTCTAGTTTATCGAAGATTAATCAAATCTTTTCCATTGTCTGCCCCGGGGAGACTCCACTTCATCTTTTCTTTCCCTTGAATGAAAAAAAAAAACTTGAAAACCTCAACCTCATGAATGCCCAATTCATGAATGTTTGCCCCGTTCGAGTTGTTTGCAAAAAAAATTGTTAAAACAAATAGGTCAGAAGCTTCTTCTCAAGCCACTTGTCTTCAACTCAATCAGCTCTAGTTATTCTAATAAAATCGAATGAATATTTTCGCTAGAAAACTCTTGTAAACCATCTAGCTAAGAGTTGATTCATCGACCTTTTATACGCGAGGCAGGACGACCTTTTATACGCGCTCCGCCCCTTTTTTGAGGAAGAGGAAGAGCTCTCGGAAGAGGAGGAGCTCTCGGAAGAGGAGGAGCTTTCGGAAGAGTAGTGCCAGACCTATAAATGATTTTCCATGATTCTGATACAATTTAACAGGTGAATGCATGACTCGATGTGTCAAATTCTTGAAGCTGATATTAAATCAAAAATTGAATTAGTGCTAGATCTATTGGTAGCTCTGACTCATCAATACCAAACCAAAAAAGTTCAAGTATTGACTTCAAATCAGGTCTATTAGAAGATGCTGGGTCTGTTGGAAGATGAAGATGGTCTATTAGAAGCTTTATTAGAAGATGCTGGGTCTGTTAGAAGATGCTGGGTCTGTTAGAAGATGGAGATGGTCTATTAGAAGCTTTATTAGAAGATGCTGGGTCTGTTAGAAGATGCTGGGTCTGTTGGAAGATGAAGATGGTCTATTAGAAGCTTTATTAGAAGATGCTGGGTCTGTTAGAAGATGCTGGGGTCTGTTGGAAGATGAAGATGGTCTATTAGAAGCTTTATTACAAGATGCTGGGTCTGTTAGAAGATGAAGATGGTCTATTAGAGCTATTAGGAGCTGGTTGTTGGGTGGGTCTGTTGGAAGATGAAGATGGCCTATTAGAAGCTTTCAGGCTGGGTCTGTTAGAGATGGTGGTCTATTAGAAGCTTTATTAGGATGCTGGGTCTGTTAGAAGATGGAGATGGTCTATTAGAAGCTTTATTAGAAGATGCTGGGTTAATAACAGTACGAGAATCGCTTAGAAATAAATTTTGATCATTTAAAATTGAATTTTCTTTTTACAGCTGCAATCTTTTCTAGAACTCAACTCCATTGAATGCCCATTCAATTCATTTCTCCTTGTTTTTCCCGTCCGTTCAAGTTGTTCCCTGAATTTTGATCAAACAACCGCTTCATTTCCTTGCATTTTCCATGCTTTCTATTATTTCAAAAAGCTTTATTGCATATTTCTTTTCATTTTCATTCTCGTTCGTCATTCTTTTCCAATCTCTATGGAGATCTCTCTTAAAACCTTTTCGCCAAATTCCCTTTTCCCTTTCCCTTTTCCCTTTTCCCTTTTCTTGTTTTTCTTCTCAGCTAATCCTTGGTTACTCATTTGATTTTATTTAGTTTATTTTGTTTATTTCCATGTTTCACTTTCTCAATTCCAAATTTCAGGTTCTCTCGTTATTTTTTTGTTTCACGGGTACAATGGAGATGACAGGTTTTCGACATCAGGTTGGTTAATTGAAAAAAGACTGAATAAACGATCAACCAAATTAGCTAGAGCGAGAGCTAGCTAGATTCGATTTCTCAAATATAATCTTTATTCAAAGTTGCATTTCAAAGTCAAAGACTTACTCAATTTCAATTTAAAATCCATCTCCAGTTTAAAAGAGCATTGAAACAATCTTTTCTTGCAAAGCTAGAGTAGGCTAAAAAGAACGCTTGACTTCAAAGATCAAAAAGACATTAGATTACTGTTTTTTTTGGGTTTTTTGGGTTCCTTTCCTGGGGGTCTGGTGGGAGGTTCCTTAGATTCCTTGGGTTCCTTAGATTCCTTAGATTCCATAATTCCATAGATTCCTTAGATTCCTTAGATTCCCTAGATTCCTTGGGTTCCTTAGATTCCTTAGATTCCTTGGGTTCCTTAGATTCCTTAGATTCCTAGGGTTCCTTAGATTCCTTAGATTCCTTAGGGTTCCTTAGATTCCATAGATTCCTTAGATTCCTTGGGTTCCTTAGATTCCATAGGTTCCTTAGATTCCTTGGGTTCCTTAGATTCCTTAGATTCCATAGGGTTCCTTAGATTCCTTAGATTCCTAGGGTTCCTTAGATTCCTTAGATTCCTTGGGTTCCTTAGATTCCTTAGATTCCTAGGGTTCCTTAGATTCCTAGGGTTCCTTAGATTCCATGGGTTCCTTAGGTTCCTTAGATTCCATAATTCCTTAGATTCCTTAGATTCCATAGATTCCTTAGATTCCTTGGGTTCCTTAGGTTCCTTAGATTCCTTAGATTCCATGGGTTCCTTAGATTCCTTAGATTCCTTGGGTTCCTTAGATTCCATAGGTTCCTTAGATTCCTTGGGTTCCTTAGATTCCATAGGTTCCTTAGATTCCTTGGGTTCCTTAGATTCCATAGGTTCCTTAGATTCCTTGGGTTCCTTAGATTCCTTAGATTCCTTAGATTCCATGGGTTCCTTAGATTCCTTAGATTCCTTGGGTTCCTTAGATCCCATAGATTACATTAGATTACTGTATAGATTAACATAGAAATCCACAATTTTATCGCAATTTAGTCAGTTCCTTTGTCCATATGAACATCTCGAAACTCAAACAGCAATTCTTTGAGCAATTTCAACTAGCTTGGATAGCTTTAAATAGCTTTGAATAGCTTTGAATAGCTTTGAATAGCTTTAAATAGCTTTGAAAGGCTAACTATTATAGAAAAAGTAAAAGAGCTTGAGTTGAAAGCGTAAAAGATGTATTTGAAAAACGATGAAATTCAAGGTGGGCGGCCATTTTGGTCTCTTCGAGTGCACTGGCCATGTGGCAAAGCCAGTGAATGCGCGTGAAATGGCTTTCTATGAACTGCTCACCGACAACATTCGCACTTTCACACCAGCTTATTGTGGTCGGTTTTCTTAAAGATTAAAATCGATCAAGCTCAAGCTCAAGATCAAGCTCAAGCTCAAGCTCAAGCTCAAGATCAAGATCAAGATCAAGCTTAGGATCAGTTGTACAGCATCTGATTCATTTAGATTATCGTTGCCAATCTTTATTCTTAAATTATGCCTACTTTAGACTAGGCATTTCCTTTTGATGACAGAAAAAAACAAAATAAAAGATCTATTCTAACAATTTTGCATTGGAAATTGTTGGAAAGGAAACTCTTTGATTTCCAGGTCGTGTCTTGGTGTCGACGTCGATCTCGGAGAAGGGAGAGCTCACCCTGAGCACTCCATCAATGTTCGATTGCCATAAACGACTCCCGCACACTCCCCCATCCACATCGAGACCTAAAAAAATGCGATTTCGTCTCAAGAATGGAAAGGTTAGTGGGATTAAGGTGTTGAAGTGAAAGAAAAATGGGCAAGGTGCGGCCAAGGCCAAAGTCCAAAAAAAAAGGTGCGCAAATGTCCGGTTTTTGTCCGCAAATGTTTTTAGAAGTAAAAAGTAGAACCCTCAACCTTTTTTGCTTTTTGGTTTCCGGGTAATTGTCCTAACTAAGGAGCTATCCGTTACCTTAGTTTGTCAAGAGAAAGAGAGAAAGAAAGGGAGAAAGAAAGAGAGAAGAAAGAGAGAAGAAAGAGAGAAAGAAAGAGAGAAAGAAAGGAAGAAAGCTAACTCAGTTAACTTCTCCCAAATCAGCCGTCACCATATTTGATTTAAGATGCTTTTTCACTACGCAGCTTTAAGAATGGCTGAATTGGCTTCAATCGAGTCACTGAGTCGATTGAGGCCGACTAGATCATGAGCAAATTCCGTTCCGCACCTAATTCCATCCACCTTTATTTTCTCAGCAAGATCTTTGCCCAAATTTGATCAGCAAGACATTCTAGGTGATGGTCGATCTAGACAAAAACGAGAACACATTTGCCGGCGAATGTCAAGCGAAAGTTGTGCATCGATTGCTGAAAAATGGCCCATCATGGTTCATCTTGTTAGAGAATATTGTCGAGAATTTCGAGATGCCTTGCGTTTTGGATTTGAAAATGGGTAAGTATTTTGTATTTTGATAAATCTTTGACAACTTTTTGACAACTTTACAATTCAAACATCTAGAAGAGATCAAAGTAAAGTTTATTTCAGGTACAAGACAGCACGGAGACGATGCGCCGGCGCATAAAGTAGCGGCTCAGATGCGCAAATGCGCCGAGAGCACGTCAGCTCTTTTGGGAGTGAGTTTAGAAAGTTATACTGAAGATGCTAGCTTAAAGCTGCTAGCTTGAGCTTCAAACTGACACGGATTCTCGATCAGTACTTGTCATATCAACAAGTTAATGTTTGACAGCACACGTTTGACAGCACATCTTTGACAGTACACTTTGACTTTGACAGTACTTTGTACTTTGACACAAGTACTTTGACATCATCATTGAATTTTGCCTTGTTTGTAATCAATACTTTATTCATGTAAGCATGAAAAAGTGACAACGGAACATGTTTAATTGACAAAATGACACACAGGGGCCAGACGGCCTTCGTCCACCGGTGGACCGAATCGTCCCAGGGACCAGACGGCCTTTGTCCAGCAGTGGACCGAATCGTCCCAGGGGCCAGAGGCCTTCGTTCACCAGTGGACCGAATCGTCCCAGGGACCAGACGGCCTTCGTCCACCAGTGGAACGAATCGTCCCAGGGGCCAGACGGCCTTCGTCCACCTGTGGACCGAGTCGTCCCAGGGACCAGACGGCCTTCGTCCACCAGTGGACCGAGTCGTCCCAGGGCCCAGACGGCCTTCGTCCACCAGTGGACCGAATCGTCCCAGGGCCCAGACGGCCTTCGTCCACCAGTGGACCGAATCGTCCCAGGGGCCAGACGGCCTTCGTCCACCTGTGGACCGAGTCGTCCCAGGGGCCAGAGGCCTTTGTCCACCAGTGGATCGAATCGTCCCAGGGGCCAGACGGCCTTCGTCCACCAGTGGACCGAATCGTCCCAAGGGCCAGATGGCATTTGTCCACCAGTGGACCGAATCGTCCCGAACGTGTTAAGAATATGATGGGTAAAGCAGAGATCGTCTGGGTTCCTATTTTAGTTCTGATTTCAATCTAGTTTTAAATAATGAAGTTATTTTTAATATTTCTCCGCAAGAGTACCACAATTTTTCTTACATCAGCAATTTGGTGTTAAGTGATTTGAATTTGGAGTGAAATGAGATGAAATGACAATGAAATAACAATGAAATAACAATGAAATGACAACGATAACTGACAATGAAATGACAATGACATGAAATGAAATGAAATGACATGAAATGACATGAAATAACATGAAATAACAATAAAATGATAACGATAACTGATAATGAAATGAAATAACAATGAAATAACAATGAAATGAAATGAAATCACAATGAAATCACAATGAAATCACAATGAAATCACAATGGCAACTAACAATAAGTGCTCGAGAATCGTTTTATTTACAAATCTCTAGACGAAAGTTCTTTAAATCATTTATTTTAAATCATTTTTGATCATTTTTGATCATTTTTGATCATTTTACAACTGTAATTCAACTAAATAATATTATTTAAACTATTTAGTTGAAATAAAATGAGATTATTTCATCTTTGTATTCTCTAATCTTATTATTCTCTAAAATTTTCAGGTTCGAATCGTCGGCATGCAACTTTTTGACGGACCTTCTGGAGCGTTCAACTTTGTGAACAAACTAGAGGGTTGATTTTCAAGGAAAATCTTAAATCAAAAGAATTTTAGGCCGAAAAATCGATCAGCAACAATTCTATGACTATTTCTATCTCTATTTGAGAGCATGCGGGGAAAAGAGAGCGAAAATTCTGAAGAAACGCTTGGAAGCGATCAGAAATGTGTTGCTTGAGGCGGAAGGATTTAGGTGAATCTTGTTTTTTTGTAACTCTTAAAGGTTCAAGGTAACTCTTGAAGCTCAAGTCGATGGAGTCTTGATCACTGTCGAGTCAGTCTTGATGGCTGTTGAATCGAGTCATCAAGATTGACTGAATCAGTCTTGATCACTGTCGATCCAATCTTGATGGCTGTCGACTCCATCTTGATCACTGTCGAGTCAGTCTTGATCACTGTCCATTCAGTCTTGATCACTGTCCATTCAGTCTTGATCACTGTCGACTCAGTCTTGATCACTGTCGAGTCAGTCTTGATCACTGTCGAGTCAGTCTTGATCACTGTCAATCCAATCTTGATGATGCATATGACTGAATGCATGCAATCAATCTGGAATATCGTAATCAAAAACCCAAACTAATAGCTTAAAATATGGTTAGGCTCTCCTAGACAAAAATCTTCTCAAACTTGACTAAATACAGCTTTTCAGATTCTTTTCCTCGTCAATCCTCGTCGCATTTGATGCGATCGGTCGAGAGGATAACATCCGTGTTCAGATGATCGACTTCGCTCACTCAACTTTTCCCGGATTTTGTCAAGTGCGTGAAATCTAGTCAATGACAAAGGCAAAAAGTTTGCGATGCGATCGGTTTCCGGATAACTACCGAGTGTCCTTTGTGCTCATTCTAAACATACCCTTTCTACTCTAGCAATTCTTTTCCCAGCTCTTCCCTGCAAGAAAGCTGAGGAATTTGGTGCACCGGAAAGTGATTGTTTTCCGTTTTTGAGCACAAAGTACCGTAAACTTGCGTATCAAATAACTTCCATAAAATAGCTTTCATAAAATAAGCTATTAGGTTGGCAAGAAAGATTGTAGAAAAAGTTTGCAAGGTGATTTCTTAAAAACCAAAAAACTCGGGCCACATTCGGGCTTCAATCAAGGCCTACCATAGCCTTCAATCAAGGCCTACCATAGCCTTCAATCGAGGCCTACCATAGCCTTCAATCGAAGCCTACCATAGCCTTCAATGAAGGCCTACCATAACCTTCAATCAAGGCCTACCATAGCCTTCAATCGAGGCCTACCATAGCCTTCAATCGAAGCCTACCATAACCTTCAATCAAGGCCTACCATAGCCTTCAATCAAGGCCTACCATAGCCTTCAATCGAGGCCTACCATAGCCTTCAATCGAAGCTTACCATAGCCTTCAATCGAAGCCTACCATAGCCTTCAATCAAGGCCTACCATAGCCTTCAATCAAGGCCTACCATAGCCTTCAATCGAGGCCTACCATAGCCTTCAATCAAGGCCTACCATAGCCTTCAATCAAGGCCTACCATAGCCTTCAATCGAGGCCTACCATAGCCTTCAATCGAAGCCACAGCCACGTTTGAAAGCTTTTATCAAAGCTAAAGGAGTAGACATTGAGTAGTTTGTTTTGTTCTGTTCTTTAAAGTTGTTCTTTAAATACTTATTTAAGCTAAAATGTATGTTTATATAAAAAATTCTTTCTTGGTTTATTCTTTCTTGTTTTATCTGCCTAATTTGATTTGTTCGGGTAATTATGACGCGCTCTGTAAATGGAAAAAAATCAAAAGATCAACAAGTCAACAAGATCAACAAATGGCAACAAAATTTTCAGGACGCTTTGTATTATGGTGCCGACGATGGGTATCTACAGGGAGTGGAGACTCTAATTGCACAGGTGAGCATCAAATTTCCCATTGACAAGGGAAGGTCAACTGGATGTACTGTCCAAATGACATCAGCCATAGCCATCAGCCATAGCCATCAGCCATAGCCATCAGCCATAGCCATCAGCCATAGCCATCAGCCATAGCCATCAGCCATAGCCATCAGCCATAGCCATCAGCCATAGCCATCAGCCATTCGATGCAGAATTTCACGCTGAATCCGAATCTGCTTTCCGTTTCTGCTATGGAGCACTCTATTAAAAGTTAAACACGTTTAAAGGAGTTTCAAAAATCAAACCGCGACATTACACCCTCTTCCGCGAGCTCAGCAAATCGCCTTGCATCACTCACTCGTCACTGCGTAACTCACTACCACTCGGCCACCTCTGCAACTGCTGTGCTCGCGGAAGACGAGGGTGTAATGTCGCGGTTTGATTTTTGAAACTCCTTACAACTTTAAACGTGTATAACTTTTGATAGAGTGCTCCATAGCAGAAATGGAAAGCAGATTCGGATTCAGCGTGAAATTCTGCGTCGAATAGTCAGCACGTCGCACGAGCAGTCAGCACGAATAGTTTATGGCTCATGTCAGCACATCCAGTTGACCTTCCTTTGTGATTTATAGCAAATGGATATTAAGATTACTGTAAATACTGTAACAGTACCGCACTCCCATAATGACGGTGGGAGTGTTGCGTAGTCTAGCTTTGGACGCGTTTTTCTCGACACTCCTTTATGCTACAATGCGCGCTTAGGTATCAAAAAATAGTTGAAATTCAGGGCTATTTTTTGATACCAAAGACGCATTTTTTCAAAGTACAGGAGCTTTGAAAAATCAAGAAATACAAAGAAACTTTTGCGACTACGCGACTTTACGACTTTACTATCACAGTATTTACAGTAGATCTCATAATTTAACAACTAAATCTTCAAATTTCCCACTTAAATTCAGCTCGAATTCTTCTTGGAGTCTTTCCCGGAAACGCCCGAGAGTTGCGCGTCAAGATGAGGGGAAAAAAAAAAGACAAAACTTTAAAAAAAGACAAAAATCATTAAACGAAATATTCTAGTTTCTTTTCAAATTTATGTACGAATGTCCAAATTCCCGTACGAATCTTAAAAATCACTCAAAAACCTTAAAAAAAAGAAAGATCTTGATCATTTTTCATTTTCTAGAAAAAAAAACTAATCTCTAGGCACAAATATGAACTTTTTTCACCCTTTTCATTTTCTAGTCAATAATTTTATTGTATGCAAATCGTTAAAGACGTTAAAAACCCGTAAAAAAGACGTTAAAACCCAAAAAACACGGTTCGCTGGTCGATTTAACTGTGAAATGGGCTTTGTAAGAGGATCGAAGAAATAGAAATAGAAAAGTTAAAAGTTAAAAGTTACGGTAAAGAAAATGATTTGAAGTTACTGTAGAAGCTGTATAAACTGTAGAAACCATTGTTCACGAGTTCTAATACTTTAAAATTTGTTTTCACTTTCTTGAGCCCTTTACCGTAACTGTTTTACGTTTTACGGACCTGAGCACAATTGTATATTTCAAATTCACTCAAAAACTGATCACCCAGGATATTTGTCAGCTATTCATTTAGAATTCTTGTTTCCTCACCTTTTAGGCCTTCAAATTTAGCTCTCAAAATTGTGTGTTCGTGTGAAATTGATTAAATGTATTTATTCGCGTACTGTAAATAAATAAAAAACGAATTATGTTAATAAAAAAACTGAAGAAAAAGGTATAAACGAGAGTCAATACTCTCACCAAAAACGAAACCTTTTAAACGCGTTTATTTCTCTTTAACACAAAACACCCACACAAAAGCACATTTTAAGTCTTTGTCCTCGATTTTGTTGTCGTCGTTTCTGTGTACTTCCTTGCTCGACTGAGGTATTGATGCGCGAAACTCATCAAATCTCGATCTTTTGGTCCAGCTTCTCGAACGATTCCTAAAGCGAGTAAAAGTGAAGATATATAAAAAAGATTCTAAGATATTCTAGTATATTTAAAACTAAAAATAAAACAAACCATCAAAGTTTTTGTGATTTGCAAACCGCAAAGCCACAATCCCACTGGCTGTTACATGCAGAACGACGGCTGATCGTTTTCCTTCACCGGGTTGATCGGGAGACGAATGAATGGTGTAGATTGGCACATCCTTACATTTACATACCTGAAACAGAGAAAACGTTTGAGGTTGTCTAATAATGGTGTCAGATATTTGCCCAAAATGAAAATGTGTTCAATTTATAAAAAAAATCATTGAATTTAGATAAATCAAAAATAAGAATCACTCACATGTAATCCTGTATCGACAATATTCCGGCTTCGAATGATCGCTTCGATAAATGAATGCTTTGAGATGAAGTTGTCGACAGTTTTTGGATTGAAGAACCATCCACGGCCACCTAAATATAGCTTCGAGAGTAAATACGAAAGAATTAAGATATTATCTACGCATATTTTCAATTATTGATCTCTAAATATGTTACACCAAACACGGTTCAAAACCGACCAGGGATCTTGTGCTCCACTTCTGGATCCGGCATTGAAAAGATCAAAGCCGCTGGGATCGTATCCTCTTTGACTTCGGCCGCAGCTCTTTCAATTCCAGCGATCCCTCGCAAAGTTACCTAAATTTAAGTTTGCAAATAAACAAGTTAATAACCTACTTTTGGTGAAAAGCCACCATACACGCAAAATATTCGCTCGGCGACAACAGCTGCCAAAGCAAAGCGGCTATGAACCTAAAATATGTTGTTGAACCAACTAAAATCAAGGCAGCTCAAAAACATACTTCATTAGTGACCTCCGAGATGACATTGGCTAAACGTTCCGAGAATCGCGTCTCCGATTTTAGTCCATCCGCTTCCGAAACTCCGCGCATCAAGTAAATACAATTTGGATGACTAACCTGAAAAAGATCACTTAAACTTGAACTTGGAAATATTTTATTGATTAAAAGCACCTTTAATGCAAGAAGCAAGCAAAATGTTTCCAGCGATTGAGGCACTTTTGGATGAGTGAGTCCGCCGAGAAAGAGATATCTAAAGTAACAGATGTAGCACAACTTTTAAAAAACATTTTACCTTCTGTAGGGTGGCCATCCACATTTTTGAAAGATTCGGAAAAGCTGCCTAAAATAAGAAATGGTTAAAAAGCTAATTGTAAAGCTTACACATAATTTCCCTCAATCGATCCGACAACAATCGTGTTTGCTGGCAGATGCAAAAGACGCGGTTGATGTTCCAACACTTGTGTTGCCATATCAAAAAGGTTTGACATCTAAATTACATCCAATGACAATGACATCCAGCGCCAGTTAAAAGTTTAAGTATCACAGATGAAATCTACCTCAAGAAAGTCAAAGTTAAACTCAAAAGGTCCATGTTCAATCAGTTTTGCTGTGAGTCCATCCATTTTCGAGCTAATTTTGCGCAGAACCTAGATAACATGTTAGATAAATTTAAGTTCTAAACAATTACCTTTGAAAATGTTGTGTTGCAAATCCCAAATGTTAAAATCTTGTCCGGTGGGTCTGCTGTGAAGTCAGCTGTCTAAAAACACCTTGAATATTTCTTGCAACCATCAATATCATACCGGTATTTCAACTTTAGCGCTTCGTCGGCTTCTCAGTCTATTGATCACTGCTTGTAGATCTTTGTACCCCCTGATATCGGCTTGAAATAACGCGTTCGCATTGTCCTTTGCTCGAAAAAGAATTGTCTAAATAGAGAGTTTGGACCAATAAAACTAACAAACCTCAGCTTGTTGACAGTTAAACCATTCATCCTCAAGTACTTTCGGCTTCTCAATCAGCTCCATCGCACGTTCTGTATTTCGTTGCTAAATAGACTTTTGAAATAGTGCAAAAAATAGCAACTGACCCCCAATTGCAAGGTGAAAGGCCAAAGTGTGAGCAAGAATACGGCAATCACCGTCACATAAGGCATCGCCTTTGAAAAATCGTCATCCGCATCTTCGACTTTCACAACTCGTGTAGCCTAAATACAAAAATGAAACCTCAAACAAAGATATTTCACTCACCAAAAAGTAGTCTACTTCTTCCGCGTTACACATCGGCGATCCACAACACATCAGAGGTCCTCTGTACTTTAGATTCTTCTATAACAAGAGCTTTGAAAAGCAAAAATGTGCAACTACCTTCGCCTTCTTGTACAAGGAGCTGTTTAATTCCCTCGGTTCTTTGTCAAACTAAAATAAAAATATTGTTTACTCAGAGTTGAAACACTTACATCTGATCGCAGAATCCCTTCGGCTTGCCAATCAAAATCGACTCCGAAATCCGGGCTGAACTCGATCTCCTGCACGGAAAAGTAGTAACTAAAAAGATACATTAAATTATTTATAACTTTAAGTACAAAAGATTACTTTCGTAGCTTTATAGTTTACCAAAGCAAATAAGCTTACCCTCCTTTATCACGAAAATCCCAGCATTCTCTCGGTAGTGCGCTAGCCGGTACTCCTGTTCGAAGTGCTGTCAGTGGCTTGATTCCATCTCTAAAAAGTAAAAATCAATCAACCAGATCAGCTTCATAATAAACCCAATTAAAAACAACTAACAGAGTAAGCATGGTGATACAAATCGGTTGTTGCCGGAGGTAGTATTGCACAGTCTCGCGTGGTGCCGTGAAAACCAATTGACGTACACATGACAGCGTCGTGAATGCATCTAAAGAAGAATATTCATCCAATTCAAAGTTTAACGATTTACACAAAAACTTAAAAATACCTACCTGGACGCGGGCCGTTGAAATGCGGATATTCACAATGATGGCAGTAGTCTTGTAGGACCTAAAAAAACATGATTCACCTTCTAATCATCAAATCAAAAACTTAAATTTAAACCCCTAACACACTATAGCTATAAACAAAAAAAGTGTTAGAGTTTGTTCATCAAATTTTCCTAAATAAGGTTAAATGCTGCCATAGACAACAACGATTAATCTTCCTAAAGAAACTCTAGCAATAAACTAGAAATATTACTCGACTTCATGTAGACTGCGGTAGGTTAAAATGGCTTTAACCTATTAAACACGCAATTTTTTCTTTTAGTGTGACAAATTTATCGTTTATTAGAGATTTCATCGATTACTTGTATCATTTAGCCGATAAGCAAGTCTAATTGCTGACTGATAATGAGCAACAACTACAACGCTTTCTATTCCACGGATAAAGCTGGTGTTTTGGAATCGTTTTAAGCTTAAAAGAAGCCAGTTAAGCTTAAAGTTTTAAGCTTAAAAGAACAGTACTGACGGTAAAGCCACAACTCGATGTAAGATTGCGTGAAAACAGTTAAAAGCTACTGCTCAACAATTTACGGGGGTGGCTACTTTGCGCCAAATTTTTTACGCAACTGGGTCTTTTGCACAACTCGCCATAACTTTCTTCTAAGTGGGCCAATCTTTATGATTTTGGTGTTCTTTTGTTGCATTTCTTGAGATTTACAAAATGACACCAAAATCATGACATCAATCATAAAGATTAGCCAACTTAGAAGAAAGTTAAGGGCGAGTTGTGCAAAAAAATTGGCGAAAAGTAGCCTCCCCACAATTTACGGGTCAGAAAGTTTTAGAAAAGCCACAAAATCTTACATCTTCGCGAGTCGATTTGAGAGTGATGAGGTATGGGAGATGAAGAAGAATCAACGGTGCGACAAACAAAATCCTCATCAAAGTTTGGGAGATCGATCAGCCGATTCGAGTGGAGAAAAGCGTAGAAAATGAAGAGAGGGAAAGAGGCGGCTTTTGGAAGAGATTTAAATGCAAAAACACTTTACTTACTGATTGTGGCTCACTCCAAGCTTACCATGAGTTTATGCCGTGATCTAATCAAATTTAAATCATAGTCAGCTAACTTTCGAGTCTTTCTTTTAGAAGATACCACGTCATCAGTGCGGGTATTTCCCTTCTCTCACTCCCTCCTTTCTTTTCTTTCAATTCTTATCGAAACCCAAACAATCCCACACCTTTTTTGACGAGTCTTTCCTCTTTTTTTCTTTAGTTCAAAAAGCTTTGCAAATTGATTAGATCACGGCCGAATTCAGCGGTGATTTTCACGTTTCAATGTTGTTTTTTGATTTAATTTCAACTTTTAAAATATTATATAATTTTCAACTTAAAACTTCACCATAACTTTCGTGTGCAAAGTTCAAATTTGCATACGGAATTCTTTCAAATTCTTTACAGTCATCACTTCAAAGATTGAAAGCTAAGGGAGTGGGACAAATGCGACCTTTTTTTTGCGCACCCGGACATTTGCGCACCTTTTTTCGCGTTTTAAAAAAGCTCTAAAAGCTAATATTAACCAATTTCTATTCCAAAAGTTGTTTTTCTAGGTAATTTTAGGGCGTAGGATCGAAATTTTGACATACCAGAGCTTGTGGAAGCGAACGGACGGAGTTATACAAAGAGAAAACACAATTTTCTTTCTGCACAATTTTCTGTAATTTGACCTAGCCGTTTTGTCTTTCAAATTGGTTCCACACGCTCTGTTATGTCAAAATTTCGATTCTACGCCCTAAAATTACCTAGAAAAACAACTTTTGGAATAGAAATTGGTTAATATTAGTTTTTCGAGCTTTTTAAAACGAGAAGGGGTGCGCTAATGGGCTAAGTGCGGAAATACCTTAACCTAGACTGATAACCCTAATCTAGACTGAATATCCTAATCTAGACTGAATATCCTAATCTAGACTGAATACCGTAATCCAGCTAATCTTAACTGAATACTTTGACCTAGCCGTTTTGTCTTTCAAATTGGTTCCACAAGCTCTGTTATGCCAAAATTTGAATTCGACACCCTCAAATTACCTAGAAAAACAACTTTTGGAATAGAAATTGGTTAATATTAGCTTTTAAGAGCTTTTTTAAAACGCGAAAAAAGGTGCGCAAATGTCCGGGTGCGCAAAAAAAAGGTCGCATTTGTCCCACTCCCTTGGCTTTTGACTTTTTAGGGCTTCATCACTGCAAAGATTGAAAGCTAATGCTAACAAACAAGCTAACAAATTACCCAGCTAAAAGCTGGATAATTTGTAAAACTACCGTAAACTTGTAAAACTACCGTTTTTTTCAGCTTTTGTTCTATTTATTTACCTAATTTTAAGCTCATTTAATAAGAAATCAATTTAAATTTTAAATTTTAATAAGAAATCAAACAATGAGCTGAATGGGATCAAATTAAGCAAAGGGAAAATCTAAAAGATTAAATTACGGTAGCTTTCCAAATTTGCCACTTTTCAGAAAACACCTTGAGGACGACATTTTGAGGCATAGCAATGCGAGATGAAGCCTATCGAGCGGTGATCGCTTCGATTCTTCTCTCGAATCCCGATGACACCGAAAAGGAAAGCGCTCATATCACTCTTCTTCTCGCACATCTTAGAAAGGTAAATGAAAAAAACTTGATGCAAATCACAAAAAATATAAGAATCAAAGTTAGAGCCAAAGTTGACACAAGAATAAATTGACACTATAAAACTCGTACCGTATTTTCTCTAATAGTAGTGCACCCAAGCGAGCCGAGTTGGTGACTATTTTACAGTCTCAAAGTCTTCCCAGAAGCCCAACACTCTAATCATCATCAAGATCTCATCGTCAGCTACCTTTTCCGACCCCACATCAATAGGTTCTGATCAGCGGTTTTCGAGATTTCGAGGAATTTAGGCGACGCTCTGGGTGCAATACTATTAGAGAAAAATCCGTTAAACATTTTTCTGGAAGTACTAAGGATGTAACTTTTGAATTTTTAAGACTTCAACTTGAGTGAAATCTTTCCTTGATCAACTCTGTTTTTCTGATCTGATCAACTCAACAGTAACTCAAACTCTTTTAGATTTTCCAACTCGCAATCCCAAGACACGATCGTCTTGTACAAGAGTGCCTCAAATTTGTGAGTTCTCTAATTATTAACAACTTGTTAGATTAAGTCGAAAATTCTCAATCTGAAGCAAATATAATCCTTATCAGAATTGTTCCAATTGGGCTCTGGTGACCCGTTGGTGGCTCTGGTGCTCGGGTGTCGGGGACCGCACCCTGATCCTGTGGGCGGAAGACTCATGCGTTATCCACTAGGCCACCAATGTACCTTTTCTCTTTCTAGGAAGGCACCAACACCACCTCTTTCTTTCTCTTTTAAAGCACAGATGCTTTAAAAAGCCAAAACGCCAAATTTTGACTATTTGACGCAAAATTTTCAATTGAATTTTTCATTTGGGAAAGTAATTTGGGAGATTTTGATTTCAGATTCGGATTCCTCATGCCCGTCTATAAAGTGCACTAAGTGTCCAAAAAAAAGCTCACTTGAGTTCGTGCCTTTCTCTAGTTAGAAATCAGTTCAGAAGCCAGGTCCAGGCATGAAATGGCCTCTTATTTTTAGGGATTTGTAGAGCCAAGTTTTTGCAAGGCTAGCCAGGCTTGCAGTGAAGCCTAGCCAGGCTTGTAGTGAAGTCTAGCCAGGCTTGCAGTGAAGCCTAGCCAGGCTTGTAGTGAAGTCTAGCCAGGCTTGCAGTGAAGCCTAGCCAGGCTTTCAGTGAAGCCTAGCCAGGCTTGCAGTGAAGCCTAGCTAGGCCTGACTTCTGGAAAAAAATTCCCTTTGAAAAAACCCATTCACTATCAGACTCGAAAACAAAAACCCCAAAATTCCAGAGAACCTACGTCCTCGAAACGACAATTGCCGACATTCCACCAACGAAAAACGTTTTGCTCATCGTTGACAAGTTGAAAATTTTGAGTCGCTTTGTTTAGTTCGGTTTAGTGGACGAAAAACGACTCAACACACACTCAATGGAGGCGAAACGTATGAAATGTGAGCCTAAACTGCTATTTCAATGGAATAGATGCCAGAATAAAATATTCATCTAACAAAGGCTACACTTTTCGAGCACTTTTCGAGCACTTTTTAGAGCACTTCTCTTTTAGAGATCTCGGTCCATCACGGGATGTCCATTTCTATTGTCAAGTCGTCAAGTTGAATGGGCAAAAAGCAAAGGCGATGCTCAGGAAAACTACACTTTTTCGAAGGTAAAAGGTTTTTGAAGGTTTTGTAAAATACGGAAAGTAAGTAATTTTCGTATTTTACAAAACCTCATTCTTCTTTTAATGCATTATATGATTGTACCTGCATAACGAATCACTTTCCACATTCAAGCAAACAAACTCTTTCTTTCTAAAGCGTTGATCTTTCTAAAGCGTTGATCTTTCTAAAGCGTGGATCCAAAGAAATGATGCACTTTAGAAACAAAAGTGGTTTGCTAAAGGGCGGAAAGTCTTCAGTTGCAAAGTTTTAGACAAGATAAACAAGTGCTGCTTACAAATTTGATTAGAGTGTTTTCCTCGCGAGTAATGCGTTTTTTTTAAAACGCAAACTTGAGAAAAATACCGTACTTCGATATCGTTTTAGCGAAATTGCAAACGAGCACCGCCTTATATATGTTGTGTCCGATTTAGATTTCCGTCCGATTTAGATTCAATCTAAATTGGACGTCCGATTTAGATTGAACTTATCGCGGACGTCCGATTTAGATTACGGTCTATATCGGACGTCCGATTTAGATTCAATCTAAATCTTATATAGATTGAACAATAATATAAACATGCTTAATATATGTTCTTAAGCGTTTTCTGTAGTTTTCTGCATTTTTTTCTGCATTTTGCAATGACGGTGCGGAGTGTTGCGTAGTCTAGCTTTGAAAGAGTTTTTCTCGACATTGGTTTATGCTACAATGCTCGCTTAGGTATCAAAAAATAGCTGAAATTCAGGGCTATTTTTTGATATCAAAAGACGGAGCATCACGTAGTCTAACTTTAAACGCATTTTTCTCGACAACAGTTTATAATGACAGCCGGAGCATCGCGTAGTCTAGCTTTGAAAGAGTTTTTCTCGAGACTGGTTTATGCTACAATGCTCGCTTAGGTATCAAAAAATAGCCCTGAATTTCAGCTATTTTTTGATACCAAAGACGCATTTTTTGAAAGTACAGGAGCTTTAAAAATACTAAATAAATGAAATGCTAAATAAATTTTGCGACTACGCGACTGTACGAAGGGAATGGGGTACTATTACAGTATTTACGGTAGGTTATTGAGCTGAAAATTCGAACATGTTGAAACAAAACGAGCTTTACGCCGACGGTATCAAATTTTCAAGGAAAATGTGCTTGTTGAAATCAGCGAAAAGTTAACTCTAAAACTTTGGCGTAAAGCAGCGTTAGCGTAAAGCAGCGTTAGCGTAAAGCAGCGTTAGCTTAAAGCAGCGTTAAGCTTAAAGCAGCGTTAGCTTAAAGCAGCGTTAGCTTAAAGCAGCGTTAGCGTAAAGCAGCGTTAAGCTTAAAGCAGCGTTAGCTTAAAGCAGCGTTAGCTTAAAGCAGCGTTAGCGTAAAGCAGCGTTAAGCTTAAAGCAGCGTTAGCTTAAAGCAGCGTTAGCTTAAAGCAGCGTTAGCGTAAAGCAGCGTTAGCGTAAAGCAGCGTTAGCGTAAAGCATAACTCTGGCGGCACTGTAGTTAATTGGGTAGAGCGTAGAGCGTGGGGTCCAATTACAATATGTATTGAAAACTAAAGTAACTACTAATCATCTACATCATTGTATTTACGATTTCTTTTCTATTACTAACTACGACTAACCCAAAATCTACTAACCCAATTCCAGAATGATCCCCGAGCAGCAAGAATTAGAGGAGAGAATCTCGACACGAAGTCTGCCATTGGATGAGAGGATTCGGCGAGCTTTCTCGGCTAAAGGCACAACATATCATGCGGATTTCCGGCTTACTGTAAGACTGATGTTCAAAAATAGTATCTATTGCAATGTTCTCCAAGAGTGGTTTCAATTTCAGAAGCAAATGAGTGACTCTCCACTCCCAAAGATCGAATTCAGCGATCTCGTCGAATTCGTGCGAACTGTGCACGAGAACGAGGCGCCAAATCAGGTGGATTGTCTAGAAAATTGAAATTGAATTGAAAAATTGACTTAAGTATTGAAAAAGAGCTCCGTAAGTGGAGATGATTTTAAATTTCAATTCAAAATTTGACCCTCGTTAACCATTTTTTTAGAAACCCGTCTACTCCGGAGAGCTCCAAGAACGATCATTTTCCCTTCTTCACTTAACTTTCATTTTCTACGAAATGCAAGGAATCTATTTGAAGCTCATGTGAGTCTCGTGTTTACTTATATTAAGTTGTAAACTAACTGAACCTTTTGGAAAAAGTGGGTTTGAAAAAGCTGGACCAAATTGAAGCTGGACCAGCTGGACTAAATTGAAGCTGGACCAGCTGGACCAAATTGAAGCTGGACTAAATTGAAGCTGGACTAAACCAATTTTGATTTGAATCATTTGATCTACAGTACTGGACAATGAAATATCATATTTGAAAAAAGATCGTCACTTTCGCGCGTCTGTAACTCCCTTGTCTTTGAGTTTAAACTATTAGTGTTATACATTCTGAGTACAAATAATTTTTCCTTGTAAAGCCTTGCAAAACCTTGTAAAACCTTGCAAAACCCTGCGAAAACCTTGCAAAACAAAAATTAACTTGCAAAAATCTGATCCTTTGTATATGATTTGTTTATCCGATATTTATCTATTTATATATTTATCTATTTATCAGGTGAGGAGAAAACCGATTTATTTTCATTTCGATTTCGATTTCACAATTCTTTAGCCAATCTCAACTTTGCATGGATTACTCAACCCCTTTCCCCGTTCTTTGTGCATTCTCTGTGCTCTCGCATAATCTCCGCTCATCTGGCAAAGGCCGTTTACCTAAGAGGCTCTAATTCTCGACTGAAATGAAATATCTAAAGTAAAGCCCGGGTCTTATTTAAGACCCTGGACGATTAATTTTTGGAAGCCTTTCCCATGAAAGGCGAAAATGTGAGAAGAAAACAGATTCTGAAAGGGAGAAGAAAAAGAAAAGAGAAAATTAGGGAAAAGCTACCGTAATCCAGGGCGAGATTGCTTCTAAACAGATTCTAAAAAATGTGCTTTAAAAAAGATCATGAGAACAACTGGATTAGGCAACCAAAAGCAAGCTTACACTGTTTTAAGCGAGCAGCGGAACAGCACGAGGACGTGCAGCTCTGAACGAGCAGCCTTACTTGAACGAGGAGCAGCCTTACTTGAACGAGGAGCAGCCTTACTTGAACGAGGAGCAGCCTTACTTGAACGAGGAACAGCCTTACTTGAACGAGCAGCCTTACTTGAACGAGCCAGCTATCACTCAATTAACTAAAAGAGTTGGAAAGAAACGAGCAAAGACAGCTTGGCCACACGCAATAGACGTGACACTTTTTGAAAGCAAGAAAAAAAGTTTCATCAAGATTCTTCTTTTGCTTTTGGTGTTTTAGACTTGCATTTTAGACGTTTTCAAGCTTTTCAAGCGGTCGATAGAGATCTCAAATCGATTAAACGGATTTAGTTTATTTAGATTTAGATAATTTTATTGAAAATGTAAAAGCTAAGGGTTTTATTAGTATTATACTAAAATTCAAATTAGTCTATAACTATAAAAGAACTATAAAGGAACTATAAGGAGCTCAATAGGAACTATAAAGGAACTATAAAGGAACTCTAAAGGAACTCAATAGGAACTATAAAAGAACTAGAAAAGAACTATAAAGGAGCTCAATAGGAACTATAAAGGAACTATAAAGCAAATATTAGGTTGATGCATAGCTAGGATTACGGTAGGTAGGATTACGGTAGCTTGTTTGCTTGAGTTAGCCTTTGTTGTTACACAGCACACTCCAGCTGTGTGTAAAGCAAACTCCAGCTACCGTAACCCCTCTTAATCCTATGATACCTCTGAAATCTAAAGCTAAAGCTAATCTAAAGACGAATTTCGTAAATCTTTAGTATTTCTGGTCAATTACAATACTCTTTAGGGTTATCTGGGTTACTGTAACGGCTAGAAACTGGACTAGAAGTCTTTAAGAAGCTTTAAAGTCTAATTTCCCGGATCTAGTCTTTCAATCTGATCGAAAACTAATCGAAAACATTGATGGATTGTTTATTATCATAAAATATTAGGTTGATGCATAAGTTTTTTTCGTACTTCTGTTAAAAAGTAACAAATTCACCAATTAATCTATAGTTTGCTCTATAAAAAAAGTGTTTTTTTGTTGAATTTGCATCTTTTTAAATGAATTTCGGTTGACTTTCAAGCAAATTCGAGAGTGAAAAACGCCTTTTTCGTAAAAATCTATAAAAAACTCTACGGAAAAATTGGCTGAATGAATTTCTCTGAAATTTTGGCGAAATATCAAACGTTTTTTTTCTCTATCTTTTATCTATTGACACGAAGATAGGTTTTCTTTAGCTAAGGTGTCTAAACCGCATCATCGAGTTAGCCCTTTTTGACTACCCGACTTCATACTCTCAAGAAAATCCAGGCATTAAATATTTTTAAACCCGTTTTAATGTTATTTTGCAGAAAAATAATTCGTTTTTCTAATGAAATCAACCGTAGTTTAATTCGTGCATTTGTTGGCTTGAAACGGCAGACGAAAAGGAACAAAAACACTTATGCATCAACCTATTAGTTATAGCTATATCCCAAATAAGATCCTGTATCCCAAACAGCTTTAAACCATTCTAAAAATATTTTCACTATTATAGTAAATAGTAATGCTTGAACTCTAAGCCTTTAGCTTTACAAAAAGAATGATTCGTTTTCTAGAAAGCTACCGTATAGCTCAAAAAAGACAGACTGTTGAGTCTGTCTGGGAAAGTCTGTGAAAACCTTTTTGTTGAGAAAAGAGATCTTTTCTGATAGACAGA
Source organism: Mesorhabditis belari (assembly GCA_958450365.1). NCBI lineage: Eukaryota > Metazoa > Nematoda > Chromadorea > Rhabditida > Rhabditidae > Mesorhabditis > Mesorhabditis belari. The sequence continues at coordinate 1,365,003 of CAUEEP010000921.1, forward strand.
TCAAATGATTCAAATCAAAATTGGTTTAGTCCAGCTTCAATTTTATCCAGCTTCAATTTAGCCCAGCTTCAATTTGGTCCAGCTGGTCCAGCTTCAATTTAGTCCAGCTTCAATTTAGTCCAGCTTCAATTTAGTCCAGCTTCAATTTAGTCCAGCTTCAATTTGAGCGTCAAAAGAGCGTCACTTTCGCGCGTCTGTAACTCCATTGTCTTTGGGTTCAAAACTATTAATGTTATACATTTTTCTGAAACCTCTTTTCAAGGGCTACACAATGGTAACCGTAATATTTAGAAATACGGTATTTTTTGACGCATTCCAGCGCGCATAAGATGGGATACTCAAAATTTTACAAATATTCATTATTCTAAGGTAAATTTTTGTGTAGATTCCGAAAATCGTAGTTTCAGAGTGATTTCAGCACTCTATCATAAAGGAAAAAGCTTTGAAAAGCAAAAATTTTGAGTATCCCATCTTGTGCGCGCTGAAATGCGTCAAAAAGTACCGTATTTCTCGATATTAATATATAGAAAAGGCGCCGATTTTACAATTATAATACTAATTTGAATTTTAGTATAATACTAATAAAACCCTTAGCTTTTACATTTTCAATAAAATTATCTAAATCTAAATAAACTAAATCCGTTTAATCGATTTGAAATCTCTATCGACCGCTTGAAAAGCTTGAAAACGTCTCAAAATGCAAGTCTAAAACACCAAAAGCAAAAGAAGAATCTTGATGAAACTTGTTTTCTTGCTTTCAAAAAGTGTCACGTCTATTGCGTGTGGCCAAGCTGTCTTTGCTCGTTTCTTTCCAACTCTTTTAGTTAATTGAGTGATAGCTGGCTCGTTCAAGTAAGGCTGTTCCTCGTTCAAGTAAGGCTGCTCCTCGTTCAAGTAAGGCTGCTCGTTCAGAGCTGCACGTCCTCGTGCTGTTCCGCTGCTCGCTTAAAACAGTGTAAGCTTGCTTTTGGTTGCCTAATCCAGTTGTTCTCATGATCTTTTTTAAAGCACATTTTTTAGAATATGTTTAGAAGCAATCTCGCCCTGGATTACGGTAGCTTTTCCCTAATTTTCTCTTTTCTTTTTCTTCTCCCTTTCAGAATCTGTTTTCTTCTCACATTTTCGCCTTTCATGGGAAAGGCTTCCAAAAATTAATCGTCCAGGGTCTTAAATAAGACCCGGGCTTTACTTTAGATATTTCATTTCAGTCGAGAATTAGAGCCTCTTAGGTAAACGGCCTTTGCCAGATGAGCGGAGATTATGCGAGAGCACAGAGAATGCACAAAGAACGGGGAAAGGGGTTGAGTAATCCATGCAAAGTTGAGATTGGCTAAAGAATTGTGAAATCGAAATCGAAATGAAAATAAATCGGTTTTCTCCTCACTTGATAAATAGATAAATAGATAAATATCGGATAAACAAATCAGATACAAAGGATCAGAATCAGACTTTTGCAAGTTAATTTTTGTATGCAAGGTTTTACAAGGCTTTGCAAGGTTCTACAAGGCTTTACAAGGTTTTGCAAGGTTTTGCAAGGTTTTGCAAGCTTTTGCAAGGTTTTACAAGATTTTGCAAGCCTTCGCAAGCTCTCGTTTAACTGCTAGAACTAGTGAAAGGCTAGTTACAAGAATTTGAACTTCACAAATCAAAATTTCCAGCTCACTGTGCGTCTTCTTGGTGTGGGATTCGTCTGTAGCCCCACTAGCAATCGGCGTCCTTCCCTCAGCCATTCAAACTCTCGAAAATCACCAGGAACAACCCGAGATTTGTCGAGTTTTTGTGAGTTGATTAGGAAAATACAACAAAAAAGGCAATTGGTACATAAAATTGAGACAGCTTTACTACCGTATACTAAAAAGAATAGCCAGGCTGAAAAACCTTCAATTAAAGCTAAAGTTGCCCAGCATTTCCGGCTGAATATTGGCTGAGAGATACTGAAATCACACGCTTGAGTGAAACCGGTGGATTTCCTTCTCTTTCTTCCTTGTATTCCCTTTTATCCCTTGGGAATTTAAGGCACCGGATAGCTGTAGAGGAATTGCTGGTAGAGGAAGTGGTAGAGGAATTGCTGGTGGAGGAAGTGGTAGAGGAATTGCTGGTAGAGGAAGTGGTAGAGGAATTGCTGGTGGAGGAAGTGGTAGAGGAATTGCTGGTGGAGGAAGTGGTAGAGGAATTGCTGGTGGAGGAAGTGGTAGAGGAATTGCTCAGTGGTAGAGGAATTGCCAGTGGTAGAGGAATTCCTGGTAAGCGGGAGGTCGAGAGTTCAATCCCCTCATTCGCATCAACTTTTTCTTTGCTAATTCCAGAAAGATTTCTATAGCACAATAACTCAGCGAGTTCGATTTTACTTTGCAAAGCCACAGTGCAAAGCTGCGAAGCTATTTTGCAAAGCTATGTGCAAGTATGACTGCAGAAATCGCTACAGCAAGCTCAGCAGTGACTCAGCAGCTCAGCAGCGACTCAGCAATTCAGCAGTGACTCAGCAGCTCAGCAATGACTCAGCAGCTCAGCAGCAGAACCCCATGAAGTAATTCCTACAGAAGCTCTACAGTAATTCCTACAAGTGCCAAAGCAGCTATATACAGTATGAACAGTCAACATGACTCCAGCAAGTCTTTAGACTATGACAAGCAAGAATTTAAACGAAAATTTGAAGTAATTTTTGAAGTAACTGAGAAAAGAGATGTTTTTCTAATTGTACACAGATTCTCATCACTTTTAGACGCACTGCATTGAGTATTTGTTCGACTGTGTCCTCGGGGTTATCGACGATCTTCTTGCTCCAGCACCAACAAGTAAAATTTGAATATTGCACTGTAGATAGCATTATAGTATTGTAGATAAACGATAGCTTATGAAGAGATAAAGCTTATAAAGAGATTTCGATAAAGAATTTCTTAATTCTTTATCGAAAGTTCAGGCGCCTCTCAGCAAGTTTTCCGCAAGCAAACGCGTCTCTTCCACGCGCACTCGAGTGGCAGTGAAGATGGAGGACATCGGAAACTCGAGAGGCAGAAATCGATTCAATCCAGGTGAAGAGCTAGCACTAGATTGATGTATTGAAAGGATTTTAGATCCTCAGCCTCGAGTCCTTCAAGTAAACCCCGTACGTCATCAATGTTGTCGGCTCAATCGCAAACGAGTACTCTGTTGACGACTCCGCATGCTTCGTTGGAGAGACGGGTGCGTATTTTGAAGCTTTTCTCTGGAAACACACCCTTTCTGGTGTACTTCAAACACACCCTTTCTTCGTTTTTCCTTATTTGGCTTGGGTCAATGGTTATTATATTACAAAAGCTTTTTTTTTGGCAAAGCAAGGCAAGCCTAGCTTCTAATTTTCCTAGCCTAGCTTCTATTTTTGTCGTTTTATCCTGTCTGATTTGGTTTTACGGTAGGTTTAGCTCGAAAATTACTCGAAAATTGCGAAAATTGCGAAAATTGCTTACTAAAGCCAGATCTGGATCTACTTTTGACCGGATTTTTGCCCAGCCTTGCCCGGCATTGACTCTGATTTATTGGACAGGCTCTAGGACCCGGTTGGAGCATCCCTACACTGCTGAAAAGCAAACATTTAATGTATTTGCTAAATATTTAGCACCGTTGCTGCGATTTACATTCAAGATTACAAATTTACACCCAAAAGTAGTTCCAAAGTAAGAAACGAAACGGCTACGGAAAAGTACGATTTTCGCTCAATTGTTGCCTCGCCTGAATACCTTTTTCGCCTCCAATCTTGTTATATATGTTACGTCTGATCTAGACCGATTCTAGATTGGACGTCCGTTCGAGAAATCCGTCCGATCTAGACTGATTCTAGATCAGATCTAGAGTGAAGTTAGGTCAAACGTTCGACCTAGAATCAAGCCGATCACTCTAAACCTAGCTCTGGATCGGACATCTGATTTAGAATGATCGGCTTGATTCTAGATCGAAACTTCGACTTCACTCTAGATTGGACGTCCGATCTAGAATCAGTCTAGATAGAACGTAACATATACAGGTGTTGAGGTGTTATATGTTATATACTTTTTCTCCTCCTTCTTGAGGATGTTTTTGGAGATTGTGAGCACGTTGGACTGTGAAAATCTTCTCATCCGTGAACAAAACGTTTCTCCAGCGACCATTGGCGATCAGTCGATCATTGGCGATCAGTCGATCATTGGCGATCAGTCGATCATTGGCGATCAGTCGACCACTGGCGATCAGTCGATCATTGGCGATCAGTCGACCACTGGCGATCAGTCGACCATTGGCGATCTTCTTTCCCTTGGCTTCTTTCCCTCATGCAATCATTCAAAAAATGTCTGGCAAATTTGTAGCTAAACATGTGAAGCCTCTTCCTAAGAATCGTTTGCACTCGTTTTTTGCTGATTTTCAACGATTTTGCAAGGCTTTGCATCGAAATTTCTGGGTTGCGACGAATTCGGCACTTGATCTTGTTGATGTTCTCCGGAGTGATCTGGAGCGATCTGGAGTGATCTGGAGTGATCTGGAGTGATCTGGAGTAAGTCTTCCACTTCTGGGTCGATTCGAATCATCACCCAACTCTTAATCACGATCCACTGTCCGTTTGACCTTCATTTTGTTACATCGAGTCGCTCGTCCAATGTCTGGATTCTTGAATCCACGCTTGTGCAACTCGATGATGGTGATGCGTTCCCTATCGCCTCTATCGTTCCCTATCTCTATCCAACTCTCGTTCCCTATCTCTATCCAACTCTCGTTCCCTATCTCTATCCAACTCTCGTTCCCTATCTCTATCCAACTCTCGTTCCCTATCTCTATCCAACTCTCGTTCCCTATCTCTATCCAACTCTCGTTCCCTATCTCTATCCAACTCTCGTTCCCTATCTCTATCCAACTCTCGTTCCCTATCTCTATCCAACTCTCGTTCCCTATCTCTATCCAACTCTCGTTCCCTATCTCTATCCAACTCTCGTTCCCTATCTCTATCCAACTATCGTTCCCTATCCCTATCCAACTCTCGTTCCCTATCTCTATCCAACTCTCGTTCCCTATCTCTATCCAACTCTCGTTCCCTATCTCTATCCAACTCTCGTTCCCTATCTCTATCCAACTCTCGTTCCCTATCCCTATCCCTATCGCTCGTCATCCTGAAAAATCAAAGTTAAAAACAGTAATGAAATCAACAAAATCAAAAAGAAACATAAATAATATAGTTGTTCAAGAAAAACTGTGACTTTTCTTTAATTTACAAAAATTAACAGAACTTTCCAGCCATTCTGTATTGTTTTTCTTTTTAATTCCTCATTTTTAAATCAGTGAAATCGTCACACATAATCTTGATTCATTTTGCTTAATTGTGCATTTTGCTTCCCACATTTTATTCCCGTTTATTCCCATTTTATTCCCGTTATTCGTGCAAGGAATCCATTTGGTTTAAGTAAAAGGATACTGATCATAGGATACTGATCATAGGATACTGATCATAGGATACTGATCATAGGATACTGATCATAGGATACTGATCATAGGACACTGCTCATAGGATACTGCTCATAGGATACTGATCATAGGATACTGATCATAGGATACTGATCATAGGATACTGATCATAGGATACTGATCATAGGATACTGATCATAGGATACTGATCATAGGATACTGATCATAGGATACTGATCATAGGATACTGATCATAGGATACTGATCATAGGATACTGATCATAGGATACTGATCATAGGACACTGCTCATAGGATACTGCTCATAGGATACTGCTCATAGGATACTGCTCATAGGATACTGATCATAGGATACTGATCATCGGACACTGCTCATAGGACACTGATCATAGGATACTGCTCATTGGACACTGATCATAGGACACTGATCATAGGATACTGATCATAGGATACTGATCATCGGACACTACATCTAAATCGTTTAATGAAACAATTCTTTTTTTAGGTATCCGAGATGTCAACTCATTCCTCGCATTCCTCAAAACCAATCAGTCCACCCAGTCCCGTTCTCACTCGACCCACTCATTTAGCATCGGGAAATGGGACAACCCTGTTAAATCCATCGGTTGTTGAAAGGAAACGATCGTTTTTAGGTTCGCCAATTGCAAAATGGCCGGGCCAAACATTCGGTAAGTTTGAAACAACCATATGGTAACTTTGAGCTCAAATATCTTTGTGATGGGTTGTCCAATTGAGACATTTTTGGTATCATTAGATGCGCCAAGTCTTTCTTTATCGATTGATACAAAAAGTATTTAAATTGGTTAGCTCAACTCCAAGGTATTTGAGCTCAAAGTTAGATTGCCAATGGCAAAGGGGGCAACCTTTTATAAAGGTCACCCCGCCCCTTTTCCCATTGGCTAACTTTAAGCTCAAATATTGGGTTGTTCAATTGAAATAGTTTTTGTATTAATTAACTCAAAGTTAGATTGCCAATGGCAAAGGGGGCGGGGCGCGTATAAAAGGTAGCCCCGCCCCTTTTCCCATTGGTTAACTTTGAGATCAAATATCTCGGTGTTGGGTGGTTCAATTGAAATACTTTTTGTATCAATCGATAGAGAAAGACTTGGCGAATCTAATGATACCAAAAAGATTTAAATTGGACAATCCAGGACAAAGATATTTGAGTTCAAAGCTAGATTGCCAATGGCAAAGGAACGGAACGTCAAATTCAAGAATTTTTTAAAATTTAAGTACCTATATTAACCCCAATGCTAGGTCGAACCAAGAAGCACATTTTGGAGCGATCGATCTCTTATCACACTCATCCAAAACTCGAGCGAGTCCCCTCAACAAGATCAGCTAAAGCAATCGAAGAGCATCGATACAGAAACGATCCGCCAATGCATGTGCCGACGTTGAAACGCAAATCAGTGACCCTTTTGGATATGCAAGGTTTGAAGTTTTTTGAGATTTTGAAAGAGATTTTGAATTTCAAAAATTATAGGCCTCGATCTACCACTTCATTTGCGAATTTTCCCACCAAATGAGGGCACACAAATGCAGGATTTCAATCGAATGATGCTGTGAGTTATCTTATCAAATCACATCTTTTCTCATGTCAAAAACCGGGCCAAATCGGATTAGAGCTATTTTTGATGAAGTTTTATGTAAAAAGATGACTAAAGTCTGACTCTGTTTGGGGCGGGGCAAACATTTGATACGCATCATTTGGTAACTTTGAGCTCAAATATCTTTGTGTTGGGCCTTCCAATTTAAGTATTTTTGGTATTATTAGATTCGCCAAGTCTTTCTCTATCGATTGGTGCAAAAACTATTTCAATTGAACCACCCAACACCGAGATATTTGATCTCAAAGTTAACCAATGAGAAAAAGGGGCGGGGCTACCTTTTATACGCGCCCGGTTTTCCAATTTAAGTATTTTTGGTATCATTAGATGCAGCAAGTCTTTCTCTATCGATTGTTGCAAAAAGTATTTAAATTGGTTAGCTCAACGCCAAGATATTGGAGCTCAAAGTTCGATTACCAATGGCAAAGGGGGCAGGGCGACCTTTTATAAAGGTCGCCTGGTCTGTTCAGGTCGTATCTCGTCAAACGTCAATGCTCTAGCGAGGTGGCCGACTTTTAGAACTTGTATTCCTTTTGGAATGCAAATTTTTCTTCACTTAACAACTTCAAATCATTTGCAAGATATTTGCCATTATTTTGTATGATTTTTGCCTATTTTACTGGTAAAAGCCGAATGCCTCTCTCACAGAAAATACGGTATCCGTTAATCCAATGGAATCCAAGTTGCAAATACGGTTTAAACCCTATGCAATGTTCGAGTATTATTGTATAATCAACTGATAACTATTAGGTTGATGCAAAAGTCTTTTCGTTTTTTTCGTACTTCTGTTAAAAAGTAACAAATTCACCAATTAATCTATAGTTTGCTCTATAAAAAAAGTGTTTTTTGTTGAATTTGCATCTTTTTAAATGAATTTCGGTTGACTTTCAAGCAAATTCGAGAGTGAAAAACGCCTTTTTCGTAAAAATCTATAAAAAACTCTACGGAAAAATTGGCTGAATGAATTTCTCTGAAATTTTGGCGAAATATCAAACGTTTTTTTTCTCTATCTTTTATCTATTGACACGAAGATAGGTTTTCTTTAGCTAAGGTGTCTAAACCGCATCATCGAGTTAGCCCTTTTTGACTACCCGACTTCATACTCTCAAGAAAATCCAGGCATCAAATATTTTTAAACCCGTTTTAATGTTATTTTGCAGAAAAATAATTCGTTTTTCTAATGAAATCAACCGTAGTTTAATTGGTGCATTTGGTGGCTTGAAACGGCAGACGAAAAGGAACGAAAAGACTTATGCATCAACCTATTATTTCACGAAAAGAAAGCAAGAAAGAAAGCCTGTTGATTTGAAGAATTTCGAGCAACTTGGCATTATCCAGCTGGACTGCTGGGTCCTCGATTTGTCATCGAAGATTCATCCCTAGAATAGAATTTAACAAACCAGTTTGCACATGCCTGTAGTGGAGTTGATCCTTCCACATAAACATTCTCAAAATCATGTGGAATCCCAGTTTCTAATACGGTTTAAACCCAAGTGTATGCAATCGAGAAAGATGAGCGGCACTGATTGAAACGTGTATTATTGTATGATCAACTGATCAACTGAGCAACTTGTCATTATCCAGCTGAACTGCTGGATCCTCGATTTGTCTTTGAAGATTTTGAAGATCATCCTCAGAACGGAATTTAACAAACCAGTTTCCGTAGTGAAGCTAATCCTTCCTAGCTAATCCTTCCTAGCTGATCCTTCCTAGCTGATCCTTCCTAGCTGATCCTTCCTAGCTGATCCTTCCTAGCTGATCCTTCCTAGCTGATCCTTCCTAGCTGATCCTTCCTAGCTGATCCTTCCTAGCTGATCCTTCCTAGCTGATCCTTCCTAGCTGATCCTTCCTAGCTGATCCTTCCTAGCTGATCCTTCCAAGCTGATCCTTCAAGCTGATCCTTCCTAGCTGATCCTACTTAAACATTCTCAATATTTGTTGAACACTAGAGGCTCTTGTGTCCTTGTAGCAATTTGTACAACTAAAGAAATCGGTTACAAGATTGTGGGAAATTATGCTTCTTGCATTTGACGTTCTGCCCCTTTGCCATTGGCAATCTAGCTTTGAGCTCAAATATTTTGGTGTTGGGTTGTCCGATTGAAAGATTTTTGGTATCCTTAGATGTGCCAAGTCTTTCTCTGTCGATTAGGGCAAAAAGTATTTAAATTGGATAGCTCAACGCCAAGATATTTGAGCTTAAAGTTCTCCAAGTGTTAGAAGAAAGTAAAGTAAAATTCTAAAAACCAAATATGTCAAAAGTGAAAGTGCATTGTTTTTGCAAGAGTTCTAGTTCTGCAAGAGACTCAGAATTCTATTTTTCCACAAACTCCTTTGATGTTTGTTTAAATCTTTAGGATTTAATTTGAAAAAAACGTGCCAAATCATACCTACCAATCCAATAAATCAACCTTCTCAATCTCAATCTCAATCTCAACTCAATCAACCTTCTATTTAGCCCAATCGTTCGCATTTGTGCTCTTTCGGTATGGGATTTTTCGGAAACTCATGATCCAGCCACTTATCTCGCGAATAAACTCAAAATGCTTATCGCATTAGCCGTGCAGAATTGGATCCGCGTAAGTGAAAAGTTTTGTGTTAAATTGAAGCTTTTTTCTTTCATTTAATTCAAGAATAGATAAACTAATCGAATTTGAGATTTTTGTTTCTATTCTTGTCTATTCTTGTCTATTCTTGTCTATTCTTGTCTATTCTTGTCTATTCTTTCCTATTCTTTCCTATTCTTGCCTATTCTTGCCTATTCTTGTCTATTCTTGCCTATTCTTGTCTATTCTTGTCTATTCTTGCCTATTCTTTCCTATTCTTTCCCATTCTTTCCTATTCTTGTCTATTCTTGTCTATTCTTGCCTATTCTTGTATATTCTTGTCTATTCTTGCCTATTCTTGTATATTCTTGTCTATTCTTGCCTATTCTTGTATATTCTTGTCTATTCTTTCCTATTCTTGTCTATTCTTGTCTATTCTTGCCTATTCTTGTCTATTCTTGTCTATTCTTGCCTATTCTTGCCTATTCTTGTCTATTCTTTCCTATTCTTGTCTATTCTTTCCTATTCTTGCCTATTCTTGCCTTCAATTCCTCTATTATTTAGTATGATTTCGTGACTGAATCCCAAGATGTGCACACACTTTGCGCAGCCGTTCAACGAGTCGTCAAGTGAAGAATGAAAGAATGAAAAAGATTTGAAAACAAGAATTTTAGAGCAATCTACTTCAATCAACAACCGTATTCGGTCTACTTTGAGCAATTCTCGATCAATTATTTGAAACTCGTCTTTGAGACTCTTGACTCACCGGTGGGTTTAATCAAGGTTTAATGAAGGTTTAATGAAGTAAAGCAGAAAGCATTATCCTGGCCGGATAGCTTATTGGTAGAGCGTTCGCCTGGTAAGGGAGCGGTCGCGGGTTCGAATCTATTGTCATATGTGATAATCTATTGTCACATATGAAAATAGCCGGCAGTTTTCAATTCAGCAACCCAATATTCCCGAAATTTCCCGAAATTTCCCCAAATTTAGTTAGAAGGTCTTGTGCGAAATGTGATCGAAACGGCCACTTTTACCCTTAACTCTCGGGATTTCAACGCGCTTGACAACTACAGTAAAAACACAATGAAAACCTATCGAGCGATCAAAAATTTGAGGAAAATCGCGACATCAAAAGGGTTTGAAAGATAAAAAAAGCTATTTTTTACCTTATTAATACTGAAACATCGCATAATACGTGTCAATTTTGTTAGAAATACGTTACTTTACTAGCTACGTTACTAGCTACCCACCAATTACCCACTAGATCTATAGTTTTACCTTTAACTCTTTTTCTTTTCCTTAATTTCTGACTCGTCTAACTTTCTGACTCCTTTAACTCCTTAATTTGTGGCCTTAAAACAGACCGTACTCGCGCGTAGTCGAAGCGATCGCTATAAACAACTGTAATTGGCTATCAACAACTGTAATTGGCTATAAACAACTGTAATTGGCTATCAACAAATGTAATTGGCTATAAACAACTGTAATTGGCTATCAACAACTGTAATTGGCTATAAACAACTGTAACTGGCGATCAACAACTGTAATTGGCTATCAACAACTGTAATTGGCTATAAACAACTGTATCTAGCTATAAACAACTGTAACTAGCTATAAACAACTGTAACTAGCTATAAACAACTGTAACTAGCTATAAACAACTGTAACTAGCTATAAACAACTGTAACTAGCTATAAACAACTGTAACTAGCTATAAACAACTGTAATTGGCTATCAACAACTGTAACTGGCTATAAACAACTGTAACTAGCTATAAACAACTGTAACTAGCTATAAACAACTGTAATTGGCTATCAACAACTGTAACTGGCTATAAACAACTGTAACTAGCTATAAACAACTGTAACTAGCTATCAACAACTGTAACTTTCTTTAGCACTCATATTTTTGGGTGTTCTTTAGTTCATTCGAAAGCTCTTGAAATTCGCTATTTTTTGAGCTATAGATCATATCAATCCAATAGATTTGAAGCAAACTAGAAGCGTTTGTAGTTTACGTTCGTAGTGCTTATGTCTACTAGTTTCCTTTAAGCCCTAAGAAACCAGAAAAGTAAAAGCCTTTTGAGATTTCTCAAATATGACTTGGAAGAGTAATGTTTGGGCTTTCGATTGATACCAATTAGACTTATAATGCAAATATCTGTCGGTACTTTTTTGCCGTTGACAATTTAAAGTTTTTCCTATTTTTCTCAACACCAACCCTTCTATTTTGACTATTTTGACTATCATTGAATGCAGAATAAAATTGCGCGTCGAATCATACCAAAATCAACGCAAAATATAATATCCACGCAAAGTTGTTGGCTAAAAACCGGCACACCGCCCATTATGGGCGGCGCTTAACCTTTTGCCTCATAACTTTGCATAGATATTATATTTTGCGTTGCTTTTGGTATCATTCGACGCGCAATTTTGTTCTGCATCGAATGATAATCAAAATAATCAAAATGGAATAGTTGGTGTTGAGAAAAAGACAAAAAACCAACGGTCAAAGGCAAAAAACGTTACAAGTTTAGTCTATTTGAATGCTACAGTGTTTCTAAAAATGTTTTTAGTCAAAATGGTGATTAGAAACTTGGTAATCTAATGTAAAACATGTAGAAGAAGAAAATATTGGTAAAATAGTTTTGTAAGTTAACTTTTATCGATTTAGAATCACGGTACCACTTTTGAGTCGTTTCGAGCAATGGTTTTCCCCGTGTTTAGTCTTTTGGACAACAGCCTGGAGGTTTTGTTTCTGAAATTTCTACAATATTCGCTATTTTTAAGATAGCTTTAAGCTTCTTAAGATATTGGGTTCGTGAATTGAAAATTGCGAGACTTTGAACTTTGAACTAAAATTTATTCAACATAAAACCATCAATTCATTCCAAATAATTTCCATTATTATTGATGACTTTTGCCCATTTTACAGGCAATTTGCGGATCCCTCTTTCGTAGTAGGATATTGGTTTGTGTGTGAGACAAGTGCGGACCTCAAAAATCGAGGACTGGAGATCTGGAGATGTCCCAATTTGAGCATTTGAGCACTTTCTTCAAAAGAAACCCATTTTGGTGTCAATGGGAAAGTTGTAGAGAATCAAAAATTAGGCTTATAGCCAAATTTCTAAAAAGATACACTCAGTAGTTTCGCCTAAAATGCAAGTTTTGTGAAAATTCGTAAATTTGGCATTTCTTGAAAAGCAGTTTTTGAATCGTTCTGAAAATTTGGATATAAGCTTCATTTTTGATTCTCTACAACTTTTCCATTGACACCAAAATGGGTTTCTTTTGAAGAAAGTGCTCAAACTGTCACATATGACAATAGCTGGCAGTTTTCAATTCACCAACGCAATACTTTACGAAGTTGATGCCAACTAATGTTAAGTTAAGTGGTTCTTATCATTTTCTATAGCGGAAGCTTTGGTTTTGTGACTTTTTAGTTGAAAAAAAACGTTAAAACGTTGACAAAACCGCAAAAAGAATAAAATGAAATGAACATAAATGAAAAAAAAGAATTTTCCCACTTGGGAGGTGTACGGTAGTTTTACCATGCTTTAAAACGCCCACCTAGGAGCCCCTCAACTTTTGCCAAATTTACGAATTTTCACAAAACTTTTTCAACGAAGTTTTCAATTCACCAACCCAATAGATTGAGATTAGCCTCGATTTGAGGAGAAGTCAACGTCCAATTTGAGGATTCGGAGCCGGTAAAATTAGTTTAGCAAAGGGAGAAGAAAGGGGGTTATGTAAAAGCCCTGCGCCAGACGACGAGCGATTACGCCGCCGCACAAAATACGGCTGAAAAAATGCCCATCATACAGTAAGGCAGACAGAAAGACAGGCAGAAAGACAGACAGATACCGTAACCCCCCTCCCCCTCATTTTCCGCCATTTCATTTCCCCTACAACTTTTCCATTGACACCAAACGGGTTTCTTTTGAAGAAAGTTCTCAAACTGTGAGATATAACAATAACCGGCAGTTTTCAATTCACCAATCCAATAGATTGAGATTAGCCTTGATTTGAGGAGAAGTCAATGTCCAATTTAAGGAAATCCGATAGATTTAAGATCGAAAATGCTATATTTTCTATAGCATTTTTCAATCAATCAAAAAAATTTCAGAGAAACTTCGTTGCTGATGGTCTCTCGAACAGCGCCTCTAGACGATGACGGTAATCTAAAGAGAAAATTGAGAAAGCTAAAAAAAATGAAACTAATTATCAAGAGAAAACAGAAGTTTAAAGCTCTAAAATCTGTAAAATCTTTTAAATTTTACAGATGGCGCAAAATTTGTCGATTCCGAGCGAAAACTCCCCACCGGACTCTACTCGTTTTTGTGCATTCAGAAAGGGATTTCGGGTGAATTCTTTAGAGAACTTCTCTGAAAGAAAGAAGATCTCTGAAATCAACTTTCTCTGCCCTTCATTATTAAACCTTCATTATTCATTATCAACTTTATTAAACAACTTTCCAGATGATGTTCTAATTTTGGAGTTGGAAAACCCGCAGCATGCTCTGTTGGCAGCCGTAAAAATGGTTCAGGTGAATAGTTTTGTGTGAAAAGAATCTGAAATTTGAAATTTTTTGAATTTTTGAAATTCTGCGATTAAAGAACATAGATTTGATTGATATTTCTGAAAAAAAAACTCTTTAAAAACCTAGATCTATTGCTAAAATACAGTAAACTAGTTGCTAACTTGTTGATCCTTCAAATATCGTTTAGATCTTCAGCGACAATCTTGTTGCCTACTCGCGAAAGCTCTATTCAGAGTCGAGGTGTGATGTCGAGTGCAAAGTGGGTCGCTTTGCTTTGAAATAATCCGTTTTGACTTTCTTAGCTTTGAAATAATCCGTTTTGACTTTCCTAGCTTCAAAACAATCAATTTTGACTTTCTTAGCTTTGAACAATCAGTTTTGAATTTCTTTGCTTCAAAACAATCAGTTTTTGACTTTCTTTGCTTTAAAACAATCAATTTTGACTTTCTTAGCTTTAAAACAATCAGTTTTTGACTTTCTTTGCTTTAAAACAATCAGTTTTGACTTTCTTAGCTTTAAAACAATCTGTTTTGACTTTCTTAGCTTTAAAACAATCTTTTTGGATTTCTTAGCTTTGAACAATCTGTTTTGACTTTCTTAGCTTTGAAACAAGCAGTTTTAACCTTCTTTCCTTCAAAACAATCCGTTTTGACTTTCTTTGCTTCAAAACAATCAGTTTTAACTCTATTTAGTGCCAAAAGGGTTCAAAAACATGTCAATGCCATCGATCGATTCGTGCCGCGAATGGAGTGGATCACGCATTTGAATACATTGAGCAGAATTGGGTTCGATTCGCGGATTGGGAGGTGAAAGGGAATAGATATGCAAATATTCACAAGATGGATAAATCTATCACATAAATATTCAATAAATAGATATTCCATTTCCCATTTAGAGAGTTCAAACGATGATCTCAAAAGGAGAAGCCGAGAAGATCAAGTTGACGATCGAGGCGATATTGAAGAGTTGCAGAGAGGTAGGTTGATGGTAATTCGATGATTTCTTCATTCAAATTTAAAATTGAATGAAATTGAACACAAATTGAACAAAATTCAAAAGGTTGGTGTTCCTAAAGTGCATAGGATTGTCTATATGAAATTAGCACATATTGAGGCTTCTTCAAAAAGTTTTTTCATTCCTTTTCGTACTTCCGTTCCACAACAAAACCAACAAATGCACTAATTGAACTACCCTTTTTTTCATTAAAGCCAATTAAAGCCAAAAGCCAATTATTTTTCTGCAAAATGACATTAAAACGGGTTTAAAATGTCATATGTTTGGATTTTTGGAAGCTCGAAGTCGGGTAGTCAAAAATGCAGCTCGATGATATGATTTAGACACTTTAGCTATGGAAACCTATCTTCCTGTAAATAGATAAAAGATAGAGCATAAGAAAAACGTGAATAAATCCAAAATCATGATTCCTCCACCATTGAATTTGACCATATGATGAAGATACTTGAGTTTATAGCGTGTTCCAACAGGCCGACGAATCATTTGGCCACCATCATCCGGGTTGAACATGTTGATCTTTGTTTCGTCACTCCAGAGAACCCTCTTCCAATCGTCTATCATCCAATGTTTGTACCTCTTCGTGAAGGCCAATCTTAATCGGACGCATATACTTGAGTTTATAGCGTGTTCCAACAGGCCGACGAATCATTTGGCCACCATCATCCGGGTTGAACATGTTGATCTTTGTTTCGTCACTCCAGAGAACCCTCTTCCAATCGTCTATCATCCAATGTTTGTACCTCTTCGTGAAGGCCAATCTTAATCGGACGCATATACTTGAGTTTATAGCGTGTTCTAACAGGCCGACGAATCATTTGACCACCATCATCCGGATTGAATATATTGATCTTCGTCTCATCACTCCATAGTACCTTTTTCCAATCGTCTACCATCCAATGTTTGTACCTCTTTGTGAAGACCAATCTTAATCGACTGTAGGACGCATATACTTGAGTTTATAGCGTGTTCCAACCGGCCGACGAATCATTTAGCCACCATCATCCGGGTTGAACATGTTGATCTCTGTCTCGTCACTCCAGAGAACCCTCTTCCAATCGCCTACCGTCCAATGTTTGTACCTTTTTTTGAAGGCCAATCTTAATCGACTGGACGTATGGACGACTGGACGTACGACTGTAGGACGCATATACCTGAGTTTATAGCGTGTTCCAACAGGCCGACGAATCATTTGACCACCATTTGGACTGAATATATTGATCTTCGTCTCATCACTCCATAGTACCTTCTTCCAATCGTCGATTGTCCAATGTTTGTACCTCTTTGTGAAGGCCAATCTCAATCGCTGATGTCTCAAAACCATTAGAGGCTTTCGTGCTATTCGTTGAGCAAACAAAAGGACCGATTTGAGCCGATTTCGAATTGTTTGAGCGGTCACTTTAAGTTCAAAGAAAGATTAAAGCATCTTGGCACCGTCGATACTCTTCCTGTTTAGACCCTTTGAGAACATCCTGATCAATCATCATCAATCAACGGTCATGTCTGATTGTTGTCTTAGGTTGACCACTTTTTGGATGTCGTTGCACATTTCCCTTCAGTTTTTGTCGTTGGCAAAGCCGGGAGACCGTAGAGCGGTCAACGATAAAGCGATCATAAATGGCTTTCACTTTCATCTCTCCTTGACGGGCTTGAATGATGTTCTCTTTGGTCGGAGTGTCGAAATATCGCTTGCAGGGCATCTAAAAAAATAAATTAACGCACGAAAAACAAAGAGATAAAACAGAAGACAAACAAAAGAAAGTTTACAACAGAATACAACGATGATGCAAGACTTTTTTTGCTTTCTAAACCGGGTGTCTCTAATAAAACTTCTTTTTAACGTCAAAAGAATTTCTTATTGAAAGCAAACCATAGAATAATTGGTGAATTTGGTTTTTTCAAAGGAAAAGAAACGAAAAAAACTTTCTGAGCAATCTATTAATTCAAAATCTCTTCTAGCAATGCGATTGCCTAGCCGATCGATTGATTCAACGAAATTATGGAGAAAAATGCTCGGAGACGGTTCGATTAGCCAAGCAGCTGTGCCTTGACCGACACGAATACACGAAGACTTTGGTAAATTGATTGTGAAAACATTGTGAAAGGCTCATTTCAGAATCCTACAGTGATCTAGATTCGTTTCTCCAAGATAAATGCTGTTTCACATGCGTCAGGAAGGCTGAAAGGCTTTAAAAACTGAGCATGTTTGCTCATTTTGTTATGCAACTTCCTTGTTCTTTGAAACTTGTGTTGGAAAATTGAAACACAGCCTTCCTGAAGCAACATTTGAAGCATATGAAGCAACATTTATCTTGGAGAAACGAATCTAGGCCACTAAATGAGTTATGGAGTTAAAAATCGAACGGGAATTTCAATCTGCAATCAAGGCCCAAGTTAAAACTTGAGCTGTACTTAGGCTGAAATACAGAATTAGTCAAATTGTACAGGGTGACAAGAAATAATCAGTCCTTAAAATTCAACACAACAATAAGTGGTTAAACAAAAGAGAATGACCTTCAGAGAGAAAAAATGTGTTTTTCGAGACGTTTTCATGTTAAATTTGAATCTATGTCACAAACTGTCGCAACAATCTAAAACTAAAAGCAGATCAAAAACTAAAACCCCTGATGAAAACTCTGTCGCAAATTTTAAATGCCAATTTTCGCACGACATCGCATTCCAATTGACGTCACCGCCATTTGGAGCTAGTCGATGGGAGCGCCGCGTCGTCGTTTCTTTTTCATTTTCAAAATCATTTGTTTTTGTCAGATTAATTGAAAGTATTGTTTTACGCGATAGATTTTGTGTTGAAATCAGAAAGCAATCTATTTCCATTTGAGAGCCGAGTGGGGAATCCGGAACTTTTTGTAGCCACAATGAAGGTCAAAACTAACTGTAAGATGATTTGGAGAGTTGAATGGAAACAATGAAAGCAAGGCTCATCCTTTGAACCGTTAAAAAACTAAACTACTTTTGAATATAATATTATTAAACTCTCAGTAGCATAAAACAAACCAACAAACAAAGAATTATCTTACAAATCTTACGAATTATCTTGATAGAGCTAGCTTTATCCTATATTTTTGGCAGCAACTAGAAGCTTGACACTCAAACTCTCTGGAGCCGCAACTATTTTCCCAGAAAAATGCTTTGTTTTCAATTGCTAATTCAATTTTCAATCAATTTTCAAAACTCTCCAATACATTTTACAGTTAGTTTTGGCCTTCATTGTGGCTACGAAAAGTTCCGGATTCTCCACTCGGCTCTCAAATGGAAATAGATTGCTTTCTGATTTCAACACAAAATCTATCGCATAAAACAATACTTTCAATTAATCTGAAAAAAACAAATGATTTGAAAATGAAAAAGAAACGACGACGCGGCGCTCCCATCGACTACCTCCAAATGGCGGTGACGTCAATTGGAATGCGATGTCGTCGGCTCCCAAATGAAAATAGATTGCTTTCTGATTTCAACACAAAATCTATCGCATAAAATAATACTTTCAATTACCGTAATAATTCTAATAGAAGACCATGGTCTTCTAATTTTCAACCCCTTTCCCCAAAGGGTCTTCTATTAGAGACTGGTCTTCTGTTAGAGACTGGTCTTCTAATTTTCAACCCCCTTCCCAAAGGGTCTTCTATTAGAGACTGGTCTTGAATTTGTCAAAGCTTTAGAGAACGATTTTAGGAAGCAACCCTTTTTAAAAACCAGTCACATTTGTATCATCACTTTATTCACTTAGTTAAAGCAACAATTAACAACAATAACAACAAATAATTATTAACATAAAGCATAAAACAATTTGAAAGGAGCAAATCCGTTAAAAAACCTCAATTTAATTTTCATTAATGTCATTGATTTCAATCGAGGCATCGCTTTCGTAATCCTTGTTTTTCTCGTCTTCACCCAAATCAATTTCATCCAATAATTGAGCAACCATCTCATCATTTCGGGCTTGCAACAATTTGGAGGCCGCTTCTGGAACTGCACCGTTGGGCTAAAATAAAAACACTAAATACATTAAAAATCTTATAAAGTAAAAAGCAGCTAAAATTTTACTTACTTTGAAACAGGAGATTTGATCGTCTTCCGATCCATCAATAGCAACCGTAATTCCGCAGGATTTGAATGATCCAGCGATGAGATCCTTATCCAAATCATTCCAAGCATCGGTGATCCATTGTAAGTAGTTGTCCAGATGGAGCTTTGATATACCCCTTTGTGGTTTCCGACCCAGCACACCAATCGTCGGTAGCTCGGTTTGGCCTGAAGGGATGATCAAACAACACGGGCTGAATAAATTTTGTGCACCCCCTGGTACCGCCGAGTCCATTTTAATTGCAAGACCGCCGTCGGCCGAAGGACAGCGAAAGCGCCCAAACCAAGCACGAAAAACAGCATGTCCAAGGTTCCTTGAGAGCGGCCGTCGCGCCATTCATCGTGTTCGCTCCCAGACAAGATTCAAATTACCTCCAAATCGCTTCTGGATGACCGGATCAATTCGTTTCCGTGGCAAAAGAACAAAAGGCTTGCACTTGTAACCGTCGGAGCGCGCCGTAAGCATCACCGAAATTTTTGTCTTTTCATGTCCACTTGATCGAACTGAGACTTCATTTGCTTCTTTTTCATCAACACATTTTCCGCCAATTGGATCAAGGAAGACGGCCGTTTCATCACAAGCGTAAATGTGTGTGTATTTGTTCTCCTTTTGCATCCGATTGAGATACATTACGAAATTGACCAACACACCAGCATATTCGTGGGGAGGCTTCTGACAGATTGACGTTGGAGTTCTCATTGAAAATCCATGACGCTTCATGAACTTTTGAAGCCATCCCAATGAACAATCGACTTTGATATCGTTTTGCTCACAAAAACGCTTTGCTTTTTCTTGGACCAAACGCCTCGAGACCTTGTTTTTCTTCTGTCGTTCGCTTCGGACCCATTCGGCAAGTTCCACGTCGAGTTGCGTATTTGTGAGGGTTCGGCCACCTCCTTTTAACCTCTTGTATGATTTCCCCATCTTTCGCAATCGTTTTTCTTGCGAAATCCATTCGCGAATCATCTTTCTGCTGACTTGAAACTTGGTGCTTGCAACATTCTTTGAGATCGTCTTTGCAAATTCAATTGTTTCTAACTTAAACTCGATCGAATATGCCTTCCGTTTGTTTCCATTCTTGAGCAGTTCCGCTTCGAGAGCCTCCAAAGCATTCTCCGAATCTTGATTCATCTCGTTTTCATTCTCCTTTTCTCGTTCCTTGAAGATTTCAAAGTCGTCTCCTTCATCTTTTCGAATATCTCGATACTCCTCCAGAGAATCCGTGCGAATTGGCAGTCGCTCAGCCATCAGCCCTGACAATAAACACATTATTTATTTTAAGACAAGAAACAAGAATTACAAAAAACACTAGTAGGAAAGAAATAATAACTTTGCACAATGATTTTTACAAGAAAATCTGGGTGGTAGCGGGATACGGTAACATAGTGCATGAGTTAAGAGTTTGGGTCTTCTATTAGAGACTGGTCTTCTAATAGAGACTGGTCTTCTATTAGAATTATTACGGTAATCTGAAAAAACAAATGATTTGAAAATGACAAAGAAACGACGACGCGGCGCTCTCTACTTCCAAATGGCAGCGACGTCAATTGGACGTCAATTGGAATGTGATGTCGCGCGAGAATTGACATTTGCGACATAAATTTAAATTTAACATGAAAACGTCTCGAAAAACACATTTTTTCTCTCTGAAGGTCATTCTCTACTGTTTTTTGTTTAACCACTTATTGTTGTGTTGAATTTTAAGGACTGGTTATTTCTTGTCACCCTGTAGAAGTTGCAGTGCTATATTTTTCATGGTTTATTGCAGGCCTCCTACGTTCGAGATAGGATTGACTCGTTTCACAACTCGGAAATGATCATCAACGCTTTAGAGAAGCTGGTTGAAGTGATCGAGAAAGAGTTTTATCCAAGGAGATCTTTAGTAAGTTTGGAAAATTTGGAAAAAGTTGG
Source organism: Mesorhabditis belari (assembly GCA_958450365.1). Taxonomy (NCBI): domain Eukaryota; kingdom Metazoa; phylum Nematoda; class Chromadorea; order Rhabditida; family Rhabditidae; genus Mesorhabditis; species Mesorhabditis belari. Next base: position 1,386,168 of record CAUEEP010000921.1, read on the forward strand.
CAAAAAAAGCTAAATTTCAAAGCCAAGCCGTTGGCTTTAGCTTTTTTGACTTTTTTTTTTTGCCTTGCTCACAACCATTTAAGAAAATTCTACACAAAATGTGGATTCTATTCGAGACGGAGGTGGCCCGGAATCTCAAAGAGTTCCAAGTGCACGAGTACTATAAAAATATTTATGTAAGCTCTTTATTATTACTATTATTATTTATTTATTAAAATTACTTTGCTACTATTTGTAAAACTTTTAGGTGGCTTTAAAAATCATTCGCGAACTGCTACAGGGCCCCAAGAATCCGTCTCAATTTTGTCGAATCTTACACTTAAAAGTATGCTCATTCTAATCGATTACCGTATCCGATAAAGCTTAGAGTCTCTCAACCGCAGAACTGATCTTGGCCTATTATGTGGCGATGGCTGATATGGAGGATGAGACAGGAGAAGGAAGTACAATCTGTATACAAGCCGCTTTCATTCGAGAGAGGAATGATGAAAGAATCTCGCTTGTTATTAAAGGTTATTTTTATTAAATTATTAAAGGTACAGAAGCGACGCACTTTAGAGAGCCTAGATTGACCAAAATTGAGTTAATCTTTTTGATTTTTCTGGAGATAAATCTTAAGCATGTCTCCTGCGTACCTCGGCTCTCAACTTTGGAAGGTCATATAAAAAAGTTGAAAGCTTGAATCGATTAGATAATGAGCACATACTTAAGAGACATACTTAAGATTTATCTGAAGAAAAATCAAAACGATTGACTCAATTTTGACCAATCTAGGCCCTCTGAAGTGAGGCGTTATGATTGTAAGCCACTCTGTAGAGTGGCTCTGTAGACTGTGCCATTGTTGGTTAAAGTCTAAACTGGCTTTAGAGAATTGAAACCTTGAATTGTAGGGAAGCTACAGTTGGTTCAAGGTGCTTCGAGAAATCCGGAACTTACTTTTTATGTTATCTTGTTATCTGATAGGGAACTTCATTTTCTTCAATCGTTTTTACCAAAACTGTTCAATTGGTGAACTAGAGACTTTTAAAGTTAGCCATTAGTCCAAAATTGATTGCTCAAGTCAGCTTAGGCCTGTCAGCTTAGGCCTGTCAGCTTGTCAGCTTAGGCCTGTCAGCTTAGCCAGTCAGCTTAGGCCAAACCAACTTGTCAGCTTAGGCCTGTCAGCTTAGCCAGTCAGCTTAGGCCAAGCCAGCTTGTCAGCTTAGGCCTGTTAGCTTAGCCAGTCAGCTTAGGCCAAGCCAGCTCACCAACATTCTGACCAACAAGAATATTAGAGTCAAAGAGTTAGAGTCAAAGCCAAAAGTCAGCCAAAAGTCAGGCCTAGCTCTGACTTCTGGCTATTCTGGCTGACTGGAATAGCCTTCCTGGCTTTTTCCAGCTTTGTAAGTATTGCATCCAGCTATGATTGATAATTTTAATGAGATCAGATATTGTCGACGTTGATTCTAAAGACTTTAAATAATATTTATAAAAACTAAAAAACCTTAATGATGTCGAAAAACGGATGAAAATCCAACAAAAAACACATTTTTTGCGCTCTTGAAAGTTTTGAGAGCTAGTTTTGAGAGCTAGTTTACTAGCACAGTTTACAAAAAAGAATTAGAGAGAGACATAGAAAAGAAGAAGAGCTCTTCTATTAGAAGATCCAACTCTTCTATTAGAATGTTTACGATAATTTGTTGACGGAAAGTACCATGATTTGTATTTAGTTCGTGAAGCTCGTATCCCTTGCCCACTCTCGTCCTCTCCTTGTCCTGCCTCACCAAAAGAGCTCTCAATTCAGTTGGATCTTCTCCCGAAAACGATCTTCGTTGACGAGAAATTCCCAGGAATCACCACGAAATTGGTGCCAATTTCGGGAAATCCCAAATGGGGAGACGCTTTCCAAATGTGGGTTTAAAAGAAGAAATGAAAGAATTGACAGAAAAGGAAGAATTGACATAATTTGACATTTTGTCAAATATATCAAGGTTTAAAGAAAATAATGCGCGCTTTTTTGATCAAAACTATTAGGTTGTTCGGATATAAACGAGCATTTGCACTGCTTAACTCGTGAGGAAGCCATTTCCCGTATCTGATCGCCTTTTCAATGGCGTGGAGATGCTCATCAATGGAATTTGAACATAGAAACTGTTGAGCAAGTTCAGCAAGCAAGTTCACACGTCGTTTGAAATGGATCCGATTCGATTGCAGCCCTCTAAATATCGTTGTTTACCGCTTGAGGTCGACGAGAGTGTTCATGATCCTTTCATCACCGTTCCGAAAGCGTTGAAACCAGGCTCGGCACCGACTTTCGAACAGTACATCATACCCAAATGCTTTGACCGAATCTCGATAGGATTCCGCGACTGTTTTGCCCAGTACGACACTGACTTTTACTGATACAATCATCCAAAAGCTTTGACAAGTGAACAGTGAGATTCAGCAAGGGGATTTTCCTTGTTTGAAATCGTAGAGCATGGCAGCTAGAAGCATGGCAGCTAGAAGCATGGCAGCTAGAAGCATGGCAGCTAGAAGCATGGCAACTAGAAGCATGGCAGCTAGAAGCATGGCAGCTAGAAGCATGGCAGCTAGAAGCATGGCAGCTAGAAGCATGGCAGCTAGAAGCATGGCAGCTAGAAGCATGGCAGCTAGAAGCATGGCAGCTAGAAGCATGGCAGCTAGAAGCATGGCAGCTAGAAGCATGGCAGCTAGAAGCATGGCAGCTAGAAGCATGGCAGCTAGAAGCATGGCAGCTAGAAGCATGGCAGCTAGAAGCATGGCAGCTAGAAGCATGGCAGCTAGAAGCATGGCAGCTAGAAGCATGGCAGCTAGAAGCATGGCAGCACTAGGAAATTCAAAGCCCGCATTATTTTCTTTACACCCTGACAAAATCTTTTATCAAAAAAAGCTCCAATTGTTTAGCTCAATTTCTCACGATAACTTTTTCACGAACGGAGCCGTTCTCTCGCTGTCTTTGCTTGAAAAGGACAAAATCGGTTGCGAGAAAGTGGTCGGGAAAGCGTTTTTCGCGTTGAATCAGGTATTTTGAATTTTTTTCTTCTACTACAAATTTTGTGATCAAAATCTTATTCTAGATGCGCGAGCTTTCGACGAGAACGACGACGAAACCGCTTTGTCGGCCGGTTCTTCCACTTCAAGCCGGGAATAATCTCGAGTTTTATCAGGTCTACAAAAGCAAATCCTTGCTTAATTCTTTGTTTTTTTTTCTTACTTGACTTAAGTGCCACTGAAGTGTTGTTCCAAAAAGGCCAGGCCAGGCCAGTCCAGGCCGATCCAGCCCAGGCCAGTCCAGTCCAGTCCAAGCCAGTCCAGTCCAGTCCAGCCCAGACCAGGCCGGTCCAGTCCAGTCCAAGCCAGTCGAGTCCAGTCCAGCCCAGGCCAGGCCAGTCCAGGCCAGTCCAGCCCAGGCCAGACAAGTCCTGAAATAAAGTCTAAAACCCATCTTTCAACTATTCATGCGGCTTTAAAGTTACGCAAGCCAGCAGTTGTCAGCTAGCAATTGTCAGCTAGCAATTGTCAGCGAGCAATTGTAAGCCAGCAATTGCCAGCCAGCATTGCCAGCCAGCAATTGTCAGCCAGCAATTGTCAGCCAGCAATTGTCAGCCAGCATTGCCAGCAATTACCAGCCAGCATTGCCAGCAATTGCCAGTCAGCAATTGCCAGAAAAATCAAATTGCTAGTTGGATAACGAATCGATTTCTGATCCAGGTTATCCGAGAACGCGTCCTCTTCGACAAAGTGGCGCGTCTATTTTGGAAACGAGAAAGAGCTCAAAAAGATGTTCACATAAATCTCAAACAGTTGAGAGAAGTGAGTTAAGATTTAAAATGAAATTTTCAAAATGTTTGATTAGAGATTTTCCCACAAACAAGCGATATCCTTTGACTGATTTGATCTGTTTACTCATGATCTTGGGTCAATCTAGCAGAAGTTGTAGGAAATTGTATTTTTTAAGTTTTTAATAGTTTGGTAATCGGAATTTAAACATATAGCCTTTGGTTATTTTTATTTTCTTTTTAAAAGGGATCTTTTAAAAGTATTTTGAAGTTTTCGGGTTTTTTTTTAAAGGAGTCGTCACACTTTCAAGGCCTATAACTTTGTCCAGAGATTATATTTTGATTAGCTTTTTATATCATTGTACAGAGGACATTTCAGGCTTTCAAATACTACCAAATAGAGCTTGATTGATCCAAGAAATTAGAGAATCCAGTCCAAGAAAATCAGAGCCAACTTTGAGCAAGATCTTGAACAGGTCGCCACGCTTTGAAGACCTATAACTTTGTCCAGAAATCATATTATTCCTAACCTTTTATATCGTTGAATAGAGGGCATTTCAGGCTTTCAAATGATACCAAATAGAGCTTGATTGGCTGATCCAGTGCAGCAAATCAAAGTCAACTTTGAGCTAACAAAGCTGATCCAACTCTAGTGCAGTGTTATCTAATTTGCATGGAACTGAAAAGTCCAATCAAGCTCTATTTGGTATCATTTGAAAGCCTAAAATGTTCTCTATACAATGGTATAAAGGGCTAGCAAAAATATTATTTCTGGACAAAGTTATAGGCTGTCAAAGTGTGACGACTCCTTCAAAATATCCAGAAGTTCTCTTTCTCTTTCTGGTCAAATTTATTACAGTTTTTCTTGCTTATCTTACAAAATATTACAAAATATTCCAATATATTCCAATAAATTCCAATAAATTCCAATATATTCCAATATATTCCAATATAATACAAAATTTCAGGTGCCCCGTCGATGGGGTTCTCTTCGTCGCTTCAAATCGGAGCGTTTCGGGAGTCCTCGGATTTCATTCAGTATTTACCGACCGCAAAGAACCGTTTCAACAATATGACAATAATGATATTTATTAAAAAGATATTTATTAATAAACCGCATTGAAGAAATACCACGTAGCGATGATTGAAATCGGTAAAAAAAAATGAATACTTTTAACGGTTCAAGATCAAATCCTTTGCGATTTGCTTCGGTCCAGGGATGTTCAACGTTTTTTCCGCCTGAAAAAGGTTATAATTTGGAATTTTGTTTTCAAAATCTACCCTTTCTCATGCACTTAGCTCAAATTTTATTGCGGTTCTTGGTTTCTCTAGAAAATTGAGAATTCAGTGCCGAATTCAATGCCGAAGTCAGTGCCGGAAAGGTTTAAGGAAAGGGAGTTTAAGTTTGCTGAGTACAAAGTACATTGCAAAAATGGCTGTGATCAAAAGATGTTTCATCCTAGGCTTGTAAGCCAGTCTAGGCAAGGTTCAACCTTGGTCAGGAGCCTGGATCCAACCCTGGTCAGGAGCCTGGATCCAACCCTGGTCAGGAACCTGGGTCTAACCTTGGTCAGGAGCCTCGATCCAACCCTGGTCAGGAGCCTGGATCCAACCCTGGTCAGGAACCTGGGTCTAACCTTGGTCAGGAGCCTGGATCCAACCTTGGCCAGGAGCCTGGATCCAACCCTGGTCAGGAGCCTGGGTCCAATCCTGGTCAGGAGCCTGGATCCAACCTTGGTCAGGAGCCTGGATCCAACCCTGGTCAGGAACCTGGGTCTAACCTTGGTCAGGAGCCTGGGTCCAATCCTGGTCAGGAGCCTGGATCCAACCTTGGTCAGGAGCCTGGGTCCAACCCTGGACTTGTTGAACAGAGAAAGACTTGGCGAATCTAATGATACCAAAAAAATTTAAATTGGACAGCCCAACACCGAGATATTTGAGCTCAAAGTTAGATTGCTAATTGCAAAAGGGGCGGACCGTGTATAAAAGGTCGCCCTGCCCCTTTTCCCCTTGGTTAACTTTGAGCTCAAATATCTCGGCTTTGGGTTGCCCAATTGAAATAGTTTTTGTACCAATCGACATAGAAAGACTTGGCGAATCTAATGATACCAAAAGATTTAAATTGGACAACCCAACACAAAGATATTTGAGCTCAAAGCTGGATTGCCAATGGCAGAAGGGACGGACGTGTAGCAAAGTTATTTATGTATTTGAGCACAAATTAAAGAGCCGGTCATTGAGTAGACTTTTTCAAAGTCTTTTTTAAAGCTTTAAAGCTCTCTTAAACATTTCCCCACTCACAATGCGTCCCAGACTTTGCAAGGTGACACAAACAGAGAAAAGATCTCGACCATCAAAGAGGTCCACTGATTGGAAAGTCGCTTCGTCTTTCACTCCGATCTTCCGAGCCGCCGTGCAAAACTGAAATTAATGATCGGTATTTGAACTTTCACAGGTTTGTTTTTTTGAAGCAATCAAACTTTTCTCTAAGCAATCAAGTCTTGAGATTTGATCAAGAGTTGAAAGTTTGCGTTGAATGACGTGAGAAAGTATAGTCTGCTTGTCTGCTTGAATTGAATGTACTTCTTCTCAAATCTATACTTGCGCTTTCTGTGCACTTGGTACTCCATTTTACTCTTTATTTCAAACTTTTGCTACAAGAAAACAAGAATCTCGTGCGCCAGGAGGGTTGTGTTTACAGATTTAAACATAAAGTACAACTGGTGCTTAACCAAAACTAGTAAGTTTTGATCTTACTCTTCCTCTTACTCTTCCTTTCTTCTTCTCCCTTGTCTTTCTCTTTTTCAAAGGAAGTCAGTGGCTCAGTGGTTAGAGCTCAGTGGTTAGAGCAATAGCAAGTGGAAAGCAAGAGATCGAGGGTTCAATCCCTTTTCGGAAACCTACTATTTCTTGCTAATTCCTTTACTTCTTTATTTAGAGCTTGTACCTGATTGATATTTTCGAGACAGTTGAAGTTCGAGATCGGCTTCATGATTTTCTTGATCGTTCCCGGTTTCATTCCGTTAATCACTCTGAATTTATCGTTTGTTAACGCCATTTAAAGCTATTGCCATTGTCATTTTGAAATTCTGACATATCCAGTACTTTTATCTTTCACAATAGGAGGTCAGCTGGCTGAGCCGGTTAAATGCTATGCGAAAAAAGTAAAAGAAAAATCCGAGGTGGGGGTCGAACTTGCGAGGTCTCGCTCTGGAAACGCACGCTCTGCCACTCGGCCATGGCTGCATCGAAACGGGTCTGCAAGGTGGCTGTTAAGAGGCAAGGAGGCTGTTAAGACGCAAGGAGGTTGTTAAGAGGCAAGGAGGTTGTTAAGAGAAAGGGGGCAAGAGGCAATGGGCGAAGGGCAAGGAGGCCAAGGGATGGGCGAGGCAGGAGGCGAGGGCAGGGGGGCTAGAGGCAAGGGAGGGAAGGGTGTAGGGGGGGTGTGGCAAGGAGGCTGTTAAGAGGCAAGGAGGCTGTTAAGAGGCAAGGAGGCCGCTAAGAGGCAAGGAGGCCGTTAAGACGCAAGGAGGTCGTTAAGACGCAAGGAGGCCGTTAAGACGCAAGGAGGCCGTCAAGACCCAAATGACCACATTTTCAGGGTCCTAACAAAACGCTTATAACTCCTGATTGCTTATAACTTTAAACGCTTATAACTCCTGATCAATTGTCATTTAGCAAAAACGGAAAACAGATTCGGAATCAGCATAAAATTCTGCGTCGAATGGTATAGGCCACATAGCATTTAGCTAAGCCAATTCACTTTCCCTTGCGCCAGAAAAACTCTTGTTATTTTGCACTAACTATTTGTTTTGAAGTTTACTGTAGATTTATCACAAACTTGCAAAGAACTTGTCCGTCTTTCAGTCGCTCCAAGAAGTTGTCCTTTCGTCCGTTTGTGTCCATCTCCTCACCGGCCAACCCGGCGCACCATTCGAGCAAGAGTTGAGCCTCGGCCTCGTTGAATTTCCCGGCCTGAAATTTATAGATGAAAAAAAGGGAATTATAAGGTAAAATTTGAAAGTTCAGATTTAATTTGATATAGATTAGGCAAAAGGGTTGAAGATGGGGATTGGATATGAAGCTGTGCATAAAACAATGGACAAGAACAAGAACAACATTCAATTCAAGAATTCTTGTTCAATTCTTGTTCAATCAACTAAGAATCCAACTAAGAATCCAACTAAGAATCCAACTAAGAATTCAAGACTGCATTGTCACTGCGGGGGTTCGAACCCGGATCGTGCGGGCTCTAGAAATACTTATTTTCATGTACTTTGCTAAATTGGTTAGAAGATATTCAATAGAAAGCACTCCTTTAGGCGATTAATTATTTTTTATTATCTGATTTGAAATCAAAAATGTAATTTGAAACCAAAAATAAAGAAATCAAGACCACGTGGGACTAAGGGAGGTCGAACCCGGGTTGTGTGGGTTGTAGAAATACTCGCTCCCCACTGCACCAAACGACCATGCATTTCTCCCAAAAAATTTAGCCACAAAAACCCGTCGTTCAACGTTAGGAGGCTCTTTAGCTAAATTTTTTGGCCTTTGGGGTTTGGAGGGTTTTTGTGGCTAAATTTTTGGGGGAAAGGCATGGCCGCCATGGCGCAGTCGGGAACGGGCTTTTCTACCGCCCACACGATCCGGGTTCGAGCCTTCGTAGTCTCAGTTTTCTAATTTTTTCTTTTATATGACATAACGATATTATATAGCCTGTACAGATAGACGGACAGACAGACAGACGGACAGACATTTCTCTTTTATATATAGTAGATAAACAGATGTAGTTATCACTTATATGTTACCCCACCTGTTTATCAAGAACAGCGGCCGCCAATCCGTGAGGTCGTGGACGATGGTAGTCTTGTGACATGGCTGAATCGAACAATTTTAAGACTTACACCAGTAAGTAAACTAAATTAACTTGAAGATATTATAAGTTACAGTATAAGTCTGCAATGAAAATGTTTAGTTGACTGAAATTGAGCTGAATTAGCTTTAAAAAGCCTGGAAAACTGAAAAATAGCCTTGAAAAACGGTAATTTCTATGAAAAGTACTACATTTTCCATGAAAAGTACTACATTTTCTAACAATATATAGTATTTTATTTTGATTTAAATGTAATTTTAAATGTTTAAAGATGTTTAAAGAGTTTAAAGATGTTTAAAGATGTTTAAAGAGTTTAAGGAGTAAAAAGGCTATAGTATTTTGATTATTATATTAAATATATCCAATAGAAAGGCTTTAAGCTTCGAACTATTGAATGAATCTTGAAATGAGCCACTGAATACACAGAATAGGAGAGGTTAAGGGGTAATGTTTGAAATTTAAAGCAATCATTGAAAGAGGAAAAGGAAGGGAAAAGTGAAAGTGGATGGGATTCTTGAAATCTCTATTTACATCTCTATTTACATATCTATTTACATATCTATTTACATCCGTCTCAATCCCCCGGTCAGTCATCAACGTGAAGAAGAGACTGGGAGACTGGGAGACTGGGTTGCGATTTGCGAATCCCGAAAACTATTGATTGGATACAGTAATTGCACTGTAATCGATAGAATTTTGTAATTCTTGGGCACTATAATAGTTGCTTGAATACTAAGCACAATAATCGTTTGGACAATAAACGATAAAACCGTAGATTGCTAAATTGATATAGACATAGACAACTAAACAAATGGAAAAGGTTGCTAAATTGATTGGGTAATTGCTAGTAAGTGATGGTTGAGAAGTAAGTGCATAAAGATTTCAAATCTAAGCTTCTCTGAATCTCATCGTTTTCGCAAAATGATGAATATGACGTCATTTTTCCATCGCTTTGACAAAATGATGTCATTTCCATTATCGCTTTGACAAAATGACGTCATTTTCTTCATCGTTTTGACAAAATGATGCCATTTTCATTATTGTTTTGATAAAATGACGTCATCTTTCCATCGTTTTGTGAAAATGATGTCATTTTCATTATCGCTTTGACAAAATGATGTCATTTTCATTATCGCTTTGACAAAATGATGTCATTTCTCCATCGCTTTGATAAAATGATGTCATTTGCATTATCGTTTTGGCAAAATGACGTCATCTTTCCAACGTTTTGTGAAAATGATGTCATTTTCATTATCGCTTTGACAAAAGATGTCATTTCTCTTATCGCTTTGACAAAACGATGTCATTTCTCCATCGCTTTGACAAAATGATGTCATTTTTATCATTTTGCCAAAACGATTCGAAATTCGAAAAAGCTTAAAAGTACTTGCATTTGAAATTCTTATCTTACAGTAACTTTTAAAAGCATAACTTTTAGAAATCAAAAGATCAGTGAACATTTTTGTCATAATTGGCAGTATCTCTTCTCTAAATAATCAATTTTTCCTCTACTTTCATCTGTTTTGGTTTTTGATTTTTTATAAGAATTTTATCAAATCAGATTCCATTTGATTCAGTTCAAATCATAAAAGATATCAAACTATCTAAAAAGTAGAAAGATTGGATTGGAAACCAGATTGGAAACCAGATTGGAAACCAGATTGGAAACCAGGTTGGAAACCAGCCAAGATTACGGTAGTTTTGGCATGTTTTGGAAAAGAAAAGTCTTTTAAATGGATTAGATAAGAAAAGGAGAAGAAAAGGAGAAGAAAAAGGAGAAGAAAAAGGAGAAGAAAAGGAGAAGAAGAGGAGAAGAAGAGGAGAAGAAAAAGGAGAAGAAGAGGAGAAGAAAAAGGAGAAGAAAAAGGAGAAGAAGAGGAGAAGAAGAGGAGAAGAAGAGGAGAAGAAGAGGAGAAGAAAAAGGAGAAGAAAAAGAAGAAGAAAAGGAGAAGAAAAAGGAGAAGGAGAAGAAAAGGAAAAGAAAAGGAAAAGAAAAGGAAAAGAAAATGAAAAGGAAACGAAAAGAAACGAAAAAAAACGCTTTCTAGAAAAGAGAACAATTATTTTAAAGATTGATTACGATAAAAAGCACTTATAGTCAGATATCGCTGAATAATTGATTGAGTTTCATCAATAAAATTTCAGCTTTTATCCACCAATTAGTGTTAATCATCGGCTATTCGAGAAAAACGTTTCCCATCAGTCAATGTTGACTGTGAGTGGGTGAATAGACAACTAAACAAATGGAAAAGATTTCTCAAAAAGCTCAAGAAGCCCAATGAATGAGTCATTTTTATCCTCCAAACGGATCTCAATATTTATCGAGATTTTGAAGGATTGAAGTGTTTGGGAAAGGATTTCGAAAGTTGAGATTTTCGAATTTTTGAATGAAAACCGAAAAAATGAAAAAATAGGCCAGATGGCCGACCGGTTAGAAGTCTTGTCTTTTAAGCGGAAGGTCGAGGGTTCAATCACGCTGGCAAGATAAAAATGTTTCTTTTTCCCACCAAGTGGGTTTTTTCTTTCACAACATTTGGGTAATAGGGATAAAAGGGGTAACGGCCGCAGTGCCATAAAAATTGTGTATTTAGACCGTTATATCTTATTATGTATCCTTTGTTTGTATCACATTATTGGCTTTCAATAAATGTATTTTTAAAAAACGGTCGCTTTACCACTATACAATTGATCGATTGATGCAAAGATTGATTACGATAAAAAGCACTTATAGAATTTGTTCCGAACTCTTGAAAGCGTTTGATTGAGTTGATTGAGTTGTAAACAAGTTGTTTAAGCATCATCAATCGCTTAGAGATATCCATCGCCAGAACTTTTGTAATGAAAAGTACTTTGCGTTGTACTATGCGTTGTACTTTGCATTGTACTATGCGTTGTACTTTGCGTTGTACATTGCGTTGTACATTGTGTTGTACCTTGCGTTGTACTATGCGTTGTACTATGCGTTGTACTTTGCGTTGTACATTGCGTTGTACATTGCGTTGTACTTTGCATTGTACTTTGCATTGTACTTTGTGTTGTACATTGCGTTGTACATGGTGTTGTACTTTGTGTTGTACATTGCGTTGTACATTGCGTTGTACTTTGTGTTGTACTTTGTGTTGTACTTTGTGTTGTACTTTGTGTTGTACTTTGCATTGTACTTTGCATTGTACTTTGCGTTGTACATTGCGTTGTACATTGTGTTGTACTTTGTGTTGTACATTCCGTTGTACATTGCGTTGTACTTTGTGTTGTACATTGCGTTGTACTTTGTGTTGTACTTTGTGTTGTACTTTGCATTGTACTATGCGTTGTACTTTGCATTGTACTTTGCGTTGTACTTTGCGTTGTACATTGCGTTGTACATTGTGTTGTACTTTGTGTTGTACATTCCGTTGTACATTGCGTTGTACTTTGTGTTGTACATTGCGTTGTACTTTGCATTGTACTTTGCATTGTACTTTGCATTGTACTTTGCATTGTACTTTGCGTTGTACTATGCGTTGTACTTTGCATTGTACTTTGCGTTGTACTTTTTGTCTAGAAATGTAAACGTATCATTTCTTAAATTATATTTAAAATCTTTGTTTTCTTGTATACAAAGAGTTAAAGAGAAATGCGCCAAAAAAAACTTTTTTTTGCCTAAAGTACAAATAAAGCTCACCTCAATATATTTAAAAGTGTTTAAATAGAAAAATGGAAAGTTTTTTGTTTGAATTCAAGTTTGAAACTGGTCAGATTTCGTTATTTTCTTTATAAAAGGTTTCTTTTTTTACTTTAAAAGGCCGGCTATTTTGAATTTGAATTTGAATTTGAATTTGAAAGAGAGCAAAGAGATTTGAATTTTCTCAGCTAGTCAGTATAAAGTTTAAAACCATATCGGCTAGCCGAAAAGGATAAACCTTTTAGTCGATTTAAAATTTAGCTAGTTGGTTCAAAATTTAGCTAGTCGATTTAAAATTTAACTAGTCCGTTTAAAATTTAGCTAGTTGGTCCAAAATTTAGCTAGTTGGTTCAAAATTTAGCTAGTCCGTTTAAAATTTTGCTAGTCAGTTCAAAATTTCAAATACTGGCCATCAGAAGAAATGTCTTTTATGCCTTTTTTGGGTTTCCTTTTTGGAGAATCCAATGACATAACAAGGGAGAATCCAATGACATAACTTTACAATAGGCTAAACTCACCAACACATCGCTCATCAGGCGAACCCAACTCATGACAAGCGCACTCCTTCACGTGACAGCTCAACTCATCGATCTTGAGCATTTCTAAATCTAGAATCAATTTGGATATGGTATAGATAAGAGTTGTGATGTTGAAAAAAACAGAAAAAGAGAAAAAGGTCAAATTTTGTCATTTTTTTGAATCTAGAATCAATTTGTGAAACAAGTGAATCAATAAAGTTTTAGTTTTAAGTTCAATTGGTAGCCGGTAGCCGGTAGCCAGCTAGTAGCCAATTTTTGCAATAATCTAGTAGAAAAAGCTTTTTTCTAACAATTTCCGATGACTTGTCATCTAATATATTAACGAAAATGAAGTGGGCGATGAGGGAAAATCGAGAGATGGATTTCTTTTCTTTCAATAGATTCAATAGAGATTCAATAGAGAGAACTCGACCCTTACCCACTCAAACTTTTTTTTTTGAGTGAAATGGAAGGATTTGAGAGGAGTGAGGGAAAGAGAAAAGAGAAAAAAACTCTTCTAAATGATCAATAGAGACTTGATCGATCAAGACACGAGTCATCGTGATAAGCGGGGGTGGGAATGGATGAGTTGGACACGCTGGTTCTTTTAACGGTTGAGGCTGGGAAGACAAAAGGTGGTCAGTGCTGGGATTCGAGCTTACCGGGCGAACGCTTTGAGCTACCGTTGCTGTTACTGCTACCGCCAAGATAGGGCCTTATGGCTTAGTCCTTCTCCCATCAGTTAGACAACTGATGGGAGAAGGACGAGTTGAGACAGTTAGACAACTGATGGGAGGAGGACGAGTTGAGCTTGAGTTGGGTTTAGCCATCACTAGAGGTGGTGACGGTTGGCAGCTTGCGAAGATCCAAGACCTAAAGTCTAATGTTGAAAGAGAGAAATGCTATAAGTCACTTACTAGATAGGCTATAAATCATTTACTAGACAAAGGCTATAAGCCAAAGTGGAGCAGTGGAGCTATGGAGATGTGGAGCTATGGAGATGTGGAGCTGTGGAGCTGTGGAGCTGTGGAGATGTGAAGCTGTGGAGATGTGGAGCTGTGGAGCTGTGGAGCTGTGGAGCTGTGGAGCTGTGGAGATAAGCTGAGGAAGTAAAGAACGAGCCATCTTAAGCTTCATCACCATTACATCAATAACAGATTCTACAAAAATCCAATAAGTCTAATGTTGCAGTCTAACTTTGCACATTGCCAAGCCAAAATCACATTGCCAAGGTAACTCTATCTATAGATTGCTTCTAGCAAACTTAATTGTCGCCAATGTTTGTATATTATATTAGTAATATAAAACTAATTTTAGTAATATAAAAACTTCAAAAAGATTATATTAACTCCGGAAATCGACTTTTTATTGCGAATTCCATCACTTTTTTATTACTAATAAACGTGGTTCTGATTTTCAAGTAGGATGGGAGCCCGGGTATTTCTTTCTTTCTTTCTTTCTTTCTTCTTCTTTCTTTCTTCCTTTCTTCTTTCCCCTTGTCTTTCCCTCTTGTTTTCTCTTGTTAAGTTAAGGTACCGGATAGATCAGTGGTTAGAGCAATTGCTTGGAAAGCCAAAAGTTCAATCCCTCTCTACTTTTCTTCCCAATTCCTTTACTTCTTTATTACTACACCTACCTGTCGACAATTTGATTTTAATGAGAATCGATTCTAAGTCTGATCTCTTTAAAGCTTATGAGTGCCCAACGCTATCTAGGGCCAAAATAGGCCAAGATAGACAAAAATAGGCCAAGATAGGCCAAGATAGGCCAGGTTAGGCCAGGATACGTCAAGATAGGCCAAGATAGGCAAAAATAGGCCAAGATAGGCCAATATAGACCAGGATAGGCTAAAAAGCCAGGATAGGCTAAAATAGGCCAAGATAGGCAAAATAGCAAGTAGGCAATAGGCCAAGATAGGCAAAAGGCAGATAGGCTAAAATAGGCCAAGATAGGCTAATATAGGCCAGGATAGGCTAAAATAGGCCAAGATAGGCTAAAATAGGTCAAGATAGGCTAAAATAGGCCAAGATAGGCCAAGATAGGTCAAGATAGGCTAAGATTTTCCGTTGAACACCTGTTTACACCGAAAATTCCCAGGTCTAATCTAGCGTGTGTTCTTCACAAGTAATGCGCTTTCACCTAGTTAAACTATCGTAGTTAAACCGTCAATTTACAGCCAAGCAACCCGATTTTAATATCATTCGATGAGGAATCACAAGGCTCAGTCAATGATACTAAAATTTAGCTGATTGAATGTAAACTAGTTTGATTACGGTAGTTTTCTTAAATAGTTACCTTTTAGAAAACGCTTTACTCGTGGAACTAACGCTATCAGTTGGCCGATGTCTAGCTCTAACGTCTAACGTTTAACGCTCTAATGGTACGCTCTAATGGTACGCTCCAAATTTCATGTCAGTGTTCAGTTTCTGTGCCTCGAAGATGGATAGACTTAGGCACTCATAAGCTTTATCGTTCTCATTGTTTTCCATATTTCCCGTTGTATAGACACACGTCCGAGAAAGGGAGAATGCGGTGGAAAAGGGAATCGAAAAGAGAAAGGACACATTGTTTGACCTCCTCTGCCCACATCGTTGTCCTTTTTCTTCTTCTTCTTCTTCTCCTTCTTCTTCTTCTCATTCTCATGGTTTTGCCTCTCCTCCGGGGTTCTAATGTATGCATAGAGAAGGGGTAGAGCTGGACAAGGCCCAAACCCCACTGACCCTTGCCTTTTTCCAGTTTTCAGTGTTTTCTTGGCCTTGGCTTTTCCCCACTCACTAAAGCTCTGAATTCGATATGAGTGATACTGCCTTATAGTGATATTTGGGAGAATGGTTACCTCTCTTTTATTTTTCAAATTTATTCGGCCTTTTCTTTGACCTTTGCTTTCACAACTTTCTTTTTTTCAATTTATAGTAAGCTTTGAAATCGTTTATTCAAAAGGGATAAGAAAATCTAAGACTGAAAATCTAAGGGATAAGAAATCCAAATCTAAGAAATAAAAAAGATCTAAATTGGATTATTCTAAAGAAAAGAAGCCAGATTTTGACCTAATCTGATTTGCAGATTTGACCCACAAAAAGCTGAGCTCTTAGAAAATAGGCCTGGCTTACCTGGCCTGGCTTAACTGTAAGTTAGGCCTGGCTTACCTGGCCTAACTTTACAGGCGAAAGTGAACAACTCTGAATCAAACTTTCTTTCTTTGCTTAGCTCTTGGCTACAATGTACTTATGTAAGCCAATAATTGCACAATGTTTAAAAAATTGTCTTTAAAAACATCCTTGGTGAAAAGAGGCATAAGTTCTTTACTGAAATTTACTGTTTAACTGTTTAACTGCTTAATTGCTTAACTGTTTAACTGCTTAACTGCTTAACTCTTTAACTCTTTAACTGTTTAACAATTTAACTGCTTAACTCTTTAACTGCTTAGCGGTTTAACTCTTTAACTGTTTAACTGTTTAACTCTTTAACTGTTTAACTGCTTAACTGTTTAACTGTTTAACTCTTTAACTGTTTAACTGTTTAACTGTTTAACTGTTTAACTCTTTAACTGTTTAACTGCTTAACTGTTTAACTCTTTAACTGTTTAACTGCTTAACTGTTTAACTGTCTAACTCTTTAACTGTTTAACTGTTTAACTCTTTAACTGTTTAACTGCTTAACTGCTTAACTGTTTAACTCTTTAACTCTTTAACTGCTTAACTCTTTAACTCTTTAACTTTAACATTCTTAACAGATACTAAAGTCTATATAAACCTCTTTAACGAAAAGTTTCACCACAAAGTTTCACCAATCTCACCACAAAATCAACTATCATTGAAATTCAAAAGCTACACCCAGCATTGATGTCATCAATTCGCGCGCAACGAATCAAATTTGCTAAAATTTTTGCCTTCTTCTTTTTGAAAGAGTTTCTCTAGTAAAATCTCTGTCTAACAGGGATAAAGAAAGCAAAAAGAGAACGAAGGGAAAGCTTTTTAAGGGAAAAAAATGAGGGAAAGAGTAGAGATCGATATTCTACCACTAGATTCCAACATCGTTCAAATTTTTGGCTATTTTAAAGATATTCAGTTAATCAAAAGCATCTTATGCTTCATTTTTTTGCACTTTCGCTTCATCTAATTGCCAGATTTCTTTTTAATTTATAAAATGAATATTTCAACTCAGCTTATCGGGATTTAGCTTGAGATATACGAAACGATATTCAGCTTAGGTGGATTTAGCATGACATTAATCGTTGTAATCTCTAGAATTTAGCATTGAATTGTCTAAATCTTATACAATTTTATCATTTTTAGCTTTAGATTTACTTTTTAAGCTGAAATCTAAGCATTTTATTCTTGAAAAGTCAAAAATAATCCTATTTTAATAAGCTTTAATGGCTTTATTGACTCTGATTTAAATATCTATTTGATTTACTTGACAATTATTGTTTAACTATTGACAATTTATTAGATTTTAGCACAATTTAACATATCCACGACACTACGCTGTACTAATGACGATTATTTTTTGATGTTTACTTAGTTTTTTAAGAATTTTCTTATTTATTTTGCAAAAAGTTCCAATTTTGTACTAGTTTTCAAGAGAAAATTCAACGCTATCGAATGACTATAAACCTTTTGTTTATCTTTGAATTTACACAAAATTAGCAGTAAAACAAAACGACTACACGGCTGTACGTAAAACACCGTCGCAAACTGTTCTAGCCACTGACTTACTTGACAATATTAACCTTTTAGTTTAACAATTCGTCGACTGTGACTCGTACGGTCTCAATACGGTTTGAATACGATTCCAATACGATTCCAATACGGTTCCAATATGATTCCAATACGATTCCAATACAATTCCAATACGATTCCAATACGATTCCAATACGATTCCAATACGGTTCCAATATGATTCCAATACGATTCCAATACGGTTCCAATACGATTCCAATACGATTCCAATACAATTCCAATACGATTCCAATACAATTCCAATACGATTCCAATACGATTTCAATACGATTCCAATACAATTCCAATACGGTTCGAATACGGTTCCAATACGGTTCCAATATGATTCCAATACAATTCCAATACGATTTCAATCCGATTCCAATACGATTCCAATACGATTCCAATACGATTCCAATACGATTCCAATACGATTCCAATACGATTCCAATACGGTTCGAATACGGTTCCAATACGGTTCCAATATGATTCCAATACGATTCCAATACGATTTCAATCCGATTCCAATACGGTTCCAATACGGTTCCATTACGATTCCAATACGATTCCACTACGCTTCGAATACGATTCCAATAGGGTTCCAATACGGTTCCAATACGATTCCAATACGATTCCAATACAATTCCAATACGATTCCAATCCGATTACAATACGGTTCCAATACGGTTCGAATACGATTCCAATACGATTCCAATACGCTTCCAATACGATTCCAATACGGTTCCAATACGATTCCAATACGATTCCAATACGATTCCAATACGATTCCAATACAATTCCAATACGATTTCAATCCGATTCCAATACGGTTCCAATACAATTCGAATACGATTCCAATACGATTCCAATACGGTTCCAATACTGTAACTGTCGACATTAGTAAGCATTAGTAAATTAGTAAGCTCTTAATAAATCAGCAGTAAATTAGTAAATTTAGTAAATTTCCTTTTTTCAATGAGTCCCTAAGCAAAAAAAAGATTCGAAGCTAGTCGTCGGTGGTGATGAGTATGAGGAACAGCTGTTGGTTGTTGAGAAAAAAGAAAAGAAAGCTGTGTAGGCGGTCATTCTCTTTTCACTTTCCATTCCATTAGTAAATTCCATTTTGTCCTGTCACTCACTTGATCATAATCTTAGAAATATCAAAAACTATATAATATTCTTGTTTCTCGGTCGTTTACGGCGTTCTTGCATTCCTTGTTTGCTATCAGAAAGATATTTTGCGCTTTTTTCAAAGTTTCCGTTTTCAAAGTTTTACAAAAAGCTAAAGAAAGGTTTTTTGTACTTTTTTTTGAGAAGCTTGGGCTTGAATTTAAGTTATTTGAGCTGCTGATTCTATTAGTAAGTCTAGCAATTTGTTATTTAACTTGTAAAATTTGAAAAATCCTGGATATCGATCAGATTTGTCTTTTTCTTTTCTGTAAAAAGTAATTTTCGACGAAACACTAATGGCGAATTTTAAAAATTCACCTATTTTTACCTCAATCGGTCGATTTTTATATAAAAAATTGAACTTTTAACAAGTTGTTTAACTTTTAACAATGTTGACATCTAGTTGCTGAAGATTTTTGTTGCTGAAGTTGGACTTAAACTGGCTGTACGCTGTACCTAAAACACCGTCTTTGCAGAATGAAATTTTGATTAATAATTAGAGTGTTTTCCTCGCGAGTAATGCGTTTTTTAAAACGCAAACTTGGGAAAAAATTACCGTACTCTTTACCGTCAATTACCGTAAAAATTATTGCAAAAAAATGACGCAAAAATGACGAGCCCTACATTATATACGACACTTTTTAAAGATACTCAACCGTTTAACTGATTTGGTGGGAAATTCCCATTGTTTTTGAAAAACCGGGGTAGGCTAATTTCCGCAATTTTTCTTTGCGCAACTGGGTCATTTGCGCAACTCGCCACAACTTTCTTCTAAGTGGACCAATCTTTGTGATTTTGGTTTCATTTTGTAGATCTCAACAAATGCAACAAAAGGACACCAACATCATAAAGATTGATCGACTTAGAAGAGAGTTATGGCGAGTTGCGCTTACGATCGGTTAAATGATAAAGTATTTAGCTTTTGCGAGTGATATTTTGCTCCCAGGGGGTTTTCGGCTATGAGGAATCTGAATTTTAAGTCCATTTTTAAAAAGGAGAGGGTTTAACATGGGTTACGGTAGTTTTAGTGATTTGAAAGAAAGAAAGAAAGCTAACAGGAACGGGTTGAGTATGTCCGAAGAGAGCTCAACAATCATGGCTTAAGAAATAGCCAGATATCATTAGCGGATGGTACTTTACAATCTAAGCCTAAGCCTAAGCCTAAGCCTAAGCCTAAGCCTAAGCCTAAGCCTAAGCCTAAGCCTAAGCCTAAGCCTAAGCCTAAGCCTAAGCCCTTTAAACTCCACGAACTCGTCCCAAAGGCCCCAAATAGGTTTTCGCTGGTAGGATTATAATGCAGTAACTTATTTGGATCGTATGCTTTTTATCAAATCGTAACGGTTCAAATCAAATCTTTATTTCATTCTTTCTTCATTTCAGCCTTCTTCATTTCAGTCTTTCTTTCTGTCCAAATAGTAACCGTCACTAGATACAGATCGTAGCCAATATTAGCCTCAAGAACGGAAGCTGAGGAGTGCTTGGTGTGAGGAATGGGGAGTCCCATCACAGCCTCAGAGGAGCGATTGTAAAGTCGGGGCGTCGGCCATCTGTGTCTCTTTCTCCATCTTTCTCCATCTTTCTCCTTCTTTCTCCTTCTTTCAAACGATGGCACTCCTCAGGGCTGCTCTTTTCTCTTCCATAAATCTTTCTCTTTTTTGTGTTTCAAATCTAGTATTTTTGTTTACCTTTTGACCTTCAACATTCATGAATTTTGCTTAACTTTTTTTGTCTATTTCTAGTGTCTAGATCACCTTGATATTTGAGAAGAAGAACTTTCGAACTTGATAAACTAGAAGGGGATTCGTTTAGAGCAGAATTAATTCATCTATTTAATGGTAATCTGTCTGTCTATGAGATCCGTTTATAGCTTATGGCTGAACTCCGATATTTTCCGATATTTTTCGATATTTCCAGTTGCTCAGCAATTTTTTTATGTACTCATTTCTTTGTTTCTCTTGTAGCAATAGTCTGATATGTTTTTATTTTCATTTTCACCTAATAACCTATCATTTTCTCTAAATAAAAAGTGTTTCTTGTTTAATTTTCATCTTTTTAAGCTAATTTTGATTCACTTTCAAGCGAATTCGAGCGGGTTTTTCGTTTTTTTTTCATAGAAATCTATAAAAACCTCTACAAAGAGATTGACTGAATGAATTTCTCTGAAAATTTCGCTATATACTAAACTTTTTATGCTCTATCTTTTATCTATTGACACGAAGATAGGTTTCCTTAGCTAAAGTTTCTAAATTGTATCATTGAGACGGATTGAGCCGGATTGAGCCGGATTGAGCCGCATTGAGCCGGATTGAGCCGGATTGAGCTGGATTGAGCGGAGGCTGGATGAGCTGGAGGCCGGATGGCCGGATGGCCGGATGAGCCGGGGCTGGATGAGCCGGATTGAGCCGGATTGAACCGCTGAGCCGGATTGAGCCGGATTGAGCTGGTGAGCCGGGGCGCTGAGCCGATTGGCGCATTGAGCCGGATTGAGCCGGATTGAACCGCATTGAGCCGGATTGAGCCGCATTGAGCCGCATTGAGCCGGATTGAGCTGGATTGAGCCGGATTGAGCCGGATTGAGCCGCATTGAGCCGGATTGAGCCGACTACCAGACTTTACGCTCTTCAAGAAATCCAGATATAAGTCATTTTCATCCGTTCTAATGTGTTTTGCAAAAAAATAATGAATGAAACAAAGCGTAGTTCTAATAAAATGCTTTCTAATGAATGGAAAGCTCAATGAACCGTATTTCTAATGAATTCTAATGAAAAAAAAAGCCGTATTTCCTTTGGGGTAGTTGATTTTAAACGGACGAACGGATGAAAAGGAACTGAAAAGACATATTTGTCAATCTAATACTATTCTAAATATTCTATTTCGTATTCAAAGCAATTCGTATTCAATTTAAAAACCTGTCGATCAAATACTTGAGTTTTTCGTTACTTCATAAGCCGACTACCAGACTTTACGCTTTTCAAGAAATCCAGATCTAGTAGGAAAATCTATAGAGAAATATGAAATGTTTGAATTTTTCGCTTATCTTGCCTAATCAAGCCAGAATCTTGAATTTTAATTGATCATTCTATAGAGAATCAATCATTCTATAGAGAATCATTCTCAAAAAGATTCTATATTATCCAAAAAAGGGTATCATTTGGGGTGGAAGAGGGGAAGAAGAAGAGAAAGAGAAAGAGAAAGAGAAGGAGGAAGACAAGGAGGAAGAGAAAGAGAAAGAGAAAGAGGAAGAGAAAGAGGAAGAGGAAGAGAAAGAGAAAGAGGGATGTAGTGTTGGGGTGAAAAGGGAGGGGCTCTCCCCTGATCGAATCAATATTCGGCCCCCCAAGCATCCCCTTTTTCACCCACACAGCACAGCATACGGACGTTAAGGGCAAGACCCCCACCCAACAAATGCACAACTGGTGCACATCCTTTCCCCTTCTCAACCCGATTCTTTCCCTGTTCAGTGATCGGCCTAAAAGCACTCATATAGAGCATTCTTTTCGACCCCTGTGGGTCACTCTTTCACCTCCTGTGCTGTTTTTTTTGATTGCTGCTTGGGAACCAAGCTTTATCTAACTCTATAGAGACTCTATAGACTCTATAGACTCTATAGAACTCTCTATAGACTCTATAGAACTCTAAGATAGTGTTATCTTATCTTTTTTAATATTTGTCTATAGAAATCCAATATTTTCGATTTATTCATGAGATTTGATAAGGATTTCGAAAAATTTTTTTGATCATCTTTCAGTTGGATTCTGAAAATAACGTCTCTAGGTGTTATTTTTGACGCTGATCACGAAACACATGTTTTTAGCCTAGGTTTCTGCAAGGAAAACTAACGAAACGTGAAAACAGCCATTTTTTGGCTATTTTGGATCTGCCGCCCTTTACTAAAATAGCTGTAAAAACTTTTAGAAAAGAGATATCTCAAAACGGTTTTTACCAATCGATCCGTCTTGAATTCAGCTTTAGGATGAGCTATAAAACGTCAAAATTCGACAAATAGACAAACAAAAAATAAGGTACTCTCCCGAAAAATCGGAAACGACTTTTCCATCAACCCAATACATCCCAAAAAGCGTTTTGCTGTATTTTTTTTTGTTGCGTATTCTTTCGGCCAAAAATTTGCTTACACCAACAAATCAGTACAGTAGAGAAACGAGGAATTAAGTGCGCCAGGGAGATTTTGTTTACAAATTTGAGCACAAAGAACATATGTGGTGCAAAATTCGCTTCAAAACTCGCTTCAAAATTCGCTTCAAAACTCGCTTCAAAACTCGTTTACAAGTTACGCTTACAAGTTACGCTTACAAGTTAAGCGTCACCACAAAAAAAGGGCCAAAAACAAAGCCGCCATCCGCAGCCGCAGCCGAATCCTGTAAAGTGGAGAATTTTCGGGAAAACTGATAAAAGAGAGAAGAATTTCTAAATTTCTTGGCGACATCTTTCGAATATTTTGTCTCAATTCTCATTTTTCCGCTTTCTTTTCTCATTTTCTTTACAAAATGAGTCATCGCTTTGCATTTTTCTCTTAGAATACCCCTCTCTTTTCCCCAAAAAAATTGACTCAAAATCGATATGGATGACTCCATTTATGTCTTTAAATTCCTTTTTGATTTCTTTCTTTTTTTTTGTTTTTCTTTGTTTCAGCGATATACGGAAGAGATTTTCTTTGCTAAAAATTCTTTTTGTGAAATTTCTTTCTTTCTTTCTTTCTTTTGAAATTCCTTTTTCTTTCATAATAACTAGCTTGCCTTGATCTCTGTTTTTGTTTTTGTTTTTATTTAATTTTTCCAGAAAGAACTCACCCGAGAGGGTCCGGGCCATTTGGTCGAAAGCGTTTTTGCACCAAATCTCCATAAATCATGGGAGTACTGACGGTGAATGTGCTTTGGAAAGATGGAGAGACGACGAAGAAGACGATGCAGGTGAGGAATCGTTGAAATTTGAGAGAAATTTCGAATGGAAATGTTAGATCTAATAAGATTCGATAGTTAACTCCCTCTGGAGTATGGGAGATCAAGTGCCCTGTGGTGCAATGGTTAGTACAGTTGCACCGGTAAGCGAAAGGTCGCGGGTTCGAGTCCCGGCACAGTTGCTTCCGTGGCCAGTTGGAATTAAGGCAGATCAAAAAGCCGTCGGCGTCGGCGTCGGCGGAAGGTCGGAGTCGAACCCCGACCTTCCGCCTACCGGTCAACTGTACTAACCATTACACCACAACGCACTTGATCTCCCTGGCTCCAGAGAGAGTTAAATCTGCTGATAGAGCTCTACAGTTGTCTTTACTAATAGCTCTACAGTTGTGTGATTCTTACAAGTCGGAAAACCCGCCGCTGGGGTTTTTCTAGCTGGATTTTTGGCAGGCATTCATAGTCGTCGTGGCGCAGTGGGGCAGGCTTTTCTACCGCTCACACGATCCGGGTTCGACCCCCAGTAGTGCCACTCAACCTCGATTTTTCAATTTTTGATTTTACATGACATAATTATATTGTATTTTAAGACTTTAAAAAAAGTATTATATAGAATTATATTGTCTCTTTAAGACTTCAGTTTATTTAGCCCAAAGACGGCTGAGAAAAAGCCCGTATAGACGGACGGACGGACAGACAAACACTGCTTTTATATAGTCGACTCTCGATTTAACGACTATTGATACAATTGAAATTTTAAACACGTCATTGGTTTCTGCGTGGCTGTCCAGCCTCGTTGGTCGTTCTGGGCAGCTACGCAAGAAATTTCGAGCACTTTTTAGAGTCGTTAAATCGAAATTTTTGGTCCCGAACAAATCGTGAATCGAGAGTCGACTGTAAATTAGAGCAAAGCTTTCAAATCAAGAACTAGGTCCTATTTCAAGAGCTATCAGATCCAACCATGCCTAGACATCAGTAGAGCTATATTTTCAGCAAACCAGCAAGGTCTGATCCAGTGATTTTCCACGAATTGACCCAGGCTAGCCATTTAGAAGTCAAAAAAGTCAAAAGCCTGACCTAGCTCTTGTTGGAACTGTTTGGAAAAAAGTTTTAAACTAATCTCAAATCAAATAAGCCTAATGACTCAAGTTTCTTATTCTTTACGGTTTTAAAAATGAAACAAGCTAGGGTTTTAATAATAAGTTAGGGTTTTAATAAAAGATAATGATCATAACATCAAAAAATATAGAGAAATTTGATCTTGTGAAAGTCGCGCATAAATACGAAAATTCTCAGAACCTTACAAGGCTTTTAAAGTCAATAAAAGCTCACTTTTTCTAGTAAGCTTTGAAGTAAGTAAGATTTATAGTAAGATTTATAGTAAGCTTTGAAATCGTTTACTCAAAAGATACTGAAAATCGAAGGGATAAGAAATCCAAAAAAGAAACCTAAACTGGATTATTCTAAAGAAAAGAAGCCAGAATCTGGCTGTTAGATTCAGGCTTGTTGAATCAACAATTGTTACCAATTATCAACAATTTCAGTTTGACCCAAAAATGCTTGTCTTTGACGTGAACAAGATGATCCGCGAGAAGCTCGGTCTTCGTGATATTAAACGTGAGTTTAAAAAGTGAAAGAAATGTTGGCTTTTTACATTTATCCATTTCCTTTCACATTTATCCATTTCCTTTCACAATTCCCTGAAATCCCAGGGGTAAAATGAGCATTCATTTTTCTCGGATAACCGCATTTTCCATCAAAATCCTCCCCTGAGAATATTTTTGGGAACTTTTAAGGACCGAATAAGGGAACTTTTTCAAATCAGATCTTCAGATTTTGTGATCTTCAGATCAGAAAATAAGTTATCAAGCTTTCAATGAAGATTTGAAAAGTTCAAAACTTTTCGAACACTTTTTAAGCTCAATGGTGGCTCAATATGGTGGCCTTTTTTTTCTAGAGAGTTTTTCGAGAGAGCTGATGATTTATAGATGTACCAGCCGGGCTTTTAAGTAAATTGTTTGACGTGGGGATTTGGGGGGAAACCTTTTTTTTTGTAAATGGACGATTTATCAGAACAAATCAGAACAAATCAAAGTGAAGAATGATAAAATTCTCTTTCAGCATCATAAATTAGAAACTTGTGAACCCTGCTCGCTTTAGTCTAACTTCAAAAAGACGTCTTGGCGTCGAAGAGACAAGGTTTTCAAGCGCTGTCGGCTCAAGTCTTCTTAAAGACTTCTTAAAGGCTTCTTAAAGTCTTCTTAAAGACTTAAATGACTTTCTTGAGCTCATTCACGCTCGAATATTGCTTGCTTCCTTGTAGGCATATTTTTAAGATCTTTTCAAGATTCAAGTCGGCGCTGCAACTAGGAAAAAACAGAGTGCGTCTAGAATTTTTTTGATAAATTGTGGAATTTGCTATGGGGATTTAG
The DNA here is from genome assembly GCA_958450365.1 of Mesorhabditis belari. Lineage (NCBI taxonomy): Eukaryota > Metazoa > Nematoda > Chromadorea > Rhabditida > Rhabditidae > Mesorhabditis > Mesorhabditis belari. The sequence continues at coordinate 1,412,235 of CAUEEP010000921.1, forward strand.
AATCCTAAGGATCCTAAGAATCCTGAATCCTAGGATTCCTAAGGGCCCTAAGAGTCCTAAGAATCATGAATCCTAGGATTCTTAAAAGCCCTAAGAATTCTAAGAATCCTAAGAATCCTGAATCCTAAGAAACTTGAATCTTAAGAATCCTGAATCTTAAGAATCCTGAATCCTAAGAATCATGAATCCTAAGAATCCTGAATCCTAAGAATCCTGAATCCAATGAATCTTGACGCCTAAGACATCCTGAATCCTAAGAATCTTGAATCCTAAGAATCCTGAATCCAAAGAATCTTGACTCATAAGAATCCTGAATCCTAAGCCACTTGAATCCTAAGAATCCTGAATCCAAGAATCCTGAATCCAATGAATCTTGACTCCAAGACATCCTGAATCCAAGAATCTTGAATCCAAGAATCCTGAATCCAAAGAATCTTGACTCAAAGAATCCTGAATCCTAAGCCACTTGAATCCAAGAATCCTGAATCCAAGAATCCTGAACCAATGAATCTTGACTCCTAAGACATCCTGAATCCAAGAATCTTGAATCCTAAGAATCCTGAATCCAAAGAATCTTGACCAAAGAATCCTGAATCCTAAGCCACTGAATCCTAAGAATCCTGAACCAAGAATCCTGAATCCATGAATCTTGACTCCTAAGACATCCTGAATCCTAAGAATCTTGAATCCTAAGAATCCTGAATCCAAAGAATCTTGACTCATAAGAATCCTGAATCCTAAGCCACTTGAATCCTAAGAATCCTGAATCCTAAGAATCCTGAATCCAATGAATCTTGACTCCTAAGACATCCTGAATCCTAAGAATCTTGAATCCTAAGAATCCTGAATCCAAAGAATCTTGACTCATAAGAATCCTGAAACCCAAACTTGAATCCTAAGAATCCTGAATCCTAAGAATCCTGAATCCAATGAATCTTGACTCCTAAGACATCCTGAATCCTAAGAATCTTGAATCCTAAGAATCCTGAATCCTAAGAATCTTGACTCATAAGAATCCTGAATCCTAAGCAACTTGAATCCTAAGAATCCTGAATCCTAAGAATCCTAAGAAAGACCGAAATCCTAGTAACTAGTAAGAATCGAAACAACTCTAGCAACTTTTAGCTCAAAAAAAGCAAATACTCTTTTTTGCAAAATGCATTTTCCTATAGCTATGCTTTTTCTTGCAAAGAAAACAAGGAATTAAGTGCACCAGGAAGCTGTGTTTACAATCGATTCAGCTAAAGTACACCCAAAGAACAAGCCAGGTCAAGTCAAGCCTCAATAGTCAATTAGCCTACAATTCTTATTGGAAGAGTGCTTTAGAGTCTTTAACTATAAAGAAGCCGAATCTAACTATAAAGGACCAAAGAGTGAGCCCATTTCCCTTTTCTCTTTCTCTTTTTCTTCCCAAATTGCATCCGATATACCCTTTGAATGGCCCCCAAATGACCACCAATTTGATTCGGGAAAAAGAAAAGATTTGGAAGAGAGAAACTGAAAGAAACTATGTGAAATAGTTAACCATTGAAGATTGGTAGTTAAAAGTTAAAAGTTAAAAGTAGATAAATTGTAAAAGTTGAAACTAGAGGCTTATGCACCGCCGGGACTCGAACCCCCGACCTTCCGATTACCAGTCAACTGTACTAACCATTACACCACAAGGGGCTCGACCGTCTGGCCTCCAGAGGGAGTTAAGTTCCCTCCGGACCAGAGGAACCACACTTTTTGAGGAGGGATTTATAGAGGATTTACTTAACTCCTTTTGAAGCGAGGGAGATCAAGTGCTCTGTGGTGTAATGGTTAGCGCAGTTGGCTCGGTAAGCGGAAGGTCGCGGGTTCGACTCCCGGCGGTGCATAGGTTTTTGATTTGTCCGGTTTTTTTTGATTTGTTCTATTTTTAACTTAAAGATCTTTGCCTGGACTTGTGAAATCTCTCTGATCCTTTGAGGCAAAAGATTAGCTGTTTGCCAAAAGAATAGGCGATAAATAAAACAACTTTTTCAATCTCTGAGCATTATTTTTTCAGCATTATCTTTTCTTTTTATCTTTTATTAATCCTAAAGACAAATGAAATGTTTTAAACAAAAATTTAGTAAAAAAATCGTTTTAGACACAGAATACGGACTTCTCAAAGTGGCAGACGAGGAGACGAAATGCGTTTGGATGGATTCGGGAAGGTGGATGAAGTTTTAACACATTTTAACGCATTTAACACATTCACAACGAGGTTTTTTCTAAATTTTTACGAGTTTATTTCCCTTCCAGCTTGTCTAAAAACGTTTACAAGCAATCAATTTGCTTAAATTTGCTTAAACTAAGCGTCAAAGTGAAGAGAAATATAAGCGAATCATGCTCTGGAAAGTGTTTGAGAAAACTATTGCCTTGAGGAGAGTTATGAGCCTTTGAATGCAAATGAATCCTTTGCATTCAAAGGATTCATTTGCATAATGCCTTGTTCATTATGCTAAAACATTCGAAACTTTCTTTAAACTCAACATTTCTTGAATCTATTTTCAGATAAATGATTCGTGAAGATTTCTCTTCATTTTGAGGTCTAGTTTAAGTAAATCTGCTGAATCTTTTTAAACAAACTGAGAGGGAAATAACCTCATTGTTTTGATCAAAAAAACCGTCATAAATGTGTTAAAGGATTACTGCTTCCCAGCAAGATTACTGCTTCCCAGCAGGATTACTGCTTCCCAGCAGGATTACTGCTTCCCAGCAGGATTACTGCTTCCCAGTAGGATTACTGCTTCCCAGCAGGATTACTGTTAATGTAGCGTGATTCTTAAGTATTCACAGCAATTGTAATTGTAATTGTAATTGTAATTGCAATTGGAATGATTGGAATGATTGGAAAAGCAGTTGGAATGATTGGAAAAGCAATTGGAATGATTGGAATGATTGGAATGATTGGAAAAGCAATTGCAACAGAAATAATTATTCTTAAACTAAAACCAATAGCAAAAACAAGATTTGACGATTTGTGAGACGATTTTTGATTTAGCTAGTATTTCTCTATGACTTTTAAAGCAATAAATGAAATGTCATGACAATTTTAAGTCATTCAATTCAATCAGCCATTCAGTCAATCAAAATCTATCAATCTTTACTTCACTAAGAAAGTTTTCAGATCTCTTGAGCACTACCTCGTTCGAAATCAAGACACCGTTGAGTACAGGAGAAAGATTCGATTGTTGAAAGTTTGTTTCTAAAAGATTGAAAGTCAAAGCTCAAAGTCAAAGTTCAAAGTCCAAAACAAGAGCTATCTTTTGGAGGATTGTAGTCAAATCCTTGTACTCGCAATTTATCAGGTGCGAATGCTGGATCAAGCGATCAAAACTGTGCCCGTTGATGAGAGTCAACCCGTTCAGCAGCTCATGACGACAATTTGCGCAAAGATTGGCATCAGTAATTGTGATGAGTATAGCTTGGTGAGTCAGAAGACGATTAAAATGAATCCAAATCATTTCCAGGTTCGTGAATCTGATCAAAAAGATGGAAAGGGACGCTCACAGCATAATCTTCGAGATATAAGAGATCGGGCACAAGAGGAAAATCAAAAGAAAGACAAGGGGATTATTTCGGGAACTCTTGGGAGAAAGAAAGAACAAAAAATGGAACAACTTAGGTAAGAGTTTATGTTTGAAAAGCTTGATGATGATGATGAAAAGCTGTTGATAATGAGGAAAAGCTGTTGATGATGATGAAAAGCTGTTAATGATGATGAAAAGCTGTTGGTGAAAAGCTGTAGCTATGTTTTTTTGATGTTGATGAGGTTGATGAGGTTGATGAGAGGCTTATCGATATCAAAAGTATCGATTATCGATAAGCTTCTCGAGATTTGAGTATCGAGCATTGGCATTTGAGTATCGAGCAACTTTTTAAGGCTCTGAACTATGAGAATTTGCTATGTGTGAGATGGCAATGAAAAGCTGACATTCTTGGCTTTCCAATGAAACAATTTACAGATTGATAGGTGTTCTAGGAACCGAGATCTAAACGGTTAAACATGAGCTTTCCATTTGCAACGATCGATATTCTATTTCAGACAAAAACTTCACACCGACGAGGAGATCGCCTGGGTGGATCATCACAAAACTTTGCGTGAACAAGGAATCGGTGAGTTGTGGAATTCTATTAGTACAAGAGTACAAGAGAACAAGACAAAGTAAAATGTACAAGTCAAAAAGGTCCAAGGGAAAGGTCAAGAGGTACAAGAAGGTACAAGAGCAAGGTAAGAAGTACAAGAGTACAAGAGTACAAGAGAACAAGAGTACAATAGGACAATAGTAGAATAGGACAATAGTACAAGAGTACAAGAGTACAAGAGTACAAGGTAGGAACAATAGTACAAGAGTACAATAGTAAGAGTACAATAGTACAAGAGTATAAGAGAACAAGAGAGCAAGAGTACAAGAGTGCAAGAGTACAAGAGTACAATATAAAGCCAGCAGGATAGCCCTCAATTTACGAGACAAGTCAGCCAATGCTTGGCTTTAGCTTCGGCTTGAAACAAAGCCAAATTAGCTCAGAATTTAAACCAATGCCAATCCCAAGCCACTGGTTTTGGCTTTTCTAGCTTTGGCTTTGACCCTCGACCTTGCGATTAAGATAGAGGACTCTTAGCCAGTCAACTATCATTTCAAAAGAATCTTTTCAGGAGAAGACGAGACTCTTCTTCTCAAAAGACGCTACTTCTTCTCGGACACAAATGTGGACAGTCGAGATCCCGTTCAGTTGAATCTTCTCTATGTGCAATGTAGAGATGGTGTGCTTTCGGTAAGTGAAAATATCTGCTATTTAGTGATCTAGATATAGTCTATATAGAGTTTTAATCATATAATCTAATCAAATAGTCTATACAAATTTCAGGGCGCTCATCCCGTTCAAAAAGACACCGCCATGACTCTCGCCGCTCTTCAGTGCCAGATTCAGTATGGAGATTTCCCTGAGAACAAGCCGAAATTCGTTATCGAGTGAGTTTTTTGATAGGGATTGCTTTTGGGAGCTTTTGGCTAAGGCTTAAAGCTTTTGGCTAAGGCTTAAAGCTTTTGGCTAAGGCTTAAAGCTTTTGGCTGAGGGTTAAAGCTTTTGGCTAAGGCTTAAAGCTTTTGGCTGAGGCTTAGGCTTAGGCTTAGGCTTAGGAAGTTGGGGCAGACAAAAGAAGTTTTTAACTTGCTATGAACTGTGTCTAAAATTGCTCCGAAGCACACATACTTTCTAAATAGGAAATAAAAAAAAGCCTGACTTTGCTTGCCTGTTTTTGATTTATTGGGATCAAGATCCAAGTCCAAGTCCATCCAAGTCAACTCACAAGAGTCAACCCTAACTCGCCGATCGATCGCCAGACACCCAAGAAGTTTAAAACCGACTAAGCTGATCAAAATGTCGCAAAAAGTAGCTACAAAAGTAGATATTTGAACTTCTCACAGGAACTTCTATACTTTTCAACATCTTGGTTAAAACGCTTTTCTCGCGTCTCTTCTATGTGGGGTGATGGCCTAGTGGATAAGGTGGTTGTATACAAAGCGGGCTCTTCATTGTTTACCTGGGGTTCGAGTCCTCGCCTTCCACAATTTTTTGTTTTTTTGATTTTAACGAAACTAATACAAATATATGTTGTTACTTTTCATTTTCTCTTCTATAAATAAAGAAAATTGCTAATATAACTTCTATTTGGGCGTCTGGCGATCAGTGGTGGCGAGCTGGAGGATCCTTCAGGCCAAGACTGGCCAAGCCAAGTTCAGGCCAAGACTGGCCAAGCCAAGTTGGGCCAAGACTAGCCAGGCCAAGTTCAGGCCAAGACTGGTTTAGAAGCCAGAGTCAAGAGCTAGAGGCAGAATCAGTCTAAAAGCCGGATCTGACTTCTGGTGAGCTGTTTATGAAGTTTAGTTAGTGCTGAATTGAATAGTGAATGGATCCGAGAAAGTACAAGATCCATCCAATCAAATCTTGGAGAATCTCTCAAAGTGATCCCAAAAAAGCAAAGTTGAATGACATTTCGCAGAAATAGAGAAAAAAGATCTTCTAATCTTTCTCTAAGACTCGATTCGATCATTTTGAAGAAAGGGAAAAAGATGCTAAAGCCAGTGAAGGGTAGAAGAGGGTCCATTTAGGAGTAAAGGACCCTCGACCCTTCTTCTCTTCTTTTCTTCTTTTCTTCTTTACCCGCTTGAGCTGCTCCTCACTTTGGATGAGCTTTCTTTAAAGTTTTTCAGCGAAAGCTTTCCAACGTTCACTTTTAAAGCATTTTCCGTTCACTTTCAAAAGTTTTTCATAGCTTTCAAAGCTTTCGCCGAGCCAGGGCAAAGTTGGTCTAAATCTGAACTTTGGCTTCTTTAAACTAGGCTTCCAGTGACTTTGGGTGACTTAGGCTTCTCTAAACTAGGCTTCCAGTGACTTTGGGTGACTTAGGCTTCTCTAAACTAGGCTTCCAGTGACTTTGGGTGACTTAGGCTTCTCTAAACTAGGCTTCCAGTGACTTTGGGTGACTTAGGCTTCTCTAAACTAGGCTTCCAGTGACTTTGGGTGACTTAGGCTTCTCTAAACTAGGCTTCCAGTGACTTTGGGTGACTTAGGCTTCTCTAAACTAGGCTTCCAGTGACTTTGGGTGACTTAGGCTTCTCTAAACTAGGCTTCCAGTGACTTTGGGTGACTTAGGCTTCTCTAAACTAGGCTTCCAGTGACTTTGGGTGACTTAGGCTTCTCTAAACTAGGCTTCCAGTGACTTTGGGTGACTTAGGCTTCTCTAAACTAGGCTTCCAGTGACTTTGGGTGACTTAGGCTTCTCTAAACTAGGCTTCCAGTGACTTTGGGTGACTTAGGCTTCTCTAAACTAGGCTTCCAGTGACTTTGGGTGACTTAGGCTTCTCTAAACTAGGCTTCCAGTGACTTTGGGTGACTTAGGCTTCTCTAAACTAGGCTTCCAGTGACTTTGGGTGACTTAAGTTTCTTTAAACTAGGCTTCCAGTGACTTTGGCTTCTCTAAACTAGGCTTCCAGTGATCTTTCGGTGACTTAAACTTCCTTAAACCAGGCTTCCAGTGACTTTGGCTGACTCAACTTCCTTAAACTAGGCTTCAAGTGATCTTTGGCTGACTTGGGCTTCTCTAAACTAGGTTTCCAAGAAAGCCAGTAAGACAAGATCAAAAGCTGACCAGAATCTGGCTTGGGAAAGAAAGAACTCTGAACTTTCTGTAGTCCAAAAGATAAATCTCAATTATCTTTTCGTAGTCTAAAAAATTAATAATAATTTCATCATTCATAGTTTCCCCGCAGGGCAATACTAGATAAAATCAATTTTCTGTTTATCTCATCTACCTAAAAATTACAGTAAGTAGATGGAAAATTACTATAAAGTCAATGCTTGTAGACAATAGAAATCTTGAACGAGATCAGGATCGGGTAATCTTGGTACAAAACCAAGATTACCCAATCCTGATCTCGTTCAAGATTTCTATTGGATTCTTTCTGTAATTCTCGAAAGTAAACTTGTTTTTTAATTCGATTTTTATCTATTTTCAATTGAGGCTTTGAGAAAATGCTGAAAAAATGCTGAAAAGCGCCGATTTTCCCCGTTTTTCCCGTTCTCCCTAATTCTTCTCCGTTTTCTTTTCACTCTTTTCACTTTTCCATCTTGTAAACAATCGACAGAACTAGTCTTTTGAAGTTTTAAGCTAAGCTTTAAGCCAAGCCTTAAGCTAGGCCTTAAGCTAGGCCTCAAGCTAAGCTTTAAGCTAGGCCTTAAGCTAAGCCTTAAGCTAAGCTTTAAGCTAGGCCTTAAGCTAAGCTTTAAGCTAGGCCTTAAGCTAGGCCTTAAGCTAAGCTTTAAGCTAGGCCTTAAGCTAGGCCTTAAGCTAAGCTTTAAGCTAGGCCTTAAGCTAAGCTTTAAGCTAAGCTTTAAAAGCCATCAAATTTCTATATAATAATTCCGATTCTATAATAATTCTTTACAATTCTTTACAATTCTTTCAACTTTCAGTGCTCGTGATCTGTTGCCGAAAGAGTATGAGAAGAAACGTTCCGACTATGAGAAAGATATTACTCAGGTGTGTGTGTGATCAGTCTACAGGGTGACCAAGAATTACCGCAACAACTTTTTGGACATGTATCTGGGAAATGTCTAATTGATTTCAAGTGGTTCAGTTTCAAGAGAAAAGTGGTCAAATGACAGATTCGCCGAAGAGATGTCGACTAGCGCTCATTCAAGTGCTTGTTAAATGAGTTGTATAAGTCCAATCGGGATGTTTTTGGTAGATAAATGTTGCCGAGAATTAGGCCTACAATTCTCTGTATAAGACTTGCCACTTTTGAAATAAATTCGACATTTTCCAGATACTTGTTCAAAAAGTTGTTGCGGTAATTCTTGGTCACCCTGTATAATAATTGATAACTGAATACTATTTATTTATATCTATTCTCTTTAGATGTACAAGGAGCTATCGGGAACACCGGAATTGGATGCTAAGAGTCGCTATGTTCATCTTTGTCGTGGACTCAAGACCTATGGAGTCACTTTCTTTGTTGTCAAGGGTTCGTTTAATCGAAATTTAGATAAATATTGTTGATAAGAATAGAATAAACATAAAAATAGCTAAACTTTGCATAGTAGAGTTGTTCATTTGTCGAAAGACCCGTAACTGTGCCTGGTATACTTTACCGTAATCCTAGGACGACGGTTATCGTAATCCTGCGACGATAGTTGCCGTAATCCTAAGCCGATAGTTACCGTAATCCTGGGACGATAGTTACCGTAATCCTAAACGATAGTTACCGTAATCTTTGGACGATCCTACGTGGCTTTATGCCCAAAAAACCGTCGTCGTGCGCTCTGGAAGAAAAGCTATCATAATCCGGGTCTGTAAGCAGGTGAAACAAGCTTTATCTTAAGTGTTCTCTAGTGAGAAGTCAGCTCAGAAACTGGCTTAAATCTCTACAGTAAACTAGTCGTTTAGAGATCAAAACGCTGAGCTCAAAAGGGACAAAGTAGCTAAAAAGTAGGTCCTAGTTGAAAAAATCGATAAATCGATAAAAAATGTCGAAAATCGTAGATAAGGGTCTAGTTGATGTGTTCCCCTTTCATTTCTATCCATTTTCATCCATTTTCATCCATCCAATCCATCCAATCCATCCAATCCATCCAATCCATTCATCGTCGGAGCGATTCACGCTTGATCGCACCACATAGAGCACCCCTTCTCCCTCGCAAATCTAGACTCTAGACCAATTTTCTATTCCCATTCTCATGCTTTTCCAATTTTCCGTCGAATGTTGATATTAAAATGAGAACAACTACAACTCTTATGGTTAGTTATAATGATTGGATAAGATTTGGGTAATGTTTTTGAAATTATTTGACAATTCATCAGGAATTAGATTACAATGATCAGGCTAGGCTACCCTGTGCACAATGCAAACACGTAGAAACAGTAGACTACGTAGAAACACTCAAAAGCTCTTTGCAATACTTTAGAAAACATTATAATGTCAAAACCTTGTTCTGGTTCTTTTTTTGTTGTAGGTTCTTCTGAAACTAGACCAAGACTAGAGCCAAATTGACAAAAGGTCAACCAGTGGCAGCTCACCGCCAAATTGACAAGCCAGAATTTCAATCTACCGTTAAAACCTTGACTTTGGCTTGATTGCGCTAGACTCTTTGACTTTTGTTTGAGTTGTTTGACTCTTTTGTAAACCCTAACCTTGCCTAGACTAGCTTTTAGGTAGGATGACTTGCAGACTAGCAGACTAGTACGACTTGCAGCCTAGTATGACTTACAGACTAGTATGACTTACAGACTAGTATGTCTTACAGACTAACAGACTAGTACGACTTACAGACTAGTATGTTTTACAGACTAGTACGACTTACAGACTAGTATGTCTTACAGACTAACAGACTAGTATGTCTTACAGACTAACAGACTAGTATGTCTTACAGACTAGTATGCCTTACAGACTAGTACGACTTACAGACTAGTATGACTTACAGATTAGTATACCTTACAGTCTCTAGAACCTTGAAAGCTTACTAATCCAGTAATCCAGTTAGATAACCTTTAGATTAATATAAATCTAAATCATCAAAACTTTTAGAGATCTTTTATCAGCTGTAAAGTTTTCTTCGCAAAAGTTTTCTCTTCTCCTTCCAAAGTCACAAACCTTATTTCCCGTTTAGTCAAAAAAGAATAAAATTCGGAAAGCTTCGAAAAGCTTCGAAAAAGGGAGCAATTTAGTGGGAAAGAGAGGGAAAAAAAATTCAGTTGCCCTTGCCTCACATTGAAATTCGTTTTCGCGTAGTTAGTGTGTAGACTCGTTGGAAAACAAGATTTCAGCTTTTTTTGCGAAAGTTTTTTTTTTCTTCAAAAGCTCGATAAAGGCTGCTTGCATGCTTGCAAAAGGGATTGAGTATAGAAAAATGGCTTTGTTTCATAAATGGCCATACTTTAACAGGATTTTAACGGGATTTTGAGCGTCCAGTCACGTAGTCGTTAACTATTCTACTGATAATTTTGTGTAAATTCAAGGCCAAATAATTCAAGGCCAAATTCTAGTAAAAAACTCTTACAGTCATTCGATAGCTGATCTTCGAAGAGCTCTGAATCTTCTATTAAAAACTAGTATACAGGGTGCGGCAAAAGTTCTGACACTTTTTCTGTAAGCAGTAATTTTTTTTGGCTTCAAAAACCCGTGAATTTCAAAAAAGTAACGCCGGATTCTAAAAATTTAGGTAGTTTCACCCCAATGTAGCCATTTTCATAAGAAGCTTTCAACTCTCAATAACTTTTTGACGAGAATTTTTTATATCCCGGTCTGGTCGCTGAAGATTTTTGCGAAAGTTGACTTAAACTTTGCAGAATGAAATTTTTTCCAAAAACTGCTGTTACCATTTGATAGAACTGAGTTTTTTTTCTTGAAAACAAGCCACAAAAAAACTTTATATCTCAAAAAAGAAAGATTTTCAAGCGATTCTACGAAGGGCACCCAAATCTCAACAGCAAAAAAAAAAACTGCTGTAACGACCTTTAAAAATCCTCATCAAAAGGTTGTTTAGATGGCAATTTTTGTGTAAAAAAGTATATTAACATCTGAATTTTTATAATCCGGTGTTAGTTTTTCAAAAATCGCGTTTTTTCCAAGTCGACAGCCGAAGCCCGTTTACAAAAAGTGTCGGAACTTTTGCCGCACCCTGTAAAGTTACTAAAAACTTTTTTGCGAAATATATAACAAAATCCTGGTTCTCTGAGTTGATAGTGAAATAATCGTCATTAATATAGCTAAAAGGTGGGCTGTATCATTGTAAATGTGCCAAATTGAAGCTAAAGATGCTAAAGATCGATTAGATGAGGCAAATATTAATATTTTAGATATTAATATTAATATTAATATTAATATATGGAAATATTTGCATATCAGAAGTGTTTTGCATAAAATTTCCATAAAAAACGATGTTCTAAAGTTTTCCCTCTAGAGTATACGCTTTATATGCTTGAATATAGGCTTTCTGATTATAAAAATATATAAGATACTTCTTGTATTCTGTAGTGACAGCTCTTTTGGGTGAAATTTAGGTAGAATTTGGGTGAAATTTGAGTCAAATTTGATAGTAACAGCTCATTTGGGTAGAGTTTGGGTGAAATTTGAGTCAAATTTGATAGTAACAGCTCATTTGGCAAAGATTTGAGTCAAATTTGGTTGAAATTTGGGTGAAAAAAGTTTCTAAAGAAAAGCTATTGAAAAAGTTATTTAAAAAGCTATTTAAAAAGTTCAAATTTGGAAAAAATGAAAAAAAACACAGTATTACGGTACAAATTGCTACTCATAGCCTACTTCTAATTATATATAACGTGAATAATCATTTAAAAGAATTAAAATCTTCCAGAGAAAGTCCTTGGAAAGAACAAGCTTGTGCCACGACTTCTCGGTGTCAATAAAGATTCGGTAAGAGATTTGTAAAAAGTAATCTTTATTTTTAATTTAAGAGCTATTATCTAAATCTAAAATCTTCTTAAATAGAAAATTATTTGAGTTAATAATTGAAGGTCATGCGTGTCGATGAGAAGACAAAGGATATTATCAAAGAATGGCCGCTAGAGCAAGTGAGACGCTGGGGAAACACTGGGAACACGTTCTCGCTGGTGGGTTTCTGTTTTAAAAAGCTAAGCTCTAGATCTAAGCTCTGGATCTAAGCTCTAGGTATAAGCTCTGAATCTAAGCTCTAGATCTAAGCTCTAGATCTAAACTCTAGATCTAAGCTCTAGATCCAAGTTCTAGATCTAAGCTCTAGATCTAAGCTCTGAATCTAAGCTCTGAATCTAAGCTCTAGATCTAAGCTCTGAATCTAAGCTCTGGATCTAAGCTCTAGATCTAGAGCCTTGGATCTAAGCTCTAGATCTAAGCTCTGGATCTAAGCTCTAGATCTAAGCTCTAGATCCAAGTTCTAGATCTAGAGCCTTGGATCTAAGCTCTAGATCTAAGCTCTAGATCTAAGCTCTAGATCCAAGTTCTAGATCTAAGCCCTAGATCTAAGCTCTGAATCTAAGCTCTAGATCTAAGCTCTGAATCTAAGCTCTAGATCCAAGTTCTAGATCTAAGCTCTAGATCTAAGCTCTGAATCTAAGCTCTGGATCTAAGCTCTAGATCTAGAGCCTTGGATCTAAGCTCTAGATCTAAGCTCTAGATCCAAGTTCTAGATCTAAGCCCTAGATCTAAGCTCTGAATCTAAGCTCTTGATCTAAGCTCTGAATCTAAGCTCTGGATCTAGTGTTAGATCTATTCTTAAACCTATTCTTAAATCTATTCTTAAATCTATTCATAAATTTATTTATAAATCTATTCTTAAACCTATTCCTAAACCTATTCTTAAACCTATTCTTAAAGCTTATACTTATCATTTCAGGACTTTGGTGACTATCAAGAAGGCTACTATTCAGTGCAAACACCAGAGGGAGAACGAGTCGCCGCGCTTATTGCTGGGTAGATTTTAGGATAGTTTTTTAAAGCTAGCTTCTAGATTCTAGTATTTTTATTCTTTGAAATGCTGCTTTGTGCTTGAATATATCGTTGGATTGAGCTTTCAAATGATATCAAATAGAATTTGATTAGATTCTAACTAGGGAACCGCTAAAAATTCAGATCAGAAGGGAAAAATTGATCTCAAAGCTTTGAGCAAATTTGAGCAATCGATTCATTTTGCGGCTACCAATCGAAACTCGACTCAATTTGCCTAAACTTTGAGATAAATTTGGGAAGTTTAACTTTTAACTTAGCTTTTACAGAAACCTGAAAACTTGTTAGACTTTAGAGAGGAGAAAGATGATAAATTGATAAACACTTTGCCTATCTAATATCAAATCTAAACTAATCTAAACTACTCTCAATTTCAGCTACATCGACATCATTTTGAAGAAGCGGCGAACGGTTGACCACCGCGGTATTGAGGGAGATGAGGGATCGACGATGTTGGAGGATATGGTCGCACCGGCAAGAGCTACTTTAGTTGGTTTTTGGGATACGATAGTGGAAATCTATGGAAATCTTAATCTTAAACACTTAAACATATCAAATTTGATTTCCAGGTGGCTCACGGTCAAATCGGAAACGGACAACAATCGGCGGTGCACGGAAACGTGGTTGTGCCTGGAGTACTCCGCTCGACTGCTTCTCCATCAGGATATGGCATCAATGGAGCTCAATATGGAGCCGTTTCTGGGCAAATCATTGGACAGAGCATGCCACGGGTGAGCTGGCAAAACTGGCTTATCGATAGAGCCGATCCACTTACTGTTAGACCCAAGTGGAACTGATTCATTGAATCTTTTGGGTTTTTCGTTCTCTACTTAACAATAGTGCTGTTAACTGCAAGCCTTTCCTCAAGAGTTTGCAGAAAAGAACTTTGGAAGCTCCAAAAGAGGTCTTTGAAAGCTTTAAAACACTTAAATCTTCTTAAAAACAACTATGTTTCAGGAAAAGAGTAAAGAGTTTGGCTGAGAGTGGAACTGAGCCCGCGAGAATAGTTTCGTAGACTAGCACACTTTCCCTTAAGCTACCGCTGCTCTTTCTTCTTTCCCGCTTGACGCCCCCTTATCGGCCAGGCAGTTTGCTGTGTTTTTTTACAACTAGAACTAGATAAATGTTAGAGCTGGAGTTAGATAATCTTATCAATTTGCTTATCAATTTGATAAGCAACTTGATTTACTTTATTAGCAACAATTAGATTTACTTGATTTACCTTGATTGAATTCTAAGCTTCTAAGCTTCTAACCCTTCTTTCTTCTAGCAATTCTTCTAGCATTGACTAAAATATTTGCAAACTTTTAACTAAGATCCCAAAAATCCCCCCCAGCTGCCAAGGGAATAGCATTAATAATTTGGGATTGGAGAAGAATTTACAAATGCGTGCCCGCGGGGTCTATTGAAAACGCTTAGAAGTGGGGAAGAAGGGCACCTGGAGGAGGATGAAGAAAGGGAAAAGAAAGGGAAAAGAAAGAAAAGAGAGAAAAGAAGAAGAAAAGAGGAAGAAAAGAAGAAGAAGAAAAGAAGAAAGAAAAGAAGAGAGAAAAGAATAGAAAAGAGATCACAACGGGTACCCTAGGCGACACATTGTTTGAGATAACAATGGAAGGTGGATAGGAAATTTTGGGGAAAAGGAAAAGATTTGGGAAATGATTGCACTTGAGGCTCGAGGAGAGGGCCTTATTTTGGTTCTAGTCCCTATTTCCCATTCACAAGTAAGATGAATTGAAGAGATAGAGAGTCCTTAATCCTTTTGAGAATAGAAGCTTGAAGCAAAATTGTAGAATAAATCTGGTAACGGATTGAATTCGTGTCAATGTGTAGGCAAAATAGTCGGACAAGTAGAGGCTTTGCTTTGCTTGACTGGCTTGACTGGCTTGCCTGGCTTGACTGGCTTGTCTGGCTTGACTGGCTTGCCTGGCTTGACTGGCTTGGCTGGCTTGACTGGGCGCTGGCGCTTGCCTGGCGCCTGGCGCCGGCTGCCTGGCTTACTGGCTGCCGGCTGACGTGGGCTTGCCTGGCTTCGCTTCTGGCTAACCTGGTTTGGCTTAACTCTGGTTTCGTCATGGCTTGACCTAGACTTGAGCTGGCCTTGGTATGACCCTAATTTAGCCTTGGACCTAACCTTGGACCTTGCCTTAGCCATAGCCCCTAGTCCTGGTTTAGCTCTGGTATAGGACTGGTATAGGTATAGGACTTGACCCAGATCGACCCAGGTTTAGCCTGGGTTTAACTGATTCAGATTTGGCTTACTTTGCCTCTGGTTTAGCTATACCTGGCCCTGATCTAGTTCTGGTTTAACTCCGACTAACTTCTGGAAACCCTTTACTTCTGGTTTAACCCTTTACTTTTTGGCGTGGCCTTAAACTAGCTAGATCCTGGTCTGAGCCTGATTGACCCTAGTTTAGTTTTGGTCTAGTGACATCAGTTCAAAAGCAATATTTATAGCAATATAGCAATATGCAATTCAATATTTTAGGGTGAACGTGTGCGCGTCGTGCAAAGTCAAGAACATCCACAACGAGCCCTTATTGGCACAATCGAAGCCTCAATTCGAGCAGTCGATGAAGCCGAAGAGGAACTGCAGAAAGAACCGGAAATCGAGCTACCGAAATTCCCCGAGGATCCGAACTCAAGAAGGTTTGTTGATAAAACTGGAAAACACAAAAAAGGAAGAAAATGGCATAGCTTAAAGCTGCATGATTCGATTTCTTTGTCACATTTGAGTCTCCATTTTTAGATGGGTCGAGCGTCAACGCGAGGTCGGCAAAGAGAACGTCAACGAGCGCTTGGCGGCCATGGGAGCCGCCACTGCACAGGTGAGCACAGCAATCGAGAGAATTCTCTTTAAAATATATTTATTTACACGAATAATTTGGTAAAAGCAATACACAAGTATCAAAATCCAACTGGTCCGATGGTCAATTGGGTCTGCTTGTCAAATGAATGAGCCATAGACGAAGGTCAACTGGATGTGCTGACATGAGCCATAGACGATTCGACGCAGAATTTCACGCTGAATCGGAATCTGCTTTCCGTTTCTGCTATGGAGCACTCTGTCAAAAGTTAAAAGAATGCAAAGTTTGTTTGGGATTTCAAAAACCCCACTCGGAGTTTAGAAGCCGATTTCCCAGTTGAAAAAGCAGTGGTGGCTGAGTGGCAGTGAGTTAGAATACAAGGCAAAGTCACTCTAGTTCGAGTCCACCGCTCTTCTTTTTTGGATTTGTCTTTGGCTTTTATGTCTTGCCGTAACTGTAGTCAAACCATGCTCTTTTCATCGACGATATTGAAAAACAAATGGAGAACAATGAACTTTGCAACTTTGCAAATTCAAAAAAGCAGAACAGTGGACTCGAACTAGAGAAGCTTTGCCTTGTATTCTAACTCACTGCCACTCGGCCACCACTGATGCTTAAAACCCCTGGGAAATCTGGTTATAACCCTGGGAAATCTGGATATGCTTCTTAAAATTCCTTACAACTTTAAACGCGTATAACTTTTGACGGAGTGCTCCATAGCAGAAACGGAAAGCAGATTCAGATTCAGCGTGAAATTCTGCGTCGAATCGTCTATGGCTCATTCATTTGACTTTCTCTTTTAAGATACAAGGGTTCTTAGCCAGTCAGCCATGGCAAAGGTTTTTCCTAGGATTAAGATAACGTATTAGTATGGAAATTTTGATACTATAAGGTATCCAGAGAATAAGTTTTTAGTACAATACAAAATACAGAATAGTACAATACAAAACGTACTGTAAATAGATGAAAAACGATCAAAAAAATAGATTAAAACGATATTTCAGCTGTGCCAATTCAGGCAAATCAAAGTTTAATCAAGAAAATAGTGAACATAGATTATATAGAATAAAAATCTAGACTTGATCGAGTTTAATCTGATTTGATAAGACAAAAACTGATTAGACAGATTGACTGATTGACAAAACTTGATTAGACATTGATTGATTGATTAGAGATAAGACAAAAACAGACTCAATTTTTCAGGTTGTTCAATGGACAGCCGTACAAGAGGAATACGATGATCGAGTCGGCTCAGCGATTGCCACAATTGGAGGAAATTTGCCTGAGATGGGTCGCGATGTGCGCGATTTAGCCGTCCTTTTGCCGAATCGTGGAGATCTTATTGGTGAGTGGAAAAACAATATAAAATAAAAGTAACGACTGGCTTTTAGATGCGGCTCGTCGTCTTTGCGGCGCTTTCGGCGATTTCCTCACTTCGGTCAATCCAGAACACGAAGAGAAGAGAACAACGGTGTTGGCAGCGGCCGGCAGAGTTGGAGAGGCTTCGCGTGAGGTAAATTTTTGATTATTAGATTTTCAAACTATTTTTTCCAAACTATTTCTTTTAATATTGTTTAGGTAATCACAACAATCGAAGAGCCGACCTCACAGGAAACAACTTTCCATTCAGAACTCGTGCAAAAGTCAAAAACTGTCGCTACATCAACGGCTCAACTTGTGCTCAGGTTAGGAGTTTCTCTATTTTTATATTGATATTTGGCTCTTGCGTAGTTTTCGGGTATTTTGAAAGAACCCTGGCCTTTTGAAAGAATCCTGGTCTTTTGAAAGAATCCTGGTCTTCGGGAATCCTGTCAGAGTTTGAAGGCCTATAACTTTGCCTAGAAATAATATTTTGACTAACTTTTTATATCATTGTATAGAGGACATTTCAGGCTTTCAAATGATATCAAATAGAGCTGGATTGGTCCAAGAAATTAGAGAATCCAGTCCAAGAAAATCAGAGCCAACTCTGAGCCAATGAGGCCTACTGGTCTTAGAACGGGTCGTCACACTTTGAAGGCATATAACTTTGTCCAGAGATTATATTTTGATTAACTTTTTATACCATTGTACAGAGGACATTTCAAGCTTTCAAATGATACCAAATAGAGCTTGAATGGATTTTTCATTCCCATACAAACAAGGTAACAAGACACTAGAGTTAGATAGGCCATTTGCTCAGAGTTGGCTCTGATTTTCTTGGACTCGATTATTGAATCAAGCTCTATTTGATATCATTTGAAAGGCTGAAATGTCCTCTATTTAACGATATAAAAGGTTAGGAATAATATGATTTCTGGACAAAGTTATAGGTCTTCAAAGCTTGGCGATCTGTTCAAGATCCTGCTCAAAGTTGGCTCTGATTTTCGTGGACTGGATTCTCTAATTTCTTGGATCAATCAAGCTCTATTTGGTAGTATTTGAAAGCCTGTAATGTCCTTTATACAATGATATAAAAAGTTAATCAAAATATGATCTTTGGACAAAGTTATAGGCCTTCAAAGTGTGACGAGGATTCCTGAAGACCAGGACTCTTTCAAAAGACCCGGATTCCTTCAAAAGACCCGGATTCCTTCAAAAGACCCCGATTCTTTCAAAACATCCGAAAACTACGCAAGAGCGTTATATATTTTTTTATATTTTTATATCAATCTTTTTTTTGATCAATCAAAAGCTTTAAAACAAAGCTGTAAAGTCAATATTTTGCTTAAATTGAAAGTTAGAAAACTTAAATTTTGCTAATATCTTTATTCTCAATTAAAATACCTATTTTGAAAGATATTCAGTCTATCGTTTGAATCGTATATTGCAAAGCGATAACTTTAGTAACTTTAACAGTATCTTTCTTTAGCTAAAGTTGCTTTCATTTCTTCAAAATGCGGAAATTTTCCTTGTTTCCCTATTTCCATTGAAAAGTCTCCTTTTCCCCAAATCTTCCCCATCCATCTTTCCCCTTTAAATCGCTTGTCTTTCTTCGTGTTCGAAAATGGAGAAGTGGAGGCTCATCTTTGGCAATCCTTGCAGCAATTCCCCTTGGGACTCCGTCCCACCAATCTTCGACAACAGTTAGCCAATGGGGAAGTGAGCAAAGATATAGAAAGAGATTTGCTCTAGATTTTAGTAAAGCTATAGTTTGTGGTTAAAGAATTGAAATTACAATTGAATTGAAATTACAAGTGATTTTTCTCATCTAAACTCGGCGTAAACCTCAATATCAATATATATTTATCAATTTTTGCAAAACTTTAGCTAATACTAGGTAGTAGAGTGCTGTTTATAACCTTGACAAGTACTGTCTCCGATCTACGGTTGTATCGGGTTACTGTAACTGTATCTGATACAGTAGCCTAATCCCTTATGGTACAATCTACTTAAAGTACAATCTCCTTAAAGTACAGTAGCCTTAGAGTAGAGTAGACTTGTAGTACAGTAGTCTTAGAGTACAATAACCCTAGAGTACAGTAGCTTTAAAGCCCAGTATCTTTAAAGTACAGTATCTTTAAAGTACAGTATCCTTAGAGTACAGTAGCCTTGTAGTACAGTAGTCTTAGAATAAAGTAGTCCTAGAGTACAGTAGTCTTTGTAGTACAGAAGTACGGTAGCCTACAGTAGTCGAAAATCGAGTGCACCAGAAGGCTGCCGTTTCCGCCTGATTTAACTGCTGCAGTAGTATCCCTTACAATACCCTCAAAGTACAGTATCCTTAGCACAGTACTCTTATAGTACAGTACTCTTATAGTAAAGTACTCTTATAGTACAGCACTCTTATAGTAAAGTACTCTTATAGTACAGCACTCTTATAGTAAAGTATCGTACATCTTCCATGTAGTTTAGTAGCCTTTGAGTACGGTAAACAAGTGCATCGAGCTTTTCCACTAAAGCACAGAGTACACTGAAGAACGTTGAACCAAAGCCAACTAAAGCCAACAGCTCTGAACTCCAAGAATAGCATTGTCTCTGCGAGAACGAATTCCCGACGGTCTCGCAAATCTTCCTAGGCTTAAAGCAAAGAGCCAAGCTACATCTGCGCCTTTATGATTGGGTTTGACGAACGAAAGGGACAGACGGCCCAACTAAGCCCCGAAAAGGCAACCAAGGCAACATGCTCTTTTGAAAGAGTGAAGGCCTCAAGAGAGGAGGTCAATGGTCCCTTTGGGGTCTCTATAGGGCGCCGCTAAGCCATTTGTCTCCTACATTTAGAAGAAAAGGAAAGGGCCTGAATGCAAATTTATGTAAATTGGTGCTTGGCATCCCGGGGCGAGAAGCGACTATTCAAGGAGGTGAAGGGGGAGAATTGGATTCCTGGGCTTGCCTAGCTATGGACTAAGGAAGAATACTAGGAAGATCCAGCTCAAAATCGATAGAAAATCAAACGCGGAATCCGAATCTGTAATCAAAATCTGTTGAATGGTTTGGAAACGTAAGATTTCTGGCATCGAAGTTTTTCCTATATTCTTGGGTCAAGTTTGGGTCGAGTTCGGGTCGAGGTCGAGTTTACGCGACCAGCGACCTTTCAGCTCGAGTTTACGAGACCCCTCTCAGCGGCCGTGGTGGTGTAGTGGATAGTGTGCTTGTCTACAAAACGGGTCGAATGCTTTAGAGGGGTGGGTTCAAATCCCCGACTTGTCGAGCTTTTGCTGTTTCTTTTTCACAAATTCTTATAGTATCTTTGTTTTATTTATGCTTGGTTTTCATATGGAATTGCATCCAGACTCTTGATTTTATTCCACCAAATCTATAAATGTTTGTCTTGACCTAGTTCTCTTCCCTAATAAGATCGAAAAGAACTCTAATCTTTGCTTAATTCTTTGCTTTGTTCTTTGCTTTGTTCTTTGCTTTGTCATTAACTTAAATATTTAGATAAGATGCTTAAGATAAGCTGTAAGTGATTTCTAGGCTTGTCCAGCTAAACTAAGATCGAAAAAACTTCTCTAACCTTTGCTTTGTTTTTCTCTCAATGTTTTATTCGCAGATCTAGATTGCGTATCTAGACCATACTAAAATCTCATTAGAATACCGTAGCTGAGCCAAACTTGCAAATATTAATCATTTCGATGATTCACTATTCTCAAACAAGCATTTGCCTTAAATATCCGGATCTTTAACTAACAAAATTCAGATTCCAAATCTTATTTCCAATCCAAGTCCAGGTCCAGGTCTTGTGTTTGACCTGGACCTGGACTGGCTTGTCTTGTGTTTGACCTGGACCTGGACTGGCTTGTCTTGTGTTTGACCTGAACCTGGACTGGCTTGTCTTTGGTAGCAAATTTTTCTACACAATAGACTTGATTAAAGCTTTTGTAGAAAACGATTTACATATAATCACATACACAATTCCCAGGTTTATTCCCAAATTTCCAGATCCCCAGATCCCCAGACTCGGTTGTTAGAGTCTAGAGAATAGGAGGGGTGAAAGGGGCGGACCCAACGCTCCTAGCTCCTCTCCAGCCTCGCCCCTAGGGTCCTAGGCGCCATTCTTCTCTCCTCCTTGACACGTCTTATTATCGGATTTGTCGGAGTTATCCTAGTTATCCTATAAGCTTTTTACTAGTACATTTTAATAAATGAACAGTTGAACTTGACTATAACGATAAAGGACCGAAAATTTCTATATAACGATTCTAAAGCGCATTTTCTGCGTAGCTGCCCTCTGCGGGAAACGATTGAGCTTGAGTGGCTTGGGAAACGATTGAGCTTGAGTGGCTCTACGGGGGATCGAACCCGGATAGTGTGAGCTGTAGACAAGGGTACTCCTGACTGCGCCAATATCCGTGGAATCTGGATTTTGTTAGTTAAAGATCCGGATATGTAACGGGATCATGGGGTCAGAAAAACTTGTAGTTAAGCGGGTTAAGCGGGTTTTTCGACTCGTTTCCTTGGTGTTTTATTGGTTAAACACTTGCTCTTTCTTGGTTTTCTTCCTCTTGGTTTTCTTCGTTTTCTTGGATGCAATTTGTTTTCTGTCTTTTCTATTTTATTGTTTTCTATTTCTAGGGCTGTTTCTATGGCTTTCTATGGCTTTCTATGGCTTTTTATGGCTTTTTATGACTTTCTATTGTTAGATTTTGGTTGTATCGATCGATTTGTGTCGATCTATTCTTACTAAATGAAAATCTTGATCTAAAATCGTATTCATGAGGTGGAGAGAGGACTCTTGGCCATCTGTCTGCCAAAAATTTGAAGATTGATGAGTGGTAATGGCCAGCAATTCATTCAAATTCTTTATAGAAAAGATTAAAAGACAGAATTCGCTTATTTTTAAAGTTTTATACAGTTTTTGAGCAGTTTTTGCACAGTTTTTGAGCTTCATTAAGGCCCCTGAATTGTCTCGTTAGATCTCTTCAGCTTTAAAGCACTTATCTTTGAAGCACTTGCCTTTAAAGCACTTTTCCCCAATCACCATCCCCATTGCGCTCTTATTCAATTTGTTCAACTCGTTTATTCCAATTGATCACAATTGCCTCATCAAAGTCTTTAACGAGCACTTCAATTAGCTTTTAATAGCCATATGGCGCTCTGATCGGTCATTTGCCCAGCTTCATCTAAAGAAATTCAATTTATTGATAGAGCTAGCTTGTTCTTTGTGCTTAAATCTGTAAACAGAAGCTTTCTTGCGCACTTGCTTTCTTGCGCACTCTTGCTTTCTTGCGCACTCTGCTTTCTTGCGCACTTGCTTTCTTGCGCACTTGCTTTCTTGCGCACTTGCTTTCTTGCGCACTTGCTTTCTTGCGCACTTGCTTTCTTGCGCACTCTTGCTTTTTCTCAGAAAACTCGAGAAAAACAGCAACAAATCACCCAGAAAGGGTTTGTTTCCAAATTTTCAACTATAAGAATTCGCTAGAATTCGATAGAACATTAGAAAATAGATTCTCTAGCTTGTTACATTTGAAATTACGAGATTTCGCTGTTTTTTCTTCAGTTTTCAAACTTCTTTCTCTTTTCCCTTCCACTTCCATTAGAGGAAATCACACTCTTAATGGGATAATTCTTTGAGTTTTGCAGAAATTAAGTTCTCTGTTCTCTGCTACATCATTCCTTCTGCAAACAGGAATCTCACGTATTACGACTTGAGAATCGTGAGACAGAAAGGAAACTTTTATACAGTATACAGTATTTTATACAGTATTTGCTGAAGTACGGTTAGAAAAAGATGACAGTAAAGATGCTAAAGAAAAGAAAGGTCAGAAACAGAGGAAAAGTACATCTACTATTGTTTATTGTTGTTTAATAATTGAAAACGCATCTTTTCTAGTGCATTGAAGGCTTTATATAGGGTTCTGAGATCAATTTCCAATGAATTTTTGTAAAAAACGATTTGATCTGGCACTGCGGGGGGTCGAACCCGGACCCCTCCCAACAGCCGTCGACAAACGCCCTCCCGACTGCGCCACGGCAACAACCTGTCTCCCCCAAAAAAACTCGCACTTAAAGGGATTAGGCGGGTTTTTCTGCTGGTTTTTCTGCCTGTTTCTTTAGTTTTTCTACTGGTTTATCTATCAGATTTTAGTGTACCAGAGTGGCTGCGTTTACGTCTGTGATATACTTTGTGCTTCCTCTGTAAACATACTCTATCTGGTGCACTGGATAAACTGGATAAAGTCCGTCTTTTCCCCCAAACAAATCACTGAAAATGGGCGATGAATCTGCCATTGGTGACACTCCGTTGATGATAAAGAAAGTGAAATCTTTCCCCCACCCATCATTCCACAAGAGGAGCATCGGTGAAGATCAAAGAGAAGAGTGAAGCCTCTTTCCCATTCACCCAATCCATTCACTCAATCATTCACCAATCCCATTCTCTTCATTCCAGTTCTTTTCACCCAAAATTTGATACTTTTGTCTGGCATTTGTTGATTAAGGTTGACTTTTGGTGACTTTATTCACATCTGACTTGTTTACTGTAGTCTAAATTGTCTACTGTAGTCTAAATTGTCTTCTTACAGTATTCCTAAAAGTATTCAGTTAATAAGGTTAATTTCCCTAGACATAGAAAGACTTAGGCATAGAAAAATTTCAAGCCGAACATTCCAGCCGAAAATTTCAAAGGAAAAATAGGAATTAAATAGGAATAGTAGGAATAACCAGTAGGAATAACTAGTAGGAATAAAATAAGAACCAAATAGGAACCAGTAGGCACCATATATGAACCAAATAGGAACCAAATAGGAACTAGTAGGAATAAAATAGGAATCCAATAGGAATCAAATAGGAACCAATGGGGAACCAATGGGGAACCAATAGGAATCAAATAGGAACCAATGGGGAACCAATAGGGAACCAATGGGCAACCAATGGGCAACCAATGGGGAACCAATGGGGAACCAATGGGGAACCAATGGGGAACCAATGGGGAACCAATGGGGAACCAATGGGCAACCAATGGGGAACCAATGGGGAACCAAGGGCAACCAATGGGGAACCAATGGGGAACCAATGGGGAACCAATGGGCAACCAATGGGGAACCAATGGGCAACCAATGGGCAACCAATGGGGAACCAATGGGGAACCAATGGGGAACCAATGGGCAACCAATGGGCAACCAATGGGCAACCAATGGGGAACCAATGGGAAACCAATGGGGAACCAATGGGAAACCAATAGGAAACCAATAGGAACTAGTAGGAATAAAATAGGAATCAATTATGAAATCTAGATGATACAGTAGCTTGTACCGGCTTACTGTACCATTTTTCATCAGTCATCCTTCAACAATTGCAGACAAGAGTATCAAATTTAAGCTTATTACAAAGTTACAGTACTTTCTGACTACAGCATGCCATAGTCAGGCTTTAAAACTGAATATCTTCATCAGAAAAGATCTAATTAGCTGAATAGTTTTAGTATTCTGTAGTGAAGAAAGTACTGTAACTACTAGCACAAAGTACAAAGTACTACTAGCTTTAGTTCCCCACCCATTCCACCGGCATTACCGTACTCTTTCCGCTAGAGTACCAGCCTATTCCTTGCCTATCGTAATCCATGGCCCCACGCCCGAATCTCTCGCACTCTACTCCACTAATTTTGGAGATCGATGTGGAAAGATATGTGCCAAGCTCGAAAAGTGGATATATCAGCGATTCAACGCGATCATTTCGATCAACTTCGTCTGTGAATCGAAACTATTTTGGAAAGAGATTTGAAACAAGAAATAATTCTAAACAAGGACATGCGAAATTCCCGCCATTAGACTACTATTTGCGGCCTTTCGAATCGGAGCGTTTGATTCGATCGCAGAGAAATCAATGGCAAATGCCGGGAGTGAGGTTGATTCTTTGGATTATTTTGATAGTTGAAGGTTCATTGGATAGTTTATTGGATAGTTCATTGAGTTCATTGAGTTCATTGAGTTCATTGGGTAGTTCATTGAGTTCATTGATAGTTCATTGAATAGTTCATTGGGTAGTTCATTGAATAGTTCATTGGGTAGTTCATTGGATAGTTCATTGGATAGTTCATTGGATAGTTCATTGGATAGCTCATTGGGTAGTTCATTGGATAGTTCATTGGATAGTTCGCGGATCGAGTTCGAGTCCCGGCGAGGCACAAGTTCCGGCGAGGCACTAGCGAAAGATCGCCAGTTGGAACTAGGGTAGATCAAAAACGTTAAGATATAGTTGGAACTAGGAAAGCTCAAAAACCTCTTCGCTGCCGGGACTCAAACCCGCCACCTTTCACTTCCCGAGCAACTGTGCTAACCATTACACCACGAGCATTACATATCCAATAGATATTTACCTTTAATATCCAATATATATTTTAATAGCTAATGCCAAACCTTTGCATCAATTTTATTTGAAAATTTCCTTCAAAATCCTCTCTTCAATCCCCTCTTCAATCCCCTTGCTTAACTGAAAACTCAAAAATTTTCCCGCCAAAATATTTCCCTTTCGAACGTTCCAGTCTTCACTTTTCTCCCTCACTAAATTTACGATACGATCAAAAAAAAAGAAAAGAAGTTTTTAGGAAAAGAGAAACTGAGTCGATAAGAGTCCACTCTCGCTCTGACTCTTTTTTTTTGTTTTTCCAAATCAATGAGTGTTTATTGCTTTGAAATATTGCTAATTGCTTTGAAAAATTTCTAGATTTTTATGTTTTGTAAAGCTTTTAAAAGAAGATAAGGGTTTTTTTGTTTGTTTGTTTTATAAAATAAATGTAATAAGATCTAATAAGATCTAATAAGATCTAATCAATCAATCAATTTTTTTCCAGAGCAAAAACCGTTGCCGCGGAATGCAAGGAGAACGAGCAAGTGCAGGATCGGGTGATTCGATCGGCCACACAATGCGCTTTTGCCACATCACAATTGGTGAGTTGATAAATTTGAATCGAAAAATTTACATAATGAAGGAATCTTTCAAATCTTTCAATAGTTAATAGTATCTTTGAGGGAGATCTTTGAGTTAGATTGGTCTCTAGGTAGGTAAAGCTAAAGTCTAGGTAAAGCTAAAGTGTGGTAAAGTTTACGAATACTAAAACAATTCAACTCCCTCTCCAAGTCTTTCTACAGATCGAATCCAAGCCTTTCTACAGATCAAAAGCTGAAGATCTTGAAAAAGATTAAAATTTAGGCTTTGTTTTAATGTTTTCTTCTGTCTATTGTACTGAGACTGGGTTCTTTCTGTGCAAGGCTTAATATTTGAATATACTGACTGGCTTAGACTAGACTGGCGTAACTTTACTGTACTGATTTTGAATTTAATTCATTAAGAATGATCTTTAACCTGATTTGACACAGGAGAATTCCAAGCCGAACCTAATTTCACCTTTGTTTTCTTAGCCAATTCTTGGCCAATCCTTGACTGATTCTTGGCCAATTCTTGACCGATTCTTGGCTGATTCCTGGCCAATTCTTGACCGATTCTTGGCTGATTCTTGGCCAATTCTTGACCGATTCTTGGCCAATTCTTCGCCGATTCTTAACTGATTCTTTCGAAATTCTGTTTACAAATAGAAATCAACATTCTCTGCTTGTAGACAAAATTGCAGAGCAATTGCCAAGCCAAGAATCCCAAGAGCCCTAAGCCAAGAATCCCAAGAATTCTAAGCCAAGAATCCCAAAAAGCTAAGGTCGAGGAAACGTAGGTGAAATTAGGTTCAGCTTGGAATCTTTATCGCAACAACAGTTCAACAGCAACCAATCAATTTCCAGGTGTCATGCTCGCGTGTGGTGGCGCCAACCATCGAGAACAAAGCTTGTCAAGAACAGTTGACACAAGCTGCCAAGGAGGTGGCCACCGCTGTCGAGGATCTCCTTCACGAATCGAATTACGCCGTTCAAACAGTACAACGTGGACATCAGGTGCGGCATTTTGTGGCATTTTGTGGCTGGAATTTTCTAGAAACATAGAAATACAATTGCTAAAGAAATCGCGAGGATTAGAGCTGAATTTTATGAAAACTTTTTCCAGACTTTGGGTGATTTGCACGAAGCGGCACGTCAAGTGACCGCTGCTTTGGATGATTTACTGGATCATGTGAAAACCTCACCAAAGGGTGAGCAGAAACACGAGGAACAAGAGTGGGAAAGAGTGCTGCGCTCATCGAATCGATTGGTCTCACACCAAGGACCGTCACAGGTTTGTTGGCTTTGCAACAGTTATAGGCTTGGTTCTATTTCTGGCTTCTATTTCTGTTCTATCTTTGGTTCTATTTATGTTCTATCTTTGGTTCTATTTCTGTTCTATTCCTGGCCTCTAGTTCTAGATTTTCTGAATTCTGCGTCTGTCCTCAGAACATGTGATCAGAACATGCGAACAGAATCATCTGTGATCTGTGAATCATTCTAGGATCTCGTCAAACAAAGCGAAAGTGTCGTCCGTCACTCCCAGCTTCTCGTCGAGGAATTCGAGTCAAAGGCGGCTCAACATCCCGAGCACAAGGATCGTCTCCTCGACGCGGCTCGAAAAGTCGCCTCAGCCACTAGCAATATGATCGATGCGACAAAAGTTTGTAAAGATATTCAGCTAAAAGAAATAGCATTTGAAAAGAACAATGGGTGTTTATTAGTTGGTTTAAATGCATTTTTTGATTTGATTTACCTTTCAGCTGATAGGCGATCTGAAAATTTGCACTTTGGAGTAGAGAATTTGAATCCGGTTTTAGTTTTTCACTACCATAACCCGGGCTTAGCCTAAGACCAAGTTCAAGCCTGGAAATGGTACTGTACTGTACTGTAGCCGTACTGTACTGTAGCCGTACTGTACTGTAGCCGTACTGGGCTGTAGCCGTACTGGGCTGTAGCCGTACTGTACTTTAGCCGTATGGTACTCTAGCCGTACTGTACTCTAGCCGTACTCTAGCCGTACTGTACTATAGCCGTACTGTACTGTAGCCGCACTGTACTCTATTGTAGCCGTACTCTATTGTAGCCGTACTCTATTGTAGCGGTACTCTATTGTAGCCGTACTGTACTCTAGCCGTACTGTACTCTAGCCGTACTGTACTCTAGCCGTACTGTACTCTAGCCGTACTGTGAAACGAGAAACAGATGTGGCTCTAATTTTTGTCCCAACTCAAGCCCGATCTACTAACCTACTAGTGGATAAAAATCTATGATAAATCATAGCTTAGAATGATAAATCTATCAACAACTCTATCAACAAATCTATCAACAACACTTCTATAAACAAATCTATGAATGATAACGATAAATTAATCAGCATAAATGATGATAAATCTATAAAAAAAACTCTTCTAGGAATGCGAAAATCGCCCGAACGCTACCGAATCGCAAATGGCGGTTCGCTCGGCGGCCGAAAGACTCGTCACTGTCACAAATGAGGCCACAGCCGATCAACAAGAGAAGAAAACGATGGAAAGATTGGAGCAAGCGGCAAAAGATGCTGTCTATCATGCGACACAAACTGTCACCGCAGCTCATCAAGTGAAGGTGGGTGCAAATGTTTGACCTCTATTGTACTTTGTGCTCGAGAGTTGAAACGTGCCATCTGGTGTACTGAATCCTTTATGACAGATTGAAGAAAAGCTTGAACATTTCATTGACGTCCCGCTCCTTTTGCCATTGGCAATCTGACTTTGAAGTCAAATATCTTGGTGTTGAGTTATCCAATGGAAATATTCTTGATTGCATTGGATTCGTCAAGTCTTTCTCTATCGATTGGTAGAAAAACTATTTTAATTGAATAGCTCAACACAAGGAAATTTGAGCTTAAAGTTGGATTGCCAATAGCAAAGGAGGCGCAGCGTGTATAAAAGATCTCTCTAGCTCCGCCCCTTTTGCCAAGCTAACTTTGAGCTCAAATATCTTGGTGCTGAACTGTCCAATTTTAGTATTCTTGATCTCATTAGATGCGCCAAGTCTTTCTCTATCGACTGGTACAAAAAGTATTTCAATTCGACAGCTCAACCCCAAGAAATTTGAGCTCAAAGTTGGATTGCCAATGGCAAAGGGACCGCGTGTATATAAGCCCCGCCTCTTTGCCATTGGCAATCCAACTTATGCAAATGCAAAGAAAACGATGTACGATGGTTTACAGTGTAAAGACAAGGATTACGGTAGTCGGGATGCGCTTTTGAGCAACTATTGAACATTTAATAAGCGCCTGGTCTCTTTTGCTAACTTTAAGCTCAAATATCTTGGTGTCGGGCTGTTCAATTTAGATATTTTTGATCTCATTAGATGCGCCAAGTCTTTCTCTATCGATTGGTATAAAAAGTATTTCAATTGGACAGCTCAACGCAAAGAAATTTGAGCTTAAAGTTGGATTGCCAATGTTGGATTGCCAAAAGTGGAAGCGTATCAAATATCCCAAAACCTAAAGGAAATGAAGAATTCAGTGCACCAGAAAGCGTTGTTATTTTGTTATTTAGACAGCCTTAAGGCTTACTGTATTGTAGTTTTTAATTGTAAGCCTTAGAAACCTTAAAAGTTACAGTTACAGAAAATCAGTGACAATTTCTATTCACAAATTTCCATCAATTCCATCAAATTTCTTCTTCTCTAACCCAAATTTCGATTTTTTTACACAGAGTGTTTCAACGTTCGTTCGTTTCTTTTTTTTTTCCAAAAATCATACGAAGTATCGTATCCGAAAATAGGAAAAAGAGAAGCGCCATCGACGAACTGAAGTCACTGAGGAGTTGTTGATCGATGACGATCACCAGGTGCTCATCGTGCCGATCAAGAAAGCGCACACAACCTATTATCGAACAAATTGAACACGATTCATTTCATTTTTCATTTGCCAGCTTTTTCTAAAGCCAAATTTCTGTATTCTTGCTTTTGCTTTGATATTTGAGAGAGGGGAAAATAGAGAGGTGAACTTTCGAGATTTTCGAGACTCAAGACGAGACTTTTAGCTGGATTCTTTGCTTTTTGCTTTATAAACATGTTTCAAAGAATACTGTAGCTGTAAGGGTTAGTACGGTAGCTTGAGTTTACTTGAGTTTACTTGAGTTTACTTTACTTGAGTTTACTAGTATCATCCAGGCTACTGGGGTACTCTCAGTGTTAGTCAGCGTCCTGTAACTCGATTTTGGTGAACTCTAGAGCTAGAGCTAAAGCTAAATAAACTAATCGAGTAATCCTTGTGTACTGTAGCTATTCGTAATGAAAAAAAGAATACAGTCGACTCTCGATAAAGCGATTCTGTCGGGAAATTTGATCGCGAATTGGAATTGTTATATTGAAAATCGTTATATCTACCGTAAATACTGTAATAGTACCCCACTCCCCTCGTACAGTCGCGTAGTCGCAAAAGTTTTTTAATATTTCTTTTTTTTCAAAGCGCCCGTACTTTCAAAAAATGTTTCTTTGGTATCAAAAAATAGCTGAAATTCAGGGCTATTTTTTGATATTTAAGCGCGCATTGTAGCATAAACCAGTGTCGAGAAAAACGCGTTCAAACCTAGACTACGCAACACTCCGCACCGTCATTATGGGCGTGGGGTACTATTGCAGTATTTACGGTAAGTAAAAAGGCAAGCTTTCAAAAGCTAAAGGCTATCAAAAGCTAAAGGCTTTCAACGGATTATATCTTACAATAAACCGTTCCTCAACAAAAACGAATATAACAAAACGGTAAATCCCTTAAAGTTTAGCGAAAAAAGATCTGTAACGTGTTTATTTTTAACGAAAAGATCCTTCATTAAGAAAAGATTCCTCAAAGTTATTAACCCATTCGAAACTTCTGCAGCGAATAATCGCTGCAACAAAAACTCAGGAACGGACCGATTATTCGATTATTCGCTGCAGCGCTAATTGAGCTATTTTCATTCAATTAATTGCTTTTTTTTGCTGTTTTTCAGCATTACATGTATATTCCAATTGTAACAGATCTACAAATTACGTGGGCAAAAAAGATGTTTCATATTTACCCGGAATCAATGCAGTCTCTGGTTTTGCATTGAAATGTTCCATAATAGCTCTAATCTTATAAAGCCGATCTCCTGCAGGATCCAGTTCATTATCACAAAAACGCAGGTTGCGAAGAATAGATTCGAATTTTGCTCTTGACATAATGTGGGACATGTGGGAAAATCCCCCTAATCCAGGCCTGCTACTCCAGCAGTCACGAATCCTCGGTAATTTGACGATTCCCATTTAAAGCCAAGAAGAGCTTGAAAGATTTTGCATCGAAATCCTGCCAGTTTGTTTTCCTTTTTCCATGTTTATTAGATTCGCCTACTAAAATATTGTCGTCGATAAAATAAGAACAATAATCGATAGGATCTTGAAAAGTACTGAAGTCAAATCCAAATCGTTCTTCATCAAAAATAAATGGTGTAGAAGACTCTCTTACATCTTTCCAACCATAAATAAACTGCTTCGGAGTCAAAAATGTCAAAAAAGGGCTTGGTCCGTAGACGAAAAAAAAGAAAAAACGCTGCGGTTTCGAATGGGTTAAGAAAAGTTAAAGCAGCGAAAATTTTCGATTTACTTTTAGTTCCTTTATAGTTCCTATTTAGTTCCTTTATAGTATAGAAAAGGAATTCTACTAATTACGGGGGCTAAATTTAACTAAACATAATATTAATTAGTTGTGGAATAGAGTACTGTACTAGGGTTTTTCTAGTACTGTATTATATTGGAGTATTGTAGCATTGTAGTATTGTATTGTACTACTGTAGCTATAGTTAACTGCTATAGTCGCTAAACTTTCTGTTCCCCAATAGGATACTGCAGCTGTTGCTGGAGCTGGAGCTGGAGCTGGAGCTGGAGCTGGAGCTGGAGCTGGAGCTGGAGCTGGAGCTGAGGAGTTGAAAGGCAACTAAAGCCATGAGTTTCACTACTAAAGCTTGACTACTAAGCTGACTCTATCTTTTCAACGTATTGCACTAGCTAAAATCTTCAGTTCATCTCATTTTTTCCCCTCTCTACCATCTTTTTTTTCAGAGAATCAAGTTCAAAAGAGAAAGCCAGTCATTTTTGACAGTCAAAAACACTTGAACTTGACTCTTTTACGCTTCTTTTAAGCCTCTTTTAAGCTTCTTCTACGCTTCTTTTGCAATTTCCCATTTTTAAAACTGCCTTTACTTATCAAAATCATATCAAATTTCTAAATTTAACTACAACATTTATCTGTTTTTTTCGAATAAATCAGAAATTCTCTCAAAATTCTCTCAAAAAACCATAAAAATCCTCAAAACTGTACGTAAGTTTTCTTGTGGTGTGTTCTCATTCATCCAATTTTTATTAGTTTTGTCTCCTCCGATTTGCCTCTATTTTTTTTTTTTGAACGAACGAAACGAAGCAACACTCTGTGCCACTAACAAAACCAAAGAAAGTGTAAACTTGAAAAGGAAAAAGTAGAAAACTTTGACCGAGCCAGGAATCGAACCAGGGTCACCTGGAGGGTCTCGGTTTCCTGAGAGGCTAGTGTTTAACCAATAGACCAACCAAGCTGTTGGTCGTCGCCCCTCATTTAGCCTCTTCTTTCTGCCCTGACATAAACGCTCGCTCTGTTGCATCCTTGTTTTCATCTCTGGCATTCTTTTCATCGCATCTCTGACCTTTGCCAGAAAGCGTGCGTTTACAAGAGCACAAAGTGCATGCTTTGCAAAGCCCTAATTCAGTTATTTCTTTAATTCTAAACCAGTTATTCAATAAGAATTCAGTCTTTCAAGTTATCCCTTTGCAAAGCCCTAATTCAGTTATTTCCTTAATTCTAAACCAGTTCTTCAGTCTTTCAAGTTATCACTTTCTTTCAGCAAGAAATCTTAAACCCTGAAGTGTCACTATTAGCATGTTTTCTTTAAAAATTTCATTTTAAAAATTGATTTATGATTTTAGGAGCTGATCAAAACAAAGACTGTCACCGAGACATTGATTGTTGAGTGCACTGAGACGGCCAATCAACTACAACATGTGAGTTTACAAAGAAAGTTACAGTCGACGAAGATTTGGTGTCTAGATCTAGACTGTTATTTAGATCTAGAGTTTTATTTAGCTAATTATAAAGATGAAAAAGATAATGAGCTATTGATTAGAGTGTTTTTTGCTAGCTGGCTATGATTTGGTAGCTATGATTTGGTGTTAAAGATTAGAGTGTTCTTTTCAAGTGTTTCTTCTCAAGAAATAGTGCAAAATAGGAAACGAGTTTATTTAAAATTGAATAACTTACAAATTGTAGAAGATATTTAAGAAATTCCGTTCTTTTCGACCTAAGTCGTTTCTTATTTCACACTATTTCTGGAGAGGAACACACTCTAATAAAGATAATAAGAACTTGAATAGTTGGAGTACGGTAGTTGAGGATTACGGTAGTTGAGCTACAATAGTTACGGGTTAAAATTTAACTTACGACTAGTTGAGTACTTCTATTAGCTGCAGTACTTTAACTACAGTACTTTAACTACAGTACTTCAGCTACAGTACTTTAGCTACAGTACTTCAGCTACAGTACTTCAGCTACAGTACCCCAACTTCTAGCCCTACGATACTTGAAACACACTCAAATAAAGATAATAAGAACTTGAATAGTTGGAGTACGATAGTTGAGGATTACGGTAGTTGAGCTACAATAGTTACGGGTTAAAATTTAACAATTTTCTTCTTAAGTTTACGATACTTGAAATGATCTGTTGTCTCTTGTTGAACTGAAAGAACTTGTGCTCTGCTAGTTTATCGTATTCAAAAGTTACAATTAGTTAAGTATTTTACAACAATTACAATACCCTGCTAGCTGTGTTTTAGCTAAGTAAGGAACTAGAAAAACTAGAAAAACTAGAAAAGCTAGAAGAACTAGAAAAACTAGAAAAGCTAGAAGAACTAGAAAAACTTGAAAAGCTAGAAGAACTAGAAGAACTAGAAAAGCTAGAAAAACTAGAAAAACTAGAAGAACTATTTAGATCCAACTGTATATATCTTTTTTCCTTTCCAGGTGATCCCATCGATTCGCGAGAGTCAACAAGCGACAACGCCACATCAGAAATTCCGCGCACAATCACGACTCATCCGACAATCGCATCATTTATTGGAGGTATGATTTTATAGATATTCAACTTTTTCAATGATATCAGCGCATCATAAGATCTTTTTTCAATGATATCAGCGCATCATAAGATCTTTTTTCAAGCACCTGCTCCAACTGCCTCAGTGGCCTAGTGGTTAATGCGCTTGCATCCTAGGCGAACCACGGCATCCTAAGCGAACCACGGCATCCTAGGCGAACCACGGCATCCTAAGCGAACCACGATTTTTTTGCACGGGTTCAATCCCCCTTGCCGACATCATTTTCTACTTTTTGTTTGATTTAATAAAGCGGTTTGCAAATGATGCAAGTGCAAGTCTTTGCGGACGTTGACTGTCTCTGATTTCTGCCCAGTGCTCTGAATGTTAACGTGAAGAAATTCACGTAAGCGCGGATAAACGGCGGGAGTAACGATCTACTATCTAGCGATCTACTATCTAGCGAAACCACAGCCAAGGGAATGGGCTTGGCAAAAACAGCGGGGAAAGAAGACCCTATTGAGCTGAGCTGAGCTTGACTCTAGTCTGACTCTGTGAAGAGTCTTGAGAGGTGTAGTATAAGTGGGAGCTTCGGCAACGGTGAAATACCACTAGACCATTGAGGTAATTGGAAGGATTAGCAAATTGTGCATTCGTTAAATAGTGAACGATCGTTCTGAGACTTCTGAGGCAATTATGCATTCAGAGCTATTATGGTTACCTATTATGAAGCTATTATGAAAAAAGGATACTGTAGAAATGTGTAGACACTCTATTAATACTGTGATTAGTTGCAAATTTTCAGCCAGCCACGCGTTTGGCTGATGTGGCTCATCAAGCCGTTGTGCATGTGCCCGAGCCGCATATGGCCGCTCATCTACAGGCCACTTCGACCCAACTGCACACACAACTCGCCGAGCTACGAACTGCGCTCAATAATGCGCAACAGTTGAACTTTGAGTGAGTACTTTGACTCTATTTATCATCGTTTAAGCCTAAGCCATTGTTTAAGCCTAAACCATTTCTTCTTTTAGCCAACAACTCATTTACTCGGAAGAATTGATCAAAGAACTTGATGAAGAGTTGAAAGAAGTGCAAAGAAGAGCACATGAGGGAACGCTAGAAGTGCCAAGAAATATCACACACGATACAGCGAATGCACAGCTCGTTGGAGCCGCGAGACAAGTTGGCGCCACACTCGCGCAACTCGTTTCCGCTGCGTCAGTTCGCGATCGGTGAGTGAAAATGATAGGCAAACGTTTACAGAGCTCAAAGCTTAGAGCTCGTTTACAGAGCTCTAAGCTCAACGTAATTGTATCAGTCCTCAGGCTATTGTATCAGTCTAAGATCGTTTTTATTTTCAGTCAACACACCGGTGCCTCAGCGGTGGAAGCAGCACAATCATTGCGCACATTTACGGACGCTGTTCGCACGACGGTTGCCAGTCGTGGACCAGATTTCCCAGTTGATCAATTCATTGTCTCATCTCGATCTGTTGTTGATCAATCGGGAAGAATCTTTGACAAATGTCGTGAAGAAGCGCATCCACAACAATTGGCTGATGTTGCTAAACAGGTGAGAATAGAAGGCTGACTTGTGTCGGTACTTGGGATTAGACCTTGGACTTGGAGTTGTAACTTGTGATGATCTTGTAACAATTAGACAAAGCTTAAGGTTTGTCAGGCTTAGGTCTAGGACATTTACTTTTTGTCCAGGATTAGGTCTAGGATAGCTTGATCCTAGAATTGTTGCCAACTTTGCAATGCCAAGCTTTACAATGCCAAACTTTAGGTGTCCACCTCACTTCGACAAGTGATCGCTTGTCTCCCCGATAAGCAGCACATCGAGAGAGCGATTCAGGTAAACTATTGTTGAAAGCTAGTAAGAGATAAGGCCTGATCTTGGCCGTTTTGTCGGTGTCGGTGTAGCTTAGGCGTAGCTGATAGAGCGCTCGCCGGTAAGCGGGTGATCGCGGGTTCGGATCCCAGCTGCGGCTGTTTTGTATTCTCAGTCGAAAAAAGAACAAACCTGTTCCAACTGTAGCTCTAAAACTTTTCCTTTTAGCAAGTCCGTCAAATCGGTGCTACATCGGTGGTTCGGGAGCCGGATGTACGTGTGGCGGCTTCTCGTCTAGTCGAAGCCACCTCTTCACTTCTTGTCGCTGCTCGTCGACCATCGCACGCTGAAAGTGTCAACGTCTTCGTGCACTCGTACACCGATTTCCATACAGCTGTCATTGCTGCTATCAAGGTGGGGAAATTTACTGAGAACTGAGGTTGTTTGGACATTGAAGTTGAGGACTCGTGAACAATATAACTTTTTAAGTCATTGAATCGAGAACTGTAACATTAGCCTTCTGCTCTATGAGTTCAATTGATCAATTGCTCAATTTAATGCTCAATTATCAAGTTTCTAAGATCTCCTTAGCATCAAATAGAACTAGTAAACTGCGGGCTATTGTCATATGTAACAGTTTGAGCACTTTCTTCAAAAGAAACCCATTTTGGTGTTAATGGAAAAGTTGTAGAGGATCAAAAATGAAGCTTATATCCAAATTTTCAGAACGATTCAAAGACTGGTTTTAAAGAAATGCCAAATTTACGAATTTTCACAAAACTTGCAACAAAACTCGCATTTTAAGCGAAACTACTAAGTGTATCTTTTTGGAAATTTGGCTATAAGCCTAATTTTTGATTCTCTACAAGTTTTCTATTGACACCAAAATGGGTTTCTTTTGAAGAAAGTGCTCAAACTGGGACATTCCTCCATTTTTGTCCAGTCTTCCATTTTTGAGTCTCACACTTGTCTCGCACACAAACCAAAATTCTAGTCAAGGCTTGTTAAAATGACGATAAAACCTCAAATTCTAGGAACAAGCACACATGGAACAACGCGCGGCCACCATCGATCACTTGGAGAACGCGCGAGAGGGAGCAGTCGAAGTGTTGACGAGAGTGGCCGCCATTTCATCGAACGGCGACGCAGCTCACACGCAAATGCTCACTCATGCCACGAAGACGCTCACAGAAACGGTAAAGAAATCAATACCTTTTTTGAATTTTCTCCTTTCAGGTGAACACTTTGATCGAATCAGTCTCCCGAGAACAACCGTGGCAACGCGAGTGCGACGCAGCACTCCGACAAATCCACTCCACCGCCGCCACCGCCGATCAAGCAAACTTGCCGCTTAATGAGGACTCGTACTTTACATCACTGGAAAAGGTGTAGTAGGATTTGTCGTAATTACAGCAGTAACAGTTTACTGTACAAGACTTTTTCCGAGGCTTGCCTAGCCTAGAAAAGGTTTTAACGATGATGTATGTAGAATTTTGCTAACAATAAGAAATGGTGTAACGCAAAGTAACGAAATTATCTGTCGGTTCTTTTTGCCATTGGCAATTTAAGGTTTTTCGTGTTTTTCTCAGCATCAATTTTTCTATTTTGACTATTTTGATTATCATTCGATGCAGAATTAAATTGCGCGTCGAATGATACCAAAATCAACTTCAAATATAATATCTATGCAAAGTTGTCGGCTAAAAACCAGAACACCGCCGCTTATCGGCGGGACTTAACCTTTTGTCTCATAACTTTGTATGGATATTATATTTTAAGTTGATTTTGGTATCATTCGATGCGCAATTTTATTCTGCATCTAATGATAATCAAAATAGTCGAAATAGAATAGTTGGTGTTAAGAAAAACAGGAAAAACCAACGGTCAACGGCAAAAAACGTTACAAGTTTAGTCTACTCTTTGAATTTGACTAATTTGATTATCATTCAATGCAGAATTAAATTGCGCATCGAATGATATCAAAATTAACTTAAAATATAATATCCATACAAAGTTATGCGGCAAAATGTCCATAATGGGCGGTGTTTCGGTTTTTAGCCGACAACTTTGCATGGATATTATATTTTGAGTTGATTTTGATATCATTCGATGCGCAATTTTGCTCTGCATCGAGTGATAATCAAATTAGTCAAAATCAAAGGACTCGGTGCTGAGAAAAACACGAAAAACCTTAAATTGCCAACGGCAAAAAAGGGCGGAAAAATTTTTTCGTTCTAAGTAGTCAGCAATTGTTCAGAATTAGATCAAACCAAGTTCTAGTTCTAGTTTTTGGCATTTTGAGAGGAGAATTTCGGCCTTCAAGTTGAATTATAGATCTGGGCAGCGAAATGTAGCCGGTAAAATATTTGAAGTTTGAATTTAACCTTCAGAAGTGCTTCAAACTTCAGAAGTGCTGTGAAATCTTCAACTAAATTTCTTTATTATATGATTAGCGTTATGATTAGCGTTATGATTTTCTAAGTGCAACGTGATGAATCCCACCATTTTTTCAGGTAACTGAGCACGCGCGTCGTCTCGGTGAGGCGATGAACAGCTTGGCAAGGAGCACGAAACACGAAGACAATCAATCGTTTTGCCAATCGGTGCGCCAATCCGCTGACGCGGTTTGCTCACTCGCCGAATCGGCTACCCAATCGGCTTATCTCGTCGGCGTGGCGCATCCACGATCGATCCGGGGCACAACGGCGCTCATCGATGCTCCAAAAGTAACACGATCGGCCACACTTGTTAAGCAGGTAATTTTAAAATAAAAATTACTTAAGATTGAGCTACAGCTTGAGCCTCAAGATTGAGCTAAAGCTTGAGCCTCAAGAGGAGCTAAAGCTTGAGCCTCAAGAGGAGCTAAAGCTTGAGCCTCAAGATTGAGCTAAAGCTTGAGCTAAAGCTTGAGCTAAAGTGCCTCAAATCTAAACCATCCAATTCAGGTGTGCGAGCGGATCGAGCAACAGCGCTACACTCAGGCTGAGATCCTCGACGATGCCACCGTTGTCGCCAAGCACACCTCACAGCTAGCAAACTTGTGCCGAACGGCTAGCGAGAGGACGAACAACGTGAATGTGAAGAAACAGTTCATCAATTGTGCGCGGGAAGTGGCCTCAAAAACGGCTGATCTTATTCACAATGTGAAGCAATTGGACGCACAGCCTAGCCCACAGAATCAAACGCATTGCTCACACGCAGCAACTGAGCTGAGGTCGGCCACAGAACAGCTGGAGACTTATGTGCAGAATCCGGATTTTGCTGCCAAGCCGGCTACGATCAGTCCGGCTGGACGGGATGCGCAGATTCCAATTCTTGGCAACACCAGATCGACGCTTGAGACGAGTGCGCAAATGATCTCGTGAGTTTTGAACAGTACTTATAAACTCATAGCCAGTTCAGGTAGGCTGACGCTAACATACAGCTTACAGAGTCTTCTTACAATTAGAAATGGTACCGTATGCCCTAGGTTACCGTATATTGATAGCCTACCGTACCCTGAGCTATGATTTAGAGAAGCTACAGTACCCTAGGTTACCGTACCCTGGCTATGATGTAGAGAGGTTACAGTACCCTAGGTTACCGTACACCTAGGCTAGTGCACAGAGAGGCTACAGTACCCTAGGCTACCGTAAGCTCTAGGCTACTGTAAGCCCTAGGCTACCGTAAGCTCTAGGCTACCGTAAGCCCTAGGCTACCGTAAGCTCTAGGCTACCGTAAGCCCTAACCTAATACATGGAGAGGCTACAGTTTTCTAGTCTATCCTAAATAGAGGGACTACCGTAAACCCTAGCTGACCGCACACCAAGAGGCTACCGTAAACCCTAGGCTGATCGTACATCGAGAAATTACAGTATCCTAGGCTATCATAGATCGAGAGGCTACCGTAACCCCTAAGCTACTATTGGGCTGGAAGATACAGGGTAAGTTCTGTCCCTTTTTTTTGGAAGAGATTCTTAAACTCAACCAATCTACACGTGTTATGGCTCATTCGAAAGCTGAATTCAAGGCGGAAAAAGGGGGATCAAATAAGCTATAAAACGTGTAGATTGGTTGAGTTTAAGAAAACCCAAAAACAAGGACAGAACTTACCTTTCAACCCAATACAAAGGGAATATCGTATACCGTATATAATATCGTATATATATAAGTTTTCTTGAATTTAACAACAAAATGCTTGGGCTTTTAAACTTATCAAATTATTATTTAGCACGGCAAAACTTCTGGCTGCTGCACCTCGAGATCAACAAATGTGGCAACAATTAGCCGACAATTCTCGTGGAGTGTCTGAATCGATTAAACGCCTCGTGACAGCGATTAGAGATGCGGCACCTGGGCAACGGGAACTTGATCACAATATTCGACAATTGGAAGAGGTAAGCTGCTTTGAATTGTTGGTTTAGACGATTTCCAATCGATCAAAGTATTTCCGAAGCTCACTAATTCATTTAGTTGATCCGTGCTGTTGACAAATCGATGATGGACGCGCAAGTGAACCCAGCAAAGCACTCGACAACTGTCGAGAAACGCGTTCATCAGCAGATCCTCCACTACTCGCAGAATCTCCATGACAAGGTCGAGCCACTCAGATCGGCAGCCATCGATAAGAGCGAAGAGTTGGCGCATCAAGTCGATGAGCACTGGCAACTTACGCAACCGTTGGTCGACGCAGCCGTTCAAGCGGCCACCTCATCGCAAGATTCGCACAGCCAGCTGAAACTCTTTGATCAGGTGAGTGAAAGTTCAGCTTACTGTACAGCTACCGTCAAAAGTTTGACTCAAAGTCTTACAAGGGAAGGTCAACTGGATGTCCTGGCTAAATCACATGAGCCATTCGACGCAGAATTTCACGCTGAATCTGAATCTGCTTTCCGTTTCTACTATGGAGCTCTCTGTCAAAAGTTATACGCGTTTAAAGTTGTAAAAAGTCAAAAATCAAGTCGCGACATTAAAACCCAGTCTTTTGCGAGCTTGGTAGTTGCAGGAGTGGCCGAGTGGTAGTGAGTTAGGACACAAGGCGAGGGCCAGAGCCAGGGCTCTCTGGTTCGAGTCCGGTGGCTGATCCAGTTGATCTTCTCTTGTTAGTATACAAAGCGAGTAGTTAGGTAGCTAGTAGCTGGGTGTACTGTAGCTAATAGCTGGGCCGACTGTAGCTACTTAAGTATACTGTAGCTGGATATAGAATATACAAAGGCAACTTCAGTGTCGCACCGTTGTCGAGGCCGAGTTGCAGATGATGTACGCGTGTAAAGACTCTGCCGGAAATCCCCGAGCCACCGAGGCGCACTCGAGAGTCGAAGAATCGGCTCAACAGTATCGCGAGGCGTTGACTGACATGCGGAACACAGTGAATGCAATCACTTCGGAACAAGGAGTCACTGAGGGAATGATTGAGACGATCTCGAGATCGATTGCTATCACTGACTCAGCGGCGTCGGCTCAACACACCTCTGGCTCGTTTGCTGATGCGCAAACGGGAATGACCCGCTTGTTGGAGGAGATCCGGAGAACGGCTTCTGGTAAGAATTCTATATAGAAATTAATTCTTGAACTTGAATTTGAATCGTTATAGACTCGTGAAATTATTTAAATCTAAATTTAAATTAAATCAAAACCATTTAGACATGCCTTACGCTGAGCCACCACATTTGGGATCAATGTCGTTGAATATCAGCGAACGATTTCATCAGTTGGCTCAAGAGTGTGCTCGAGCTCAAGCCTTGCTCCCGAACATGCCCGATTTGGCCACAAAGTTGAAGGTATCTTTGCTAAATGGAGTTTAAAGATGCTACAATCTAAGTCTGTAATAAAGAAGTGAAAGAATTGGAAAGAGAAAGTCGATTTTTGGAGAGGGATTGAACTTTTGACCT
The DNA here is from genome assembly GCA_958450365.1 of Mesorhabditis belari. Classification (NCBI taxonomy): domain Eukaryota; kingdom Metazoa; phylum Nematoda; class Chromadorea; order Rhabditida; family Rhabditidae; genus Mesorhabditis; species Mesorhabditis belari. The sequence goes on from CAUEEP010000921.1 coordinate 1,454,165, forward strand.
TTTGCTTTTCTGCTTTCCAGGCAAATGCTCTAACTATTGAGCTATTTAATACCTTAACTTGCTAAGAGAAAGAAGGAAAGAGGAAGAGGAAGAGAAGGAGGAAGAGAAGGAGGAAGAGAAGGAGGAAGAGAAGGAGGAAGAGAAAGAAGAGAGAAAGAAAGAAAGAAAGAAAGAAAGAAAAGGACTCAGCTCGGACAAAGCTAGGCCCTGGTTAGCAGATTAGGCCTGGTCTTGGTCTTGAATCAATCTTGAATCAATCTTTACTCAAATCGTTACCAAAACCAAATTTCTAGGTTGCCGTCCAAAAACTGGGCACTTCATGCACCGAGCTTGTCATCAAAGCCGGACACCGACGCGCGCATCCAGCTGATATGAGAACAAAGCGCGAGCTTCTCGACCATTCACAGCATGTTGTTGAACGCGTACAAGAAGTGAGCTATTTCAGCAGTTTGTTAATGAAAACTTGCTTCAGTCGTAATCCTTTTCGTCGTAATAATTCATCCGTACTCCAGTGTAATCCGTCTAGTACCGGAAGTACAGTCCTTCTAGCTCTAGAACCATTGTTGTCCTTCTAGTACTGGAAGTACCGTCCATCCAGCTCTAGAGCCATTGCTGTCCTTCTAATACTGGAAGTACCGTCCTTCTAGTACCGGAAGTACAGTCCTTCTAGTACTGGAAGTACAGTCCTTCTAGTACTGGAAGTACAGTCCTTCTAGCTCTAGAACAATTGTTGTCCTTCTAGTCCTGGAAATACCCTCCTTCTAACCAACTCTAGAACGAAGAAGTAAGTAGTAGAAGTAGTAAAAGTAAAGAAGAAGTTGTTCCAAACCTACCAAGCCCGACAAATCTAGTACAGAAACATCGGTAGACAAATTGATCTTTAACTTGATCAATAAGATTTAAATAATTGTTGCAGATATTGAGCCTTTTTCTTTATCGAATCAATTCCAGGTGCTCGCTGTGTTAAACATGGAACGCAAAGGGAACTCAGGCTTGCATCAACGCTGCAAACACCGTTTCGGGAATCATCGGCGATCTCGATACAACGATTCTCTTTGCCACCTCGGGATCATTAAACGCTATCGATAATGTAACATTCGCCCAGCACAGAGATCAAATTTTGAAGACAGCCAAGGCGCTTGTCGAAGATACAAAAGTGAGTAGAAAATTGAACTTGAAAATCTAGTTGAAGAAAATCTTTCGAAATTTCTATGAGATTGTCTTTAACATATTCACGGGATTTTGAGCGTACAATTGCGTAGTCTATTGCGTACAATTGCGTAGTCTATTGCTAGCTCTATCTAGCTCTATTGCTAATTCTATTGTTTATCTATTTTAATGAGAATTTTCTCTTGAAAACTAGTGTAAAATGGCCAAAGTCCTTGAAAACCAAAATTTCTTGAAAATTTCGTCATTAGTGCAGCCCATTGTGCCGTATTTTGAATATTCCTTTTGAAATTCCAGGCTTTGGTCGCTGGAGCTGCATCGAATCAAGAACAACTCGCTGTGGCTGCTCAGAATGCGGTTCGAACGATCGTCTCGCTTTCAGATGCTGTCAAGAATGGAGCCGTCTCATTAAGCAATTCAAATTCCGAAGCACAGGTAATACAAGTTGCAAAGAAAAGTTAGCTGTAGAGGCCCAGCTGTAGAGGCCCAGTTAGCTGTAGAGGTCCAGTTAGCTGTAGAGGCTCAGCTAGCTGTAGAGGCCCAGCTGTAGAGGCCCAGCTGTAGAGGTCCAGTTAGCTGTAGGAGGCCCAGTTAGCTGTAGGGGCAGCGAAGCCTCTTCAGCTGTAGGGCCGTTAGCTGTAGAGGCCCAGCTGTAGAGGCCCAGCTGTAGAGGTCCAGTTAGCTGTAGGAGGCCCAGTTAGCTGTAGCGGCCCAGCTTATCAGAAGCCATGTTTCAGCTAAACCCCCGATCAAAATTCGACTTAGTATAGAGTATTTTAAAGCTGAAATTCTTGAAACATTTCTACGCCTGATCAGAGCCACCTAACTCTTCAAAGAAGCATTGTAGCCAATCTCAATCATTTCCAGGTACTTGCTCTTCACGCGGTTCGCGACGTGGCCTCAGCACTGTGCGCTTTGATCCAGGCGACGAAAAACGCTACCGGTTGCTCTCTTCACGATCCAGCGATGAACAATTTGAAAGAAGCTGCCAAAGTGATGGTTTCAAATGTGACCTCATTGCTGAAAACGGTTCGCTCGGTGGAGAGCGAACAAATGCAGGGAACGAGAGCTCTCGAAGCCGCCATTGATGCCATCAATCAGGAATTGAGAGTGCGTTTTGAAGCTTAGCTTGAAGAAAGTAAAACTTTAAACTTTTTGAAGTAAAACTAGCCTAATTTGCATAAGTTGGATTGCTAATGGCAAAGGGGCGGGGCTTATATACACGCCCGTCCTTTTGCCATTGGCAATCCAACTTTGAGCTCAAATATCTTGGTGTTGAGCTGTCCAATTGGAATACTTTTTGTACCAATCGATAGAGAAAGACTTGGCGCATCTAATAATACCAAAAAGATTTAAATTGGGCAACCCAACACCAAGATATTTGAGCTCAAAGTTAGATTGCCAATGGCAAAAGGGGCGGGGCTATTTCCGATAGCCCCAATGATAGGATTTACTTATTAAAGTCTTATTTAGTCATTCGAGAGCAGTACCGAGGGTCCATCACAAGTGGTGACTCCTGAACAGTTGGTGCGCGCTGGTGGTCACGTCACCCAGGCCACTTCGCGGTTGGCCAACGCCGCCGCGTCGCTCAACCAAAATGATGTGATCGCTGCAGCTAATTTGGCTAGGTTTGTCATAGTTGCATTATCAGGCAAAGGGTTAAATACTTCTTTCAGAACCGCCGTTTCGGGAATGTTGGCCACTGCGAGAAACGCGGCGGCTGATGCCGATTCGCCGGATGCTCGCTACAGAACGCTGGACGCGGGAAGAGATGTCGCTACACAGGTGAGCAAAGCCAAGAAATCATTGATAAAGATGTGAGGGTTGGAATTAGCTTTGCTTTGATATTGTAGAACTTTGTAGAAGCCTTTGTTGTTCTTGGGCAGGGATTTTGAGACTCTAGAATCTAGCATATTCTGTATTGATTTTTATAGAGTCTAGCTCCTTCTGTATAGATTTTTATAGAGTATAGCTCCTTCTGTATTGATTTTTATAGAGTCTAACTCCTTCTGTATTGATTTTAAAAGGTTTTAAATGAGGCTAGAAGCTGAAAGTATATTATTTCACTAGCATTTTCACTAGCAAAAGAATAAAATGTCATTTTCAAAGAAAGAAACCAAATTTGGACCAAAATGGATTAATTGGCCAATAGCCTGGCTTGGGAAAACACTGGCAAGCACTGGCAAGCACTGGCAATGATCCTTAGCAAGTTAAATTCAAAGTTCTAGATCTTAAAAGTTAAAGATATCAAAAAAGATATCAAAAATTACAGGTTCGCGACCTTTTGGGCTCTCTTCATCGAATGTTGGAGCGAAACAATCCCGAGGCTAAACAAGCGCTGCTGGATTCGGCTCGTGGAGTCGCCAGAGCTGTAAAAGATCTCACTGGATGCGCTGAAACGCTAAAGGTTGATAGTTTTATTAAAATAATAAGGATTAGAGAATAGAATAGCTTAAAAAAATCAAAAGAATGTCAAAACAATCAGAAAATAATCAGAAACAATTAGAAACAATCAGAAACAAACAGAAACAATCAGAAAACAATCAGAAAACAATCTCTAAACAATCTCTAACCAATTTTATCTAAAACATAATCTAAAGTGCTCCAGTTCAAGAAAAACCCTACTCAAACAGGCCTATTTTCGAGCTGATTAAGTAAATTTGCATAAGAAGAAATGACCGTACTATTTACTATAAGATTATTACTGTTTTTCTAGATTCTAATGCGGATTTGAAATCATTTTATCCAATTTAGCCTTTTCTCTTTTACTGGACCATCAAGGTAGCCAATTTTCCCTTTTTTTCTGATCTTTTTCTTGCTTCACTTTAGGAATTCCCTGCAAGAGAATATCAATTCTATTACGAGGTTTAAAGCACTCATTTCTTTGCTTGAATAGATTGGAATAGATTAGAATAGATTAGAATTGAATTCAAATGAAAGTTTTTAGGGAGATGATTGGCAAGACGCAAGCGATCCGACGGTTGTCGCTGAAAACGAGCTACTCGGCGCCGCGAACGCAATCGAATCGGCGGCGGTGAAGCTGGCCGAGCTGAGGCCACGTCCACAGCCGGTAAGTTGAAATTAAAACTAGATTCGTTATGAATTGTTTTATCTATGCAATCTATTTGATATTGTGGGATTTATTAGCTTATTTATCAGCTTATTTACACTACTGGACAATGAAATATCATATTTGAAAAAAGATCGTCACTTTCGTCACTTTCGCGCGTCTGTAACTCCCTTGTCTTTACCGTATTTCTAAATATTAATATTACCATTGTGTAGCCCTTAAAAAGAGCTTTCAGAAAATGTATAACACTAATAGTTTAAACTCAAAAACAAGCGAGTTACAGATGCGCGAAAGTGACGATCGTTTTTTCAAATATGATATTTCATTGTCCAGCACTGTGTCAGCTCTTATTGAAGATGCAGTAAGTCTAAGTCTTTCGATCTTTATAGTGTACCAATCATTCAATCTTGTCCAGTATTAGAGCTATTTATTTGTCATAAGAAAACAAGTCGGTTGATTGGTCTTTTCCAGTAGAAGAATTTCTATAAAAGAATGTTTTTTTTTATGCTAATTGGAGAGCAAGTTAGAAAGTTATTGTTTAGATTTTTCAGTTCTAAGGTTTTCATTTTTGACTTGTTGACCCGTTTTGTCATCGCGGATCGTTCCACCGCTCGTCAAGGGAAGATATGTCTGGTATTCTTGGGTTCCGATTCACGTGCAACCCCTGAATCAGACCTATCAACTCTCGGCCGAGCACTTGGGAACGATCAATTTGTCTACGATTGATCCTTGTCGATTTTCTGTATTCCTATATTCTGTGCCAAACAAAAACCACATTTTGCTTTTTCTATCGTAACCAATTTTCAGAAAGTTGACGACAATTTGACGTTTGATGAGCAGATTTTGGGAGCCGCTAAATCGGTGACGAATGCCGTGCAGACTCTAGTGAGAGCTGCTGGAAGTGCGCAAAGGGAACTCGTCGCACAGGGTTTGTTTAGAGAAAAATTATAGAACAAAGCAAGCCTCTTGCGTAGCTTCCGGGTATTTTGAAAGAATCGGGGTCTTTTGAAAGAATCCTGGTCTTAGAAGGGTCATCACACTTTGACGGCCTATAACTTTGTCCAGAGATCATATTTTGATTACCTTTTTATATCATTGTATAGAGGACATTTTAGGCTTTCAAATGATACCAAATAGAGCTTGATTGGTCCAAGAAAATCAGAGAATCCAGTCCAAGAAAATCAGAGCCAACTTTGAGCAGGATCTTGAACAGATCGCCAAGCTTTGAAGACCTATAACTTTGTCCAGAAATCATATTATTCCTAACCTTTTATATCGTTAAATAGAGGACATTTCAGCCTTTCAAATGATATCAAATAGAGCTTGATTCAATAATCGAGTCCAAGAAAATCAGAGCCAACTCTGAGCAAATGGCCTATCTAACTCTAGTGTCTTGTTACCTTGTTTGTATGGGAATGAAAAATCCATTCAAGCTCTATTTGGTATCATTTGAAAGCCTGAAATGTCCTCTGTACAATGATATAAAAAGTTAGCAATAATATAATCTCTAGACAAAGTTATAGACTTTCAAAAAGTGTGACGACCCGTTCAAAGACCAGGATTCTTTCAAAAGACCCGGAAAATATCCACATGAGCGCAAAGCAATCATAGAACAGCTAATAAGTTTTATATTTAAAGTAAAATACAAGATTAACTCAAGAATAGCTTATCGTTTTGAAATTTCAGGAAGAATCGACGCTAGAAGCCCAGGCGGTGGAGAGGATTATCAATGGTCGGAGGGACTTGTCTCAGCGGCTAAGGTTTCATTTAAAAGCTATCCACTAGAAATATAGTAATCTAAAACTTGAAATAAACCTCAATTTTAGCTTGTTGTCGCCGCTGTGCACCAACTCTGCGAGGCGGCAAATGGTTTAGTGCAAGGACAGGCCAGCGAGGAGAAATTGATCTCAGCTGCTAAACAGGTAAGCGATAAATCTTCAAAAAAACGATTTCTAAATCTTATAATAGTATATTGTAACAGGATTTTTTTAGGTAGCTGCCTCAACGGCTCAGCTGTTGATCGCTTGCAATGTGAAAGCTGACAGTGACAGTCAAGCAAGGGGAAGACTTCAGTCGGCTGGTCAGTTTCAGATTTCAGCTTCACTACAAAGTACTGCAAAGTTCAAATGTCCAACAGTGCTTTAAACATTAAGATTTTAAGAATTAGGTACTGTATACTAAGCTTGTAACAAAAAAACTGTCGGTTCTTTTTTGCCGTTGGCAATTTAAGGTTTTTCGTGTTTTTCTCAGCATCAGTCCTTTGATTTCGACTATTTTAATCATCATTCGATGCAGAATAAAATTGCGCATCGAATGATACCAAAATTATCTCAAAATATAATATCCATGCAAAGTTATGAGGTAAAAGGTTAAGTCCCGCCCATAATCGGCGGTGTTTTGGTTCTTAGCCAACAACTTTGCATGGAAATTATATTTTGAGTTGATTTTGATATCATTCGATGCACAATTTTATTCTGCATCAAATGCTAATCAAAATAGTCAAATTCAAAGAGTCGGTGCTCAGAAAAACACGAACAACCTTAAATTGCCAATGGCAAAACAGGACCGACATTTTTTTCTTTACAAATCTACTTTTGTAGCCGAGTAATTAGCCTGAATTCGAAGATCGGCGTTTCAATTGCCGTTGAAAATAGACGACATCATCTTTAAATTGATGAATCATATCGGATATCTTTACAATTTCAAGCCTATTCTTAAGCTAAAACTATCGTACTCATCTACCGAATCCTAGGCCATGCCGTGAAGACAGCCACTGAGCGTTTGGTTCGAGCGGCGCGTCAAGCAGCCACGGCAGAGGACGAGAGACATTATGCAATTGCTGAAGGAATGGTTTCGGGCATCGCGCAAGTGATGGACGCTCAAGAAGAGGTGAGGAAAACATTTGCAAAGTAGTATTCGATTAAAAGCTAAAGCATCCTGATGTTCCGAATTGATCTAAAAGGTCAATTGACGGCTTTTAATCGATTATACAATATCTTAAGTCAGTGTACTTACTTAAACTAAAACTACCCAGGCTGAGTCAGTTTTTGGTTCGATTTCCAAGCTAATCTGAAATATGCAAACGCTTATCCGGTCTTGGTCCATAGCTTGGCCTAAGTCCTAGCTCAAGTCTTGGCTCAAGTCTTGGCTTAAGTCTTGATCCAAGTCTTGACCCACGTCTTGGCTCAAGTCTTGGCTCAAGTTCTAGCTCAAGTCCTGGCTCAAGTCTTCCCAAGTCTGGGTCAAGTCCTAGCTCAAGTCTTGATCCAAGTCTTGGCTCAAGTCTTGGCTCAAGTCTTGGCTCAAGTCTTGGCTCAAGTTCTAGCTCAAGTCCTGGCTCGAATCTTTGCTCAAGTCCTAGCTCAAGTCTTGACCCAAGTCTTGGCTCAAGTCTTGGCTCAAGTTCTAGCTCAAGTCTTGGCTCAAGTCTTCCCAAGTCTTGGTCAAGTCCTAGCTCAAGTCTTGATCCAAGTCTTGGCTCAAGTCTGGGCTCAAGTTCTAGCTCAAGTCCTGGCTCGAATCTTTGCTCAAGTCCTAGCTCAAGTCTTGATCCAAGTCTTGGCTCAAGTCTTGGCTCAAGTATTGACCCAAATCTTGACCCAAGTCTTGATCCAAGTCCTAGCTCAAGTCTTGACCCAAGTCTTGACCCAAGTCCTAGCTCAAGTCTTGACCAAATCCAAGCTTCCAACCTTACACAATTCATTACAGGTGCTTCGCAAAGAGCGCGAGCTTCAATCAGCCCGTGTGAAACTCGCCGAGATGAACAAGGCTCGCTACCGGAATCAGCCACAAGATGAATGAAATTTGCATTTATGCATTTATGCAAATTTAATCTAAAACCAAAATCTAGTCTTCATCCAAAAATTTTTTTTTGAAAAAATCCTAGCTTTTCTTTCTAGGAGCCTCGCTGAATGCTTTTTTCATTTATAATGAAAATTATTTTTTTGTATTTTATTCAATTTACACAATTCTACAATTCACAATTCACAATTCTCTAATTTACGCAAAAAAAAAAATCCAACTTGGTGCTAGATGCCAAAAAGTGCCATCACTAAATATCTTTCCTTTTGATAAACTTATTTTCTTATTGCCTGAATATCTTTTTCTCAAATTCCCGTAACCCATTGTGCCTTGAAAATGCAAATTTTGTCGTGTGCCTCTTTCGAATTTTTCTTATACGAATTTCTTATATTTTATCCTCACCAAATCAGCTCAAAATCTGGCAGCAATTGTTTTTTTTGAATGGTTTCTATCGAAATAAGTCACATATCGATCGTTTTTCATATTCATCTACAACTTTCAATTGCAATAAATATTTTATTTTATTTACATCAAATTCAAAAACAAATAAATACCGTAAAAACTCGAAAAGAACGGCTCCTATCGTCGCGTCGCGTAGTCTAATTTTAATCCACAAATAAACGCTCAGATCTCGACATCAGTACGTTTCATTTAAATGCTAATAAGTAAAGAATTTAATCCCAGGCTTTTACTAAAGCTACGAATAATAAAATACCATAAAGGCTCTAATAGAATGGAACGATCTAATAGAATCCTATCGTTTCGTCGCGTAGTCTAAGTCTACTCTCAAACAAACGCTCATATCTCGACACCAGTACGTTTCTTTCTATGCATTTTGGTATCAAATTAAAGTAGAGAAAATGGGTGTTCTTTTGAGATATAAAACTTATTTTTAGCTTAAACCAGCGCTTAGAAAAAAATGATTGAAAAATGGCAAAAAAAGCCGATTTTTCATTATTTTTATTTCCAGCTACTTTTTTTAGCTGTTCAGCTGTTTTAGCAAATTTTACATTAAATACTGATGCTAGTCTATTCAGTTAGTCAGAAACTAGGCCTTGACCTGATTTTAATCTTGCCAGGCTTATCCTGGAACGATCTAATAGAACCCTATCGTTTCGTCGCGTAGTCAAAGTTTCCTCTCAAACAAACACCCATAACTCGACACCAGTACGTTTCTTTCTATGCATTTTGGTATCAAATTAAAGTAGAGAAAATGGGTGTTTTTTTGAGATATTGGGTTGGGGACTATGACTCGGCGCCGAAAATCAAAAAAATGTCTAAAACTTCAATTCGACTTCGTGAAATAATATGCGTTTGATATGAGTAGAATGGTTAACTAATTCTCTACAAAATCACATTTAAAAGAAAACTCAAACATCGCCTCAGCTCAAGAAAATGTCAACTTTCAACGAGTCAACGAGTTGTTATGTCTGGAATTGATGCTTGAATCATCTACATTCTGAAAATAATCATGAGAAGTTCAGTAAACGGAGAAAAATAAGAAAAAGTTGATTCAAACTTTGTTAACAAAATAATAAAGTAACAAAAAAAAAATTGTTCAAGAGTCTTTAACGTAAAAAAAAGTAAATTGCTTTACTGTGCTTTACTGTAACTTTTTAGGGATAACTTAAAGATTCTAGTGTTTAAGATGATTAAAAAGTTGTAAAACAAAGTAAATCTTTGTTTTACAGTGAATAATAATACTTTATTCAAACGATAAAGTGAAAGAAATGATAGAGAAATGCACAGTGATACTTAATCATACAATACATACTGAAATCAATAAGCCAATTACTTACGGCAAAGAGCCACTAGATCTAAAGCATCGATACGTTTCTTGAATATGAAAAGCGACTGAATTTCTCGTATGTCGTTTGGGAGCAAGTTCCATAATCTAGCGGCTCTAACGGGAAATGAATTTGATAAAGAGGCATTGGAAGCAAAGGGAATTTGCAAAAGGAATGAGCCACTTCTGGGCCCTGACCGCGGTTTAAATTTGAAAAAGTCTATAAACAAAGGGCTAATCTGTTTACAACGGAGGATTTTGAAAGTTTCGACTAAATCAATGACAAAGCGACGATGCTGTAAAGTTTTTAGTTCAAAAAAGCAAGTCTCTCCTCATAAGTAAAGCTAGAATATTTAGAATAGTCAATTTTCCATAAAGCGACTTTTGTGAACCTCCTCTGAATTTTCTCCAAGCGTTGAATCTTTGTTTCCTCATTAAACACTCATCAAAATGGTGCAAATCTTGTGAGCTTTATTTGTAAGCTTTCGAAATTTTTGTTCAATCAATCAATCATGAATTTTGATAAAGTTAACCCTTCCATCAAATCCTGAAATTATATTTCTGATATTCTTTTTTTATGTTTTACTTTTGCAATATTGTTAATTTTACAATATTCAAATTGTTATTCCGTTTTCGTGCAATAAAAATCGCAAATGAAAAACGGTATTTCAAAATGCTTTCAAAACTTTGAAAATGCTTTCAAAACGATCATTTTGAAGATTTTCTGTTTTCTGAAACGTTTTTGAGTAGAATTTGTTAACAGAAACGTCATCCAATTGTTCGTACCGGGGAATGAAATCACTTCACTACCACTAGTGATTCACTAGTGATTGGGCAAAAATCTGAAACTGATCTTTCTATAATGGATCTACAACTGGAATTGATCTTTCATCAATCAGCATGCTCAATCAATGATGCATCAATCAGCATTGATCACTTTTAGGGATGTACTTTTCCTTTTGGCTTTTCTGACTCAACGAGAATTTGGCTTTTGTTTTTTTTCTGAATTTACTGAACTTAACGAACTTCCTCAAAAAGAGAGAAAACTCTTCAAAACGATACGTCATCAAAAGCCAATTTCTCGATATTCCTTATCTTTTTGAAGAGTTTTCTCTCTTTTTGAGGATTTTTTGTTTTTTTGATAATGAAACGTGTAGGCCCATTTTAAAATTTTATGCATTTTAAGGAGACATTTCCCGGAAATTCGTTTTTCCATTTCCTTATTCGTTTATTGGACTCCAAAATGAACTTAACGATTAAGCTAATTGAATTATTCCTGGGTAACTTCACACATTAAACGACATTTACTCAAGTTTTGGAGTGGATTGGGGTGGCGGGTAGATTGGATTTCTCGAATACTCGCTTCAACGCAAAAGATTCGCTTCAACTCTTTGATATTTATTGTGGTATTGGTCAGTCCAGTGGGTGCGTGCTGGAGATATGGAAATTTGCGTTGCTGGCATTGCGTGCTTAACGTTTTTTTCCATCACCAACCCAGTTTACCTACGTTTATTCCCTAACTTCCGTTCAAAATAATGAAGAATTTGGATCATTTCATGGGAAAACTTTGTTTCTACAATAATTTTTCTTTTTTGTGAAAAAGCGGGTTTTTTGCTAATTTTGAGGGTTTTGAACTTACGCTCTATCTAAATTTCTGTAAATCCATTTTCGTTCGACTTTTTTAATTAATTGATATATAGCTATCCTTTTTTTTCTTTAAATCTTCAATTTTGGGAAGCTAACTCTATTTTGACGACACTAAACTGGTCCCTAAAGTGACTCGAGTCCTTCTTTTAGTCACTTACATTTCGTCCTCGAAATTTCTTCAACGCTTCGATCAATTGAAACACGTTTTAGCCTATTTTGTAGAGGAGATTTACAACTTTCAAATAGTTTATAACATTCATCGATTCTAGTTTATAACATCAGCTTTCTATCGTTGGAAATCTATGAAAAGGTTGAAATCCGCATTTCTTATGCATTTACCTAATAATAAATAATTACTATTTTCAGATTCAGAAAATGAAACAAATCTTCCTTATTCTATTGTGCTCAACTTACGTATTCGGAGGTGAGGTTACTCTAGCAATAATCTCAAATTAATGTGCTTTCTAAAATGTACTTTCTAAAATGTACTTTCTAAAATGTACTTTCTAAAATGTGCTTTCTAAAATGTGCTTTTTTTAAAAGCTTTGAAAGAATATGCTAGCTAAGATTCTTGAGAGCAATGAGATCAGAAAATGAGGTTGTAAATTGTAAGCGTTCTATCCAAACAACGTTTTCAGTTCATTCAACTCAACAAGCGAATGATCATCCAAAGGAAGCATCTGCCGGACATTGTTCGTTTTCTTTTTGATCGAATTTTTCTTCAACTATCTCTAAATTTTATTGTCAAAATCAATAAGAAACAGTAGCAATCCAGAAAACGATTTCAATAAACTTGAATTTACTTTATAAGTCGATCTCTTTACTCTTACTAAGGGTACGTTGAGATTTCGCAATTCGAGCCAAAGCTTTATGATGCTTTATGATTTACGCCAGTCAGCCACGAGCAACACGATCGTGTTTTGTATTTTGATTCATCAAGAAAGTTGGATTTTGAATAGTTTTGAGTCTTTAGCTTGTAGTCTTTAGCTTCGATTGCATTCTTTTACCCGTAACTTGCGTAAGTAATATAGCTTTGGTTCGGATTGAATCTGATTGAATTGAACCTTTCTCTAGTTAGACCTATAACTAATTTCACTATTTCAGATCGAATCCTGAACGTGCTTCAATCCTATTGGTTGATCGTTGCACTCGTGATCATCGTGACTCTCGTCGCGATCGTCATTGCAGTCATCATTTGCGTCGTCTTTGTTCTCGCTGGGAATCTCAAATCATTCAATGTCCGCCGTTGGAAAAGACAAGAGAAAGAAAGTTTGGCAGTTCGATTTAAACAAAAAGAAGAAGGAGAAGAACAAGTATAAGAAGAGGAAGAAGAAGAAGAAGAGGAAGAAGAAGAAGAAGAGGAAGAAGAAGAAGAAGAAGAGGGAAGAAGAAGAAGAGAGAAGAAGAAGAAGAGGAAGAAGAAGAAGAGGAAGAAAGAAGAAGAAGAAGAAGAGGAAGAAGAAGAAGAAGAAGAAGAAGAGGAAGAAGAAGAAGAAGAAGAGAAGAAGAAAGAAGAAGAAGAGGGAAGAAGGAAGAAGAAGAAGAAGAGAGGAAGAAGAAGAAGAAGAAGAAGAGGAAGAAGAAGAAGAAGAAGAAGAAGAGGAAGAAGAAGAAGAAGAAGAGGAAGGAAGAAGAAGAAGAAGAGGAAGAAGAAGAAGAAGAAGAAGAAGAGGAAGAGGAAGAAGAAGAAGAAGAGGAAGAAGAAGAAGAAGAAGAAGAAGAGAGGGAAGAAGAAGAAGAAGAAGAAGAAGAAGAAGAGGAAGAAGAAGACGACGAAGAGTTGCTTCTTGAAATAGATAAATAAATAGCCAATTGCTAATCGAATATCTTTATGTTTAAAATGAAAACACAAATCTTCTGACCTTGAGCTTATTATAATGTAAAAAGTTAAGTGCATTAGAAAGGGTTTATTTTTTATTTCTGAGCACAAAGTACATTCGAAAGTATTCCAAAGAAAAGAGTAGAGTCAAGTACTCATAACTGTTTAAGAATTATGGGTGAATGATGTACTTTGTGCTCAGAAATAGAAACAAATCCCTTTGACGAAAGTAGATAATTACGCAAAGTAAGTCATTTCGCGAATTGTCCTCCTCAATAGCCACTTGCTAGTTAAGTTTTGATTGATTTGATTATAAAAAAACTGATCTTTTCTAGCTGATTCGTATTCACTGCTGGCAGTTCATTTACAAATGGCTTTAAAGATTTTGGGTAAATCATTTCCAAACCATTTCTTCACTTTACATTCATAAAATATGGTACTTTCTTTTGCATTTATTCGGGAAATCTTCCAAAGGGTTCAGAATTGAGAATTTTTTGCTTTTTTTCTATCATTTTGCTTGAAGTTTTTGCATGATTTGTAAATTTAAATGATGAAATTTGGCCTTAGCAATTCATTTGATTCATTCGGCTCAAAGAAAAGTTCTGCTCAAATCATTTTAAGCTTATCATATGTACTCTTGAACACATTTCGTTGTCTTTTACCGTCAACATTATTACCGTTATTACCATTAATAATTTGTCACTGTCTAGATAAATGTTCTATATGAGAAAAGAATTCTGTGAATTTCAAAACTGTAGAACAATTGTAGCACAAAATAACTGTGTTATCTATGTACATCTATTTATTGTCTATCTACGTACTATTATCGGCTTTGTTCAGTGATAGATAGATCAGTGATAGATAGAGCAGTGATAGATAGATCAGTGAAAGATTTCATTCTGAGACATCTATTCAAAAAAACTTCAGCGGCAGGATACTAAGCGATGTGATTAGAGAAGAATAAAGATCGAGAAGCATAAAATTATAAAGGAAAATGATTTGAATGAATTGAATGAATTGAGAGAAAAGAGAAAATTATGTTGATCGTTGATGAAATCTCAAAAGAGAAGAGGATTTTGGAGAATTTCTAAATAACGGAATCTCGAGAAATCTCGAGCTAATCGTCTCAACAGGTGGACAAGTTCTGTTTACTGATGCATCGGCATCAGCATTAGATCGGTATAACAATATACACCAACTTCGGAAAGCTACCCCCACGAATTTGATATGGCAAGAGGTAAAGCCTTACTTGTTCAACACCTTGACTCTTCAAGGCCTTTGGAAACATTCGTTTTGATCTTCAAAAATTGCCCAGCTCTGGTGGTACTTTTTCACTGTGTACTTTGTGATCAAATCTTGTAAACGCATCCTTTCTGGCGTGCTCGAGTCGTTGTTGCAAGAGAAAACGAAGAAAACTGTGCGTCAGAAAGGTGGTATTTACAAGATTCGATCACAAAGTATATCACAAAGCTAAAAGGTAACCAAAGCTACAGTAACCGTAAAGGAAAGGTACCGTTCTGAAGAAAGATTTCCCAATTTTTATACCCAACTCCCAAAAACACAGCGCAGCACTCAATCGTTTTCATATTTCCCCCCATTTTTTATGAATACACTGATTCTCCTGTTTTTGTTTCCTTCCGTAAATCGAAGGAAACATTATTGGTTTTATTTTTCTCCATTTATTGGTGCTCATTCTTTCTTTTCTCATCGTTGCTTGTACATTGGTGGATTTTATAAACTTTTCTTTTTCTTTTCTTTTTCCTTTCTTTTTCTTTTCTTTTCTCCACCTTTAGTAATAACATATCAATAAGAGTAATTTGACTATGGATTAAAGTTAAAGAAGCTTTAATCGGGTTTTGTCATTTTTCCCTGTACAGGTTGCGCGTGACTTCGTCTTTTGTTGAATACATTCCTTTATCAATAAAGTTGATTCCATAATGGTTTGCCGCAGATTTAAACGTTGTTAAAAGACATTTATGTATTTCAAGCTAACTTTGGATTGGTTAAAGTTTAATGTGTTCATCAATGTTCATTTTAATCAACGCTTTATTTAGGCAAAATTGGCGTCGAATGAAACGAAAGCAAGATCAACCATCAAAACAAAAGGCAAAACGACTTGAGCAGTTTAACGTTTAACGCAGTTTAGTAATAACATATCAATAAGAGTAATTTGACTATGGATTAAAGTTATTTCACTATGGATTAAAAGGTAAATACGAAATGGCAAATTGCGGGTTTGCAGCAACAAAGTTTTAGTGTCGATGTCATGTCGATCCGTTTTTTCCAAATTTCTCCGCAATTTTACTTTCCACGTGGTGATCGAGAACGGCTATCTAACCGTCCATAAAGACGGCTTCATTGTCGCAATAGAACGGCTTCATTGCAATTCTCCTTTTGGTGAAAATCTGGTTTAAAAGCTTCTTCTTATTTGTGTGTGTTGATCTGAAGATCTGTGTGTGAGCTGAAGATCTGTGTGTGAGCTGAAGATGTTGCATTTATTACTGACAGGGGGCAAAAACGTACGTTTTATGGACGGTTTTGTAAATAGTATTTTTTTACCAAACACTCGCTCACTAAACAAACGAAAGTTAGGGAATAAAGGTAGGTAGGCTGGCTGGGATAGAACAAAAGTTAAGCACGCATCCCAGCAACGAAAATTTCCATGTCTCAGCACTGGTCTCAGCACTGGTCAAAATATAAGCTTTCTTTACCGGATCCAAATCCGAATCTCTTACCATTCGTCAATGAGAAGAAACAAGCGAAAAAATAGAATATTAGGTAATTCAGATGAAAATGTAAATTGATGATGGGACAAAACGTTTGTTTCTTAAAGCTGATAAACTTTCAGTACAGTGCTTTCAGTGCTTCGGGTTCTGGCGCTATCGTCGTCGGCTCTAAAGGAACCATTCCTTAATTAGAGAATTATTTCAAGAGATTAAAACTAATCTTACTTTCTCGTCCGGGTCGTCCAGGTCGTTGTCCAATCCCTACCATCAGACAAAAACTCAGAAAAAAGTGAAAATGGGCAACTTGAAATGCGAAAATCTCGAATTGGATGGCTCGAGTCTCGAGATGGCTAGCCGTTTTTATGTTGATCAAATCTAGTCATCTAGTAATCTAGCCCGTCTAGTCAAATCTAGTCATCTAGTCATCTAGTTATCTAGTCATTTGTTGAAGTTCAGCGTAAAACAAAAAAGTAAATGACAAAACTACTAAAAAATACCCTAAAAACTGGGTGCAAAAGTCTTGCAAAACTCTATGTTTCTCATTTTTATTGTTTTCAAATTTATTAATTTATACTAATTTTTGTTTTTTTCAGATGCCAGGTACCTACTTGACGACTCCCGAAAGAGAAAAAATCATGAAAGCAAGAAAAAAAGGAATTTCTCGAGCCGTTGCCTCCGATCTCTTCAAATGCGATCCTTCGACCGTTTCTCGCATTGTTTCAAAACGAACGGGTGGCATTTTCTATAAAAAATCTCATCGATTTTTTTTGAAAAAGTGATGTTGCACGACTTTTGCTCGGTACTGTATACTTTTGAGTTTGATTTTGATTCAAATTTGATTAAACCAACATTTTACTATGGTTTGATCGTTAATTTTCAGATGTAGCTTCAAACTATGAAACTCCAATTTACAATAATCATGATGAATGGTCGAAAAGCGAGAGTCGAGAAGATTATTGCAGTGAAAAACGAGTGAAAGAGGCGCTTTGTTCAAAGAGGCTCGAATTGGAGGGATCGAAATGTTGGGTAGTCACCTTAACAGAGCTCACTTAGCAATACCAGTAGCACTAAGGAATGCTAAATCTATCGTGCTTGATCCAGATGTCTGATCGCTTGGAGTTTGGTATCTTTAAGGCTTTGGCCTCAAAGATAAAAGCTTTAGCTCTATTAGCTTTAAAAAACTTTTCCAATATAATTCTAATGTTTTCTTATTTCATAGATTTGCAAACCCAACAAAATCTTAGAAGAATTTGGAAACCTTTTAGAATTTTTACGTTAGAATTTTTTTGGAGACTCGCCAACTTCCGGAGCATTTTTGAGTCACTAAAAGTCGATTTTCCAAAAACTAAAAGCGCCATCTTGTAGAGCGTTCTCGAAAATACTTAAAACTTGAACAAGAACAGCGCCTACGCCTCCCTACTTACGTTAGATCCATCCTTGAGTTACATGTGAAGTTCGGATTTGAAATGCCAACATGGATCTACCATTTGGTCGAATGCGTTTCGATCTTTGGTTGTCCATTTTGTTCTCATTGTTGGTCGATCATGAAACTTTTTTGACAATCAATATAAAGCATTATCCATCATCCGAGCTTTTGATTTCGGAGATCGAATGATGGCAGAAATAGCCTCACAGCAGGAGCTCCAAAGAGCACTTTTTGTGATTCTTGGTGGATTTTTTGACGATTGAACAATGTAAATCACAAAATACGATTTTTGATCCACAAATCGTGAACTTATGATGTGAAAAATCAGTATAAAAGATCCGTGAGCTGAGCGTTTGACATGAGCCTCGAAAAGGGAGCAAAGTTAAGATGAAAATCATCGTCCTCGTCGTCCTCAGTCTCGCCGTTCACCAGGTTTGATTTCGACACAATTAAGTAGGAATTTCTTCGGTTAAGCTCCGGTTCAAGCTTTTTTGTGGAGATTTAATTAGAAGTCATTAGACCGAATTACAAATGGCTACTTAAAATGTGATTTAGATAAATGCGGCCGCATTCTGTCCTTCATTGCCAGCTGAGATCACTTGGGCTCCCGATGGTGGAGGTTAGCGCTCCCGTTAAAGCTTTTTTTTTGAGATTTGAGATTGGAGATTTGAGGAGCTTGTAGTTTGTCCTTGGGGAAAGATAATTTTCCTTCAATTTCCCTGTTCCCATCTTTGGTTATACATAATATTAGAGTCTCAAATAAATGACCGAACTTTTGACTTGACTTTTTGACTAAAAATTGGTTTTACAAATGTTGAATGCATCAAACGAAGCACGATTTGCACCATGGGAAGATCTACATTTTCTAAGCCAAAGAAACATCACTCTTGGTCAGATTTTTAGGAAAATTTCCAATAAAAACCATTCAGCCGTTTTCTAAAAATTTCAAGTTATTCAAAGCGATCAAAAGCTTTTATTTGAGGACTTTTTGTTTAAACGAAAATTCCGAAAAAACGGCTGGACGGATTTCGTTGAAAATTTTACGGAAAATTTAGAAAATCTATGTCTTTATTTTAGGTAAACAAAGTAAAAGCAACTCTTTGAACAATCCTTTGGGATAGCTAACTTGACAATAGCTAGCTTGATACATGAGACTCAGCAAAGAATAGCATCTGAACTGGGTTCTGGAGTAGATATAGGTCAGAAAGCAAGATCAAGAGCAAGAGCAAGAGGTATTTATTAAACGAATTCTGATGCTTCGGATTAAGCAAAACAACTATTCGGTTTAAAACGCTGATTTTCAGCAGCTCATCTCGACTACTATGGCACTGGGAAATGGTGTAGCAACGTTAATGGAAGCCGCTATAAATGTTACAACGATGGCGACTCAGACGAATGCTATTTGGTCCGGTGTGACCCACTTCCAGCATGGGTAACCTCGGCGCCGACTGGAAGTGAATCAGCCCACAAATGAGTCGCAAAAAAAAGTTTCATTTAGACGCCGATTACGACAGCCGTGTCGATGGATGTAAATCAATTGAGCAGTGTTTCTTCGACGGCGAATCCAACAAATGCTACTCGGATGTTTGTCCGCCCTTGCCAGCTAACATCACCTGGGAACCAGAAAACAGTTAGAAGACTTTCTATCTAAGTCTTAGGCAAATTTTTAGTTTGATTAATAAGGGAAGATCAACTGGATGTGCTCACATAAACCATTCAAAGGAGAATTCCACGCCGATGCCGAATCTGCTTTCCGTTTCTTCTACCGAGCTCTCTGTCAAAAGTTATACGCGTTTAAAGTTTTAAGGAGTTTCAAAAATCAAACCGCGACATTACAATCCTGTCTTGAACAGTTGCAGCGGTGGCCGAGTGGTAGTGAGTTAAGATGTAAGGCAAAGGCCGCGGCCGGGGTCTGTTGCTTCGGTCCGGTAACTACTCTATCCGGCGATAGAGGCGATAGAGAACACACAAGACATTAAAACCTAGAAAAAGAAAAAAGACGATCAGCTATGGGACCCGAACCAGAGACCCCTTCCCTTGCGTCCTAACTCACAACTATTCGGCCACCGTTGCAACCGCTGAGCTTGCTGAAGACCGGGTTGTAATGTCACGGTTTTCTCCTTACAAAACTTACCCTTTACTTTAAACGCGTATAATTTTTGACAGAGTGCTCCGTAGCAAAAAAAAGAAAAGCAACATCATGATCAGCATGAAATTCTGCGTCGAATGGCCCATGTGATTTGCTCAGCACATCCAGTTAATCTTCTAGTTATGTCTAATTATAGAGAGAAACAGAGGAAGAGTAAATACCGGCTGATTCTTGTCCTATAAAGCTTTTTAGCCGCAACTTTCGACTACTATGAAGATGGATGTAGAGGCACTCGTTTGTTGTGTTACAATGACGGGGTTTCTGATGCTTGCTACTTGCCAGACGTTTGTTTTCTGTCTTACCACTTTTCATGCCACTTTTTTAGAAAGGACCTTGTCCACCAAAGCCGATTTCGATCAACTGGGAGCCAGAGAGTCGTGAGTTGACAAAAATCCTAATAAAATCATCATCTTTTTGCTATTTCGTTTAGCCGCTCATTTCTCCGAGTACAGTGATACGCCGTGTGGCCGGGGCACAGATTGCTACAATGACGGAGAGGTTGATCAATGTTATATGGCTGTGGGGAAATGTTTGCCGAAACCCGACTCGATCTTCAACGAGCCAACGGGACGTGAGTAGAGCAAGAAAGAGAAAAAAGCTATCTGCATCAAGCTATCTGCATCAAGCTATCTGCATCAAGCTATCTGAATCAAGCTATCTGAAACAAGCCATCTGAATCGAAAGAATCTTTTCCTTTTCTAGCCGCTCTTGTTGGTCGTTGTCCTGAAGGCTTTGAATGTTTCCACGATGGATCGAGCAATCAATGCTATTGCTATGATACGGCTGGACCAAATATGTGGGTTTATATAGGTTTTATATAGGTTTACCAAGACTTTATGCTATTTTAAAACAAGGAGAACACATTGCATAGACAATTTCCGTATTCCTAGCTCATACCTAGATCCCCTAGATCAAAAGCTCTATCAAAGTATCAAAGAAAAAAAGTTCGAGGTCAAAAATCCCTATAGAAGGCTTCTTTCACCGTCTTGAATCACTGTGAGCTTGTGGTATAGTGAATAAGAGTCTTGTTTCCGAAACAAGCTATCAACTTTTGCTCTGGTTCGATCCCTTCCTTTTTTTCATTTTATTTTGATGTTTAACCGCTCGAATTCGCCTTATTTTACTTTAAAATCAATATTATGGCATCTCTTAATTGATAATTAACAGTAATTAACAGTAATTAACAGTAATTAACAGTAAATCTATAAAGTAAATGCAAGATTATTTAAAATTACATCTTGCACAACATATAAAAGCATACGTTTCACAATTCATCTTCACAAAGACTGACGTTGATGAGATATCTATTAAAAGATGTCATAATATTGATTGTAAAGTAAAATAAGCCGAATTCGAGCGGTTAAACAAGAAAATAAAATGAAAAAAAAGGAAGGGATCGAACCCGAGCAAAAGTTTGGCAGCTTGTTTCATGAAAAAGACCCTTATCTACTACACCAGAAACTCAAATTCTGAGAGGGTGAAAGAAGGATTATAAAAGGTGAAAGGGACTGATTTTTGACCTCTAATTTGACCTCAAACTTCCTCAAACTTCTTTACCAGATTCCTTGCGTTAAAATGTTTATAACTTTTGATAGAGAGCCATTTTGCAAAAACAGATAACAGCATCGGAATCAGCGAAAAATTCTGCGTCGAATGGTATATGGCTCATGTCATTTGACCACCTCAGCCTTGAGATCTTCCCTTGTAAGCAAGAAAAGTCGCTAAACCAAACAAAAAGTCTGATTTTTAAACGCTGCCACCATAATATGATAAACAATAAGAAAAAAAAGATAAAATATAACAAATATAACAAATATAACAAATATAACAAATATAATAAATAATTCTTTTGTTTACAGCTGTCTGGACGCTCACAATAGGGCTCTGTGCGATCACAAGAGCAACATGTGCGCAAAGACTTGCGGATTTTGTGTTGGCCCCGGTTCCGCCTGGAAGTATCCCATCACTTTCGCACCTTAAGGAAATGACTCTTGACTCTTAAATTATTGAAATGGGATCACCATTTTTCTGTAGTACCTACTCGAATAAATTTTCGCAAAATCAGCAAAGAGTTTCAAGAAAATCAACAAGAGAAAACATCAAAAACATTTCAATTCATTTCAAATACTTCTTGAGTTAGAAAATAAATGCTAAGGAATGAAAAAGAAAAATTCGTACTACAAAAGTTCGTAATTTGTACTATTGGATTGGTGAATTGAAAACTGCGGGACTTTGAACTAAAATTTATTCAACATAAAACCATCAACTCATTCCAAATAATTTCCATTATTATTGACGACTTCTGCCGATTTTACAGGCAATTTGCGAATTCCTCATTCGTGGTAGGATTTTGGTTTTGAATGGAAAAACTTTAATACTTTATTCAAACGATAAAGTGAAAGAAATGATAGAGAAATGCACAGTGATACTTAATCATACAATACATACTGAAATCAATAAGCCAATTACTTACGGCAAAGAGCCAC
Source organism: Mesorhabditis belari (assembly GCA_958450365.1). Lineage (NCBI taxonomy): Eukaryota > Metazoa > Nematoda > Chromadorea > Rhabditida > Rhabditidae > Mesorhabditis > Mesorhabditis belari. Next base: position 1,476,242 of record CAUEEP010000921.1, read on the forward strand.
TAAATCTAAAGCATCGATACGTTTCTTGAATATGAAAAGCGACTGAATTTTCCTTCAAAGCCAATTTTGGACTGCTTTTTCCGAATCGAAGTGTTCTTCCGCAAGCTCATTCCTCATGATCCGGAATAAATAGTAATCGAAAGGGGCCAGGTCCGGACTATATGGGGAATGCGCCAAAAGTTCCCAAACAAGGCTATTGATTTTAGAGGGAGTCAGTTTTGCACCATGAGGGCGCGCGTTGTCGTGGATGAGAACGATCTTTGACTTGGACTTAGTCTCGAAACCTTTCAATTATCTGTAGATGAGCTTGATCTTAAAGCTCTAGTGGATCCTTGACGTTATCTGTGCTACCCATATATTATTTATTATTGCTTTTTATCGCTTTTTTATCGCTTATGCTTTTTTAGCCGGCTGTTTTCAATTCACCAACCCAATACATAATCTCAAAGAATAAACGCATATCATCATTTTCTATTAGAGCAAAAAGCAACTATTGTGTTCGTGAAAGTTGGAAGATATTGGGATAGGGAAACGGTCGAAAAAATGAACTAAACGGATAGCTTGGCATTGGTATTATTGGAATATTGGGTTGGGGAGAATGAGTCGGCGCCGAACTTTAAAGGGGCTTTTTGCACACATAAAGCCTTCTTTAAACATACGTTTGGTTTGATCAAAAGGATCCACTATTTCTCTACAAAATCACTTTTGAGAGATTCCACAAAGCTTTTCTTTCGTGCAGTTTATGAACTTCCAAACGCAGCTGGTTAAAATGGCAAAGAGTCCGACTCATCATTTGAACAGTTTCTTTCACATAAACCTTCTTTGGTGTTTATATAAAAAAGATAGAGCACATTCAATTACTTAAGTTGCCAAATTTGCAGGAAGATCCCACCAATGGTTTTTTCTAGATCACAGTTTTTAGTTTTTGTGAAAAAATGGCTTTTTCTTGAGCGGAGGCGCTGTTTGAATTTTCTTTTAAATGTGATTTTGTAGAGAATTAGTTAACCATTCTACTCATATCAAACGCATATTATTTCACGAAGTCGAATAGAAGTTTTAGACATTTTTTGATTTTCGGCGCCGACTCATTCTCCCCAACCCAATATTCCCATTTTAGGACCACTCCATTCAACTCTGGGTGCTCATAAAGGACCGATCTTTGCGTTGCGATGGAATCCCTCTGGTGACTTTGTTCTTTCAGCCGGTGTTGACAAATCAACAATTGTTTGGGATCCAATAAAAAGCAAGGGAATTCGATATAATCAAAATAAAATTGATTTCAGGTCAAAACAAGCAACAATTTCAATTCCATTCCGCGTCAACTCTCGACGTTGATTGGATCTCCGACGACACTTTTGCCTCTTGTTCCACCGATCAAACGATTAATGTTTGTAGAGTTGGATTTGATCGACCGATTCGCACGTATACGGTAGGAAAAACCCTTTATCAGAATAAGCTTTTAAGAATTTTATCTATAGATTTTAAGCGATTTCTTTCTAGGGTCACGCTAGTGGGGTGAACGCTGAACGGTTTTTTCTAGATCACAGTTTGTAGTTTTTGTGAAAAAATGGCTTTTTCTTGAGCTGAGGCGATGTTTGAGTTTTCTTTTAAATGTGATTTTGTAGAGAATTAGTTAACCATTCTACTCATGTCAAACGCATATCACGAAGTCGAATAGAAGTTTTAGACATTTTTTTCATTTTCGGCGCCGACTCATTCTCCCCAACCCAATATAAAAGTTATTTTTAAGAAAAACCTTTGACCTTTTGAGTTGCTTTTTATACAGAGACTTTTTTTTATATGTAACGGTAATTTTGGCCCACCCTGTAGAAAGAACTTACTAACATTTGTGTCGCCATCAACGAAGTATCAATCCGTTCTGTACTCTTATCACGAGTATTAACCTTATGTTGGATGCTGCATGTTCTTGTTATGTTGTAAGCGTTTTGGGGAAACCCTTTTAACCTTTTTGTGCTATTCGGCTAGTCATCCTAATCATTCGGCTGAAGCAAAGTCATCCCCGATGATAAGTTTAAAGCGGCTCACACTCCAAACTTTTCTATTATGTTGAAAATGATCAAAAAAATAATCTTTCATATTTACCAAGCTAATAATAACGAGATTTTACTCTATTTTACTCTGTTGAACGAGAAAGTTTAATTATTTTATTTAAGTTATTGGGTTGGGGAGAATGAGTCGGCGTCGAAAATCAAAAAATGTCTAAAACTTCTATTTGACTTCGTGAAATAATATGCGTTTGATATGAGTAGAATGGTTAACTAATTCTCTACAAAATCACATTTAAAAGAAAATTCAAACAGCGCCTCCGCTCAAGAAAAAGCCATTTTTTCACAAAAACTAAAAACTGTGATCTAGAAAAAACCATTGGTGGGATCTTCCTGCAAATTTGGCAACTTAAGTAATTGAATGTGCTCTATCTTTTTTATATAAACACCAAAGAAGGTTTATGTGAAAGAAACTGTTCAAATGATGAGTCGGACTCTTTGCCATTTTAACCAGCTGCGTTTGGAAGTTCATAAGCTCCACGAAAGAAAAGCTTTGTGGAATCTCTCAAAAGTGATTTTGTAGAGAAATAGTGGATCCTTTTGATCAAACCAAACGTATATTTAAAGAAGGCTTTATGTGTGCAAAAAGTCCCTTTAAAGTTCGGCGCCGACTCATTCTCCCCAACCCAATATCATCGAAAAATTCCGAAAATTGTCGAATTTCCCATTTTCCATTCAATTATTTTTCTCTTTCGTACTACTGGTTCAATTTTTTTTACCTAATCGAGCCGTTTGCATAAATTGCATCTTCTCCTTTCCCCTTGGCCAGCAGATGTCGAATAATGCCTAAACCGTATCAATCGGTAGCTATACAAAAGAAGAAATCAAAGAAAAACGCATTTCTCTTCACTTTTCACTTTTTTTGACTTTTAAAACCATTTCTCTTTACCTATTTTTCAATTTAGATTCGTTAATCTTTGAATTTGTTTTCGAAAATGTCTCTTTTCGAGCAAGCTTTCTCCTTCTTGAAATGCACTCGTTGCGGAAAGTTCTGTGAGTTTTAAAAATCAACTATTGAACTGAGGTTTAACTCAGTTCAATAGTTGATTTTTATTGTAAATTGGTGAATCAATTTAAGCTTAAATTCATTCACCAATTTACTCTTTTGCTTTCAGTCAGCTACAATGAGAAGGTGTTCTCCTGTAAGAATCAGCGCAATCGCAATTGTTTCGATTACGAAGCCGTTTGTGGAAAGTGCATGTGAGTGACTTTCAATAAGAAATATTAAGCTAAGAAGGTGCTATACGGGAGGGCCGAAAATTCTACATGCTAATTCTTGTTATTTTTGTTTCCCGTTATGTTCCACATCGAAAAATTGCTTATTTTCCTTTAGGTAACAACATTTATAAATTCAAATTAACATTATCAACAACAATAAAACAAGAAAATTGAAGTTAGAGGATAACGAACAGCAACAAATTCCCCAGAACTCATACATCAAGCTTTGAGTATTATGCTGCCAATTCCATAAATCTTCATAAACCCAAAGCTCAGCCTTTAATCCGTTTTGCTACTTAATCTAGCTCCATAAACGAAAGTTTGCATCTGAAATTTTTAAGCCTCTCCCGATCCGTATAGCACCGCCTAGAATACTTGAGTGATAAGTTTAGGCGATTAGTAACGGTAGCAGCAGTAGTTTACTATTACATTTTCAGGCACGATCATGTCGAATCGATCCACGTCATAGACAAGCAGCGCTACATCACCGAATTCGTCGCTCGTCGTCACGACATTGAGGGTGAGTGATATAGGGAGATAGAATGCTTCTGTAACAGATAGAGTTGACTTTTCAATCAAGTATTCGACTCAAAATCAATTGCTAGATCTGCATTAAGCTTGTCAGATTCAGAGTCAAATTCAGCACAGAGATATTCTATACAAAGTAAAAGTTTCCAAAGTTCAGAAAAGATCCGTGATTTCATCAACAAGATGGAGACGAAATTCCTTGATGAATCGATTGGTCGTGTGATGCCCAAGACCGAAACGAGCAAGGCCGACACTGCGGTGAGTTGGGTTGATCCATAAAAAACAAAAGATGATCGTTGAGTTTGTAAACTGAAAAGTGAAAACAAATCTGAGATAGCTTATTGATTCTACAACAATTCAACTTTAGGTTGTTCCAAGCGATGTCGCGGCGTCTGTTCATGACAAATCGAATGCGAACGAGGAGAAAGATGATGATGATGAAGTGCCTTCTTGTGCAGAGACTCAATGTTAGTCTAAACATTGAAAAAAAGGCATTTTCCTAATAAAGTATATAGCTGTTATCAAAGCAAACTATTTCCAGTTTACTCGAGACCAGTGAGCTACTTGAAGATGGTGAAGCCATCGATTACCGCCGACGAAGCCCGCTCTCTTCTCGATGATTCTTCTCAATCAATGCAACAAGTGCGACAGATTGCTGCCGACAAAGCCCGCTCTCTTCCCAATGATGAGATTCGTGAGGTGAGTAGCTTTACATGAATTATTAGGCTGTCCTAAAAGTCTTTTCATTTCTTTTCATAATTCCGTTGATAAAAAACAAATTCACCAATGGTTTGCTCTAAATAAAAAGTGTTTATTGCCAATTTTTCATCTTTTAAAGTCAATTTTGGTTCACTTTCAAGCGCAAATTCGAGAGTGAAAATACGTAAAGAGACACAAAAATCTCAACGAAGAAATTGGCTGAATGAATGGCTGAATTTCTCTAAAAACTTGACTAAATACCAAACTTTTTATGCTCTATCTTTTATCGATTGACACGAATATAGATTTCCTTAGCTAAAGTGTCTTCGCATCATATTCATTCCTCTTTTTTTTCAGATGAACCGCGATAAGAGTGGCAACAAAGTGGTCATCAACAAGGATATCTTCTGGAAAAGGATAAAACGACTCTACGAAGCATGGGTAAACTGTTGAAAACTAAAGATTCTTGTATCTAACGAGGGAATGGTCTCAACTTAAAGTTGGGAATCGATCCGAAACCAAGTGAACCTTATAGAATCGACAACGGAGATTCATAATCTGCAAAAATTAGCTACCAACTCGGCCTGGATAGCGAGATATTTAATTTTAAAGCTTTTCAACAAAACAGAAAATTTCATTGGTGCTTGGGACTTCTGGCTATAAGGGCTTTCTTCAAGCAAGTCGACGTGTCTCTGTAGTGTAGTGGTCGGGGCGTTGACCTCTGGATCCAGGGGTCGAGGGTTCGAATCCTGCCTGAGCTTTTTTTGATTCAAGAGACTCCTCTGTTCTCATTTAAAATTTGGTTCATAAAAGCATCCGTATTCGGCGAATCTTTTATAAAAGGCTTTCATCTGCCTAAAGTAGAAACAGTCTAATGGTTGGCAGATTGAGGTTCCTCCAGGTGGGATCCATCGGATTTCGATTTTGCGGTTTGACCCAGCAATTTTCCGAATTCTGTTCCGAAAACTCGTCTAACTGCTTAAGAATTAGAAATAAAAAATTTTAAATGAAAACAGAAGAATCTCTTAAATAAAAAAAAGCTCAGGCAGGATTCGAACCCTCGACCCCTGGCCCTGGCCCTGGATCTAGAGGCTACCGCTCTACCGGCTACACTACAGAGACACGTCGACTTGCTTGAAGAAAGCCCTTATAGCAAGGAGTCCCAAGCACCAATGAAATTTTCTATTTTGTCGAAAAACTTTAAAATGAAATATCTCGCGATCCAGGTCAAGTTGGCAGCTAATTTTTGAAGATTATGAATCTCCGTTATCGATTCTAGAAGGTCCACTTGGTTTCGGATTGATTCACAACTTTAAGTTAAGACCATTCCCTCATAAGCTAGATTACAGTAGATTCCTGTAGATTCTTGTAGATTAGAGTGTTCTTAATAATAAAATTCCAGGGATCCAGTGAAAATGGGCTTTCCGATGTGGACGCTATTTATTGTGTCGTCGGACTGGATGACGACAGTTACTGCAAGAGTCAATACTTTCAAGTTAGTCTTAAAATATTATCAATTTAAAACCTTGACCAGGTTTGGCTCTATGGTATGGACATGCCGGACACTTTGATGGTGCTTACAAAGAAAGGCATCTGGGTGCTCGCTTCGAACAAGAAGGCTGATTATTTCAATCCTGTAGCTGCTGATTCATCTCACGATCCGGTTCCTGAAGTCACGCCGATTCATCGGAATAAGGTTACAAAGCTATTTCTTGATAAAATCATACCAATAGTCAAGTAGAATTCTTTTTCATGATCTAACTACAGTATTCCTTAATGATTAGAGAAAACTGAATCTTTTCTAGAGTGACAAGGACAAAGCAAACTTCGAGAAGCTTGTCGGGCACATTAAAGAAGCTGGGAATCGAGTTGGATGCTTTATCAAGGATAAGTACAAGAACAAGTTCTGCGCTGATTGGTCGAAAGCAATGCAAGGCTTTGAAATGGTAAGGAAAAGTCATTGGAACAGTCTTAAAAATAGATCTATAGTGTAAAATAGCCAACCAACTTATAGCTTGGTTACGGTAGCCAAATCACGCTTTAGAGCAAGCACTTGACAAGTCAAGTTCCAGGTTGACGTGTCGAATTTCTTTGCGCGTCTCTTTGCCGTAAAAGACGAGGGAAGAAGTTGAGTACTGTAAAGAGGCTTCTCTAGCCTCGTGCAATGTGTGGAACCAAATGCGCCGAAAGTATGCTGACTACATCGATGGTGATAGGGTATGTGATAGCCATAGAATTAGACTTGCTAAACGATTCATTGAAACGCTAAGCTTTTCTTTCAGAAAGTCAGCCACAAGAAAGCATCGGACGAGGTGGAATCGCTGACAACAAATCAACAAGTGCAAGGGGTTTTGGCAAAACGAAACATTGATCAATCGTACAGGCCAATTGTGCAAAGTGGTGGCCAGTACTCGTTCAAATGGAGCGCCAAGAGTACGCCAAAGAATATGCATTTCGGAGTGATCATGACGACGTTCGGGTGTCGACTTGAGGTGGGGAAAGTTGAGCTTTGTAAACAAGTTACCTTATTTGTATTCAAATGAACCCTGAGCCCGAGTCTGAGCTTAAGCCTGAATCTGAGCCTAAGCAAGAACCGAGCCAAGCTCAGGGTTAGGCTCAGATCTAGCTCAAAGGATCTGGAGCTAGTTGGAGCTGGAGATCTGGAGCTGGAGCTAGATTTAGAGCCTAAATTACCTAACTATCAGCCGTCAGGTTTGGGCCTAGCTCAGATCTAAGGCCTGATCTTGAGCTTGCCTCTGTCCAGGTCTAAACCTAGTTGATTTACCTAACTTTAAGCCAGGCTGACCTCTAACCCAGTCTGGCTTCCCTAAGGTCTAATTAAACATCCTTGAGGTGAAGTGAATTGGCAAGACAGATAGATTTCCGGAGAGTGGATTGAACCGACCTGGGCTTTGCTTTGCTTTCTGAGCAATTGCTCTAACCACTAAGCTATCCGATACCTTAACTTGCTAAGAGAAAATGGGGAAAGACAAGAGAGAAGAAGGAAAGATAAGGGGAAGAAGAAAGAAGGAAGAAAGAAAGAAGGAAGAAAGAAAGAAGGAAACAAGGCCACAAGTTAAAGAAAGCTATAACAAGGTACTTTCAGTCTTACTGCTCGAATTTGTCCCGCACGATGCTCGTGGATCCAAGCAGAGAGTTGGAAGGAGTCTACGAGAATGTTCGACTCATTCAAACGGCTGTCATTGAGGCGTTGAAACCTGGGAGAAAGCTTTCGGAAGTGTACCAGGTAGTTTAAAAATGCATATCTTATTAAGTATCATTTTTCAGATTGGTATCGAGGCATGCAAGAGGCAAGACGCTTCTTTGTTGGATAAACTCTTCTCCAAGGAATTCGGTTTCTCGACTGGAGTCGAGTTTCGCGAATCGCGCTATACAATCTCGCCAAAGTGTGATGAAAAGGTAAAGCTTTGAAGTAGGGATAATATATTTGTATTGGTATTGAGTATTGCATTATCCCAATTTCAGGTTCGTGAAGGAATGGTCTTTATCGTTCAAATCTCAGTCGGCGATCTGAAGAATCCTGGTGTGAAAGATGAACAGGCAAAGAAAGTAGCTATCTCGATTGGGGACACGATTCTCGTCTCTTCAAACGGCCCTGTGAATCTCACCGAGAAAGCTCGCTCAAAACTGAAATCGATGGTAATTCCTATCAAAGAAGATGATGAGGAAGCCGATGGTAAAGAGAAATTGAATATAGTACTATTTTTATACTCATTAGTTGTTCCCTATCTTACATACAGCCCTAAGCACTGAACTGGTGACAGGCCTGACCATGGCATCAAACATTTAGAATGAAACAAAATAAAGAAACAAAATTTAGAACCAATAATGCCTGAGAACCTCGATTGCGGGAAAAGAAGCGTTGTCCTGGCAGAACACACGAGAAATCAGCAAACGAATGAGGATTGTCGCAAAGAAAAACAAAAGGAATTGCTCGAGATTCTCAACAAGAACGCGCAAAAGCGTTTAGCGCAAGAGTTTGAGCAACCTGAGGTCAAGAAGTAAGTCTTGAACATATGAAAGCAATCAGATCAACCATATAAGCTTCACGACTAGCACCAGATTCAACTTATCTAGCTTATAGCTTACAGGGCAAATCATAAGGATTTTTTTATTAGATATCAGCTTCGTTATTGCTAGCTAAATGCAAATTTAAATCTAATTGCTAGCTAGATGCAAACTTTTGCAAAAGCGTGCTCTGAAAAACCGTGTGAAAATGAAGAGCTGAATTGAGAAAGATGAAAGCTTTAAGCTGCTCATACACAACCGAAAGAACTTTAATGATATTGTCTCGCTTGCTGATCTTGAAATCCGGTCCGCTGGCTAGAATGTGATCGTGAATCCTTTTTATTAGGTTGGCCGGAAAGTTCTTTCCGTTTTTTGAAGCTATTGGGTTGGGGAGAATGAGTCGGCGCCGAAATTTAAAGAAACTTTTTGCACCCATAAAACCTTCTTTAAATACGCGTTTTGTTTCATCAAAAAATGGTCCACTATTTCTTTACAAAATGGCTTTTGAGAGATTCCACAAAGCTTTTCTTTTTTGGGATTTTATGGATTCCCAAACACAGCTAATCAAAATGACAAAAAGTCCGACTCATTGCTTGAACAGTTTCTTCCACATAAACCTCCTTTGGTGTTTATATAAAAAAGATAGAGCACACTCAATTACATAAGTTACCAAATTTTCAGGAAGATCCCTCCAACCGTTTACTCTAGATGACAGTTTATCGATTGTGTGAAAAAAATGATCCTTTGTTGAGTTGAGGCGCTGTTTGAGTTCTCTTTTAAATATTATTTTGTAGAGAATTAGTTACCCTTCTACGGATATCAAACGCATATCATTTGACAAAGTCTGCTATAAGTTTTAGAAATTTCTTTGATTTTCGGCGCCGACTCATTCTCCCCAACCCAATAGATCTAACTTTTTTATTTTACGCATCAAAAACGCCAAATAAAAAAACAGAATTTATCTACTCGAAATATTCACCGTCAACATCAATAACATCCTGCCACTTATCCGGCAACAAATAGATTCCGCGGCGGTAAAACTCACGTGGCTTCGAATCGAAAAACTGAGTGAGTGACAAGCGCATTTCCTCGACGTTTTGAAAGATCTTTCCACGCAAATGATGCTCCAGAGACCTGAAAAAAAAAATGATAATCGGACGATTCTGGACAAAAAACCTGAACAGATGATAGTCCGATGGTGCCATGTCGGGGCTGTACGGCGGGTGATCCAAATGTTCCCAACCAAACTCGTTCAATTTGCTTGTTGTCAATCTTGCTGTGTGAGGTCTTGCGTTGTCATGAAGCAAAATGACTGGTCCTTGACGGTTGCGCATCTTCGATCGAAGTCGATCCAATTGCTCACAATATTAGGTTGGCCGGGAAGCTCTTTATTGATGTTGACGGTGAATATTTCGAGTAGATAAATTCTGTTTTTTTATTTGGCGTTTTTGATGCGTAAAATAAAAAGTTAGATCTAGCGTCAAAAAAACGGAAAGAACTTTCCGGCCAACCTAATATTACGCCTTTAAATTGTTGAAAGAAGTCGAAATCCAATGGTTGAACGAGTTGTGCTACACCGCGCTTAAACTCGCTTAAACTGTCAATCATTAAATAAAATTTTACAAATTTCTAATAAACAAAAAAGGATTTTTAACTGTTTTTCAAAAAAAAGCAAAAAGTTTGATTGCTGGTGGATCCAAACTAAGATCAAAGAGTTCCGAGCGCAGCCACACTAACCATTAGGCTACGAGCTGTTTTTTTGAAATGGCGCAAAGAATGTCTTTTCGCCGGCAAAAATCAGTGTGCCAGAGATTCGAGAAAAGCCTTGGTTTTTCAAACGGCTATAACTTTGTGCGTTTTGCCGATTAACGATTTTTGAAAACAGTTTCTGAACGTACATTTTTCGGCCTTTCTTTTGGTACCTATTGGGTTGGTGAATTGAAAACTGCGGGACTTTGAACTAAAATTTATTCAACATAAAGCCATGAATTCATTTCAAATAATTTCCATTATTATTGACGACTTCTGCCCATTTTACAGGCAATTTGCGGATTCCTCTTTCGTAGTAGGATTTTGGTTTGTGTGTGAGACAAGTGTGAGACTCAAAAATGGAGGACTGGAGATGTCGAGATGTCCCAGTTTGAGCATTTGAGCACTTTCTTCAAAAGAAACCCATTTTGGTGTCAATGGAAAAGTTGTAGAGAATCAAAAATTAGGCTTATAGCCAAATTTCCAAAAAGATACACTTAGTAGTTTTGCTTAAAATGCAAGTTTTGTTGCAAGCTTTGTGAAAATTCGTAAATTTGGCATTTCTTGAAAACCAGTTTTTGAATAGTTCTGAAAATTTGGATATAAGCCTAATTTTTGATTCTCTACAACTTTTCCATTGAGACCAAAATGGGTTTCTTTTCTAGAAAGTCCTCAAACTGTCACATATCACAATAGCCGGCAGTTTTCAATTCACCAACCCAATAGATTAAGATTAGCCTTGATTTGAGGAGAAGTCAATGTCCAATTTGAGGATCCGGAGCCGGCGAGATTAGTTTGGCAAAGGGAGAGGAAAGGGCTTATGTAAAAGGCCTGCGCCAGACGACGAGCGATTACGCGCAAAGAACACACAGAACACACAAAATTGAAGTGAAACTACTAAGTGTCTCTTTTTGGAAATTTGGATATAAGCTTAATTTTTGATTCTCTACAACTTTTCCATTGACACCAAAATGGGTTTCTTTTGAAGAAAGTGCTCAAACTGTCACATACGACAATAGCCCGCAGTTTTCAATTCACCAATCCAATATATCATATTGTAACTCGCGGGTAACTTGGGGAAGGTTCCCTTGTGAGCCTGAGATCTGAATTATTACAATTCAACTTCATTTAGAGCGAAAAATGTTTCTTACAAGAACTATGAGAAATTCCCGCAAGATGAGGAAATTGACACGTTGATGATTCACATCGGTAAGGTGTTACTGTGCTTTCTAAAAGATGATTTATTGTTAGTATTAGCTTATTAGCTATCGTAACCGAACAAGAAGCAGAGTTTAGCCTTCAAATTCAGATCACCACCACGATTCGGTGATTCTCCCATTGTACGGAGTGCCTGTACCATTTCATATCTCGATGATCAAGGTTTGCTTAATAGTATTGTCTTGTAGGTAAGATTATTAGCTTTTAGGTATTAACTAATCAATAATGAGCTATACTCTTTTTTAGAATTGCTCCACGTGGATTGAGAACGACACGATGTACCTTCGAATCAACTTTGCACATCCTGGTGGAAATGTTGGAAAGGTGGGAAAAGTTTGAGTGCAAAAATATTAAGCTATAGAGGCTTTACCCATTACACTAGTACAGTGTAAAGCTAGAGTTGTACGGTACTTGTGTCAAGTTGGATTCTCTACCAAATCCAGTGAAGCTGTCGAGCTCCATTGAATACTTAGATGGTTTTAGATGATACTGATTTAAACAGGTAACGTATTAGGTTGATGCAAAAGTCTTTTTCATTTTTTTCGTCTGCCGTTTCAAGCCAACAAATGCACCAATTAAACTACGGTTGATTTCATTAGAAAAACCAATTATTTTTCTGCAAAATAACATTAAAACGGGTTTAAAAATATTTAATGCCTGGATTTTCTTGAGAGTATGAAGTCGGGTAGTCAAAAAGGGCTAACTCGATGATGCGGTTTAGACACCTTAGCTAAAGAAAACCTATCTTCGTGTCAATAGATAAAAGATAGAGAAAAAAAACGTTTGATATTTCGCCAAAATTTCAGAGAAATTCATTCAGCCAATTTTTCCGTAGAGTTTTTTATAGATTTTTACGAAAAAGACGTTTTTCACTCTCGAATTTGCTTGAAAGTGAACCGAAATTCATTTAAAAAGATGGAAATTGAACAAAAAAACACTTTTTTTATAGAGCAAACTATAGATTAATTGGTGAATTTGTTACTTTTTAACAGAAGTACGAAAAAAATGAAAAAGACTTTTGCATCAACCTAATAATACAAATTTGTTGTCATTGCAAAGTATTAGGCGTCCAAAGGCTTTTCTCATCTAAAAGTTCCCATATCAAAGACTTCATCTAAAAGTTCTCATATCAATGACTCCATCTAAAAGCTCCCATATCAAAGACTTCATCTAAAAGCTCCCATATCAAAGACTTCATCTAAAAGCTCCCATATCAAAGACTTCATCTAAAAGCTCCCATATCAAAGACTTCATCTAAAAGCTCCCATATCAAAGACTTCATCTAAAAGCTCCCATATCAATGACTTCATCTAAAAGTTTCTATATCCCTCATTTCAGTTCAATTCCCCCATCTTTCAATTTCCCAATCCACTCGCCACTTACATCAAAAAGTTGACATTCGGAGCAACCACATTGAAAGATCATGTACAGACCTCGGCTCCGTCAGACAATTTGTACAATGCTTTCCTTTTGATCAACGAGATGCGGAAGAAATTCAAAACCAAGGAGGTATTTGATTTCGTTGACATAAACATAAATTGAACAGTCTATGGCTTAAAAGCTATGGCAACACAAATTTGCATTTAAGGCTGAAGAACGAGAAAAAGAGGGTGCCGTGAAACAAGATAAACTCATCATCGCAGCAAATCAAGTGAATCCAAAGTTGAAAGATTTGTGTGTGCGGCCGAATATCATCGCGAAACGAGACTCCGGAACACTCGAGGCACACACGAACGGTTTTCGATACACAGCGCTGCGTGGTGACGAGATCGATGTGCTTTATAACAACATAAGACATGCATTCTTCCAGGTAAGGGAAAATGATTCTAGAAATCTATTGTCAAATATCTGATAGCAGCCGAGTTTGTGGTTTGAAATCGACGTGGCGCAGTCAGGAGTGCGCTGGTTTACAGCCCACATGAGCCGGGTTCGATCCCCGTAGTGCCACTCAATTCAATTCAGCTGTAAACTTGTACCCAGGGGTTTTCGGGGTCGACAAATCGATTCGAGACATTCATTTCATTGAGGCCAGAAAGGGCCAGAAAGGGCCAGAAAGGGCCAGGAAGGGCTAGAAAGGGCCAGAAAGGACCAGAAAGGGCCAGGAAGGGCCAGAAAGGGGGCCAGGAAGGGCCAGAAAGGGCCAGAAAGGGCCAGAAAGGGCCAGAAAGGGCCAGAAAGGGCCAGAAAGGGCCAGAAAGGGCTAGAAAGGGCCAGAAAGGACCAGAAAGGGCCAGGAAGGGCCAGAAAGGGGGCCAGGAAGGGCCAGAAAGGGCCAGAAAGGGCCAGAAAGGGCCAGAAAGGGCCAGAAAGGGCCAGAAAGGGCCAGAAAGGGCCAGAAAGGGCCAGAAAGGGCCAGGAAGGGCTAGAAAGGGCCAGAAAGGACCAGAAAGGGCCAGGAAGGGCCAGAAAGGGGGCCAGGAAGGGCCAGAAAGGACCAGAAAGGGCCAGAAAGGGGGCCAGAAAGGGCCAGAAAGGACCAGAAAGGGCCAGAAAGGGCCAGAAAGGGCCAGAAAGGGCCAGAAAGGGCCAGAAAGGTTTTGGGGAGACATTCATTTCATTGAGGCCAGAAAGGGGGCCATAAAGGGCCAGAAAGGACCAGAAAGGGCCAGAAAGGTCTGCACCCAGTTCCTTCAAATGGCGCAGTGCCAGAGCTTCTGTCTCGAGCAGGCGGTGCCGGGTTCGATCCCGCCTGAAGCGTTTCGTTTTCGCAAATTCTCAATTCTTCGAAATAAAAGTTGTTTTTTGGGGTTGGTGAGTCGATTAGAGATATTCATTTGTTGAGTTTACCGATTAATTTTTAAAACTTTAGCCCTGTGACAACGAGATGATCATCCTCCTTCACTTTCATCTTAAAAACCCAGTTCTTTGGGGGAAAAAGATATACGGAGACATTCAATTCTTCACAGAAGTTGAAGAAATCACCACCAATTTAGGGAAATATCCTCACATGTGAGTATAAAGTACACTACGATACTTTACGACAAATTTTAGACAAGATCGTGATGCAGTGGCTTCCGAACAAGTGAGTGGGAAAAGATTGAGCTTTTTATAATGGCTATGTTCTTATATTGTGCTCTTGGTTAAACCTGCCGTGATCTTGTTGGCTTGGTTACGACATTTTCTAAGAAATACTCTTAGTTAGAACTATCGTACTTGATAATTGACTCGATTATGATGGATTTTAGAAAAAAAGTACAAACAAATGATCCTAACAATCTTTAGATGAAACGCGAAATGCTCAATCAAACTTTTCAAGCCTTTTGCGACGAAGTGGTTCGGCAAACGAACGAGCAATTCAAGTTCGAAATCCCAGTCAACGAGCTGTCCTTCTGGGGAAATCCAAGGCACAACAGTGTCCAGCTGAAGCCGACCTCGTCATGTCTGGTGAATCTCACCGAGTCACCCGTCTTCGTCGTCAGACTGGTGAGTGGATTAGTAGTCTTGACCTCTAGCCTGGTCTTGGTTGATTTTACTTGACCCTAGCCTTGAACTGACATGGCCTAGACCTTGTGTATCTTGGCTTGGCTAGTCTTGACCGCTTGGGCAGCTCTGGTCTAGGCTTGCTCAGCTCTAGTCTAGCCCTAGCCTGGTTCTGACCTGTCCTGGTCTAAATTGGCTAGGATCTAGATTGGCCTAAGCCTGAGCTTGAGCTAGATCATTACCAAGACAAGGCACATAGACCATATCGGGTCAGGGCTAGAGTCAATAATCAACCAAGATCAAGCTAGAGTTAGAAGAGACTCTGATTGGTTGAGGCTGGGATTTGAACCCGCGGATTTCTCAACGATTTCTCACTTACCGTGGGACCCCTCTACCAATGAGCTACCAACGACACGTATCCACGTAAGGAACAAGGCTCTACAACGATAAAGCCAGTAAGGGAAACTACAGGAAAGACCTTATCCCTTACTGGTTCTGGCTGTATTGCTCGCTTTGTTCTACTCTGCTTGGCCAGTTCTTTGCTTTGGCTTGGACTTGTGCTGATTCTGGTCTAGCCTGGCCTAGGCTTTCAGTCCTAACCCTGGCTAAGGTTTGGATCTGATTCCTGTACCTGTTCTATACCTGTTCATAACTCAAAACAATTCCAGGATGACGTTGAACGAGTTCACTTTGAGCGTGTTTCCATCCAGCTGAAGAACTTCGATTTAGTCTTTATTTTCAAGGTTTCTTTATTTACAAAGAAAAGTGTTAGCATCAACTGTTCAATCTAGGATTATCACCGAAAAACTCAAATGATTCAACAAATCCCGAAGGCCTCGCTGGACATTGTAAAGGAGTGGCTGAACTCATGCGATCTAAAGTACACTGAAGGCATACAATCACTCAATTGGCCAAAGATTATGAAGACGATCGTTGATGATCCTGTGGTAAATTTTACAATTAGGGAAATTTATCATATTAAAGTTATCATATTAAAGTTATAATTTCAAATTTCCAGGAGTTTTTTGAAACCGGTGGCTGGAGTTTTCTCGATCCATTCTCTGACGAAGAAGATGAAAGCGATGAGAGTGATTTCCTTTCATGGGATGAGGTTGGAAAAGATTTTGATCTGATTTTGATTTGAGAAACTTTAACTTATTTTATATATTGGGTTGTCCAGTTATGTATGCGCGTTTTTTACTATTTTGTAGTAGATTTACCATTTTTACTCTTTGAGAGCATTTCAACACATAGTACTCAATCTAACATTTGGCTACGATCCAGTACAAAGTGCATTCTCAGGAAAGCTATTTTGACGATTCTGATTCCGATTCCGATTCTGACGAGAACGAGTCAGAAGAAGAGACAACCGAAAGTGAGGAAAATGATCCGTCGCTGGATTCGGATGAAAGCCAGGCCAAGGTGGGCACATACAGCAAAGCTCAAAATGATTTAGACGATCGTATTTTCTTTTCTCTTTGTCATTTATCGAATTACACTCAAAAGCAAACCTTGATCAGTCTATACCTTGATCAATTTCTAAAATTATGAGCCTAAAAGCTGCTATCTATTTTGTTGGTGAATTGAAAACTGCGGGACTTTGAACTAAAATTTATTCAACATAAAACCATGAATTCATTCCAAATAATTTCCATTATTATTGACGACTTCTGCCCATTTTACAGGCAATTTGCGGATTCCTCTTTCGGAGTAGGATTTTGGTTTATGTGTGAGACAAGTGTGAGACTCAAAAATGGAGGAATGTCCCAGTTTGAGCACTTTCTTCAAAAGAAACCCATTTTGGTGTCAATAGAAAAGTTGTAGAGAATCAAAAATCAGGCTTATAACCAAATTTCCAAAAAGATACACTTAGTAGTTTCGCTTAAAATGCAAGTTTTGTTGCAGGTTTTGTGAAAATTCGTAAATTTGGCATTCCTTGAAAAGCAGTTTTTGAATCGTTTTGGAAATTTGGATATAAGCTTAATTTTTGATTCTCTACAACTTTTCCATTCACACCAAAATGGGTTTCTTTTGAAGAAAGTGCTCAAACTGTGAAAAAGTCAGATATGACAATAGCCCGCAGTTTTCACTTCACCAATCCAAAAGTTCGAGTTCTTAGCATGAAATTTTTGATTCTCCTGAGGTCGGCGCAAGATCAAATTTTTCAACTTTAAAACATTTTTGAGCAAATCTGACTGCAAATTCGGCTTTTCCATGTATTTTTTTAGTCTAAAAAAGTTTTCGAAAAGATTTTGGCTCGTTGGGAGCATACAGATCCTCAAAAAAAAGTTCAAAAAGGACAAAAATGACCAAAAAACCGTCAAAAATGGCTAAAATTACCCGAAATTGTGTAAAAATGAAGCTTGACCAGTACAGTTTGCTCTAATCGGAGGCGATACTGCAATCAGCATTCGACTCAGTCGAAAAGACTACTGTACCTAGCCTTGAAACAAGCACTAAACTGTATTAAGCTGTATGAGAAGTTGGTCTAAAGTCGACTACGGTAGTATCTAAGCAGAAGAGACGTCCGTCTGTCTGTCTGTGCACAAACGGGACGCTCTAAATTCTAGGAGCGCGATTTAACGGTTCCATCGGCAAACAAGGGGCAGAGCTTAGCCTATGGGGAAACCTATTTTGATCTTTATTTTCAAAAAGGAGCATGGCTTAAGCGGGTATACGGTGAGTAAAAACCAATCCCAATTGCAGGCCGCTGAAGACGAGTGGGATATCTTGAAGGACAAGACAAAATGGAAGAAATTCGCCACCGTTGACAAGGCCAAGATGAGGAGAAGAGAAGGAGAAGGTGAGGAAAAATTGGAAAAATTGTAGTACCGTATTTCCTCTAATAAACGCCCCCCCTGACCAACTTTGGACGCTTCGTTCTCAGCCCCATTTTGAGATATCTTTATGTTTAATATATCAAAAGATAGCCCTTAATGTCTTCTATCTTTTGATATATTAAACATAAAAATATCTCCAAATGGGGCTGAGAACGAAGCGTCCAAAGTTGGTCAGGGGGGCGTTTATTAGAGGAAATACGGTAGATACTTTTTAGTAAACAAAAAGGTATTCTAAAAGGTAAAAAGGTATGGTAGATGTTGAGTCTAGGACAAGAAACGCGTAAATCCAAGTCTTTCGTTGCAATAGCTGGATATTTTGATGAATTATTCGGCTTTTCTAGTAGTATTTAAGAAGATATGGTAGATTTGGATGAGCAATAGAAAATACTTGACAAACATTCTAACATTTCCCATTCCAGGCCGACTATAAGTCAGATTATTGAACGATCGATGGCGAATTATTTCGAGAAAATTTTGTAAACATTGTAGACATTTTAAACATTTTAAACATTGTAAACATTGTAAACCAATTTTCTAAATTATTGATTCTTTTATTCATTTAATAAATCTTTCACGATGTTATTTTCTAACGAGAATCAAGAATTATAGACTTTTAGCTCTACTAAATTTCAGAAAATCTCTTCCAACTAAAGCTGTATGCAAATTTAGATAAGAAAGTATACTGAAAAATCTTTTATTCACTTTTATTCAATCCGAATTCAATCCAATTTCACAATCTTTCTGGCCTTAACTCCATCGGGGGTTTAAGAGTGTTACTTGAATGAATTGGCGCCGGTTTATCCATCGGTACATCGAATTCCTCGTCGGAGAGTGAATCTCGACGTTTCTAGAGTAATGCTTGTAATATTCAAAATATTAGAAGACAAGTTACCGCAAAATAGAATGAATCTAATAGAACTCTAATAAAGAACGAATAGAACGGCTAATAGATAAAATAGAACGGCTCCTATAGGAGCGTCGCGTAGTCAGAATGCTCAGTCAGAATGCTCAGGAATGCTCAAAAGTGACGGTGAGATTTTGAGACGAAAATCTGGTGCAAACACAAGTCGAGTACGGCGAATACGATAGCGCTTTTAGTTTTTGCGAACGGGCAATGCTTTTAAGATTTAAGCAGGCAAGATTTAAGCAATTTAGGCATCTATTTGAAAAGCCTAGGAGTTAAAAGAGAAGCCTAAAAGTTAAAAGAGGCTTCTCTCCTTTTTTGAAACAGAAACCAGATTGTCTAGTGGATAAGGAGTTTTGCTATGAAACTAACTGCTATGGAACTTCAGCTTCTGCTATGGAAGCTTCGATCTATTTACGGTAGTGCTAAAGTTGGAGACAATTTGATTGCAAGATTTAGAGGAATAGAACCAATTTCATCGCTCACCTTTGGGCAGAATTTCTTTCGCGTCTCATACGAGCAGAACATTCCCATGATGACGAAAAGGGAGATCACCTGGAAATGATTGTGGAAATGAGTTGAACTCGGAAATTTGGATTCTTAAAGTTTTAGTCTTATTGTTAGACAGTTTTTTCTCACTTCAACGCATGAGATCACTGATAATCCAAGCCAAAGCCCGGCCTGTCCACCGAGATCGTTGATCGCTGCAGAGATCTGAAGTCTTAGTTGTAAGGAGTTGTAGGGAGTTGTAAGTTAACTGTAAGAAGTTGTAAGAAGTTGGAAGTTTACTGTAAGAAGTTGTAGGAAGTTGTAAGTTAGTTATAAGAAGTTGTAAGTTAGTTGTAAGTTAACTATAAGAAGTTGTAGGAAGTTGTAAGTTTACTGTAAGAAGTTGTAAGTTATTTGTAAGTTAATTGTATTTGTCAGTAAGTTATATTAAAGCCTATCATCAGCATTTATCAAAAACCCGATTGATTAGATTTTTTTTGGTAAACATTTATGCAAGAAAGAACCTTCTGGCATCACGAACTCGAATTCTATCAAATTTCTCTGATTCTACACCCAGGTTTTCAAGAATTAAGTGCACCAGAGATGGTGCGTTTCTCCAATCAAACCGAATACGCCGAATGCTCCGTGTAGACGTTGTACTTCAAATCGGAGAAGTAGATCTGCAGAATCAGCGCGTTCTCTTGATACCAGAGTCTTAAATTTAGAGAATTTAGATCCAAAGTGACAGCACTTTAATGTAAAAGAGTCTAATAAAAGCTTTAAGTTTGCTATTTTATTTTCTACCGGCAAAAGTTTCATTTTGCTCTTTTTCTCTTTCGGTTTACAGTAATTTATCCGCGCTATAGTCTCCCAAAACCGAGAAACCCCATTTTTATTTTCAAAAGGTTATAACTTTTTATAGAGTTTATCAGTTTTTATGCTTTTGGTATCAAAAGATAGAGAAAAACCCGTAGAATAAAAATTCCGGTTTACATTTTTGTTTTAGGCTTTTGTTTCCAAAATTTTGCTCCAACAATAAAATATGGCCGAAATTTAACACAGTAAAATCACCCAAACTCGATTTTTAAAAAATTTGTTGAAGGGATTTCAAAAATTCTTTTATTTTCGGATTCAGCACATTTTTCTGCTTCAATCGGCTATTCAAACGTAAAAATCCTATAGAAAACACATTTTCGCGCGGATGTGACGCGTTCTCTTGATAGCAGAGTCTTAAATTTAGAGAATTTGGATAACTTAGATCCAAATTGACATCACTTTAATGTAAAAGAGTCTAATAAAGGCTTTAAGTTTGTTATTTTATTTATATTTTACCGGCAAGCCTCTTGCATGATTCCAATAGCCGTGAAATTCGTCTGTGTGCTGGCGTCGAATGGATCAGTGTGTCCATCGCATCCAAAAGTCTGAAGTTTTAAAGTCAAATTCGGTTCGCTTTTCAATATAATTAGTGTTTAATAAAAGCTATCAATAATATTGCATACTCTAAATACCTGAGTGGCTATTTTTATAGGGAAAGTGCCAAAAAACCATGAGTGTACTGTAACTTTCTTATTGTAATGTAGCTGTAATACTGTAAGTTCCGTAGCCACTAGCAGATTTGCATTTTAAATCCCTTTAGATCATTTTAAATCTAGAAATTTTGAAAGTTTTATCAAGTAGAGAGTGACAATCGAAAGCCAAAGATTTCTGACTCATTGAGCTTTATCTGATTAGCAGCCTAACGACGGGCTTTTATCGCTGAAGTTGAGGTTTTGAGGGCAACGCATAGTCGTGGTGCTGTCGCATATGGTGCTTTCGGAAGCTAGGTTTTCTACGACCTACACGAGCCGGGTTCGATCCCCGTAGTCCCTTTCGTGCTTTCAAGAGCAAGCTTGTCTATGGCCCACTCAATCCAGGTTCGATCCCCGTAGTCCCTTTCGTGCTTTCAAGAGCGAGCTTGTCTACGGCCTACACAATCCAGGTTCGATCCCGTAGTGCCACTCAATCTTGAGTTTTTTTAAAAATTTTAAATGGCACAACTATATTGTCTTTTGAGACTTTTTAAAAAATGACTTTTGCTTTTTAAAAAACGAGCTATGCGATGCACAACTACCGAATTCTAAGCTTAACAAACTGAAAATCATATAAATCGACTCAGGAGGAGCTGCGAACTCGCGCGGACAGACGGACAAACATACACTTTCCTTTTCTATATGTTGCATCCGTTCACGAACTAACGTTCAGATCGGATCGGATTTGGACGTCCGTTTACAAATTAAACTTATCTTTAGATTGGTTTCGAACGTCCGTCTACGAATTAAAATGGAACTTCAGACATTTTAGATTGATTTTTCTAATTTATGTTAATGGGAATTTACGTCCAAATCTGAATAGTCATCATGTTGAACATGACGTTCGAATCCGACGTCTGAATCCGACGTCCGAATCATGTTGAACATGACGTCCGAATCCGAATACGATCTAAGAGAATAGAAGACCGGAGTTGGGAGAATCAGGCGATAGCCTTGGAGGATTAGGTCTGGTGCGGAGTCATAGCCTAGGAAAATATAGGCGCTTAATTTAATGATTTAATGATTTAATGATTCGGACGTAACACTTTCATTAACATCAAATTAGCATTTAAGTTTAATTCGTAAACGGATGTTCGAATCCGATCTGTTAGTTGGTAAACGGATGTACATCTTGGAAAACATCTTGGAAAGATTTCAGGGATCTCAATCAAGCCATCTCAAATCATTTGGGATCTCAAATTTTCAGGAATCTCAAATCATTTGGGATCTCAAATTTTCAGGAATCTCAAATCATTTGGAAGCGGTTTTGAAACGAGCATGGGATCAAATCTCTGTCGCTGAGTGCGACCATCTCGTGGTCGAAGTTGCGCCAACTTCTAGAAAAGTCTCAAGCAATGAATCGAAGTGGCTTGTGACCATTTTGAGGATTTATTATGATTCTTTTTGTTGTTTTCTCTTTTTCTATTTTGCTTTAAGTTATAAGTTTTGTTATTTAGGTAGCCAGCAAAGCCAGCAGAGCGAAAGTAACAGAACTTTCCAGCCACAGATAGCAGATCGTTATCATTCCCTGAGTTCATTGTCAAAGAAATCATAGATCTACCGTGACGATGAAACCAGCAGGCGTTGTATCGGGTATTCCGTCATCTCCACCGTTTCCATTCCCGCCATTCACTGGATCAGTTGTAGTACTCGTCCTCGTTGTACTGCTCGAAACTCCATCAGTTGTTCCAGTCGTCGATTGCAAATTTGACCACCATTCAGACCTGAACGCTTTCTTATATTGCTATTTTGTTGATTTTACCATTGATTCCCATTCCCATTCCCATTCCCATTGCCGTGTCCATTCCCATGACCGTTATTCGATTTCGTGGTTGTCGTTGCTGGAGTGGTTGTGGGTGGAGCTTTGCTAGGGGTTTCTGGGGTAGCCGGATAGTACACAAGCATTGGATATCTAAATTTTAGCCTCTAAAGACAGTCTATCGATACAATGTGACTATTTTGTAAAGAGAATTTATGAACTAACGTTTAGAAACTTTTAGTCTAGCATTGATTATGAGGAAAAACCCTTGATCTTGAGCTTGCCGAGCTTGCAAACTGGTGTACAAACGCTTAAAGTAAAAGCCTTACTAATTGCAAAAGTGTAAGAGCTGCTTTCATGTTCAAAACTTTATCTTGACCTGCTGAGTGATGCTGTTGCATCGTAGTGAATCTCTTCGCATCCGGGATCACAGCCACACTCCTTCAACGGATCCATGTTTGGCAACGTTTTCGTTTCTTGGCTTCCTTTCAATGAAGCCAAGCAAGACACTGAAAATTGGTTTGTTATCACTTTAGTAAGCTTAGAATGAGTAAGGGATGTGAATGAAATCAAGAATGTTCAAGGATGAAGCCAGACAAGACCAGGAGTTAGGCCACAATCTTCTGGCCTTCTGCTCAAGCCTTCTGCTCAAGCCTTCTGCTCAAACCTTCTGCTCAAGCCTTCTGCTTAAGCCTTCTGCTCAAGCCTTTTGCTTAAGCCTTCTGCTCAAACCTTCTGCTCAAACCTTCTGCTCAAACCTTCTGCTCAATCCTTCCGCTCAATCCTTCTGCCCTTCTGCTTACTGCTCAAGTTTTACTAACATTTATCGATCGTGCACCAGCTTTGCGAGTCGAGTTTCGGCAATCGTGGAGTCGCACAGCCGCATGCTTTCACCGTTTTCCTGCAAATTGAATACAAGTGTAACTTCACTCTCTTTCAGAAGTCACTGAAATACATTGCTCCAATTCTAGAGTCATTATAGAGCCATTTACGTTCTTTAAAACGCAGTAGCGACTTTTTGAGAGAAATCAAACTCGCGACTTTTGAGAGAAATCAAGGAAACTCAGCTTTGGCTAGTAGAAAATCTTTGTACTAAACTTTTCTGTACATTTTCATTTAGAATTTGCTAACCGTTGTGGCGCTTTATCTGTAAAAGTCAAAAAATGGCTTTCACCGCTCCAACTAATTATAGATCACACTAATTTTTGTTTAGTTGCTATTTCGTTTTTCATTTATTTATAATTTAATTGACTTTACTTTATTGTTATTTTTAAGTAATGGAAAGAAGAAAAACGCTCTCGGACTTCGAGAAAGGACAGATCAAAGCATATAAACACGCTGGAAAGAGTAAACGGGAATTGCTCGATTTCTGGAACAAAGTCGACAGTTACCTTACTGATCCAGCTAGATATGGTACTGGAAAATCAACAGGACGAACTCCACAAGTATCAAAGGTAAAAGACGAATTGATCAGGAAAGATTCTAGAAAAAGGAAAAGCCTAGTCACAAAGAGGCACAAAGTAAAAATTCGAAGGTCGAATTTGGGGACTATGAGGAGACTGTATCAAGAATTGATCTTCAGGTAAAATTCCTAGTACAATTCCTAGTAAAATCCCTGGTTAGACTTCTAATCAATCACATGTCGCCGAATCGGAATTGTCAATTTCAATCGAATGGATTGGAATTGACAATCGAATGGATTGGGATTGGCAATCGAATGGATTGAGATTGACAATCGAATGGATTGGAATTGACAATCAAATGGATTGGGATTGGCAATCGAATGGATTGGGATT
Source organism: Mesorhabditis belari (assembly GCA_958450365.1). Classification (NCBI taxonomy): domain Eukaryota; kingdom Metazoa; phylum Nematoda; class Chromadorea; order Rhabditida; family Rhabditidae; genus Mesorhabditis; species Mesorhabditis belari. Next base: position 1,500,525 of record CAUEEP010000921.1, read on the forward strand.
GGCAATCGAATGGATTGGGATTGACAATTGAATGGATTAAGATTGACAATCGAATGGATTGGAATTGACAATCGAATGGATTGGGATTGGCAATTGAATGGATTGGGATTGGCAATCGAATGGATTGGGATTGGCAATCGAATGGATTGGAATTGACAATTGAATGGATTAAGATTGATAATCGAATGGATTCGAAGACTCATCCAAGCATGGGTAATCGAGTTTTCCAGATTATAAAACTTAATGGTGAGGCTATTGATTATTAAATTGTCATTTAACTTGTTTACTAAAGTTTACTGTTTACTTGTTTACTTGTTTACTTGTTTACTTGTTTAGCTGTTTACATGTTTACTGTTTCTTAGAAACTTTTCTTGAAACAGTTGCTCTATAAATAGTTGGATCAGTGTATAAGCCTAGTAGAACTCTAGTAGAATGATCTACTAGTTAAAGCCTGTATTTCACCATCCGCACTTCACTTCTCAGTGTATTGATGAATGAAGAATGGTGCCAAGATAGTTAGATAATAGATAATAGATAATAGATAATAGACGATCATAAACTCACTCCTGAATGCACCCGGAAATACAGGTGTCCATGCTGTGCTTCACATCTTTATAGTATTGCTCGGAATAAGCATGGTGATCAACACAACGACCATAAGGACGCTTGGCACGGGTGATTGATTCCTGAAATTGACTTCAAGATTAATCAAAGACTATGAAGGACTATGAAGTGGGATTGCGGCAGATTGCGGCAAATGGAATTGTTATTTACCAGTGCCTTCGATTTTTGCGATTTTGGTATCAAAATTTAGCTCTTCAATTCGGCTACACGATCATATAAAAAACTTTTCGAAAAACTGTTGTTTAGTAGAAGAAAAATAGCCGCAAAGCGAGAGCATCAGACCTAGAGAAAAGACGGTACTTTTGTTAGGATTTCAATGTACAGTCGGAGGCTTCATGGTTCCAAAATTGGGTTTTCCAAGATTGGGAAGCAAAGAAGAGTTGAAAAGCGAAATTCTTGGCTTGTAAACTCACATAAAGCAGTCCAATGGATGTCTGAAAACCGACGCCGATATAGCTCCCATAGTTGTCCAAGTCGACGATTTGATTTCGTTCGGTCAGCAAAATTCGAGCTCCAGCCGCTTCTATACGTATTTACAGTAAGCCTATTTACAGTAAGCCTATGTCCATCATGGATTACTGTTCTGATATTGATGTTGGACACTAGAAAACCCCACCTGAGCTTGGTAAAAAGTCGGACAAAACGGTGACTCCGCCCGGGGTTTCTTGCTAAATTGAACTGAATTACTGTAACTGAATGGCTTTAACTGAATTACTGTAACTGAATGGCTTTAACTGAATTACTGTAACTGAATGGCTTTAACTAAATGGCCCAAAGCTCAATACTGTAACTAAATGACCTACTGTAGCTACTGTAGCTAAAAACGATTCTGAGAACCACTACAGTAACTTCCAGTAACCCAGGATTACTTTAACTTAATCAATTGACAAGAAAAGAACGATCTCTGCGTTTGTGAAATGAATTTAATGAAATGTGAAATAAATCTCAAAGCCATACATTGATTGTCAGCAGCAACTTCAAGCCAAATTTCATTCCCGATCGAATTGCTGAATAATTTTGAGAAGCAGACGCGGTATTGAACGAGAAACAGCGGCCATAGAGTGGATCGAAGAATTGCTCGAAATCCGATCTAAACCCAATCACATGTTTGAAGTTAATTGCACTTAAACTTTCACTTTCAGCAATTGAACCCAATTCAATTTACTCACTCATAACAAGGCTTGCTCGAATAAGTGCATTCGGTGATCAGCTCTTCAAACGAATACATTGCATCTGAGAGAGCGCTCGTGCCCAGGGATCTTCGAAAATTCATTTAAAAGTTTCAATTTTGAAATCCTAGTTGACTTCTAGTTGAAAGTTTATCATTTGGGCTATCATTTGGCTAACGTTTTTGATTAGTTTTATGGCAGCTGTAGCTCTCTAACTCTCAGAGAACCTATAACATTTTTCGCTGTAGCTGTAGCTCTCTAACTCTCAGAGAACCTATAACATTTTTCGCTGTAGTTGTAGCTCTCTAACTCTCAGAGAACCTATAACATTTTTCTCTGTAGTTGTAGCTCTCTAACTCTCAGAGAACCTATAACATTTTTCGCTGTAGCTGTAGCTCTCTAACTCTCAGAGAACCTATAACATTTTTGCATCAGAGCACAGTTAATTCCCATTGTGCTGTAATGGTTAGTACATTTGCCAAGCGAAAGGTCGCGAGTTCGAGTCCCGGCGGTGCACAAGTTTTTGATCTGCCCTGATTTCAACTGGCGACCACAGAAGGATGGGTTCTGCAATGCTGGTCTTCATCCTAGTTTCGAGCGCACCCCAGCGCTTTAAATCAAGACCTGTGGAACCATCTCGTCCAGAGATCGTCCAACCACAGAAGGATGCGCTCTGCAATGCTGGTCTTCATCCCTAGCCTCTTCATCTTAGGCCTATAAAGCAAGACCTGTGAAGCCGTCTCGTCCAGAGAGAAGCGAACTTAACTCCCTCTGGAGTAAGCCGATCGAGCGCATTGTGGTGTAATGGTTAGCACACTTGCCTGGTAAGCGAAGGATCGGGGGTTCGATTCCCGGCGGTGCACAACTTTTTGATCTGCCCTAGTTTCAACTGCACAACAGAATACAACAAAATAAATACTGTAAGCCCCATGATTACAGAGTGTTACGTAGTCTAGCTTTGAATTTAATTGCAAAGCTTATAGATTACAGAAGAAACGTGCTTGAATCTAAAACGTTTACTGAAAAACATGTTGTTTTCTCTACCTGCTGAACGTGGCCAGGGCATCTTTGGCCAGCTCGGCTTGATCGTACTCATGTGGGGGAATCCTAGAACAATCAAGCTTACAGCATCAAGCTAATCCCAATAACTCACCAACAGTCCATATTTATTTTCGAGCCCTTGTGTCTTATTGTTGATCACTTGGAGGTAATAATCATAAAAATCGGCGATGTCTTTGTATTTTGGGTTTCCCTGAGAAACAAATATTCATCTAGGGAAATGAATTCGAAATTTTGTTACCTTGATTACTGTATATTTGTAGGGATTTGCGTTGCACACGGTCACGACTGGAAAAGGCTAAATTTCAGAAGTTCTTTCAAATCTTTCAGATCAGATCTTTCAAAATTTAACGAGATTATCATCTAGCTAAATTTTCAAGCTTATTCACTTCATTAACTGCTTGTTTTTTTAACTCTTTAACTAGAATTTGAACTTTATAGAGAACAAGATTCGAAGCTTTTTCCAGAATTGCTAATTCATTGGCTATTATTGCATTTTCTTGATTTTCACCAACCAATTGACTGTAGTAGATATCGGTGTCGACTTGTGCGGGCATTTCCACATATTTCGCGATAATTATGCCGAGTTGATAAAGAAACATGATGAAAAGAATGATGAAAATGACAAGCCAGAAAATGAACGAACGACGAGTGGCTGCTTCGGCCATATGAACAAGGCCGCATACCTGGAAATTTGGATTTGGATGGATTTGGATGGATTTGGATGGATTCGGGTGGCCTGGGAAACTCGGACACAGGCAGGTTAATCATAATGGGTTACTGTAAGAGATTTTAGCTATGATCAGGCTAGAATCAGGATCAGGATTGATCAAATGACCCTAATCTGTTCAAAATTTGATTCTGGAACATTCCGGCAAACCAGGTCCGACCAGAGGCAGGTCAAAGCCAGTTCAGGTGCGACAGAGTACTTTGTTAGCCTAGCTTCTAGACAGCCTAGCTTCTAGACAGCCTAGCTTCTAGACAGCCTAGCTTCTAGACAGCCTAGCTTCTAGACAGCCTAGCTATTAGACAGCCTAGCTTCTAGACAGCCTAGCTTCTAGACAGCCTAGCTTCTAGACAGCCTAGCTTCTAGACAGCCTAAACCAGACTTGACTTGCTGAATCAGTTAAGCAGCAAACTCAGCTGTCAGCAGTAAACTCAGGTTTTAGAACTTCATTAATCAAGTGCCAGACTCACACAAACTAATTAACCAGCCACATTTTAACCCTTTCACCTGCCACTGCCACTTTAAGCACTGAAACTGAAAACTCGGGTACTTGTACTTGTGACACTCTACTCAAGGTCTTACTCGAGAATTCTTCTACTACAACTTTCCAGCAGTTTACCAGTTTCATACGCTTTAGAAAACGCTAAACATACCGTACTCCATTGAGCAAAGTCGAGAAAAACGTTAGCCAACAAGCCTCGTCTAAAAGTTTTTAAGTCAAGGAAATTGACGATTGAATTCTAAGCTTTTCAAGATCAAGATTTTCTTTAAAAATCTCACTTTTTCTTTGGCGGTTTTATTGTTCTTTCCTTTGAAGTTGATGGTTTTCGTTGTGGTATAGTAGAAGAATCATTCAACATTTTCGAAACAAAAATCTTGAGTAAAAGAAAACGGGAAGTTAAATTCCGAAATTTCGAAAATGAAAGAACGGTGGTTGTCCGGTTTCTACTTAAAAATGAAAGAAAGCTTTAAAATTTCCCCTTTTGTTCGGTTTTTTTCACGTGTGAATAGGTGAAAGATCTTGACGAGAGTTTTTCACTGGCTTTTTTTCAAACGAACCTTTGCCCATCTTGCATAAAATAGATGGCACTTTTTGGACAAAATGTACATGGAATAAAGAATTTGTGACGTGACGATACGGTTTTTGACGTTATGAGAGCTAAAGAGCTTGATATTTTTCTGGGTTTGCTTCTTTGCCTAAGCCAAGGCTGTTACAAAAAGAAATCTAAACCCTAGCTCTATTTTGCATTGCCTACATTGCCTACATTGCCTGATAACCTAGCTTTTTTTATTAAGACATTGCCCACCGCGGAATAAGAAGTTTACAAATAGGAAGTTTAAATGCTATTTGTTAGTCGACTATACATACAAAGAGCGACTACGCGATTTTTGTTGTAAAAATCGAAAAAATTCGAACTTCACCTATTTATCCGTCAACTTCACCTATTTATCCGAAGAGGTGAATTCACTGAAAAGGTTTATAACTTGTATACTGTAAGACTTTCAGGGCTGAAAGGCTTTCAGGCCTGAAAACCCTTTCAGGCCTGAAAACGCTTTCAGTACTGAAAAGGCTTTCAGGCCTGAAAACGCTTTCAGCCGTAAAAGCCTTACAGTAATCAAAGCTTTTTCAGGCCTGAAAGCCTTTTCAGTACTGAAAGCGTTTTCAGGCCTGAAAGGGTTTTCAGGCCTGAAAGCCTTTCAGCCCTGAAAGTCTTACAGTATACAAGTTATAAACCTTTTCAGTGAATTCACCTCTTCGGATAAATAGGTGAAGTTGACGGATAAATAGGTGAAGTTCGAATTTTTTCGATTTTTACAACAAAAATCGCGTAGTCGCTCTTTGTATGTATAGTCGACTAACAAATAGCATTTAAACTTCCTATTTGTAAACTTCTTATTCCGCGGTGGGCAATGTAGACTGTAGGCAATGTAGACAATGGACTTGAACTGATGAATTGGCAAGTCTGAGTCAAAGAAAGTGAATTTTCAAGCAATCTAATGTAAATTCAGCTTCACAAAGACCCTCTGAATGCGATCGGGAGTTGTTGTACCGGTGACGATCAGTTTGACGATTCTTGACGCTGTTCTCTCAATACTTCCGCTCGGATATTATCATAAAGAATGGAGTTTTGATGGGGAATCTTGTCTACAAGTTAGTTTTATATATCTAGCTATAAATTCTACAATATTTACTGAAACTTGAGTGCATAGCTTATTGGTAGTGCGTTTGCGGGGTTGAGCAAGAAGTCGCGGGTTCGATTTACTACCAGAACTCAGTGTTTTAAGTGTAACTCAGCACTGGACCTGCTGAACGAGTCCGAGCAAAATTTTCAGACAGTTTGCCTCGCTCTTCGATTTTTTTCCTATCCAAAGCTCGTTCAAGCATGAAACCTATTTCCCCCGCAAGCCCTTATTTTAGGCTTCATTTTGATACTAAACATCACAAGGTTCTCTTTTACCATTCTTTAGATTTCGATCAATCTTTCTGCTGATTTACACTTAAAATGCCGTTGTTGGGGAAATTATTGAACACTTTGTACAATCATTTGTCCCGTTTTTCTTTGATTTTGTTAAACTCTGGTCTTGGTGTGGTGTTGTTTGCTTTTCCTTTGAACAGACTTTATTTCCAAGTCTAGGCTAAGAAAGTTCAAACAGTACAATCATTTATTGTGGGTTCTCTTTTTGTTGTGGGTTCTGAGCCTTTTTCAAAACAATGTCAAGTCTCGATAACCATCTCGATCTCTAATTTCATTCAAACTATTGGATTAGTGAATTGAAAACTGTCGCATATTGTCATATGCGACAGTTTGAGCACTTTCTTCAAAAGAAACCCATTTTGGTGTCAATAGAAAAGTTGTAGAGAATCAAAAATTAGGCTTATAGCCAAATTTCCAAAAAGATACACTTAGTAGTTTCGCTAAAAATCTCTGTATTCTATGTGTTCTTTGTGCGGCCGCGTAATCGCTCGTCGTCTGGCGCAGGGCCTTTACATCACTCCCTCCCCTCTCCCTCTGCCCAACTAATGTGACCGGCTCCGGATTCTCAAATTGGACATTGACTTCTCCTCAAATCAAGGCTAATCTCAATCTACTGGATTGGTGAATTGGAAACTGCCGGCTATTGTCAGATGTCACAGTTTGAGCACTTTCTTCAAAAGAAACCCATTTTGGTATCAATGGAAAAGTTGTAGAGAATCAAAAATGAAGCTTATATCCAAATTTTCAGAACGATTCAAAAACTGGTTTTCAAGAAATGCCAAATTTACGAATTTTCACAAAACCTGCAACAAGACTTGCATTTCAAGCGAAACTACTAAGCGTCTCTTTTTGGAAATTTGGCTATAAGCCTCATTTTTGATTCTCTACAACTTTTCTATTGACACCAAAATGGGTTTCTTTTGAAAAAAGTGCTCAAACTGGGATCTCGACATCTCCAGTCCTCCATTTTTGAGTCTCACACTTGTCTCACACACAAACCAAAATCCTACTACGAAAGAGGAATCCGCAAATTGCCTGTAAAATGGGCAGAAGTCGTCAATAATAATGGAAATTATTTGGAATAAATTGATGGTTTTATGTTGAATAGATTTTAGTTCAAAGTCCCGCAGTTTCAATTCACCAACCCAATATTATTGGGTTGGGGAGAATGAGTCGGCGCCGAAAATGAAAAAAATGTCTAAAACTTCTATTCGACTTCGTGAAATAATATGCGTTTGATATGAGTAGAATGGTTAACTAATTCTCTACAAAATCACATTTAAAAGAAAACTCAAACATCGCCTCAGCTCAAGAAAATGTCAACTTTCCACAGAAACTACAAACTGTGATCTAGAAAAAACCATTGGTGGGATCTTCCTGCAAATTTGGCAACTTAAGTAATTGAATGTGCTCTATCTTTTTTATATAAACACCAAAGAAGGTTTATGTGAAAGAAACTGTTCAAATGATGAGTCGGACTCTTTGCCATTTTAACCAGCTGCGTTTGGAAGTTCATAAACTCCACGAAAGAAAAGCTTTGTGGAATCTCTCAAAAGTGATTTTGTAGAGAAATAGTGGATCCTTTTGATCAAACCAAACGTATGTTTAAAGAAGGCTTTATGTGTGCAAAAAGTCCCTTTAAAGTTTGGCGCCGATTCATTCTCCCCAACCCAATAACATTAAAGAGTTCAATTGAAGTTGAACAAGTCGATTGATGTTTTAATTTTTTTCATTGTGTTTGCTTAAGACAAACACACTTTTCTCATGAAAGAAGCGTTGCGAAGAAATCGATAATTTCCGATAGCAACCCAAAAAAGGTGAAGGCTATTGAGCAATTTTCTATTCGCTGATGTTTTGCTATTCAATTCTGCTAAAAGAGCTCAAATTGAGCATTCTGCAGCGTGTTTCTATCGAAGATTTGCTAAATTTATCGAGAGTTTGTCGAGAGTTCCGTGCTTTTGTTCAACACAGTCATCCTTTTCAAGGAAAGATCAGAAAAATCGAATTCAACTATCGAAATGCCTACAATCTCGGTTATGACTACAATGAAATTTCCGTAACAGTGAGGATATTTTCAACAAATTTGTCCTTTGTCAATGGCAAACCTTTGTCAATTTCGATCAAAAATCTTGTTCTTTACATTGAAAATGAAATGATTTCATTAAATGAGCTGGCGTTTCCTAGATTGTTTCAAAAAATTGATTACTGCAAAGAGATTTCCATCTCTTTTTCCTATCTAACTGATTGTGAGAATCCGAAATTCGTGACTTTATCAAGAACAATAATGAACACTTTTTCCGAATTCGTCAAGCTGTTTCCAAATTTGAAACCTCTTTACTCCTTCAAGCTCGAAGCACAATTCTTCTTCGAAAATCATCCAATAATTGTTTCAAATTACACTCATTTACAATTCGACAAATTCGAATTCGTTCAAGAGTTTTGTTTTGAAAACATGGAAGATTTGTGGACATCGTGGAAAAGACCTGAATTGTCGAATTGTCAGATTTTCACATGGAAAAGCCCTAAAAGAGTACCGAGAGGTGCCATCGCTGAATCAGATGCGAAATTCATCGTAAAGAACTCTAAAAGTTACGCTGAATTTTTAGGTTCTCTTGAAAAAATTGTGAAAGATGAGAAGCTTTTTAAAAACGAGAAAACGACGATTGTCTTGAAATATCAGAAAGCGAATAAGAATCGTTTTGAGCTTTCCAATTTGGGTAGGAAAGGAAGGAAAGGTAGGAAAGCTATAGAGATAAAAGATTTGTGTGATTTCCTCAAAAGAATCAACGAAATTGAAGAGATTGATGAGAATTGTGAAAAAGCTAAGAAAATGCGAGCTTTTGTCGAAAAATATAATTCAAATCCATCAAACACTTTTGAAGAGTTACTCAAAATGCAAATTGATTTTGATCTATTTGATTTTTCATTCGCAACACAATTATTTATCAAGCAGAAAACGTCTTTAGGTGAAATAGTCTATCTATTCACATTGAAATCGATTGAGCAAATGAGCGATTTGGGCAAGAAAGAGGCGTCAAAAGACGAGCTTCAACTGATTGCACGATTTTTCGATTGAGAATTGATTAATTGATTGATTGAAATCGATTCCAATGCTTTTAATTATTAGTGAAGTAATAAAGTTGATAAGTTTGCTATCAAATGCTATAAAATTCAAGGACAATAGATGGAACCACAACAACAGCTTTGCAATCGCTTTTGATCATCGCCAACATTGAGACTGAAAATCAGGCCCGTATTCAAACGTAAAAATTGAAAACTGCGGGACTTTGAACTAAAATCTATTCAACATAAAACCATCAATTCATTCCAAATAATTTCCATTATTATTGACGACTTCTGCCCATTTTACAGGCAATTTGCGGATTCCTCTTTCGTAGTAGGATTTTGGTTTGTGTGTGAGACAAGTGTGAGACTCAAAAATGGAGGACTGGAGATGTCGAGATCCCAGTTTGAGCACTTTTTTCAAAAGAAACCCATTTTGGTGTCAATAGAAAAGTTGTAGAGAATCAAAAATGAGGCTTATAGCCAAATTTCCAAAAAGAGACGCTTAGTAGTTTCGCTTGAAATGCAAGTCTTGTTGCAGGTTTTGTGAAAATTCGTAAATTTGGCATTTCTTGAAAACCAGTTTTTGAATCGTTCTGAAAATTTGAATATAAGCTTCATTTTTGATTCTCTACAACTTTTCCATTGATACCAAAATGGGTTTCTTTTGAAGAAAGTGCTCAAACTGTCACATATGACAATAGCCGGCAGTTTTCAATTCACCACTCCAATAGATGGAGATGAGCCTTGATTTGTGGAGAAGTCAATGTCCAATTTGAGGAGAAGCCAATGTCCAATTCGAGGATCCGGAGTTTGACAAAGGGAGAGGGAAGGGGCTTACGTAAAAGCCCTGCGCCAGACGACGAGCGATTACACGGTCGCGCAAAGAACACACTGAACACACAAATTTTAAGCGAAACTACTAAGTGTATCTTTTTGGAAATTTGGATATAAGCCTAATTTTTGATTCTCTACAACTTTCCATTGACACCAAAATGGGTTTCTTTTGAAGAAAATGCTCAAAATGTCACATATGACAATAGCCCGCAGTTTTCAATTCATCAACCCAATAGCATGTTTATTTGACATAAATATCGAGATGTTTGACTATTGTTGAAATGTTAGTTGAATTAAAATAGAATTTACTCAAAAAAAAAGTCGATTTGACATAAAAGAACCAGACTTTTCAACAATCTTTAAAGCATTCATCAATTCGAAAGCTTTTCATCGCCACAAGCAGCTCGGTGAAGCAAGCTTGAATCGTTACAGCAAGAATTTCACAATCGATTTCTCTAAAAAAGTAACGGCAATCAATTGGAGGCTGAGCTCGGGGCTGAGCTCGGGGCTGAGCTCGGTTCTTTCCGAGTGTTCTCTCTATTATCAAATTTCTATCAAAGGTTTTTCTGTGTTTTTGATAAAAACCTTTTAGATATTTCTGCATTAATTGAACCTCATTTGACTCTTCATCGATCTCTTTCAGACCACCATTGAAAAACTCGTTTGGAAGAGTTTCCTCAAAGAGTTCCTCAATCAAATCACAAGCAAATGATTTAGCGGTAAGGAATATTGAACTATTGCCATTTCTAATCAAAATAATTCGTCGACATGTTTCATTAAAAGATTGCAAACAGAGCTCCGAGACGATCAGTGCTTCGATTTTTGTTTTCTCATAGATTTCAACTATCTCATCGACAAGATCGCATTGATGAATGGTCAAAATTTGACAATTTTTCAGAAAATAGCTCTCAATGAAGCTCTTGTCTTCCAAATTAACGTTGATTTTGAGATTTTCCACATAATCTGGCCGAAAACTCTTTAAAACATCGGCCAAAAGTTCGGCTTTTCCGCGGAGATCAACCCGTTGGTACGCCTTGATTTTCGGGAGAAAAATTGAGAAGAGTTTGAGTGCTGATTCAAGTTGTTCTTTTTGATCCTTTTGAAGCTGACTATTTCTCATACCGATCGCATCAAATTCGACGATAATTCGAAGATTTCCACAGTGATGCAATCTGTTGAAGAGCTGCCAAAATGTAGCAGCTGAATGTCGCATTTTGTGATGGTTATAGACGATTCGGCCTATGCTCTCCGCTTTTATTTCAAAGACTAAAGAGTCCGGTGATGAAGACTGGACACTGTAGTGATTGAAAAAAGACACTGTAGTGATTGATCCAATTACATGTTTCTTTTCTTTTTCTCGATTCGAAAGTGGTAACAGGGTGATAGTTATAGCGATATCGGAGTCGATTTTCCCCGCAAAAGGCCCATTGTTAAGGGTAATGGCTCGAAAAAGCTTGTTGAGTTGAAGGAATTTGATTGTTTCCTTGAATCGAACGGCTTTAAAAACGGAATCTTGCAAAATGGTGGGAAGGATAGAGTAGGGAAACGGCATACGAAAAGGTGAAAAATATTCTGATAGCTCTTTTCGCTGGGTGTCTGCATGTCTAGGAAAAAGACTTTGAAAAAGGGTAAAAGATAGAGATGAATGGCGCATAGTTTGATAGGCTGAGTCAGGGTGAGTGAAGATTCATAAGCGACTGAACAGTTTCTGTTGTAACAATATTTATAACCTTACAAAACTTCCCACTTCGAGGACTGTTCTTGCCGTAGAATCGTGTGTGCACCTCATTTTCCCGCATCCAAGTTGGATGTTGAATTGAATCGGATCATTGTTCTTCGTATTCACAGACGCTCGTGCAATTTTGGTCTCAAATTTGATGCTTAGTGTTTGTTCAAAACGTGTCCTCAATGCAAAGAAACAAATTTCGTGTTCGATTCCAAATTTGATCCCTTTTTCCATTGGATTGAGAGTTGACTGTATTCGGACGTTTCTCACCACTCAATTTCCTCCCTTTCCATTCCAGTTTGTTTCCTCTTTAGGTACGATTTTGGCACGGTGTCTGCTTTGCAAAATGGCTAAGGGTTTATGGAAAAACTTTCAATCAAATACCCAAGCAAGGAACCAAGCGTGACAACTACTTTAAAAAGCAAAATAACATCAAAACATCGAAACAATAACATCGAAACATCGAAACATCGAAACATTACATAGAAACGTTGAAATTTGCCTCGCTTGCCGGGATACGAATTCATGGTTTGGTCACCGTGCAAATCACCGTGCAAACTTTTTCCGAGATCTTCCCAACCTGATATCGAGTAGAACAACATCATCAAGTAGAACAACATCATCAGAACAAAAAGAACAAGATTATCAAGTAGAACAACATCATCAGAACAAAAAGAACAAGATTATCAAGTAGAAAAACATCATCAGAACAAAAAGAACAACATCACCAAGTAGAACAACATCTTGCAGTGTTGAGAACATGTAAATAAATGTTTGTATAGGAGAAGAAAGATTTCTGTTATCAAGCATTTTTGTGATCAAATGGACATCTCATAAAACTTTCACTACAATTCAGATTCTAATGGCTTCTCCACGTATAATATTCGTAAAATCCAGCCTTCCCATCAAAAATGCTAGCCTTTATGCACCATAATCACATATGTTTTGTGTCTTGCTTTTGTGTTTTCGGTAAAGTTAACCATTTATTCATTTCACTGCTCATTTTCTTCCAAATCGGAGGAAATTCGGATCCTGAAATGAATTGTTTTTCATTTTTGTCATCAATTTTCAAAATTGCATCACTTGACATCAATCAAAATGCATAATGCATCAATGAAACACCATTTTGAGCCATTTCACATACTATTTTTTATCCCAAAACTCACTCCTGGTTGCTGGGTTTGTCTAAAAATAAAATGAATGAGTTACAAATAAAATGAAGCGAAGTTTATTTACCTTTGCGCCACGATGAACTCGATTGGTTCACTGAAATCGATATTGATTTCAGTGTACAGGTTCCGACAGTTCCGCAACTTTTTGTAAACGGGCAGTTTGACTTGGAAGAAACGCGATTTTTGAAAAACTAACACCGGATTATAAAAATTCAGAAATTTTTACCCCCTAATATACTTTTTTACACAAAAATTGCCATCTAAACAACCTTTTGATGAGGATGTTTAAAGGTCGTTACAGCAGTTTTTTTTTTTTGCTGTTGAGATTTGGGTGCCCTTCGTAGAATCGCTTGAAAATCTTTCGTTTTTGAGATATAAAGTTTTTTGTGGCTTGTTTTCAAGAAAAAAAACTCAGTTCTATCAAATGGTAACAGCAGTTTTTGAAAAAAAATTCATTCTGCAAAGTTTAAGTCAACTTTCGCAAAAATCTTCAGCGACCAGATCGGGATATAAAAAATTCTCGTCAAAAAGTTATTGAGAGTTGAAATCTTTTTATGAAAATGGCTATATTGGGGTGAAACTACCTAAATTTTTAGAATCCGGCGTTACTTTTTTGAAATTCACGGGTTTTTGAAGCCAAAAAAATTACTGCTTACAGAAAAAGTGTCAGAACTTTTGCCGCACCCTGTATTGATATTGATTTATAAGATTTCAGCCCCGAGCTCAGCCTCCAATTGATTGCCGCTACTTTATTACTTATTACTTCAAGTAATATTCTTTTTTGCAACAACAGCACCAGCTTTTTATAACTCAAAATTATAAACCCAAAAAAGAAATTCCCAAAAAGAAAATGGTTCAAAGTTTTGTAGCTAAAAGAAAACTTGTAACTAAAAGAAGACTTTAAACTTGTTTAATTCAAAAATTTACAAGTAGAATTTGTAAATTTTTGGTTTAGATTGTGAAATTCGGTTTCCTCTCAAGAAAGAAATATTCGAGAGGATGCCACTCAAACGATGAAAATGTCAATGCTAAAACAAGATAGCCGATACACGACAAACTCGCATTTTATCAAGTTGGCCGGGTGTTATGAGGTGAAATTGTTTTAAAACCAGATTAAAAAGCTCGATTGTTTTATATACTTAAAGATTTTTATCTTAAAGGGTTCAATCCCAGCTGCTAGAAAGATCTGGTTCTTTCTCTCGTTATTATGGATTTTTTTCTTAACAGCCTTTGGACAATAGGGGTAATTAGGGGTAAAAATTTCCTCCCTTATGTTGTAATTCATTGTTCGTGTCGAATAAATACACTTTAAAACTAAATTTGAGCGACTCTTTACAAACCTTTCAATGTCCTCTTCCGTCATTTCAGCATTTACCATAAAAAGAAAAGTAAATAAAACAAAAAACAATCTCAGATGGAATAACATTGAAATGAGAATTTTGGTGAATTGAGAAATCGGTAGTGTGTATCAAAGCAAATGTAGCAATGTAGCAATGTAGTAATGTAGCAAATGTAGCAAAGCTTTAGATCCAAAATGAAGTAATGCTTGATGAAGAGACCCACTGGACAATCGGCAACTCATGAAAATTTCATGAAAATTATAATGGGTTTTTCGTACAAACTACTTAAGCATTTTATTTATCCGAAAAAAAGTGTTTTCCTTATATTTATTTATCAAAAAGTAAGTGTGCGATCTATTAGAAAAGACCAAAAAAACGTTTGGTATATTTGGTTGTCTTTGTCTTTGAAATATCTTGAAAGGTTCAATCGAACAGTTTAGCAAGTATCAAAAGAAAACTGGTTAGGAAGTCTTGTAATATGTACTAGGCAAGTTTAGTTTTTAGCTAGAAAGTTTGATGTAAGAAAGTCCTTAAATGAAAAAAGGAAAACACCTCAAAACAGTTAGGGTTTTCTGATGCGTGCAACTATTGAACCGTTATGTTTGGTAGACAACTAATGTTTGGTAGACCGATTGGAACCCGTGAAATCTTTTTCAGTTATGATCAGTGAAATGGCAAAGAAAGTCTGAAAGTCTGAAATGGCAAAGAAAGAATAAAGCCTTGATTGGGTGGGGAAAAAGAAATGGGTGACCGATTGTCACCGAGTCAACAGGGTTGGGGTGGACAAGGATTCATAACCAAAAAATTATTATGCTTCTCAGAAAGTCTTTACGTTCCTTTTCATACTTCGATTCAAAACCAACAAATCCATCAATTAAACTACGATTTCTTTCATTAGAAAGGCCAATTATTATTCTTCAAAATAACATTAAAACGAGTTTACCAATGTCTTATGTTTGGATTTTTTTGGAAGCCTGAAGTCGGGTAGTCAAAAAACTCAAGCTTAATGATGCAATTTAGGCACTTTAGCTAAAGGAAACCTATCTTTGTATAGGTTTCCTATCTTTGTATCAATACAGGGTGACGAGAAAATACGCCGATTTTTTTCCAGCACTGAAAAATCTAAGCACAAGTTAGTTTGAAACAATTTTTTTCTAAAAATTCAAAAAGAAACAACAACTTTGTATTAACAAAAAACATATCAAATGAAAATCAGCCTTTAAATTCAGATACGGACTAGCCACCACATCTTATGAGGGTCCACTCGAAGAGTTGCCATGCAAAGATGACCTCGGTGCATCACCTCTTGGTGAACATGCAGCTGTCTACCATCAAGGTGATTCTTGGCCTACCCCGCTAACGAGCAGAAGAAGAAAAAGACCAAGAAAGACAAAGTCGCTTCATCAACAACGCCGAAAGTTGAAGAGCACAAGCAAACCGCTGTTGTCTATCTCAAAGAGGTGCAAGGTGAAGAAACCGAGCAACCACATGACGAGAAGGAGAATAAGAAGAAACGTGATTGGGGCTTCCACCTAACCTCGTTCTAAATTGGAGGAAGCAGAAGGTCGATCAAAGAAGGAGAAGAGCCCTATCCAATCGTTTCTGAACCTTATGAAGGCCCACTCGACTATGTGGATCGTGAGAACGATCTCGAGAGACTTCCATTTGAGACCGAGCCAGCAACCGACAAGACCAAAGTCAAAGACAAAGTCGCTTCACCAACAACGCCGGAAGTTGAAGAGCCCAAGCAATCTTGTCTATCTCAAAGAGAACGTGCGAATTTCGGTGAATCCTAAAGGATAAATGTGGCAAGGGACTGGAATCACAAAAATAGACATAGAGGATGATAAAGAATGGAACAAAATTGAAGTTCACAGCACATAACTCTCATTCTTCTGTGATAACATACAAATGCTTAACCTTTTGCTTTGTCCATGCAAATTTCCATGTCCATCCTTCTTCTATAGAACCTCATCTTTCCTATCCAATTTTCTCTTTCAAAATCGATTGCCAATCTTTTTGTTTTTAAAATGAATCACTTTGCGTTTTCTTTGGTAATCCTTTATCCTTTATTTCTTAGCATAATTTACAGCTTACAGTAGCCACATTAAACGAGCCGACTCCCATAAGAGTGACACCAGATCTATTGTAGATTCCCTCAGCCGGCACTGTTGTCCATCCAGATGTTAAAGCATACAAAGTACCGCCCAACGAATCGAAGTTCCATTGTTCGGTTATTGTGAGCTGAAGATGAAACATTTAGAATTTGAAGAAGATGAATCATTTAGAATCATTTGAAGAAGATGAATCATTTAGCCTTCAAATTACCCCATTCAATTGCATCGAGAAAATAGCTCCAGCACACACCATTTGTTTGGCCGAATTTTGGAAGGTCAAAATGTACTGATTGTATATATTAGCACCATTGTTGCCACTCCACGACTTGGCCAAAACTAGTGTGAGAGTGAGGTAGGGACAGGAATTGGATATGGTGGTTGTGGTCGTCGACTAAAATTGTTTATTAGCTGAAAATACAGGAAGAAATTCAAAAAAGTAACCCGTAGATTTTTGCGATCATTACTAGGTTGATGCAAATGAAATTACGGTTTTTTAAAAGCATTAAATTCAATTAAAATTCCTTTAGGTAACAATCTATTCCAAACAATAAGCACCATCGTTTTCCACCATGACCCACCATGATCCAAAGCAAATCTCAATTAAAAAGTGAAAGCTCTGACTTCGAAAAGTGTCAAAAAAGAGTAAATATCCAAGAGTACAAATACACAAAAGAAAATCAAATAGGCTTTCCGGATTAAAAACATCAAACATTTTATACCGCCCGAAATTTCATTTGCATCAACCTAGTATATCGGGAATCCTCCACAAACTTACGGTTGTTGTTGTTGTGGTAGTGGTGGTCGTCGTCGTCGTGGTGGTCGTCGTCGTCGTTGTGGTCGTTGTGGTTGTCGTCGTCATAGTGGTCGTGGTTGTTGTCGTCGTCGTAGTGGTTGTCGTGGTTGTAGTAGTAGTGGTTGTTGTTGTTGTTGTTGTTGTGGTTGTTGTGGTTGTTGTCGTTGTTGTCGTTGTTGTCGTCGTCGTAGTGGTCGTCGTTGTTGTCGTCGTCGTTGTTGTTGTAGTAGTCGTGGTTGTAGTAGTAGTAGTTGTTGTGGTCGTCGTCGTAGTAGTTGTTGTTGTCGTTGTGGTTGTCGTCGTCGTAGTGGTCGTAGTTGTTGTCGTCGTCGTAGTGGTCGTAGTTGTTGTCGTCGTCGTTGTTGTTGTCGTTGTGGTTGTTGTGGTCGTCGTAGTAGTAGTTGTTGTTGTCGTTGTGGTTGTCGTCGTCGTAGTGGTCGTAGTTGTTGTCGTCGTTGTTGTTGTTGTAGTGGTCGTGGTTGTAGTGGTCGTGGTTGTAGTAGTAGTAGTTGTTGTGGTCGTCGTCGTAGTAGTTGTTGTTGTTGTGGTGGTTGTCGTCGTCGTAGTGGTCGTAGTGGTCGTAGTTGTTGTCGTCGTTGTTGTTGTAGTGGTCGTGGTTGTAGTAGTAGTGGTTGTTGTCGTTGTGGTGGTCGTTGTTGTCGTCGTGGTAGTTGTTGTTGTTGTCGTTGTGGTAGTTGTTGTTGTGGTCGTCGTCGTAGTGGTCGTAGTTGTTGTGGTGGTCGTGGTTGTTGTAGTAGTAGTTGTTGTGGTCGTCGTCGTAGTAGTTGTTGTTGTTGTGGTGGTCGTGGTTGTTGTAGTAGTAGTTGTTGTTGTCGTCGTGGTAGTTGTTGTTGTTGTCGTTGTGGTAGTTGTTGTTGTCGTCGTGGTAGTTGCTGTTGTTGTCGTTGTGGTAGTTGTTGTTGTGGTCGTCGTCGTAGTGGTCGTAGTTGTTGTGGTGGTCGTGGTTGTTGTAGTAGTAGTTGTTGTGGTCGTCGTCGTAGTAGTTGTTGTTGTTGTGGTGGTCGTGGTTGTTGTAGTAGTTGTAGTCGTCGTCGTAGTGGTCGGGGTTGTCGTTGTCTGCAAAGAGGCCATGCATTTCGAGTTCAAAAGGGCCCCTTCGCAGACTAACCATAGGGGTCGTTCTCGTCGTTGTTGTAGTGGTGGTCGTGGTGGTTGTTGTCGTTGAAGTCAAACCCACCTGGAAATTATAAATGTCAATTAAATATATTTCTGTGTAAAACGTAGAAACTAAACAAAGAAAAGTGTACGTTCAGCCCACCTGATTCATGAATTGTTCAACAATTTCTAAATTACAGATTCAGCTAACATTTAACGAATCACCTTTACCGCCTTCAACACAAAACACTCTTCGGGTGTAAATTCTCTCTCGTTTGAATGTAAATGTTTTCCATTTATGTCTGCAATTTCACAAATCAAATCTAGCGCTCCAACATTCTCACTTCCTCTCCTCACACGCCAACACGTGCTCCATTTTACCAAACGAAACGGTAATCACCTGAATTGAAACAGATAAAATTCGCTAAAAGTCAAGAAACTAATTTACAGATATACAGTTTCATCAGAATTTCTTTACTGTACCTAGTTATTTGTTCAGAAAGCTGTAAATTTGGATATAAGCTTTTATTTCGATAGTTTTTATTTCTACCTTTCCTTCTCCAGTAACCAAAGCTATCGTTTCATTTCTTCCATCACATCTCACTTCCAAATATTCACGATCATTCAGATCAATCTTTCTGCAAAAGAACATCCTTCCAAAACATTTTTTTGTAAAAAAAGGCATAACTACTTTTAAACTTCAAACTCTTTTTAATATAATTGGATAGCGGAGATCATTTTGCGTCTGACGTTATTAAAACATGTATTGGGTTGGAAAGAAAGTTCTCGGAAAAAGTTCGCACGGTGATTTCTCAAAAACCAAACCATGAATTCTTCCCAGATTTTTTGATAAACTTGTTTTAATAAATAATAATAAACTCATTGCTTTCTTTGAGTTTCGTTAAAACATTTCCACACGTTTTTGCTCCACTTTTGTTGTCTAGAACTAGAACTAGATCTGGATCTGGATCTAGATCTAGGTCTAGATTTTGAGATATCTAGATTTTCTAGATATACATTGATAAATTTTAGAGCAATTGCTGGCAATTGCTGGCTCTAAAGCTGGCATATGTGACTCGGGATCGCCTCGACGCTCGATCTGCCGAAGCAGAACGCAGACGCTAAGGGTCGAATTTTTGTGATGAGTCGAAAAAGTTGTCTAAAAAGTCTCAAAATCGAAGCGTTGCCTTGAATAGATCTTGAGATTGAAAAAGATTGTGTTAGTGGCTGAACAAATGGCTGAACATGTTTGACTGAAGATTTTGAGGCATCTAGATTTCTAATAGGTTGGAAAGAAAGTTCTCGGAAAAAGTTTGCACGGTGATTTCTCAAAAATCAAACCATGAATTCTTCCTAGATTTTTTGATAAACTATATTTCAAAAAGTTTTTGACAAAAAGAATCAGAGTTGGCTTCAGGCAAAAAAAATAAGAGATTTCTTCAGCTGAAGTGACTTGGTTACTTTTTAAGTGGTCAGCATTTAGACAAGTTTTTAATGGGTTAAAGAATAGGCAATGGGTTCCATTCAAAAGCTATGTGTGAGTCGTTTATTGATTCTTTTATCGTTTTTGGATAAAACTAAATTTAAACCAACCCAAATAACACGTATTGGCGTTCACACGTGGAAAGTACTTTGGTTTCTGTTCATCTTCACATGTTAGTTGGTTTTCTCGCAAGGCGAACTGATTTATGATTCATATTTCGCCAAGCGAGGCAAATTTCATTGTAATTGTAAATAATAGAACAAAATATTCTTGAATTGGTGGATTCGTTTTGAAGAAATTCCAGTCAAACTTTTTCTGAGAACTTTCTTTCCAATCTAATAGATCGATACAAGATTTTGCCAGTTTTTTCGAGGCGAATAGCGAGCAGAGCTTGTTTAACTAACCAATAAATAAAGTAATGAAAAGTAAATAAAAAGAAAGTATCCAGATAAGCCTGCTTTTCGGAGGACTGTAAACATCTGTACCGAAGAGAGGACTGTCCTCCATGAAGGAGGACAGTCCTCTCTTCGGTACAGATTACTCTTTTCCCGCGTGCTGATAACCGAATGCTGAGCCAGCTTTTGAAGAGCTTTCTTTCCAGCTTTCTCACCTCGTTTCCGGTACCCAACATTTCGATCCCTCCAATTCGAGCCTCTTTGGACAAAGCGCCTCTTTCACTCGTTTTTCACTGCAATAATCTTCTCGACTCTCGCTTTTCGACCATTCATCATGATTATTGTAAATTGGAATTTCATAGTTTGAAGCTACATCTGAAAATTGATGATCGAACCAATGAAAATTAATGATCCAAGTAAAATGTTGGTTTAATCAAATTTTGAATCAAAATCAAACTCAAAAATGAAAGGATTTATAAATCTTTGTACTATGATGTAAAGTCCAACTTTTTAGCATTCCCTGATTCACTCACTTCCATTTGAGTATGATAATGAAGGCGGCAAATCTTTCAAAGCAATCGTTGGCTAAATGATAATTTTAGGAGAAACTCGGGTGCTTTTTGGCTTTGAGAATGATGAAATACTCTGAATTGAACATGTGCATTGAATTGAACTGAATCTGAATTGAACATGTGCACTTTTTGCTCGAATCGAGTCGATTCAAGGCAATAATGCAATGGAACCATATTGGAACCATATTGGAACCATATTGAGACCGTATTGGAACTGTATTAGATCAAAATAGGAACCGTATTGGAACCATATTGGAACCGTATTGGAACCATATTGGAACCATATTGGAACCATATTGAGACCGTATTGGAACCGTATTGGAACCATATTGGAACCGTATTGGAACCATATTGGAACCATATTGGAACCATATTGGAACCATATTGAGACCGTATTGGAACCGTATTGGAACCATATTGGAACCATATTGGAACCATATTGGAACCGTATTGGAACCGTATTGGAACCATATTGAGACCGTATTGGAACCGTATTGGAACCATATTGGAACCATATTTGACCATAAAACCGAAAAAGTCTCCTTTCACAGAGGAGTCAACTTTTCTTTCACTAACTTGTCCATACTGAGCCTCAACAGTAATGAAGAAGGAAATGCAGCAGATCCAAGGAAACATTCAAATGCGGAAGAGACGCGAAAAAGCAGGAAATAAATTTTAAAACTTTTGTTGTGTTGTTGAAATTTCAGTCAAAACAATATCGGATGAGGGGAAACGTGGTCAATGTCTCGATGCTTTTTTGTCTGCATTTTTGGAAACTCGATTGAGAGAAATGGACTCAAAAGGGAAACTTTCACGAACAGTTTTTTTAAGTTTTTAGAGCGAATTCTAAAAAGGAGAGAACTTTGGCCGAAAATTTCTATTTCTAATAACGATTCTCAATAAATGTTTATCTATTTAACGGCTATTTTGTCAGTTATACATTTTATTAAAGTAAAATCCTTTGTTTGTCAATTCTATTCCAATAATACCAATGCCAAGCTATCCATTTAGTTCATTTTTTCGACCATTTCCCTATCCCAATATCTTTCAACTTTCATGAACACAATAGTTGCTTTTCGCTCTAATAGAAAGTGATGATATGCGTTTATTCTTTGAGATTATGTAGTACGAATTACGAACTTTTGTAGTACGAATTTTCCTTTACCATTCCTCAGCATTTACTCTCTAACTCAAGAAGTATTTTGAAATGTTTTTGATGTTTTCTCTTGTTGATGTTCTTGAAACTCTTTGCTGATTTTGCGAAAATTTATTCGAATAGGTACTACAGAAAAATGGTGATCCCATTTCAGTAATTTAAGAGTCAAGAGTAATTTCCTTAAGGTGCGAAAGTGATGGGATACTTCCAGGCGGAACCGGGGCCAACACAAAATCCGCAAGTCTTCGCGCACATGTTGCTCTTGTGATCGCACAGAGCCTGATTGTGAGCGTCCAGACAGCTGTAAACAAAAGAATTATTTATTATATTTGTTATATGTGTTATATTGTTATTTGTTATATTGTTAAATTTTTCGAAACAGAATTTTTCGCTGATTCCGATGCTGTTATCTGTTTTTGCCTATATAAACCCACATGTTTGGTCCAGCCGTATCATAGCAATAGCATTGATTGCTCGATCCATCGTGGAAACATTCAAAGCCTTCAGGACAACGACCAACAAGAGCGGCTAGAAAAGCAAAAGATTCTTCCGATTCAGATAGCTTGATTTAGATAGCTTGATTCAAATAGCTTGATGCAGATAGCTTGATTTAGATAGCTTGTTTCAGATAGCTTGTTTCTCTTTCTTGCTCTACTCACGTCCCGTGGGCTCGTTGAAGATCGAGTCGGGTTTCGGCAAACATTTCCCCACAGCCATATAACATTGATCAACCTCTCCGTCATTGTAGCAATCTGTGCCCCGGCCACACGGCGAATCACTGTACTCGGAGAAATGAGCGGCTAAACGAAATAGCAAAAAGATGATGATTTTATTAGGTTTTTTGTCAACTTACGACTCTCTGGCTCCCAGTTGATCGAAATCGGCTTTGGTGGACAAGGTCCTTTCTAAAAAAGTGTCAGGAAAAGTGGTAAGACAGAAAACAAACGTCTGGCAAGTAGCAAGCATCAGAAACCCCGTCATTGTAACACAACAAACGAGTGCCTCTACATCCATCTTCATAGTAGTCGAAAGTTGCGACTAAAAAGCTTTATAGGACAAGAATCAGCCAGTATTTACTCTTCCTCTTTTTTTCTCTATAATTAGAAATAACTGGAAGATTAACTGGGTGTGCTGGGCAAAT
Organism: Mesorhabditis belari; assembly: GCA_958450365.1. Lineage (NCBI taxonomy): Eukaryota > Metazoa > Nematoda > Chromadorea > Rhabditida > Rhabditidae > Mesorhabditis > Mesorhabditis belari. The sequence goes on from CAUEEP010000921.1 coordinate 1,523,492, forward strand.
CACATGAGCCATTCGACGCAGAATTTCATGCTGATCATGGTGTTGCTTTCCTTTTTTGCTACGGAGCACTCTGTCAAAAGTTATACGCGTTTAAAGTAAAGAGTAAGTTTTGTAAGGAGAAAACCGTGACATTACAACCCGGTCTTCCGCAAGCTCAACAGTTGCAACGGTGGTGGAATGGTAGTGAATTAGGACGAAAGGCGAGGGCGAGAGCTCTCTCGTTCGAGTCCAGTAGTTGATTTTCTTCTTTATTTTTTAGGTTTTAATGTCTTGTGTCTTCTCTATCGTGTCTATCCCCTTGTGCGTTCTCTCTCACCGCATACAATCTCTTCTCTCAATCTTCACAATCAACAAAACTTGCCTATGAGTTGCTCAAGGCATTACAATTGCCTTACATCTTAACTCACTACCACTCACTACCACCGCTGCAAGTGTTCAAGCGGCGGAAGACGGGGTTGTAATGTCGCGGTTTGATTTTTGGAAACTCTTTACAACTTTAAACGCGTATAACTTTTGACAAAAGGCTCCGTAAAAGAATTCGGAACAGATTTGGAATCGGCGTGGAATTCTGCTTTGAATGGTCTATGGCTTATGTGAGCACATCCAGTTGATCTTCCCTTATTAATCAAACTAAAAATTTGCCTATCCTGAATAACAAGCCTTAGATAGAAAGTCTTCTAACCGTTTTGTGGTTCCCAGGTGATGTTAGCCGGCAAGGGCGGACAAACATCCGAGTAGCATTTGTTGAATTCGCCGTCGAAGAAACACTGCTCAATTGATTTACATCCATCGACACGGCTGTCGTAATCGGCGTCTAAATGAAACTTTTTTTGCGACTCATTTGTGGGCTGATTCACTTCCAGTCGGCGCCGAGGTTACCCATGCTGGAAGTGGGTCACACCGGATCAAATAGCATTCGTCTGAGTCGCCATCATTGTAACATTTATAGCGGCTTCCATTAACGTTGCTACACCATTTCCCAGTGCCATAGTAGTCGAGATGAGCTGCTGAAAATCGGCCTTTTAAACTCAATAGTTGCTTTGCTTAAGCCAAAGCATTAGAATTCGTTTAATAAATACCTCTTGCTCTTGCTCTTGCTTTCTGACCTATATCTACTCCAGAACCCAGTTCAGATGCTATTCTTTGCTGAGTCTGATGTATCAAGCTAGCTATTGTCAAGCTAACAATCCAAAGGATTGTTCAAAGAATTGGTTTTACTTTGTTTACCTAAAATAAAGACATAGATTTTCTAAATTTTCCGTAAAATTTTCAACGAAATCCGTCCAGCCTTTTTTTCTGAATTTTCGTTTAAACAAAAAGTCCTCAAATAAAAGCTTTTGATCGCTTTGGATAACTTGAAATTTGTTGAAAACGGCTGGATGGAGATTTTATTAGAAATTTTCCTAAAAATCTAACCAAGAGTGATGTTTCTTTGGCATAGAAAATATAGATCTTTCCCATGGTGCAAATCGTACTTCATTTGGTGCATTCAACATTTGTAAAACCAAACCAAACCATTTTTAGTCAAAAACTTCGGTCATTTATGTTACACTCTAGTATTATGTATAACCAAAGATGGGAACAGGGAAATTGAAGGAAAATTATCTTTCCCCAAGGACAAACTACAAGCTCCTCAAATCTCCACAAAAAAAAACTTTAACCGGAGCGCTAACCTCCACCATCGGGAGCCCAAGTGATCTCAGCTGGCAATGAAGGACAGAATGCGGCCGCATTTATCTAAATTACATTTTAAGTAGCTATTTGTAATTCGGTCCAAACTTCTAATCAAATCTCCACAAAAAAAGCTTGAACCGGAGCTTAACCGGAGAAATTCCTCCTTAATCGTGTCGAAATCAAACCTGGTGAACGGCGAGACTGAGGACGAGGACGAGGACGATGATTTTCATCTTAACTTTGCTCCCTTTTCGAGGCTCATGTCAAACGCTCAGCTCACGGATCTTTTATACTGATTTTTCACATCATAAGTTCACGATTTGTGGATCAAAAATCGTATTTTGTGATTTACATTGTTCAATCGTCAAAAAATCCACCAAGAATCACAAAAAGTGCTCTTTGGAGCTCCTGCTGTGAGGCTATTTCTGCCATCATTCGATCTCCGAAATCAAAAGCTCGGTTGATGGATAATGCTTTATTGACTGTCAAAAGGCTTTCATGATCGACCAACAATGAGAACAAAAAGGACAACCAAAGATCGAATTCGAACAAATGGCAGATCCATGTTGGCATTTCAAATCCGAACTTCATATGTACCTCAAGGATGGATCTAACGTAAGTAGGGAGACGGAGGCGGAGGCGCTGTTCTTGGAGGGAGACGGAGGCGCTGTTCTTGTTCAAGTTTTAAGTATTTTCGAGAACGCTCTACAAGACGGCGCTTTTAGTTTTTTGAAATTCGACTTTTAAGTGACTCAAAAATGCTCCGGGGGTTGTTCTTCTGTAAGGGCTTTTACATAAAAACTTTTCAACTCACTTTCAAAAATTCTAGCTAGTAAAATGATCTAAAGGGATTTAAAATGCAAGTCTGCTAGCGGCTACGGTACTTGCAGTATTACAGCTACATTACAGGAAGAAAGTTACAGTACACTCACAGTTTTATCGCACTTTCACTATAAAAATAGCCAGTCAGGTATTTAGAGTATGCAATATTATTGATAACTTTTATTAAACACTAATTATATTGAAAAGCGAACCGAATTTACTTTACTTTACTTTAAAACTTCAGACTTTTGGATGCGATGGACACACTGATCCATTCGACGCCAACACACAGACGAATTTCACGGCTATTGGAATCATGCAAGAGGCTTGCCGGTAGAAAATAAAATAACAAACTTAAAGCCTTTATTAGACTCTTTTACATTAAAATGATGTCAATTTGGATCTAAATTCTCTAAATTTAAGACTCTGGTATCAAGAGAACGCGCTGATTCTGCAGATCTACTTCTCCGATTTGAAGTATAACGTCTACACCCAATACGCTGAATGCTCCATTCAGCGTATTCGGTTTGATTGGAGAAAAGCACCATCTCTAGTGCACTTAATTCTTGAAAATCTGAGTGTAGAATCAGAGAAATTTGATAGAATTCAAGTTCGTGATGCCAGAAGGTTCTTTCTTGCATAAATGTTTACCAAAAAAATCTAATCAATCGGATTTTTGGTAAATGCTGATGATAGGCTTTGATATAACTTGCTGGCAAATACAATTAACTTACAACTTCTTATAACTAACTTACAACTTCTTACAGTAAACTTACAACTTCCTACAACTTCTTATAGTTAACTTACAACCAACTTACAACTAAAACTTCAGATCTCTGCAGCGATCAACGATCTCGGTGGACAGGCCGGGCTTTGGCTTGGATTGTCAGTGATCTCATGTGTTGAAGTGAGAAAAAACTGTCTAACAATAAGATTAAAACTTTAAGAATCCATATTTCCGAGTTCAACTCATTTCCACAATCATTTCCAGGTGATCTCCCTTTTCGTCATCATGGGAATGTTCTGCTCGTATGAGACGCGAAAGAAATTCTGCCCAAAGGTGAGCGATAAAATTGGTTCTATTCCTCTAAATCTTGTAATCAAGTCGCCTCCAACTTTAACACTACCTTAAATAGATCGAAGCCATAAGCTGAAAAGATGACGTTAGTTTCATAGCAAAACTCCTTATCCACTAGACAATCTGGTTTCTGTTTAAAGGAGGAGAGAAGCCTCTTTTAACTTTTAGGTTTCTCTTTTAACTCCTAGGCTTTTCAAATAGATACCTAAATTGCCTAAATCTCGAAGACCATTGCCCGTTCGCAAAATCTAAAAGCGCTATCGTATTCGCCGTACTCGACTTGTGTTTGCACCAAATTTTCGTCTCAAAATCTCACCGTCACTTCTGAGCATTCCTTTGACTACCCGACGCTCCTATAGGAGCCTTTATTTCTATATTCGTTCTTTATTAGAATTCTATTAGATCCATTCTATTTTACGGTAACTTGTCTTCTAATATTTTGAATATTACAAGCATTACTCTAGAAACGCCGGATTCACTCTCCGACGAGGAATTCGATGTACCGATGGATAAACCGGCGCCAATTCATTCAAGTAACACTCTTAAACCCCCGATGGAGTTAAGGCCAGAAAGATTGTGAAATTGGATTGAATTCGGATTTGTGAATAAAAGATTTTTGTCATTATCTTTTCTTATCTGAATTTGCATACATCTTTAGTTAGAAGGGATTTTCTGAAATTTAGTAGAGCTAAAAGTCTATCATTCTTGATTCTCTTTATAAAATAACATCCTAAAAGATTTATTGAATGAATAAAAGAATCAATAATTTAGAAACTTGATTTACAATGTTTAAAATGTTTACAAAATTTTCTCGAAATAATTCGTCGTCTTGAAGTCACCATCGATCGTTCAAGAATCTGACTTATAGTCGATCTGGAATGGGGAAATGTTAGAATGTTTGTCAAGTATTTTCTATTTCTATTTATATTGCGACACGATAAAATATATGTAATATATGGGTAGCACAGATAACGTCAAGGATCCACTAGAGCTTCAAGATCAAGATCATCTAAAGATAATTTAAAGGTTTCGAGATTATTGGACTCTCTCAAAACCTTGGGGAGTCGATTCCAAATTCTGGCAGTTCTTATTGGAAAAGAGTTATACACAAATTTATTGAAGGTGACTGGAATTTCTAAAACGAATTTCTAAAACGAATTTCTAAATGTGAATATTCCAAAATTTTTCTCAAAATCCATGTAGGGGAAAACATGCAATTTTTTGTCACAGATAACGTCAAGGATCCACTAGAGCTTCGAGATCATCTACAGATGATCAACATCATCTACAGTTAAAGGCATTCATCCCTACCCCTTTTGAATTCGGCTTTTTTTTGAATTCGACTCTCTACGGAGCGCCTCGAGAAGCGGGCATTTTCTCATACGCCAACCTTTCCGTTTCCAACCGCTAACCTTCCGGGTAGCTCAGATAACGTCAAGGATCCACTAGAGCTAGAGTTCAAGCTAGAGTTCAAGCTAGAGTTCAAGCTAGAGCTTCAAGATCAAGATCATCTTCAAGCCCATCTACAGATAATTGAGACTTTCGAGACTATTGGACTCTCTCAAAACTCTGGAACTCTGGAACTCTGGGAAGTCGATTCCAAATTCCAATTCTGGTAGTTCTTATTGGAAAAGAGTTATAAATAAACTTATTTGAGGTGACTGGAATTTCTAAAACGAAAGAACCTCTCCTTGAACTAACCGTGGGATTAACTTTGAATAAATCTCAAAAAAGAGGGATAGGTTGCCCGTCCTTTACACTTTTGAAACATTCTATTAAATGATACAAAAATACTATGAAACGGTACCAAATACTTGTCGCTTATACAAACGAATGAATAAATTTACCTACGCTAAACAGGGAACACAAAATCACAAATAATTGCCACAAATAAAACAAATAATAATTTGGTTTTTATGGCTTCGCTCTACTGCAAATATAAAGCAAAAACCCACACTAACGCCAGAAGCAGCAGTGGCAACAAAGCAGCTGATTGTTTCCATCTTGCTCGTCGTGTTTTCGATGTTCGTGAAGGCGGTAGTACATTCTTATTCTTGTTGGCGACTTGCGACTTTGCGACTTGCGCCAATGCTCATGACTCCAGTATGTCGATTACTACAATCGGCACACTGGAATCATGAGCATATCGCATAGTTCTTTTGTCTTTTGGCGAAGTTCTTCTTGTTCGCCATTTGAAAGAATGATTAGATGAATAAGGATAAAAATGAAATAATTTTGTGCATCTTTTAACTGACGGTTAAATGTACGTTAATATCCAAAATTTTACGTAAAATTAGCATATTTATGTCTGTCTGTCTGTCTGTCAAGAGAATTTGCATTCAACCCCCTAAATAAAAGTAAGGCACAATCGAGAATTTATTTTCTCCATCGACTCGTTCTCCGAAAATGGGCGTGAGTTTTTAAAATTTCAAACTTTATACTTTGTTTCCGTTGTTTAGTCGAGGAGCATTAATTTAACTTTAAATTAATCATGGTTTAAACAAAATCTGTCGCTTTTAGGAGACTCCCACTCGTAAGAAGAAGAGAACATCTTCACAATCTTCACAATCTTCACAAGCACCACCACCGCCCAAAGTTTGTTGCTTTTTTTAGCGAAAGTAGAAACTCGGGGTGTTAAAATGACATAAACATTAACGTAAACGTTATGACGTAAACGCTTTTCACGTTTCCTAGAAATTGTTTTCTTTTCAGGCATATCAACCGCCACCTCAAGTTGTCTACGTTCAACCACCGCCGCCAGTTTACTATCCTCTAGTAAGTTTATTGTTTTTAAAATAATGGTTCTAAAAACTTTTAATTTGATTCTTTTCATCTTATGGTTGAAAAGTTAAAGTTATTTTGTGTAAGATTTGTTAAAATGCGAAGACTTTAAATGTAGATCCTTTTTTAGCCACCACTCTATGGCTACGGATGCGGATATGGATGTAGCGGCTTCGGAGGTTATGGAGGATACGGTTATGGAGACGGATGTGCCGGATATGGGTATTTTTGTTTTCTAGTATTTTCCTAAATTTTTATCTACCAGATATTGTTGTGATCCCTACTGCTGTGGAGGAGGCTGTAGTATTATGTGAATGAACGATCACTTCGACATCCCACGATCGATAAAACTTGCAAAAAACCGATTTTGTGAACTATTGATTTTTGATGTCCCAATAAAAGAGCTTTGCTTTGTTGTTTAGCTTCCTTTGGAAACTAAAGGGATTCGCGATTTGTACTTGTATTTAATCTATCTTGAATTTGATCAAAACAACGAAATTTTATCGTTACAAACAATAATTCACTTCAGTGGAAAATGAATAAAAAGGGTTACAAATGAAAAAAACCGCTTTATATAGCCAAAATGTAGATAGAAAAGAATACACTCTAGCAAAAAATAACTCGCAAATAGGTGTTGATTGTAGATTCAACACACTTTCCATAATAAAAATTTATTAATGAATAAAAAAAGATCATATCAAATTATATCTGCCTTCAGGAGAGTTGAAAAGAGAAAAACGCGCTAGCAAGTCGTTAGTAAATCTGTAATAGCGTACACCTAATTTTAAAAAGACTGAGGAATAGACTTTTCGGAAGATCGGCGAAGGAATGGTATTTTCGCTTTTCTTTGATCGCGTTAAAGTATCGCCATACCTTGTTCCAATATACTAAAGTCTAGCCTAGGCATCTTTAAAGGTACGGCATTTTCATTCCGCTTCAGAGGAGGAGGAAGTTGACTCACAAGTTGATGACAAACGACGTTCTTGTGCTTTCTTGTGTCGATACTCCAGTATTGCGGCGAGCGGATTTTGCATACTAAAAAGAACCATATATAGAAGTATCATAAAATAATTTAAAACCTTATTTGTTAAAATTTTCCAACCTGAGTCGTGCCTGCTCTTCATCGGGTGGTTGTTTGACGCCGTAAACTTTGCGCATTTCCTCGACACTTTTGCCCTGAAGATGAAAAGGTGTAGACAGGTAGACTAAATCACTATTACCTTTCCCTTGTCTGCGACTTTTTGTACGCACCAGTCGTAGAGATCGGGTATGTCAAGGTAGTTGGAAGCCTAAAATTGTACTACTGTAGATTACTGATTATTACAAGTATATTAAATAAACATTCAATAATCTCTAAAAACTAAATACCTACATTAAAAATCCGAAATAAAATTGCGTTTGAAATTGCAAGAGTTCGATTCTCCCATTCGATTTCCCGAGACAGCTCTTCTTTGTTCTTCGAACTAAACTATGTTAATCACAAATTTTTTATTTTAAAAACTAACGAGCGTTGTTCGTCGTAAGCAGGACAATTTTTCTTTATTTCCAGGTAAAAGATGATCTAAAGAACTAACAATTTTTTAAATTTACAAGCAACTACCCAAGTAATAGTATTTGCTTCAATCATCGGTAGAATCATTGGTTCCATAGCTGCATCCGAGTCATGATCCGAGTCTAGTTCGTAAATCTAAAGAACGGTTAGAATGATCCTTTTAAATAAAGAATTTTACAATTTTCCCTAGTCTTCAGCTTTCATTTTACAGAAAAGTTTAACTAACTGGTGCACAAAAATGAAGTGCTAGCAAAAGCGCTGCGTTTTTTGCGCCAAATTTAAACTTATGGAAATCACTGTCACAAATCACTTTTTCTCAACTTCTAACCAACTTTTTTTTCAGTTTTCTGCTTCACAATTTTAGTTCTCATTGTTTTCAATTAGAAAACACGTTTAAATACCTATACAGACCCCAACAACAGTCACTTTTGTGTCCCCGATTGGGCCTTTTTGCGGCAAAATAGCGAGCATCGGCGACGAGAAAAAACTGAAAAAAAATATAAATGGTCAAGCAGAGTTGCTAGGAAAGAATGTTGAAAAGCGCAAATTTGGCGCAAATGATACGTGGCACAAATAATTTGGCGGTTTTGCTAGCACCCCGAAAAATAAACAGAGCTTTGTAGATTTTGTGGCTGTTCAGTTTGTGCAAAGTCAAAAAGCGCAAATTATTAGTTAAGAACACTTCCAAAAGTTTGTTTGCTAGGTGAATTTTCGTACTACAAGGTGCTAAATTATGGAACGGATGCTTATTGATGAATTAAAAGAAGAAAATGAAGAGAGTACTTCGGGTGTTATATATCTTTTGAAAGCTCTTAATGAATACTACAAAATCGAATAGCTAAATCAACAATTTGTGCCAATGTTGGAAAAGATTTAAAGACCCAAACGTGACTCTCCTGAAAAAGATGATCTTCTGTTTTAACGTCAACTAGACCAGTTATTATACTGATTATATCTGCCTTAAATACGGGAATAAAAACCTCATCAATTAGGTACATAAACTTAAGAAAAAGTTCTAATAGAAACTGAAAAAAACGTAAATATCAAAAACTAGTGTTTTGAGAGTAACATTCAAATATTCAAAAACAGTTTTTAACAGATTAAATCTAAAACTTTTACTACTTAACTTAATGTTACTGTATTACCTTAAATTACTATTACTTAAAATTATCTAAACGTTTAAAACGAATACTTTCGGAACAAAATACAGTTAAAAATGTTGAAAACGGTTATTTTTAAAAATCACCTCGGTTCAGGTCTTTAAATCTTTTCCAAGATTGGCACAAATTGTTGATTTAGCTATTCTATTTTGTAGTATTCATTAAGAGCTTTCAAATGATATATAACACTCGGAGTACTCTCTTCATTCTCTTCTTTTAATTCATCAATAAACATCCGTTCCATAATTTTGCCGCACCCTGTATTTGACTACCCTAAAAACTTGCTAGATCAAGGCTTAAGAAAAAAAACTCTACATACATCCATGAATTGTCGCATTAAGACCGGATCGGCGAGCCGCTTTCTTCGTGAGCGTGTGGACAGAACCATCTTCTGTTTCAACCTTGTAGATTCCGTTGGTCATTTCTTGGCGAGCACCTAAAAACAAAACATTAAACGTGTAAAAAGAAGTGAAAAAGCAAAAAGAAGTGAAAGCTTGGCCAGGTAAAACACAAAGATCAGCTTAAAACAGCTCATTTTTCAATTTGAAAATGGCCCTAGTTCATTTCAGAAAGTCGTCAATCTCAATAGAAAGTCGCTACGAGACTTCCCGTTTCCACTGATAATGACGTTTGCAGAAATTAGTATTAAATAATTTACATTTAAAACCCAAATAAATATAGCGCAGCCGGCAAAATTTTCATTTCTATTCAATCTTTTCAAGTATGGCTTCTTCTGTCAACAATTTTGTCATCTTGGATCAGGTAAATCGTTTCTTCATCATTTTTTAAACACTTTGTGGGTTTGATAGCTAAAATTCACTGAGTCCTTGTTAAGTTTTTATTATAGTGTAAAAAGTAACCGTTAACTGTGTTGCAAAGTTTAAAAAACGATCCATACGATTCACGTAGTAGATTTAGATATAGTATGTTTTAGACGTTGATCATGTTTGACGTCGAGCAAGTGGAAAACGCCTCACAAACGATCACGATTCGACGTCATCCCGATTGCAAGGTTACTTTTTGTGCAAGCTAACTTTTACCTAGTCTTAAATCTTCAAGATACTTTACAGTAGCCTTTGTTGGAGGGGCGCTTTGAAAAAAAATAAAATACTAAAAAACTTTTGCGACTACGCGAATGTATGAGGGGGTGGGGTACTATTACATTATTTACGGTATTATTAGCTTCAGTCTGCTTCATAAACAATCAGTCTTTAGGTGCCAGTGTGTTGGTGTCTTTTGACGAATGGGCCGACTCGTTACATGGTTGCACCAAATGGCGGCATCATCAACAATAGCAATCCTCTACAGGTTGACGCCCAGAGCGTCGCCTAAATTCCCTCATGTAATCTCGAGAACCGCTTATCAGAACCTATCAATGTGGGGGTCGAAAAATGTAGCTGACGATGAGATCTAGTGGGGATTTGAGTGTTGAGCTTCTGGGAAAGCTTGGAAGCCGTCAAATAGTCATCAACTCGGCTCGCTTGGGTGCACTACTATTAGAGAAAATACGGTACACAAAATCTTTAATACATCAATTTTTTTTATTAGTTTTTCTAAAGTTTTTTAAACTTTAAAATTTCTAAGCAAAAGAAAGAAGAAAGAAAGAAAGAAGAAAGAAAGAAGAAGTGAAGAAGAAAGAGAAAGAAAGAAAAAGAAAGAACCTTAAATTTCGAAGAGAACTCTAAAACTGTTGAAGCTTCGAAATCTTTTAGAACGACTTTTCATCTCTCCCCGAAACGCACATGTTCCGCGCTTCACCCTCGATTTCAATCCAAATTTGCCGAATTGTCTAGCAACAGGTTTCTTTATTTTTAAAGGCTTTTCTATTAAAATCAAAGCATTTTAAAGACTAAAAACTATAGCTTATTGAGAAAAGTCGATTAAAAATCCATAAACACAATCAAAAAAGAAAAAAAACGCGAGCTTTGAAAGCTCATTTGAAAATCTTGGACGTAAAATGTTGTCTTTCGTTGTGGCAGTTCTGGTAATGGCAATTAAATTCATGATTCTTAAAAACCAACGAATTTCATTTTCATTTTTAATTTCTAGTGAATAATCTACAATTATATGCTAACTAGTAGCGAAAATTTGGGGACGATTCGTTGAGTTGGGAAACGAGAAAGAACGACTCTTCAGTATTAGAGAAAATTCCCATATTTCTACTTTAAAAAAAATCAATCAAGATCAATCAAAAGATCTAATTTGTTTTCACTTGTATCCAGTGATGTTAGTTCGACATTCTAGATCTTTTTTCATTAGTGTTTCACCATTTCGCCAAGCGAGCCGACCAAAGCGAAACAAACAGCGAAACAATCAACGCTAGAGGCTAAAGCTCCCGCTTCAACAAAGCAATCGTCAAATCGTCAAATTTTTGCTACTAGTTTAGCACTTGTAGCTTATTCACGTATAGATCTACGTATAGATCTACGTATAAATCTACTTATCGCTTAGTCAGTAGAGATTTCAGATGAAACTCTACACTAGTTTTTAAGAAATCACAAATTTAAGAAGCGCAAAGAGATAGGGAACCAAATTGGGAGATAGGGAACCAAATTTAAAGAGAAAGGTACTCTTGTAGATAGAGTACGAAATCGAATGAATGAAGGGAAGATTGAGAAATGAGAGGGGAATGGGTGGCTATTTCAAGGACGACGATAATACATTAATATTCTAGGCGGTGACGACGGAGTGATCCGCATTTGGGACACCGACAGCCGAAAACGCCGATCCACTGTGTGAAAGCGCACTCACATTGGATCACGATGGTTTGCCAAATCATTGAATCATTGAATCATTTACATTTCCCCCCTCATCCTAACCTTTTCTCCATTTTTATCCAATCGTTTCGGAATCCGAAAATTTCATAAAAGTTTCAGCTCCGATATCACCCGGATCACGATCAACTTCTCCTTTCTGGTTCTTCAGACTCTTGTGTGATCTCACATGTGCCCAGAGTGTCTCTTCAGAAGTGAAACTAACAAAAACAGAGGATGAAGATGGTATTTTGAAACAATAAGTCATGTAGAGGCCCATTTCTAGAAGTGACAGAGCAATTGCCGGATGGGGAACTCGATCGAATCATCGAACACGAGGACACCGTTTGCGCCGTGCAATGGTCGACTGCGGTGAACATAATTATTTGCATAATTTTTGCAGAATGTACTGGTTTTTCAAAATCAGCAAATCTCAAAAACTTCAGGAACCGTGGACCTACGCCTCGCTGAGGTTTCGATGGAAGAGTGGTGGTGAGCCGAGTGAGTGGCAACACAAATACACCCTCATGCAACTATAGCTTTAAAAGTTACCGTAACATTTCCTTTTTGTATTCTTGCATACCATTTTTCATTCTACTATCCAATCATTCCAAAATCAGTACAAATAAAACAGCATCTTTCCAGCCATTCATAGCCATTCCAAATTAAAGCTGTGATCAAACTTTTTGCCACATTACCTTTGTCGTTGAATCCGCTTCACCACCACTATGTTTTTGTGATGTTTATTGTTTATCTACTCACAAGCGTTGATTACAAGACAATGAATTTAAACTCGAAACATGCACATAGAATCTAAATTGAGCAATAGTTTAATTAGAATCAAAAATTAGTACAAATTAAAGTGCTTACTTAGGTACTTAGTTTAATCCATGATTACGTCCTAGCAGTGGCTAGAGCGAGTTCTTTGCAATCGATGTAACACCGCTTCTCGATCAGCACCGATATCCCGAGTGTATTCCGGAACCTCCGTGACTGCGCCAATAGTATGATGTATCCAAAAGCGAACGAGCTAAAGGATTTTATAAAATGAAAACTTACCACGGAAATTATACCCCGCTTCCAATATTTGATCGTCATCTTCTCTTTTCGTTGCAGCAGTAGTCACAAAGTCGCCCATAGCTTGATCTCTTGAAACGCGCCGACCATTGTGTTCAAACGATGAAGGATTGAAACCTTAAAATTTCGTAGATAAAAATGTGGGGAAAACTCAACATACCTACTGTTTGAACTAACAATATCCCAAAGAGTGCAAAGATAATCGAAAGTCCAAGCATTTCCACTTTTAACGGCACTTTTGCTTGGTCCATTCTTGAGCTGTAGAATTCCAGCGGAACTGTTTAAAATCCTCTGAAAATAAAATGGATTTTCTTTGTGAGTAAACCATACCATGAGGCATCCATGAAAAGGCGAGAACATCCTTGTGATTTTGTGTCAAGTAAGTGCCAAGACCATCAGCGCGTTAAGCAGAATCAGCGAAAGCCACATTGTTCCGTAAATCCTTTAAACCTTTAGCATAGGCAAGATTTTGCTCGGGTGATGTTTGAATGGGCTAAAACATTCAAGAACTTTTTCAAGAACTGTATCAAACCTTCAAATAAAAGTGTCTATTAACTGATCCCAAAACTGTTGCTCACTGGGCTTCAGCCTTCCCTTTCTCACAGACTCTAAACGGAAAATAAGTAAACATAATCAATTAACAAACTGACTTGTAAATATTCTGCGTCCATCCATAGATCTTTTGTGATGTGCGTACCACCATTTCCGATCCATCGCTAAAGCTCTCCCTGATCCAGATCTGATTAGTTCAAGGAGTTCGTGCTTCACTTACGTCACTTGAAACTTCCTCATCTTCCCATGGTTTCTCGGCTAACTCGTTTTCTCGAATTTGAGAGTCATTGAATGAATTTGGCCTCTGAACAGCAATCTTGACTTCTTCCAGTTGCCGCTCAAGTTCCTCTATTCGCTTGTCGCCGGCTTTCTCTTTCCTTCGAAGAATAGTTCCAGTGGCACCGTTCCAGGCCTTTTTCAACTTTGTTTCAAGTTTCGATTCCTTTTTCGTTTCCTAAACCTAGTATACAACGTATAACTAAGGCAACTGACCTGACCAGTCGCCTTAGCCACAGCTTCTCGTGTTCCCCAGTTGATCACGTTCAAATTGATGAGCGAATAAAAAGAAAGGATCACATAGGTTGCAGGTATCATCAGGAAGAAAATCTAAAAGTTAGTGTTTAAAATGTATGAAGCCACTCTTACAATTCCATAAATGATGTTCGTGAACTCTCGTGGATGCAGACAAGCCGCAAATAAGAAGATGAATATCATTCCAACGACGAACATCGAGGTCGGAGAAAACATGGCTAAATTTTCATGATTTTAATAAGAATGGTTTTCGCTCACTTTCCAAGACAATTTGGCTGCAAGTGGCAACAACAACTGCCAGCATGACGAACGCATAACCAATTGAAGGACTTTTGCCACAAACAGTTGGATATTGCTCTCCATCGCAAAGCAGGTAAATATGAAGAATCCAACTGGTACCGTGTTGTAGACGATAATTCGATCCATATTTACGTGAAAAAGCCGCAACCTAAAATATAAGTTCGTAATTTCGTAATCAACATTCTAACCTGAGCATATAGAAGCATGGAAAATATAATTGCAGGTCCCAACATCGAAAAGCCAATCACACAAAATTGATACAAAATATAAATCCTTGAAATGCAGGCGTTGTTCGCACAAGCACGCTAAAGAAAATTGTTTTAAAGTGAACTCGAATTCCAACTCGATAATCCGCAAGAAGATCAATCGTATTGGCTACAGATGATGGTGTCCATCTCCTCCTTTGGTTGAAGAATTCCTCAAAACCTTCTGGAGCGTAGGTCTCAGCATCAGATGCGGCCGCATATTCAATACGGTATCCCTAAATATTAAGAACTTCAACGCTAAAGATGTGCCTACTTGTTTCAACAGCAGTGTCGAAAGCCAACGATCCTCGCCTTGATCATATTGGACAAAGTGTCTTGGCTCCACAGCGGTTGTAGTATATTTGTGCATAACTAAAAGAAAGCTTATGACGTGCCATTTTTGAAGCTTACTATTATCATCCATCAAAGCAGCCGCACGAAACAGGGAGAAACATCCTGGTGCACAGAGAACGCAACCAAAAACGTGTTCCGCGGCTTTCTAAATTGAAAAAAAGTAAGAACAAATTAGGATTGAAATACCTGGAACCAATGCGCAATTGAATATTCAAACTTTTTGGTACCAAACCATCATTCCTCTTCCAATCGGGTGAATTCTTCCACACGCACATCCAATATCCGACTTATTATGCATCAAGTTTAGAAGTCTAAGGATATCATTTAAAGTTAAAACCATATGATTACCGTAGGAATGCCTCTGGTTCAAATTTGGAATCTCCATCAATGGCCAAAATATAAGTGTTCTCCGCAATCAGTTGCTTATCCTCGATCGACCTAAACAAAGCTGCAATGAGCTTCGACACAAATTTAGCTCACATATGTGACTCCATGATACGATGTCCAAGCAAGTAATACATGTACATAACCTTAATTTATTTATTCAAAAAAATCCAAACAGAAATCTAACCTGACTCCAGCGTTTCTTGTGTCTAATGAGTTTCTTATCCTTCAAATGAATAAAAAGTAGAGTTCCAGCTGGCAATCGGACAACGAGTCGTCCACCGTATGCCGTTCCAATAAGCACTTTCGTCGGATCATTGCTGCTTGCATCCTCTTTGCCACTAAAATGATAAATTATAAATGGGTCCTGCTTATAAAACTTACTCAATCATCGAATTCAAAAGAGTAAAGAAAGTGCGGAAATATTCATTTGGTGCGCGTCCAAGTTCAGGCTGATCTTCCCAAGCGTCGTCAAAGAAGATGTGCTATAACAAAGCAGTAATTATAAAAAAATTAACAATCAAACCTTCAAGACGGAATTTAGGAGTTTCATTAGCATTTCCTGCAAAGTGACGCGTTTTTCTCGTTGATAAATGAGCGCACTCCTCGTCCAACTTCAAAATGCTTCCGAACATTTGCTTCATTTCGTTCTCAGTTTCGTGCCACATTGTTGCGCAGATGTAGACATTTGCAGTCCTAAATAATTTGAATTAGCTTAAAAGTGTGCTCCAAACCGATCCCCCTCGGAACCCATAGATTGTTTACCACTGTGTTCATCAAGTATCGAGTCGAAATCGAGCTTCAGTAACTTCGATTCCTAAATTTACAATTAGAGTAAAACTTTTAAAAAAGCCAACATCACGACTGATTGCAAACTCAAACACCAGAAGACTTTGTTCGATGCAAAAGGATTCATAACCACCGGAGTTGCACGAATACTAAAAAAATATAGAAACAAAATGTTATTTGCAACTAACATTTCGTCGTGTTTATCAAAGTTGGGCTGACTCGCAAACTGATATCCCTTGTACATTGAGATCAGCAACCACATCAGAGCCAAGTAAATGTCGTTGAAAGGTATTGGAGCTGCAATCCACTGGGAGCATCGGAAGGTGAGTCCGACCCTGTAAAACAAATAAACCAATTTAAAAGTCACAAAACGAACGCTGCAACTTTGCTAGCAATCCAACAGTCTGGCGAAATATGACAATGTATCACGAGTGCCGTAAGCAGAAGTGGAGAGGTGAGGAAGATTGGATGAAAGCCCGACAAGACACGAAGCTCCAATCCAGCTAGCAGGCGAGAAGATATCCGTAAAATGATATGAAGCACACATAAACAAAGCGCGACTATGAGTAGAGGCCTAAATTTAAAACATAAAATCATTATCCTAATTTATCAAATACCAATGTTTCTCGGTGGATCTCCAATGGAACAACACGCCGGTCATTCCTTTCATCGTCACCTTCCCATTAGCAGCAGTCACTACAAAAACCGTTAGCGTAATAAAGATGCGGATAGTCGAAGTCAACAATCGAGTAGGTGCGTTCATTTTTCGAATACCATACTTCATCTAAATTGGAATTTGTACGCGATTGAAAAAGAGTTAATACCTGATGAAGATGATGAAAGAATGTTCCCGCATGGCCCACTCCAACCCACGATTCCCAAAATCCAAGTGATGCAAGCATTATCGCCAACGGCAAAATAATGTATCGCTAAACAGAAGTTTAACAACCAACGATAAGTCGATATTTTTCCTTACATCAAATTGAGTATCGAGCACGGTCCATAAATAACATCCAGCCGTCAACACAAGGAAGACGATAAATGAGGGAAAAGTAGCCAAAGTCATTCCAAATCGTTTCATTAACGAATGCTCGTCTTTCATGGTACGTGACACGTCCATAAGCAGTTTTTGAGCCTAATTATAAAAAATAGAGAAAAGTACAAATTCTTTTACAATTGGGATAATCGGTAGACACGAAGTGATTAATAACGCCCTCAGCATGTCCAATTGCGGAAAAACATGGAAGAACATCAATAAGAAACCCATGGTACGGCACGTCTCAAGAAATATCACCTAAACACGATTGGCTTTTCAAATCGTCGTTCAATCACTAACCGGGATATTAATTCCACCTTGACCCCTTCCAATTGTAGTTAAACGATAAAAGCATTGTACTATTGAAACCACATCAGGAACTATGTGTACCAACAAAAGTGAAATGTGTACACCGGCATGTAGGTTATCATCGCGATTCACTAAACAAGAGTTTCATTAAAAGACATAAATGAAAAGTGCACCTGCTCGTGGGCATTCCTTGCTAAACTTTGTCTCCAATGGACTGTGCGAAGGTTTACTCAAGTTGGTCGCCAAGAAAATGATGATTCCCTTTGAAATAGCCGCTCCAAATAACATGATTGAGTGAAGAGCGACGAAAATGGAGAATTTGGCGAGTTGTAGGGCTGTGATCATCCATGGTGCAAACGGTGGCGTGTAGACGGCCGACCGCTTTTGTGACCGAAACGCATCCCACTGCGCAGCATTCCCATCAACCATTCGGTTTCCCTTTCTTGCGACGACTCCTTGAGAACAAAATAACAAGATCAAAAATATTCTCACGAATCAACATTCAAAGAAATCGACGGTTGTCTGACCAAAAAGTAGAAACTTTAAATCGTATTAAACTTTATATTTTGATGAATGACACAAAACTCACAATCTACAGAAAGCAAAATAAACTGCTACACAAAGGTTAAATTAAAATGCACACGTTTTAGCAAAATTCACAATTATTAAAAGCAAAATGAAAGTTAATATGCAACATATACATCGAAGAATACTTCGTGCAAGAAATGAGGATAATGCATCATGCATCACACGAATTTGGAAATTTCTTTGATAGGACTGAGTAGAACTCGCTGAACGAGAGAATCGGATCGTAAGCCATTGTGACGGGGTTGAGGTCTTCTGGTTCGGCGTCGACTTCAAATTCGAACATTTGGCCCTCGTCGGCAAATTCCACCACATGTTCAGCCTGTACCAGTTGGTCGACCGTTATGTACTAAAGAAAATCGACTTCGCAGCTCCGTAAAAATTGAAACCTGATGGCGTGCTTGTGTAGATTTGGTTTTGATGACCGTCTTGTCGAGATAGCTGATCACTACGTACAATCTTGAATTTCTTGGTGTAGTGAGATGGAAGTTGACCAAGTAGTCGCCCCGTATCTTCTTCAATGTTGCTTCATTTTTGACGAACGATGCAATATGGCCCTGCGCTTTCATCTAAATTTAAAGCTAAAAGAGAATATGAAAAAACGTTACCAATTTGCGAGGGTTTTTTGCGTCGCGGTATGAACCATACACGCATCCCTCCCGTTACCCTAATTCCATGTTCGCGTATCGCCATTAGATCTTTGAGGAAGGTGCCCATATTGGTGTACACATCTCGCGTCTCGAGCCTGAAAAGCGATCGGCTGATGGCTTGCACGTCAGGCTTTATCAGCATGTCCTAAAACAAAAGCATTATAATTTTTTAAATGCGTTTTTCACCCGAATAAACTCAATCAATTTGTTGGCTTGCAGCGTCTTCAGCCAAATATGGCAATTTCTAGGGCGATCTAAAAAACCGCTTAGAATAAAACCTCACAAGAATCTTTACCTGCGAGATGTTCGATCATGTGTTGGATAGACGTGTTGAGTACCGTTTGATCAATCTAAAAAGCACTGTACAGCTTTTAGGTAAGCAATAAAACCTTGTTCGTTACGTCCACCCGAACGACAATCGACTTGATCTTGGAGGCGTTCGAGTAGTCGCCACTTTCCACCATATAAACGAAAAGCTCTTCATCGTCATCGGGGATTGTCTAAAGATAAAATTTTAATTGTTTATCACATTATTTACATCAAGAATTTAGTTGCTTCCTTTGGGCACAAGAAAATAAAACTCAATGCGCTTCATTTTTTTTTTCTTGGACACTTGCAGACTGTGTTGCGTAGTATACCCTACATTAATCGCGCAAATGCCAAATGTATACCCTTTAGGAAAATTGGTCCAAATGGATCTAAACTTGTACACACTAAATGTAAAACTACCTTTTGAAATGGGACGTCGGTGTGATTCGTTAGGATGATGCTGCTTTTGAGATTTTCGATTGAGTCGTTTAGTGTCTTGATAATCGTGGTTTCCTTATTCGATGAATTGTCCCTGGGAATTTCGAGTGAATCATTGAAAACAAATGGCGTCGCTCTTAGCTCATCTTTTTCTTCCAGCTCCGGCATCTGCGTCTTGCCCTAAAATAAAACATTAGACAAAAGATCGAATCAAGAAAGAAAACGTGTAATAAACACAAGAAATTCAATTTCCGAATGACAGGAAGTGCGCGAAAGAAGAAATGAAAGATTCTCTCAATTTTCCCGACAAAATCTCTTTGAAAAACACCTTTTCAGCTTAATCACTGAATACCGTATTTCTTCGAATAGAAGACCGGGTAAAGAGTATCACCGCGCACTCCTGCGTAGCAGCCCTTTTTAAAATTTCTTTTCTGCATAAAAGCTTTCAATCAAGTGCTATAGAGCTGGAAAATGGCTCAAAAGTCTGTTAGCTCATGTGGTATTTTTGAGTCATTCTCCAGCCCTATAGCACTTCATTGAAAGCTTTTATGCAGAAAAGAAATTTTAAAAAGGGCTGCTACGCAGGAGTACGCTATGATACTCTTTACCCGGTCTTCTATTCGAAGAAATACGGTATCTCTTAATTTTCTGGCGACAAAAACTTGGATCTCTAACAGTTCCGTTTCCGTGTTCTTTTAAAAAGCTAAACCTCGGAGTTCGACATATTTAAAGTTTGTTTGTGCTTCAGCATAATAGTCTTGTGAACATCTTTATCGCTTTATTGTCACCACAAATCACAGAAATTTCATGCAAGCACAATACGAGAAATAAAAGTTAAACGAGATATTGTTTTTCTTCTTGTCCGTTATTTCTCTTTTGATCTTTCTCGGCTCCACTTCTTGTCGATGCGCTCATCGACTAAAAAATAAGTTTGTAACCGTATATAAAAGTTTGTTTTTAATCATTCTAGTTCTAATAAAAGATGTAAAAGGCAAATTAGAAACCGTACGACAGCTTGAGGTTTTGCACTCGGGGCAGCATCCTGAGCGGCGGCCGAACTCATCGTGTGATTCTCAAGTTCTTTTGCCATTTGTAGAGCCCGTTGATATTCGTTTGCATAGTGCTGAATAGAAAAATTTGGTAAAGACCGACCGATTCAAACTGACAAATAATGATCTAAAAGCAAACCACATCACGTTGAACGTTGAACGACGAATGACCGATATTGTGTTCCTCGGTGCCTTCTCCAAAAGTGACTCTCTTTTCGGCTGGTTGTGTGGGGCCTGGTGTTGGTGGATCAGGCTGAAATTATATATTTATTGGTTAGCTTAAATAGCAAACTTTCTCAGAAGTCTCTATTTTAAGATAAAAAACTTACAATAAATAGATGTCCATGTGTGCGATCCCTTGGTTTATAGGTTTCGAGGACGTTTGTCTCATCGAAATAGGCACGGCGAACACGTGTCAACCCACGCGAATGAACCCAGGTCCACTAAAAGTTCGAAATTTAGCTTTTTTTATTAAAAACAGTAGCTAAACAGCTAAACAATCACATGTCAGTCAAATTTTGCTTAAAGTAGAGCTTGTAGATTAGGTACTTTATGCTCTACTGCTTTAAAAACTTTAGATTTACCTCATACATGTATCCACCAAGAACGAGAATGGCGAGTTGCAAAAGAAGCGCGAAACCAGGTAAATGAACAGAGACCGCTGTTTGACACATCAACACCCCAAAGCTAACTGCGCACACCATCAGCACACACACCGTGAAACGAGTACTGAAATTAAAAAATTAACACAAAAGTGAAGATTTCAATGATAGCACAAGTAAATACAGTCAAACCTCGATAACAAACAGATATTTCCGTATCTCGACGAGTAAAATTAGTATAATTTTAGCCTCGATAACAAACATTACGCCTTTCCACACTTCACTAAGTAGCTGAATTCTAAAATGCGCCCCAAAGCGCAGCTATTCAGTCTGTAGCCGAGTACTTTTTCGAAATGAACGTAAAAAAAGGAATTAGTTTTTCACCCAATTTGATAATTTGCACTTCTTTCTGAATTGTAATACGCGAAGTTTCAGTATTTTTATTCCAGTTTTATTTCTATTTATTGTCTAGCCTTTTTGTGCAACTTGTTTGATTGAATTTGATTGAATGTTTTGTGTTCTGTATTGGTATCAGCAAAAGTTGTGCAAAGAAGCTACCCTTGTTTATTGCATTAATAATAAAAACAATCTTAATTGTGTAATTGAAAACATTGTTAGTACCAAAGAGCACCGTTTTCTACATTTTTTACTGTTTTTAGAGCATTTCTTAGCATTATTAAAACAAACCATTATTAGCAAAACCCCAATAACAAAAAACCTCGATAACAAAAAGGTTTTTGAAAATCCCTTTAGTTTTTTGTTATCGAGGTTTTACTGTATATTGGCTAGTTGAATTGAAATCATTTGAAGCAAATGCTTTATAAATTTCAAGAAAGAAACCAACTCTCGTGAGGTCGATTTGTGAAGAGCTTTCGTCATCGACTGCGATGGGGTCGTTGTTCGCATTGTTTTCAGCTCTAAAAGAAAAGAAACTTTAAATGTTACTAGAAATTTAGCACCTAAGTATCCTAAGATACCTAAGATAGGTACTACGGCAAGTAAATAGCTGTAAGTAAATAGCTGTAAGTAAATAGCTGTAAGTAAATAGCTGTAAGTAAATAGCTGTAAGCAATAGCTCTAAATAGATAGCTGTAAATAGCTCTAAATAAATAGCTGTAAGCAATAGCTCTAAGTAAATAGCTGTAAGTAAATAGCTGTAAGCAATAGCTCTAAATAAATAGCTGTATGTAAATAGCTGTAAGCAATAGCTCTAAGTAAATAGCTGTAAATAGCTCTAAGTAAATCACTACTTTAAAATCGCAAAAACAACGTACCAGTTGATGGTCCCTGGGTAGAGTTCTGTGTGGAGGCAATCGACATTGACAGTGCTGATATCTAAAAAAATCCCTTATAAATCATGTTATTGCAAAAATTTTATGCTAAAAATCTAAAAATCGAGATATTTACAAACAAAAATTTCATATTTCAACAAAAATTAAAAGCTCAATTTCTTTTAAAACACTTTAACAATCTCAAAATTCATAAAACTATGAACAAATCAATAAATAGATTTTAAAAAATCAATAAAACTTTAAAAACAGACCTTCTCAAGAAGCGTAGAAAAAAAATGAGGAAATATTAGACTCATTTCTTTTTAAATAAGCCAATTAAACTCGTATAAGTGCTAATTTTTCCTTGATTCATGTTAATTTTACATTAATATGCAATTTTGTAATTAAATTTTTTTAAACCTTACAAATGTGATGAGATTTTGTTATCAAAACTAGATTTTCGTAGATTACAAGGGTTTTCTCGAAAAGTCATTACTTTTCAATGGTACTTGAAGAGAGAAGGATGTATTTAGATCAAAAACCCTCACCAACCTCACCATTTGCTCTTTCCCCCAGCAATTTTAAAGCTTTTCCTATTTATGCCTGCTAAAATAATATGTAAGTTTTTATTTATTGCCTTAAAACGCATAAAAGTTCACAAGATTAATATCATCATTGAGCTAATCATCAAAATGAAGCTTAAAGTTTGAACTTTGAAACATCAAACTTTGAAATCTTTTCTAAAACATGTCCCTTTCTTTAAACTATCGTCATCTTATCTCTATTTTTATCCAATCTATTCACTTTTAGCTGATTCTGTAAGGGTTTACAAAAGATATCGAAAGATATAAAAAGTGAATAGATTGGATAAAAATAGAGATGAGATGACGATAGTTTTGGTTCCTTTTCTCTACAGATTTTTTCTTTTTTCCTTTTCTCTACTACAGATCTGTAGAGAAAAGGAACCAAATCTGTAGAGAAAAGGAATCAAGTCTGTACCGGAAAGGAACCAAATCTGTACCAGAAAGGAGCCAAATCTTTAGAGAAATGGAACCAAATCTGTAGAGAAAAGAAAAGAAAGGGAGATGTTTTAGAAAAAGTTGTTTATTGCTTTGTTTTGAGAAGAGGAAACTCTGCAGTAACCCTTACTGTCGAGTATCTTGTCTCTACAGTAATCCTTACTTAATTTGTCATTTCTAAATCATGTTCCAATTACTATAATCAAGGCTAAAAGGTGCTTTTGATTGAATACTAGCAAAAAAAAAAGTTTCGAGCGATTTTTCGAGTCTTTTACAGTTACAGTGTGCAGTTACCCGAAGAATTGTTTATTCAAAACGACACTAAAACAAATTACATTTTCAAAAAATGAAATTTGTCCTGGCATCCCTTGTTTCCTTGCCTTGACGATCATTTCTTTACCCGGAGTTGACAAATACGCTCCTGGCATCTAAAAAAAATAAATTAGTACCAGTAAACAAGAAGCGAACGAAAATAATCAAAAAATTTTTTAAGTGTTAAAAGACTTTTGCACATGACTGTAACACCTAGGTTTAAAAGTTCAAAGTTCAAAAGTTTTCAATTCAAAACCAAATTTTAGAGTCTAAGAGTACAAAAACGTAGAGTGTGTTGCTCGCGAGTAAGTAATTAGTGAGTAATCGAGTAAATTTGCATGAGTAATGTTTTACTCGAGTAATTGTCGAGTAATGCGTTTTCTAAAAAGTGCGCCTGCGCGAAAAAAAAATAAAAGCAATTTTTGCGCAGGTTTTTCAAAAAAAAAATCAGTTTTTACATTGGAAGGGAATTTCCCACCAAATCAGTTAAGCGGCTGAGTATCTTTAAAAAGTGTCTTATATAATGCGAGGCTCGTCATTTTTGCGTCATTTTTTTTGCAATAATTTTTGCTAAAAGTAGGGGTAATTTTTTCGCAATTGTGCGTTTTAAAAAACGCATTTCTCGCGAGGAACACACTCTAGCAGCGTGTAGAGTCCACTCTACAAAAATGAGAGCTTGAGATCAAGATTTAAGCAGTCAATCTAAAAGAGATGACTGTACATGGCTCATCTTTGCTGCAAATTTGTTTTTTTTTGTTTGATATTTTTATTTTTCTGGTTTTTGTTTGTTTTTGCTTGTTTTTGGTTATTTTTGTTTGTTTTTTGTTTGTTTTGTTTGTTTTTGTTTGTTTTTGTTTGTTTTTTGTTTGTTTTGTTTGTTTTTGTTTGTTTTTTGTTTGTTTTTTGCTTGTTTTTGTTTGTTTTTTTGTTTGTTTTTTGTTTGTTTTTGTTTTTTTTGGTTGTTTATTTTTGTTTCTTTTATTTTATTTGGCATATTATTATTTATTTTGTAACCAATCAATCCGTTTGTGCTTGATTGAAAAATTTTGTGCAATTGTGATTTTCACATCGAGAACTAAGTGCGACACAAGAAGCTAGAAGTGGACTTTCAAAATAACGACAAGGTTTGTCAGTTTTTTTCTTTAAAAACCTTAGAAATAGTTCTAGTTTGATTTTCATTTTTAAAAAAACTACTTCCAAAAACGATTTTTAAAAAGCCTCTGCGTGAATCATGTCCGGGTTTCTCTAATTAAATTTCCCAAATTGAAATGCACTGGGAATGTTCTCACTAGCAGATAATATCTTTATTAACATCAGTAGAACATTAGTGCAAAATTTGGAATGTTGAGATTGTGTGAATCTGACTCAAATCTGTAAATGTATCCTATCTGGTTCATTCTTTTTGGCCATGCTTTTTTTCTAGTTTACTTTTCTTTCTTCTTCTTTCTTCTTTCTTTCTTTTTTCTTCTTTCTTTCTTCTTTCTTTCTTCTTCCCCTTGTCTTTCCTTCTTTCTCTTGGCAATTTAAGCTACCGCATAGCTCGCGCCAGAGATCGTGCCAGAGATCTTTAAACATTCTTGAGCTTTTTGAGTAAGATTCTGTGAAAAAGGATGTTTTTAGTTGTTAGGCAAGGCGCTGTCAATATTTTGCATGATATTTACGATACTACGATACGATACGATACTATTTACGATACAATAAGTTTTGTAATTGCTGGCGCCATTAAAATTCTATTGTTTATCTTCAAAGAGTCCGGTTTGATTCACAAAATGTAAGTGTTCAAAGATCTAGTTTTTTTGGTTTTTTTTTGGTCTTTTTTTTTGATCTAGTGACATTATCAAATCAAATATCATCCCTAAAAGAACACGCTCCAGACAAGTCAGCTCCAGACAAGTCAGCTCAATTGCTTACTTCTGTATTCACTGAATCTCATAAAATAAAACTTGAAAATTTAGTTACTTATAAAAGAGGTCAAGTCAAAAGTCGAAAATCTTTCAAATGTTTTCTTTGGACAAGATTCGATTGTCGAAGAAGAAAAGTGAAGAAAAGAGGTGTTCGATGTGTTCGAAATGTCCCTAGAGATGCAATGGGGAATAGCCAGTTTCCCCTTTTCAATGCCTCAATATGAAAAGCCAAGACCAAGATTTTTTTTTCGGGAAAAGGGGCGGGCCGGCAGAATACACAGGGTATTCTCCCGGGGCGCTGAAGTGAGAATTGCTAAGTAGGAGAAGAATCCAAGAAGAGATCGAGGTCATTTTTATTTCTAAACAATGTGAAGTTTTTTTTTTGAGAATGTTTCTTTTATTGTGTTTATTTGTTCACTATGTCATTGCTGAAGAGGCTGGGATCGCGAATTTCTATCAAGGATTTCTGCGATCACCGGAGAACTTGACAAAGCCAGGTTTGAAAATTAGATGTAAATATTTAGGAGATTTTAAAAGCAATATGATTCAAGGTCATTGGATTGGACAAAAGATCTCAGAAAAGGACTCAGAAAAGCTGAGTGTTTAGGATTAATGTGGTTAATGTTTAGGATTGGTTAATGTTTAGGATTGGTTAATGGTTAGGATTGGTACTGGTTTGTCATTTAGTCAAAGTAAGTCATTAAGTCAAAATAATTTCATAGTTGCAAACGCAGAATGGAATCTAGCTTCTAAAAACCAAAAAACTAGCAAAAATTTTCATTTTTAGAGAATATTGCTCAAGATATTTGCTCAAGATTGCGAATTTTGAGAAACTAGTAAATTTTGCTAGATCTAGCAAAGTCTGGACCCGAGCCAAGGCCAGGCAAGGCCAAACAAGGCCAAGCAAGGCCAGACAAGGCCAGACAAGGCCAATCAGGGTCAGCCAATGCCAGACAAGGCCAGACAAGGTCAGCCAAGGCCAAGCAAGGCCAGGCAAGGCCAAACAAGGCCAGCCAAGGCCAAACAAGGCCAGCCAAGGCCAGGCAAGGCCAAGCAAGGCCAGCAAAGGCCATCCAAGGCCAGACAAGATGATATGATCTTGTCATCCAAGGCTATGATCCAAACTGGGGCTGAGATTTCAGGCTAATGCAAACACCAGATTCTATTTTGTGAATAAAAATCTCTAAATAGTATTAAATATGCAAATTTTGATCTGCAAATTTGACAAGTGCCTTATCTAGACCGGAAAACTTCACTGAGCGTTTATTTGATCTTTTAAAAACTCGTAAAGATACGTAGAGCAATTTTATTTCAATGTATTTCACTTAAAAAGACGTTTCCTCAAAAGCTTGCCTGGTTTAGTGAGTTTTTTCGCGAAATTCCCTCGAAATTCTCTCGAAATGTTTATGCTTGACATGGCAAAGAAGAGACTCTTTTTCTCAGCAAATATTCGTTTTCATTTCCGAAACCCTTTGCAAATTCTAAATTGAGATCTGAAAGTGGAAAAAAATGTAGATTTGGCTAAAAAAAAAGGTCTAAAATTGATGCTAAATCTGAATCTAATCTGAATCTAATTTGAAGCTAATCTGGATCTAGAGAATCTAATCTAAATCTAATCTAAATCTAATCTAAATCTAATCTGAATCTAATCTGAATCTAATCTGTAGCTAATTTTAATCTAATTTGAATCCAATCTGAAGCTAATCTGAAGCTAATCTAACTCTAATCTGAATCCAATCTGGATCTAATTTGAAGCTAATCTGAAGCCAATCTGAAGCCAATCTGGATCTAATCTGAATCTAATCTAAATCTAACTTGAATCTAATCAATTTCTAGATTATTCGTATTTCGATGAGGACGAGGAGCGGCTACTTGAACACCTTTTTCAAGGGTGGGAATGATTTATACAGAATTTTCATCTTAAAACAAAACCTATTGAATTCTTTCATTGACCCAGCCGAAAAACCTGCTTAATGTCGGGTTTTTCTGACTCGGTGATTCTCGACCAGCTACTTCGATGGTCTAATGGATAGTCTCCAAACAAACCTTTGGTAGTTTAGGAGACTATCCATTAGACCATCGAAGTAGCTGGTCGAGGAGCGTGTGGAAGGAAGCCAGCTCGTTGCCAGCGCTTCTTAAGGAAGCCAGCTCGTTGCCTTTCCCTTCTCAGTCATATTGATCAAGTTCTGGGGAATATTTTGTACAATTTGCATAATTAAATGAGGTGCATGGTAAGATTACGTTTATTAGATTACAATGGTTACGGTAAGATTACAGTATTTCTTGTTCTTCGTATTCCTTTCCCTCTTTCAGTTACAATCACTTGATCCGTCCCGTTCCCTCCGAGTTCTCTCCACCAATCTATGTCGACTTTGGAGTGGCGATGATTCTTTTGATCAGTGTGGTAAAGTACTGTCAAATCTAATTGCAATTAAAAGAAGCTAGGATGAGAAAAATCAAATCCTCCAAACGAACGTCTGGTTGACGATGAAGTGGAACGATTTTCAGGTGAGTTTTTGTTTTTGTAGTTTTTCTTTTTGTAGTTTTTGCTAGGGTAGTCTTTGATTAAAAGATTAAAATTAAATTTTTGCCTCTATCTGCTGCTTAACTTTCTTGTCTTGTTAAGCAGCATTGTTAAGCATTGTTAAGCATTGTTAAGCAGCATTGTTAAGCAGCAATGTTAAGCATTGTTAAGCAGCATTAGTTAAGCATTGTTAAGCATTGCTAAGCAACATTGTTAAGCAGCAATGTTAAGCATTGTTAAGCAGCATTGTTAAGCAGCATTGTTAAGCATTGTTAAGCAACAGCAGCAGTCAATAAATCGAATCTTAAGCTGCGTTGGAATCCAGCCGATTTCGGGAATCTCTCCGAATTGCACGTTCCATCAGAAAAAGTTTGGCTTCCCGAGATCGTTCTCTTCAACAAGTCAGTTTTAAAAGCCAAAAGTTCTAAACCACTTTTACTAGGGGAATCTTATACGTAGATTCCAAAAAACACAACGAGAAGTGAAGAAAATGCGTTTAAAAACGAGTTTCATGGCTCCAAAGTGGACCTATAGTGAGATAAGGGAGAAGAGAAGAGGTCTAAAATCGTCTCACCCATTTTTTCAAGTCAAAAAAGCCAAAAAAAGCCTTTTTAAAGCCCTTTAAAGCCTTTTAAAGCCAAAAAAAAGCATTTTATTGGCATAATTTAACTTACTAATTACGTTTCTGATCAAATTAAAGCAAAAGAAAAAATAAATTTTTTTTTACAAATTTTCAAATTTTCATCTGGTCCCTCACATAAGTCAAAATTTCAACAAATATTTTTTTAATTTCTTTTGCTTCTACGAGTAGTAGGTTAGAAAGTAGGTTAGAAAATGGATATTTAGTAGTGAAGGGATGGTTTTCGCTCTAGTTTTTACCTTGGAAAGTGCCTCAATACGATAGCTTAGGCTAAATAGTACGATAGAGTCACTTTGGAGTGACTGGCTGGCTTAAAAACCTGGCTTAAAACGCTTTTTCCTCAGCTTTCCTCAGTTCTCGTTGTGTTTTTTTGGAATCTATGCATAAAATCACCTTAGAAGAAGTGGTTTTTGAAGAAAAAGCAGTAGATAAGAGTAGATAAGCGTAGATAAGAGTAGATAAGAGTTGATAAATCGTTGATAAGAGTTGATAAGAGTAGATAAGAGTTGATAAATCAGAGAAAATGGGGAATTTCGTCTTTTTCGAGTCATATTTCGAGTAATTTCAGATTTTTTAAAAGAGATTTTCCATTAAATTCTCTATTTTTCAACTCTAAAATCAATTTTTCATCAAAAAAAACGAACACATTTCCATTTAGTCATTTTATTTGAAAGCTGTGAGCGACATTTGGGTAATTGGAGTTTGAAAAAGAAGAAGAAAAGGATTTAAAAGAAAAATGGGCAACGAAAAAGAGGTTCTAAAGAGTCTAGGGGGGTAGAGAGTCGGAGTTTGACGACTCTTCTCTTCTCCTCCATATTTCAACTTCCAATTGACCGATTAACTTGTGGTTGGTCTTAAAATGTTCCTTATAAAATTCGGTTTTAGAAAACCATAAGTCATTTAATACACTTTAGTGTAAAAACATAGAGAAAATCTCTGTCAAAGTCAGACTATCTATTTAGAAGAGTCGATCCAATTAAATGGTCCATAAATTCAGGTCTAGAAACCCAATCAACTCATGGTTACTTTTATTAGAATCTACATTAAATTTGATTGAAGAAATATAGAATCTGTTTTGTAGACTTACCGATAAAAACATAGAGAAAATCTCTGTCAAAGTCAGACTATCTACTTAGAAGAGTCGATCCAATTAAATGGTCCATAAATTCAGGTCTAGAAACCCAATCAACTCATGGTTACTTTTATTAGAATCTACATTAAATTTGACTCAAGAAATCTAGAATCTCTTTTGTAGACTTCAAAAGAAAAATGGGCAACGAAAAAGAAGTTCTAAAGAAGTTCTAAAGAGGTTCTAAAGATCTAAAAAGTGTTTTCTAAAAAGGAAATGGAAAAGTTTTGATCTAAACATTAAAAAGATTCAACTAAAGAGTTAAATTCATATTTCTTTCTTTCTTGAAATATCTTTTCTCATATCTTTCTCATATCTTTTCTCACTTCTCAAAGATTTGTGAGGGTGATGTGGCATTGACCTGGGCCTAGGCCTTTAGCCTGGGCCTTTAGCCTGGGCTAAAGGAAATCCCCTAAGGGCCATCCGTTTCCCAAAAAAAATAAACCCTCAACATAAACCTAAATATAAAGTAGATTTATCAAATAGATACTTTTAAAATCTTTAAAAACTCATCAAACGCTTGTACAGGGTGCGGCAAAAGTTTGGAGCCGCTTCTTAAGATAGTTAAAGGTTTAAAAACTAGCTTTAAGCGAATTTTAAAAACTAGCGAATTTCGTTGATGTTCGTAGATAGATCTTCAGCTAATTAATTGCAGCTAATATCCAGCTAAGATCCAGCTAATTAATTGCAGCTAATATTCAGCTAAGATCCAGCTAATATCCAGCTAAGATCCAGCTAAGCTCTAGCTAAGATCCAGCTAATTAATTGCAGCTAATATTCAGCTAAGATCCAGCTAATATCCAGCTAAGATCCAGCTAATTAATTGCAGCTAATATTCAGCTAAGATCCAGCTAATATCCAGCTAAGATCCAGCTAATTAATTGCAGCTAATATCCAGCTAAGATCCAGCTAATTAATTGCAGCTAATATTCAGCTAAGATCCAGCTAATATCCAGCTAAGATCCAGCTAAGCTCTAGCTAAGATCCAGCTAATTAATTGCAGCTAATATTCAGCTAAGATCCAGCTAATATCCAGCTAAGATCCAGCTAATTAATTGCAGCTAATATTCAGCTAAGATCCAGCTAATATCCAGCTAAGATCCAGCTAATTAATTGCAGCTAATATTCAGCTAAGATCCAGCTAATATCCAGCTAAGATCCAGCTAATTAATTGCAGCTAATATTCAGCTAAGATCCAGCTAATATCCAGCTAAGATCCAGCTAATTAATTGCAGCTAATATTCAGCTAAGATCCAGCTAATATCCAGCTAAGATCCAGCTAATTAATTGCAGCTAATATTCAGCTAAGATCCAGCTAAGCTCTAGCTAAGATCCAGCTAATTAATTGCAGCTAATATTCAGCTAAGATCCAGCTAATATCCAGCTAAGATCCAGCTAATTAATTGCAGCTAATATCCAGCTAAGATCCAGCTAAGCTCTAGCTAAGATCCAGCTAATTTATTGCAGCTAATATCCAGCTAAGATCCAGCTAATATCCAGCTAATTAATTGCAGCTAATATCTAGCTAAGATCCAGCTAATTAATTGCAGCTAATATCCAGCTAATATCCAGCTAATATCCAGCTAATATCCAGCTAATATCCAGCTAATTAACTCCAAAGTTACAGTCAAGGTTGTAAATAAGGCTAGCGAGCTCTAGCCCTGAATTCTCTTCTGAACTTAAAGAGCGCCTCAAAGCCAAACTAATTTAAGAATGATTTCTCCGCTTCGATATCCTTTGTCTCTACATTTTTCGTAAACAAATCTTATCGGGGGAAAATTTCGTTTTCGGGGATGACAACGAGAAAGAGAGATGGGGTGCAAATTAGTGAAAAGTGAATTTGTGTGGGTTTTCTTTAGACATCTATCGATTTCTCTAAAAGTTTCTTTGTCTTTTCTTAGTGAAAAGGGATACTCGGTTGGGTGAAGGATGAAAGTGAAATGGAAATGAAATGGAATTGAAAAGCTTGACACAATCTAGACTCGCTTAACGATTACAGTAACGGTACTGATCGAGATTGAACTAATTATGGTTTAAAAAGTTATTTGATGATAGAATCGGTACTGCTGGTTAACTCGCTGAGCTTAGGAGTTGACTGGAGTGCTTAGGAGTTGACTGGAGTGCTTAGGAGTTGACTGGAGTGCTTAGGAGTTGACTGGAGTGCTTAGGAGTTGACTGGAGTGCTTAGGAGTTGTCTGGAGTGCTTAGGAGTTGACTGGAGTGCTTAGGAGTTGACTGGAGTGCTTAGAAGTTGACTGGAGTGCTTAGGAGTTGACTAGAGTGCTTAGGAGTTGTCTGGAGTGCTTAGGAGCTTAGGCTCAGGCTAATCAATTAAATCTAATCAAAATTCAATTTTCTTTGCAATTCTTTGCAATTCTTTGCAATTTTCCCTTTCATTTTGTCGATTTTCGATCGATTTCGATTTGAAAATCATTTTAAAACGACGAAAAAACGACGAAAAACTGAAATTTATGAAGAAAAGAAGCAATTTTCGTGATTTTCATTTAAGAGAATTGAAAAAAACTGACAATTGACAAAGCTGACAATTGACAAAAACTGACAATTGACAAAAACTGACAATTCTCAAATAATTGTGGATCCTTTAAGTGCTGATGGGACGTATGAGGTGTCATTTAAATCAAATGTTTTCATCGAGCACACTGGTGATGTCACTTGGGTTCCACCGGCCAGATATCTCTCAAGTTGTGGTAACATTTTCAATAAGCTGGACTGATCAAAGTTATCAATCAATTACAATTGCAATGATTTTACAAGGATTTTACAACTAATTTCGATCTAAAAGACTGTAAAAGACTTGCCAAATGAACAAGAGATGAACACTATTTTTAGCGATTGATGTTGAGTGGTTTCCCTTTGATGAGCAACACTGTGATATGATCTTTGGTTAGTCTTTGAGCTTACTTGTTGCTTGTTTCTATTTCTATACGAATTCTAGAACATTTCAGGCTCATGGACTTACAATAAGCATGAGGTGCAGCTCCGTTTTTACAACAACGTTACGGTAATTGGTGATTGTTGATAAATGGCTGACTGGCTGACTCTCTGGCTGATTCTCTGGCTGACTTTATTGCTGGCCTAGTCCACAAAAGTCAGATCAAGACCTGGTCTGACATTGACTGGTCAATCTAAGCATTTCTTAACTATCTGATTGACTAACGATCTGATTGACTAACAATCTGATTGACTAACTATCTGCCTTTTTCTAGACTTGACTTGACTTTCTCGGCTTGATTCTAGATCTCTTTAGGCTGTTCAATTGAATGATTACTCGAAATCAGCAATTTGGGATGTGATTGATGTGCCTGGTGCAATTGTAAACAACGGGACAACGAGTCGAATCGTTTTTAATATTCACATCAGAAGGTAAAACGGGAAAGGTGGTTAACACGAGTGGTTAACACGAGTGATTAACACGCGTCTGTCAAACGAACGGAGGAGAGGTTCGGCTCCTCTCGGCGCCAATTCTTTTGATTTTTCCTCAAATTTCTCCTCATTTTTCCTAAAAAATGCACTTTTTAGAAAAGCTCTCTTCTACACAGTGATTCTAATCATTCCCACTGTTCTAATGGCATTCCTTTCAATGATGGTAAGATTTCTAGAACCGAATGCACTAGTGAGCTTTAGGCTTTCTATCTACCAGCTGATTCGGCTGAGAAGATCTCACTCACCATCAACATCCAGCTGGCTTTGGTTTCTTTTCTTTTAACTGTACCTTGTGATCAAATCTGTAAACAAACCATTTCTGGCGCAGAAAGAATTGAGAAAATTCAGCGCTAGAAAGCTTGCGTTTACATGTGAGTACCCAAAACTAAAGCTGTCCTTCAGGTTGTGTTCTTGGTGCTTGTTTCGAAAATCCTTCCACCAACGTCGAATATCCCACTGATGGGCAAATATCTTCTAATGGCTTTTATTTTAAACATCACCACCGTTATTGTAAGTTTATTTTTATTGTACTTGACAAAAGGTAAGCTTTTAGGTAACGGTTATCATTGTTAACATCTACTTTCGCTCGCCGCTTTCCCATAAGATGTCTCCATGGGTGAGGAAGGGTGGGTCTTAAAGCTTGATTTTAATCTAAAAGAATTTTATTTCATCCAGAAAGTTTCTAGCTCTGACTCTGGCTCTGGTTCCGGCTCTGGTTCTGGCTCTGTAGTCTGGCTCTGGTTTGGGCTCTGGCTCTGGCCCTGGTTCTGGCTCTGTAGTCTGGCCCTGGTTCTGGCTCTGGTTCTGGCTCTGGCTCTGGAATCTGGCTCTGGTTCTGGCTCTGGAGTCTGGCTCCGGTTCTGGTTCTGGCTCTGGTTCTGGCTCTGGCTCTGGTTCTGGCTCTGGAGTCTAGCTCTGGCTCTGGAATCTGGCTCTGGTTCTGGCTCTGGAGTCTGGCTTCGGCTCTGGTTCTGGCTCTGGAGTTCGGCTCTAGTTCTGGAGTCCGGCTCTAGTTCTGGAATCCGGCTCTGGAGCACGGGTCTGGCTTTAGCTCTAGCTCTGACTCTAGAGTCCAGCTCGAGCTTGTGTACTAGGAACTGGGTAGTTCCAGGTGATTTTATGAACGGTTGTAGCAAAGCCAGAACCAACGGTGCCTTTTTTTCTCTGATTAGGAATACTTTGCGTACCCATTCTCCTATCCAATTTCCAGTTTTCCTCGAATTTCTCCCTCCACTTTTGATGATGAAACGCCCGGAGCGAATCCCGATTTTCAACGGCTATTTCGTCGAAGAGTACTCGGCTTCGGAAATCTTTGACGCCAGTTTGTTTCTAATTATTTCTAGAGTTACAAAAAGAATTCTTTTCAGTGAAATATCTCAAATATAACAAAGAACGTAAGGCAAATTTATCAATTTTCGGCTCTTGTCCGTTATCCAGGATTTTTGTGGGAATCGTCAAGGTTTAAAGGGTCATAACTTTGATTAGAGATTAGATCATTGTTATGTATTTATATAGCTTTGTAGAGGAGATTTCAAGCTTTTAAATGATACCAAATAAAGCCTGATTGGACTAGGGAATCTAGAGAAAACAGTAGCTAAACTTGAGCTTCTTATTCAAACTACAATAAACAAGACGCTCAAGTTTAGCTGCTGTTTTCTCTGGATTGGTTAGTCCAATCAGGCTCTATTTGGTATCATTTGAAAGCTTGAAATCTCCTCTATAAACCTATATAAATATCTAACAATGATCTAATATCTAAGCAAAGTGGTGATCGTTTAAAGCTTGACTGTTCATTGAGAAATCCGAGATTACGGTCAAGGGGTTTAAGCTTTAACACAGCAAACTCTATCAAGAAAACTCGTCCGTTTTTTCTATTAACCACCTCTGTTGCTGAATACTTGATAGAATGTTGAAAGATTTTTGTAAAAAGCTAAAATTTTAGGTCTTGTCATGCCATCAGTAACCGCAACAATTGTACCATTCATAAATATGCCAGGTAAATGGATGTTTTTGATTTTAGGATAGAGCAGTACGTTGATTAGCTTGTTTTCTAAAAGATGATCTTGAGAAAGTTAACGTAAACAATCTATTTCTAAGTTTTGTACACTAGATTCATCTGATTAAATCAGTTTTCTAAAATACTTTCTAAAGTACTTTCTAAATACTTTCCTACTTTCTAAAATATGTACTCCAGATCCCTTAAAAGCCGGACTCCAGATCCTTCAAAAGCCGGACTCCAGATCCCTTAAAGGCCGGACTCCAGATCCTTCAAAAGCCGGACTCCAGATCCTTCAAAAGCCGGACTCCAGATCCTTTAAAAGTGACCATAATTAGCAAAGGACTTGTCTAATAATCTAGATTTAGATTTAGATTTAGGTTTAGATTTAAACAGAATACAGTTTTGAAACGAAAAGCTTTTAGAAAACGCTTGAAAAAAAAGTTTTTAGGCGTCACTCAAAAAGACGATGAGATGAATCATCATCGAAATTGCTCCAAACGACAATCGATGAAGAAAGGTGGAAAAGATTCGAATGGGAAACCGTTGAAAATGGATCCGGTGAGAGAAATCGATTGGAGAAAACATTTGGGTGATTGTTGAGTGTAAAGTTGAAGCCTAGGCTCAGGCTCAGGCTCAGGCTCAGGCTTAGGCTTAGGCTTAGGCTCAGGCTTAGGTTTAGGCTTAGGTTTAGGCTTAGGCTAGTTCAAATCTCAGGTTCAGGCTTAGACTTAGGCTTAGGCTAGTTCAAATTGGCTAGGCTTAGCCTTGTCCAAGCTAAATGCTCATTCACAAGTTTGTCGAGCCAGCCAAAAGGCAGCAAGGCCTAAAGCCCTTCCCTGATCGAACGGGGAACGTCTCGGTGTAGCTCCAGAGCGTTGGCCTGGTAAGGGAGAGGTCACGGGTTCAAGTCCCTGCGCCAACTTTTTGTATCCCCAACTCGTAAAAGAAGGTTTCCAACTGGGCTCGATCCACTGATCTTCGCAATTTTAGCCTCTTTTGAAGTGAAGTGATGTCAGTACTTTGAAGTAAAAATTGAGTACAAAGCTCCTCTTCAGCTAAATCCAGAATCAATGGCGGAAAGGATGAGTAGAGAATTGAAAAGGACGGTGGAATCAATCGCATACATTGCTGAGCACATGAAAGCTGATATGGCCAATAAAAAGGTGAGCTTGGAAATGAATTGATTGTCTTGAAAGCTGAAGATCTAGCTGAAGATCTAGCTGAAGATCTAGCTGAAGCTGAGGATCTAGCTGAAGCTGAAGATCTGGCTGAAGATCTGGCTGAAGATCTAGCTGAAGCTGAGGATCTATCTGAAGCTGAAGATCTAGCTGAAGCTGAAGATCTAGCTGAAGCTGAAGATCTAGCTGAAGCTGAGGATCTATCTGAAGCTGAAGATCTAGCTGAAGCTGAAGATCTAGCTGAAGCTGAAGATCTAGCTGAAGATCTAGCTGAAGATCTAGCTGAAGCTGAAGATCTAGCTGAAGCTGAAGATCTAGCTGAAGCTGAGGATCTATCTGAAGCTGAAGATCTAGCTGAAGCTGAAGATCTAGCTGAAGCTGAAGATCTAGCTGAAGATCTAGCTGAAGATCTATCTGAAGCTGAAGAAAAATCGGCTTTTATTGCCAAAACCCTTTCAAAACCCTTTGAAAGCTTTCAAGATCCGAGACGACTGGAAATACGTTGCAATGGTGATCGATCGTTTGCTTTTGTTGGTGTTTTTTGGGGTGACATTGGGTGGAACGATTGAGATCATTCTCCGCGCGCCACATGTATTTGAATGGATTGATCAAGATCAAGTACATCTTTTTCTTCATTATCTTTCAATGCTTTAAATCGAATTTCTTTAGATTATCAAAGAGCTGACAGCAAAGTACAATCTCGCCAGATAAATTTCATTGTTTATTTTAATTATTTCAGTGTTTGAATAAATAATTCGATAATTGTAGCACACTAAACTGTAAATTGTAGCACACTGTAGCACACTAAATGGATAGATTCAAGAAAAGGGAAATCTTTAGCAAAGGAACAGCAAAGGAAGGGAATTTAGAAGTCTAAAAGTCTAAAGCCTAAGTCTAAAAACCCATTGTTCAGTGTCCATTTTATTTTTCTGCTTTCTCATCAATCATTCCACGCAATCCTATGAAGAAGAGCGATTACTGGCGAATCTTTTCAATGGATATAATCAATTGGTTAGACCTGTGAAGAATCAAAGTGATATCATTCAAGTAGGAAAGATTTTCATTAAGAAACAAGTAAAGAAATTGATTTTTAGGTTCGTTTCTCATTGGCGCTCATTCTGTTGATCAATGTTGATGAAAAGAATCAAGTGATGCAGACGAATGTTTGGCCGACAATGGTTAGAAATGAAGCTAGAGATTGGATGGAGATTGGATAGAGACTAGCTAGAGATTAGCTAGAGATTGGCTAGAGATTGGCTAGAGATTAGCTAGAGTTTGGCTAGAGATTGGCTAGAGATTGGAAATCTTTGAGTAAGTATTCATTAAAGTGATCAAATCTTCACCTATTAGCAATCGGATCAACAAATGAGCTGATCAACAGATCAACAGCTGTAGTTAGTTCTGTGCTATATAAAAGTACTAGTAGTAACAGTACTTACAGGCTTACAGTCTTACAGTCTTACAGTACTTACACTAAAGTAAATCCTATAAATAGCTTAGCTTCTAAAAACGCTGATTACTTTCAAGTTTTCAATTCGTTTTCTTTCAGCGTTGGCTTGACTATCAATTGCGTTGGGATCCACGAGATTATGACAATATTGGAACGATTCGTGTACCACCACAAAAAGTCTGGTTGCCTGACATTGTCCTCTTCAACAAGTGGGACGATTTCTATCAAAAATATGACTCGAATTTCCAGTGCTGATGGGAATTATTTGGTCTCTTTCCTCTCAAATGTCGTCATTGAGCACACTGGGGTTTTTCTTTTTTTCATATTGTAAAATCGAAATTCCAGGAAATCCTTTGGGTTCCCCCAGCAGTTTTCTTCAGCAGTTGCACAATTGATGTTGAGTATTTTCCATTTGATGGTAAGTAAAGTAGGAAATAGGTGACGGGGAGGGTAAACGTGATGGCTGATTGGCTGAGTACCTCGGCTCTCAGTCGGGAGTGTGATAGCCAATTGGCTAAGTGCCTCGTTTCTCAGTCAGGAGATCAAAACCAGAAAATCCCTTGGCTTCCCCCAGCAGTTTTCTTCAGCAGTTGATGTCGAGTATTTTCCATTTGATGATAACTAAACTAGAAAACACGCGACCCTCCAGATAACCGTGATGGCCGAGTGGCTAAGTGCCTCGTTTCTCAGTCGGAGCTCAATCCCATCGGTCAAGGGTTCAACCCCGCCAGCTACCTCTTATCTTTTTTGGTTTCTTTTCTATATTTAGAGTTTAAATATTGTATCAAATTATTATAAAATGTAAATGTTTATAAGTATTTGTTTAGAACAAGTTTGCACGATGGTTTTCGGCTCATGGACTTTCGGTAAAGATGAGGTGCAAATCGACTATTTGATGGGAAAAAAGCAGGTTAGAGGAGATGGGGGTTTTTTTAGAAGGGATACGATTAAGGTTTACAATTTGAAACAAAACATTAAACAATATTTGCTTGGTAGATGCTCGAGTTTCTTTCTGTGTGCAGGTCATAGGGGCGATTCATATGGGCGATTTTCGGAGGATTGACGTTCGCATGACGATTTGGTGTAGTGGTTAGCCTTTCGGAGCGGGTTGGCTCAGGTTCGACTGCGGGTTCGACTCCGGCTTCGGCTTCCCAAGCTGTACAGGTTGGGCCAAAATTACCGTTACAATGTCCACTCACGCGCAGATGCGCATATCTTGAAACTTTTCTTGTTTTCTTGTTTTCTTGTTTTCTGATTTATCTATTAATATTATTTGTTGTTCAACATTAATACAAGACACCGATGTCATTAGAATGTTTAGAGAATTTTTAGAAAGCTTCGAGCATCATCGCGCTGCGCAAACAGGAGATTGCGAGTGAGGTGGCAGCGAGTGAGGTGGCAGCGAGTGAGGTGGCAGCGAGTGAGGTGGCAGCGAGTGAGGTGGCAGCGAGTGAGGTGGCAGCGAGTGAGGTGGCAGCGAGTGAGGTGGCAGCGAGTGAGGTGGCAGCGAGATTCATTTCCTTCTCGAAAACGTTGAAAACATCGCCGACATTGGCTTTTCGAAAATAGCATCTTCCAAAATACTTTCCAAAGGTGATTCCAAAGGTCTCGATGAGATTCAGCGGTATTTTTGCCCAATTTGAAGTCCTACCAAAGACTGGCACGCAGAATAAACTTCGTGTCGTTCAC
The DNA here is from genome assembly GCA_958450365.1 of Mesorhabditis belari. Lineage (NCBI taxonomy): Eukaryota > Metazoa > Nematoda > Chromadorea > Rhabditida > Rhabditidae > Mesorhabditis > Mesorhabditis belari. Next base: position 1,563,081 of record CAUEEP010000921.1, read on the forward strand.
AGAAATTGAATCTAAACAAAGAAATTAAATCAAAAATTGGTTTGACGTTAATAATACGAAAAGTTATAATAAAATAAGAAATTCTGAAGAGCATATAGAAAATTGGGTTTGATAAAATTTGTCTTTATAGCTTGGCTTGGTTTGTAGAGCTTGGCTTGGTTTGTCAAGCTCTAAGGAATGCTGTTCAAGTTGTTCAAGAGCAAGCAAGTGGTTCAAGAGCATTCATAACTGGACAACCTAATATTTTCGTTTTTTTGCATTGTACTTTTGTACTTGTCGATTGTACTTGTCGATTGTATTTAGGTGGATTTGAATGACTACTCGAAGAGTGGGATCTGGGATCTCATTGATGTGCCTGGTTTTTTGCAAAACGAGCGCAGTCGGATCGCTTTCCAGATCAAAATCAGAAGGTAGAGGGATATTTTAAAGCTTTACAAGACTGAAGGCAATACTAAAGCCAAAAGAAAAGAGAACTTTCAGAAAAACCCTTTTCTATACAGTGATCCTAATCATGCCAACAGTTTTAATGGCATTCCTCTCAATGATGGTATTTTATTTGCCAGCCGAAGCGAGTGAGAAGATCACTCTTGCGATCAGCATTCTGCTAGCACTCGTCGTCTTTCTTCTTCTCATCTCAAAAGTGAGTGCCCAGTGCTTTGTGCTGCCCAGTGCTTTGTGCTTAAACGTAAACGCATCTTTCTGGTGCAGTGAGTTCTTTGTTTTTCGAGCAAAATCGAGGGATTACTAGGAGAAAATAAAGAATTCAGACGCGCCAGAAAGTGTGGGTTTTTCTGTGACACTTGAATGGTGATAGCTTCCAGATTCTTCCGCCAACATCAGACTCGGTTCCACTAATGGGAAAATATCTTCTAATCACATTCACCATGAATGTCATTGCTATTATGGTAAACTATTATATTATTTAGAAGCTTGGATAAAAGATAATTGATAATAGATAATAGATAATCAAGGAATTCTGTCAAATTCTGTCTAATTCTGAACCAATCAGTACATTTGGGCTATCAAAACTTATCAAAAACATTATCAAAGTTTGACGTTTGGCATAGAAATAGTATTGTCGGCGATCAAAGGGAAATGTTGGCTTTTATTGAGGGTTCACTGAAAAATACCAGGTTAAGAAGCTAAAACACAACTTTTCTTTGTTCTTGCCACTGAAGAACTTGCCACTCGAAGAACTCTCATTTGATGTTGTTGTTTCCCGGTTTTGGGAACATCAAAAGAGAAAATCTCAACTTTTGGTTTTAGTTTGGGTTTGGGTTGGGTTTGGTTTGGTTTGGGTTGGGTTTGGTTTGGGTTGGGTTTGGTTTGGTTTGGGTTTGGTTTGGTTTGGTTTGGTTTGGTTTGGTTTGGGTTGGGTTTGGTTTAGTTTGGGTTTGGTTTGGGTTGGGTTTGGTTTGGTTTGGTTTGGGTTGGGTTTGGTTTGGGTTGGGTTTGGTTTGGTTTGGGTTTGGTTTGGGTTGGGTTTGGTTTGGTTTGGTTTGGTTTGGTTTGGTTTGGTTTGGGTTGGGTTTGGTTTGGTTTGGGTTGGGTTTGGTTTGGTTTGGTTTGGGTTTGGTTTGGTTTGGGTTTGAATTTGGCTTCTGTTTGGGTTTGGTTTGGGTTTAATTTGGTTTGGATTTGATTTCGGCTTCCGGAAATCTCCCTCTCTTCTTGCTTGTCTTTCCTTTTTCTTCTCAAGAAAGAAAGGCATCGATAGCTCATTGGTAGAGCATCTAGCTGATTAGCAGAAGATCCGGGATTCAATTCCGGTCGGAAATTCTTTCCAATTCATTTCTCTACTTTATTTCTTCCTCATTTCTTTAGCATAAAAGTTTTTGACGTGATTTTGATAATAAATTAGTCATTTTTATGATATAGTAAGTTAGTTAGTAAGTAGATTTGAGAAGTTACCAGCTAGGGAAGTTACCAGCTAGGGAAGCTAGGGAAGTTACCAGCTAGCTAAAAATCTCTCTCTTTTCAGGTAACAGTGGTGATCATCAATGTTTACTTCCGTGGTCCAGCCACTCACACAATGGCTCCGTGGATCAGGAAACTATTTATAAATGTAAGATTTTACAACTTAAACTAAGTTTTATATCAAACTAGATCTTTTTATATCAAAATTTCCAGCATTTACCATTAATTTTGATGATGAAACGTCCATGGACGACTGAGGATGAATTGGAGAGGTTGAGGCAACAAAAGACTGAGGTTTTTCGAGTTTAAATTGATGAGAGAGAGAGAATTTTAGAGAGAGAAAGAGAGAGATATGTAGATTGTTAATTATATGATTTATAGATGAGATCAAAGAATCGTCTTCGCTCTCAAATCGAGCAAGTGGCCCGAGCATCGAATGGAGACGTTGGGGTGGATTTCTTTTCGATTTCTTCTCCATTTCTTCTCCATTTCTTCTCAATTTCATTAAAAATCAATTTAAATTTGCAAATGGCTGATTTGTCTCTAAAAAAAGGCTTTTAGATGCCGGTGATTCAAACAGATCCCATCTCAGACGAGCATCGATCGTCAATTGGACAACCGTACGCTGTAAGTGACTGTAATCGTTTCGAAAAAGACTGTAAAATCACTGTAATCGATTCTATTTACAAAAACTACCATAAGCTTACTAAAACAAACCCTAAATATCAGACGATTGACCTTTTATACGCAAAGCCCCGCCCCTTTTCCCATTGCCATAACTTTGAGCTTAAATTTCTTGGTGCTCAGCTGTCCAATTGAAATGTTTTTGGTATCATTAGATTTGCCAAGCCTTTCTCTATCGATTGGTAGAAAAACTATTGAAATTGGACAACTGAGCGCTAAGAAATTTGAGCTTGAAGTTAGGATGGCAAAGAGGGCGGGGCGATGGCCTTTTTCCCATTGCCATAACTTTGAGCTCGAATTTCTTGGTCCTCAGCTGTTCAATTTCAATAGTTTTACTACCAATCGACAGAGAAAGACTTGGCGCATCTAATGACACCAAGAACATTTCAATTGGACAGCACAACACCAAGAAATTTGAGCTTAAAGTTAGATTGCTAATGGGAAAGGCAATTTCTCACAATTTTTCCAGGATGGTCTCGGGAGTGAGGCGATTAAAGCAATTGATGCAATTGAGTACATCACAGAGCATTTGAGAACGAATAATGATCAGAAAAGGGTAGGAGTTGTTAGATTGATACTTGTAGGTACTTGTAGGTACTTGTAGGTACTTGTAAGTACTTGTACGTACTTGTACGTACTTTTAGGTACTTGTAGACATCAATTCTGATTCTAAATACTTGATTGATGAGTTGAAATTCTAGATGAAAGAGGAATGGCGCTTTGTGGCGACGGTGCTCGATCGCTTGCTCTTGTACATCTTTTTTGCCGTCACTGGTTCGTTTTCTACGATCGCAATTAATCCAATTAACTTTTTCAAACACTACGCTAGCCTACTATAGTCCATTATAGCTATCGTAATCCATTCGGGAAACAAAAATCGTACTAAATCAATTGTAAAAATGAATTTCAGTCGGCGGCACCGTTGGGATCATTTGCTCAGCGCCGAATGTCTTCGAATTTATCAATCAAACGCAAATCATTGAAGAACTTCAAATGAAAGCGAACAAAGAAATTCTCGACTACACGACGAAACTTAACAAAAATTGATCAACATTCTCCTTAAGCTGAACACTTCATTCTCCTTAAGCTGAGCACTTCATTCTCCTTAGCTGATCACTTCATTCCCCTTAAACTGATCACTTCATTCTCCTTAAGCTGATCACTTCATTCCCCTCAAGCTGATCACTACATTCCCCTTAGCTGATCACTACATTCCCCCTAAACTGAGCACTTCATTCCCCTTAGCTGATCACTACATTCCCCTTAGCTGATCACTACATTCCCCTTAAGCTGATCACTTCATTCCCCCCTAAGCTGATCACTACATTCTCCTCTCCATAACCTTACAAAATTGTTTGAGAACATTTTTTCCTCAAAAACTTTGTTATAACTTTGATCTCTCATAGTCAATTTCAGTAAAATAATTCATTTATCTAACAAAATCTCTTTCATTAAAAGATTCTTCATTTCCCTATCAGAATCTCTTTTACCATTCATCTATCAAACAAAATCTCTTGATTACAAGTTCTTCATCTATCAAACAAAAGCTTTTTCATTGCAAGTTCTTCATTTCCCTACCAGAATCTCTTCTACCATTCTTCATCTATTTAACAAAATCTCTTTCATTAATTCTATCTAGCCATTCATCTATCAAACAAAATCTCTTTCATTAAAAGATTCTTCATTTCCCTACCAGAATCTCTTCCACCATTCTTCATTGTCTCTTAATAATAAAGAAAATTTCTGCAAGCAAAAAAAAAACGCTCTTCATCGAATCAGGTTTCGATTTTATGAATGGACACTTGAAGATCGGTGGTGAAAGAAATGAAGAAAAGACTGGATTGGATTGTTAGAGAGACTATAATTAGGTTTGGAGGCTTCAAATCTAACTCTTTTGAAAGAAAGACTGAAGAAAGACTGAAGAAAAGAGAAGAAAAGAGAAGAAAAGTGAAGAAAAGTGAAGAAAGAGTCACAAAAATTGAGGAAAAAAGGTTCTTTCAAGTGGTCTAAAGAGGCTAAAGAGATGCGTAATGTAGCTTTTTTTAATAAGTTTGGTGGAGAATGTGGTTTGTGGAGTGCCGTCGCTCAAATTGCAGTCAAATTCAAAAAGAAAAAGCTAAGAATTATAGAAATCTACGCAATTATGTCCATTTTCGATAATAATTGTGTTTTTTTAGAGAATTTTAGAGAACTTTTGAGTCTAAGGTAGCCTGGAAAAGCGTTTCAACTCGGTAAAATTAAAAGATTTTCATTTCTCTTCATATTTCACGAGTTGACGTTTCTTTTTGCTGATTGACGCAAGAAATTGGCTTTTGGAAGATTGTAATACCTCTAAAAGTACTTCTTTCCTATAATGACGGTCGGAGCATCGCGTAGTCTAACTTTAAACCTATTTTTCTCGTCATCTGTTTATGCTACAGTGTTCGCTTAAGTATCAAATGAAAGTTGAGATTCAGAGCTATTTTTTGATACTAAACATGTATCTTAAGAAATTATGAGCGCTTAGAAAAAAATGATTGAAGAAAAAAATGTTGCGATTTTTTTGCGACTACGAGACTGTACGGGAGAGAGGCGCTACTACAGTCCGTTTCATATTCCGTTTCCGTTTAACCGGTCCGGTGCTATATCAGATTATTAGTTGTTATGTTCACAATTCTGGATGTCTTTTTTATTTGTTGTTAATGCTAAATAAATGTTGATTTTCAAAGTTCCTAAGGGTGGATAAAGAAATGTGAAACGGTCGCAGAATCTGCGACATTTTGCTGAATAAAAGGCAGAAAAGTGACTTTGAGCACTTCAGTATAATCTTGACTGTTCATTTTGCTGGAGACAAATTTCAAAGCGACCGTTCCATTGGCGCAAAAGGCTGCCCAACACATCACACTTCCTCCACCGTAGTTACGTGTTCCGAAGATCAGTGGATCCTGTCGCAGGTCTCTCCAGTAATGCGAAACACCATCTGGTCCGTCAAGATTCCATTTTTTTTCATCAGAAAAGATTACCTAAATAAAAACCGTTATCTCAGAGTACAGCATTTCCCAACCTTGCTCCAATCAAAGTTCATATGATTTGCGGCAAAGTCTAGACGGGCTTTCTTGTGCTCTTGCTTTAAGGCAGGCTGTTGATTTAGGCGTTCACGATCGATATGAGGATTTTCTTTGACGGCACGCCAGATAGTTGTCTTCGAAGCAGCGATTGGGATTTCTCGAATACCCTTCTTGTCGATCTTGTAGGCATCGATCTGTCCCTTCTCGTAATCAGAAAGCACTTTCCAACGTCCCATTTCCTAAAATGACGACAAATGATTACAAAATATAAAAATATTTTAAGTAAAGCAAAAAATGAATAGTAACATCAAATAAGCATTGATTTTCAAAGTTCCTAAGGGTGGATAAAGAAATGTGAAACGGTCGCAGAATCTTCTTTCTTAGTTTTTTTTTTGTTGAGAAAATCCAGTAACCCAAAAACGGTGTTTTTAAGGTTTTAAAATATGGTTTAAAATAATAGAAATATTGCAAAAGAAAATAGCTCGATATCTCCACCCATTCTCCATAAAACCTCTTTTTTGGGGGGGGGGGGGTGGATAAAGAAATATGAAACGGACTGTATTAGAGGTATTACAGTCTAAGCTTTCATTTCAAGACGATTTTTGACAATACAGCTTATAGAAGTTCGAGAAATTCTCCATATTCTTTGCTATGCTGACCTGCGAACGAGTGACTTTGGCTTCAAGCGAGTGGCTTCAAGCGAGTGGCTTCAAGCGAGTGGCTTCAAGCGAGTGGCTTCAAGCGAGTGGCTTCAAGCGAGTGGCTTCAAGCGAGTGGCTTCAAGCGAGTGGCTTCAAGCGAGTGGCTTCAAGCGAGTGGCTTCAAGCGAGTGGCTTCAAGCGAGTGGCTTCAAGCGAGTGGCTTCAAGCGAGTGGCTTCAAGCGAGTGGCTTCAAGCGAGTGGCTTCAAGCGAGTGGCTTCAAGCGAGTGGCTTCAAGCGAGTGGCTTCAAGCGTAGCTAATCTCGAACCTTCTTGATATTAGCCTTGGTGTAAGCCGAGTTTTACAATCAGACAAAGACAATCAGAATTTGTGTCTAACTCTTGAAAGCTGTTTGAAGTTGTAAACAAGTTGTTTGCGTGTTATCGATCGTGTTATCGATCAATATCTATTGCCAGATAGCCTTGTCTAGATCAATGATCGCATCTCAATAGATTAACTTTTTGGTTATTTTAAAAAGAGACAAGATAGTAAATAGTTAAATGAATAACTTTTAACTTTCCCTATTGCATTCTTGGTGAATGCCAAGGCTCGTTTACTACATTTCATACAGTAATCGAAAAAAGAACGAAGAATGGGGAAAGAAAGAGGAAGAAGGGGAAGAAGGGGAAGAAGGGGAAGAGAAGGGGAAGAAGGGGAAGAGAAGGGGAAGAGAGGGGGAAGAAGGGGAAGAGAGGGGGAAGAAGGGGAAGAGAAGGGGAAGAGAAGGGGAAGAAGAGGAAGAGAAGGGGAAGAGAAGGGGAAAGAAAGAGGAAGAAGGGGAAGAAGGGGAAGAGAAGGGGTAATTATAAGAAGAAACCAGTCACGGTAGACCTGGAGGCTGAGGGTCAAGTCATAGGGGGACTGGAAATTAGTTCCCGAGAGACAGAGCCGGTCCAGACTTGAAGGGGTACTCCTTCAGACAGGGATCTCTTCTCCAACCTCTCCCCAACCTCTCCCCAACCTCTCCCCAGCCTCTCCCCAGCTCCTCCCCACCGCCCTACTTACCTGGCTTGCAAAATCTCCTTACCCTATCCCCAGCTTGCCCTTTACCCCCACTCATGCCATTTTTCAGTCATTTCTACATCTTCTCGACCCTGGCTATTCTCAAAAGGGGATTTCAACTCGAATTTCAATTCTATAAAACATATGTCAGATACTTTTAGAGTTACAGTAACTTTTCGGGTTACTGTAGCTTCTGGGGAATTAGTAGCAGATCGTAGCTAGCTGATCCTAAGAATTATATAGAAAAAGAAGCTATGAGTACCATTTTCTTCAAGAGTTTCCCGATTTCTTTTCTTTTTTCACTTCTTCTCTTTACAAACAATAATTCTAAAAGATTTTTTTGACATTAAACTCGAGTTTCTTATTCATTTTCTCAATTAAAATCTGAAATTCTAGAGGTTCCTTTTTAAATCTTTTTAAACCCTTTTAAACTCTTTTAAACACTTTTAAACACTTTTTAAACACTTTTTAGGCTTGATTGATTGAATTTTAGGACTTTAGATTGACTTTTAGGACTTTAGATTCATTTCACTTCACTTAACAAACCTGTTTTCTTGCTTATTAACTTATTAAAACCTTTTGAATGCCTATTTTCTTTCAACTTTCCTTATGTACTTTGTACTGTAGTGTACTTTGTGCTTTCTATACTTTCTTTCTTCCTGTACTTTCTTCCTTTCTGTACTTTCTTTCTTCCTGTACTTTCTTGCTTTCTGTACTTTCTTTGTGTTTAAAAAACCCCATCTAACACATTGAATTCTTCCCTTTTCTTTTAATTCTCTTCACTAAAAACCACTATTTTTTATGTACTTTGTTCTATGTACTTTATTTACTTTATGTACTTTTTTTAAACACCATCTAGTTCTTCATTTTTCAGACAAAAAATCGAGTTAATAATTTGACAAAAACTAAGGCTTCAACGCTACGCAACGTACGCTAGAAAGTTTGCGTTTTTATGTGACCATAAAGTAAATTTAAATTCTCAGAAAAAGAGCTAAAAAAAGAGCTTTCCCTAACTCAAATCCTCAAATCTTGTAGAGTCAATAAAATCGAAACCATCCTTTTTTTCTCTCTTCTCGAAACGATGTCCTCGTTTTCGTTCTCAATTACAATTTCTTTCCTTTTCCCTTTTCTTTTCCATACAAAACCCCTTTCTTTTCCCTATTTTATTGGTTTATTTCTATTTTATTTCGAAAATTTACATTGAAATCTACATTTTTTTAAAAATTTACGATAAAATTACAATAGAAATGAAATTTTTTGAAATAAATTGCTTTAAAACCGTTCCTTTTTTGATTTAGCTTTAGAAAAAAAGACAGTTAAAAGTTAGGGAAACGATTAATCTAAAATTTAAATGTCTAAAATCCCCATCAGCCTGAGCCTGAGCCTGAGCCTGAGCCTAAGCCTTTACCCTATCAGCCTCCACCCCATCAGCCTCCACCCCATCAGCCTCCACCCCATCAGCCTAAGCCTAAGCCTGAGCCTGAGCCTAAGCCTAATCGCCAGGCGGGTGTGCCTTAGCTCCGAGAACTGGCTGAGATCCAGAAAATGGGGGTTCAGCCCAAACCCAAATAGACTTAGTGCGAGGCGCTAGCCGCTAGCCTTCGCACTAAGTCCAAGCCTAAGCCTAAGCCTGTACCCCATCAGCCTGTACCCCAACAGCCTGTACCCCATCAGCCTCTACCCCATCAGCCTATACCCCATCAGCCTGTACCCCATCAGCCTCCATTTAAAGCCTCCATTCTCCATTCTCCATTTTCCATTTTCCATAATGGAAATTCTGCGCCAGCAATTAAATTTGACCAAAAGTTTTGTATTTTTTTTGATTTAAACTCTCATAAATTTCTTATTAAATTAAAAGCTTTATTTATAAAGTTTGTGAAAATTGCTTTTAAAAAAAGAATTTCTTTTCAGATAATTCAAATACTCTAAAAAATCGAAAGGGATGCCCCCGCGACTGCGGCCGCGGAGGGCATTCACGGTGAAACAAATGAAGAAAATCGACGAAAAGATAGTAAAAAGAAGTGAAAAAGTTGAAGAAACAAGTTTTCTGAAGAGAAAACTGGATAATTTCGATTCTGGAAGAGTCTCGAAACGATTCTCGATGCTTTTCTTGTACTCTTTACTCATTTCAACCGTAAACTCGGTTTCAATCGACAATGATATCATTGGTAAGATGTTTGTTTTAGATTTAGATCTAGATAATCTAAATAATCGAATCTAGATTATCTAGATTATCTAGATTTAAAATCTACAAATCAATTTATTGAATATTTTCAGGTGAACCAGATATCGAATGTATGGATGATCGGATTCGGGTTTGGATAAAAACGAGAAAGATTTTTACGGGTATGAAAAAGCTTGATTGTTATTGTTGATTAAGAATTAAGGTTTCCCCCCCATTTTTCATGAATTTTTTGCTATTGTAAGACTCAATTTATTCATCTTCAGAGTAGTCGAGCAAGAAAAAAAATGACTAAAAAGCTTAATGTTTCAACAAACGACAAAAACTACCCACCCACCTCCCTAGATTACTAATCGTAATCTCCAGGGCGTTTATTCTTAAATAAATCAATGAATTCTCAGATAAATAAACGAATTCTTAAATAAATAAATGAATTCTTAAATAAATAAATGAATTCTTAGATAATAGGTTGATGCATAAGTGTTTTTGTTCCTTTTCGTCTGCCGTTTCAAGCCAACAAATGCACCAATTAAACCAATTAAACTACGGTTGATTTCATTAGAAAAACCAATTATTTTTCTGCAAAATAACATTAAAACGGGTTTAAAAATATTTAATGCCTGGATTTTCTTGAGAGTATGAAGTCGGGTAGTCAAAAAGGGCTAACTCGATGATGCGGTTTAGACACCTTAGCTAAAGAAAACCTATCTTCGTGTCAATAGATAAAAGATAGAGAAAAAAAACGTTTGATATTTCGCCAAAATTTCAGAGAAATTCATTCAGCCAATTTTTCCGTAGAGTTTTTTATAGATTTTTACGAAAAAGGCGTTTTTCACTCTCGAATTTGCTTCAAAGTGAACCGAAATTCATTTAAAAAGATGCAAATTGAACAAAAAAACACTTTTTTATAGAGCAAACTATAGATTAATTCGTGAATTTGTTACTTTTTAACAGAAGTACGAAAAAAACGAAAAGACTTATGCATCGACCTAATAAATAAATGAATTCTTAAACGAATAAATGAATTCTTAAATAAATAAATGAATTCTTAAATAAATAAATGAATTCTTAAATAAATAAACGAATTCTTAGATAAATAAATATATAAATACTTTATTTAGAAAGAAATACGGTTTTTTTAATAAAATTCCAATACGGTTCCAATACGGTTCCAATACGGTTCTAATACGGTTCCAATACGCTTCCAATACGGTTCCAATACGGTTCCTATTTTGATCTAATACGGTTCCAATACGGTTCCAATACGCTTCCAATACGCTTCCAATACGCTTCCAATACGGTTCCTATTTTGATCTAATACGGTTCCAATACGGTTCCAATACGGTTCCAATACGGTTCCAATACGGTTCTAATACGGTTCCAATACGGTTCCAATACGCTTCCAATACGGTTCCTATTTTGATCTAATACAGTTCTAATACAGTTCCAATACGGTTCCAATACCAGCGACCCTCAGATCAATAGCCTTTCCGCCGCTTTTCGCGATTTTCCTTCGTTTTTCTCGTTTTTCGTTTAGAAACGAGATATCTCAAATATATAAATACTTTATTCAGAAAGAAATACGGTTTTTTTAATAAAATTCCAATACGGTTCCAATACGATTCTTTTTTGGATCTAATACGGTTCCAATACGGTTCCAATACGGTTCTTTTTTTGATCACATGAAAGATGTACTAGATAAAAGATGATAAAGTCACTTAAAATGCAACGAAATAGCCCTTTTAAAATCAGACACGGTGGAGATCAAACGCAACTTGTCGGGAAGGGCATTAGTCACACGGGAAGGGCCAAACTTTAGTCACACGATTTACGCAAAAAAAAGCTCTAGAGAATTTAGAGAAAGCAGATTCGGGATCCAAGATAAAAGAGCCAGTCGCCTAGTCGCCAAAAGCCTCGAGTTTAGTCGAAAAAGATTTTTAAAAAGAGGGTTTTGATGTTTTCCTTTTACAATTTTAAAGCACTCAACCAAATCTATGATAAGACGGCGTTGTTCTAAGAATAAACGAATTCTTAAATAAATAAACGAATTCTTAAATGAATAGATTTCAATTCTTAAATCTGAATCTTTTTCAGGTCGAATTTATGCAAAGGGTAAAGCGGAATCGGAAGATTGTTACAAGGACGATTTCCAGAAAGAGCGCACAAAGAAACCCATGTTTGATTTGTCGTTTGGTAAGCTTTTTTTGCAATTTATATTTCGAGTTCTGTTTGCTATATAGGCAGCCGTTGCTCGGTTCAGTTACCCAATAAGGCCAAAACGCCTAAATCGTGATTTTCTCTCGAAAGAAGTATTGCTTTTGCTTGATTGTAAATAAGATTGCTAGACCTAGGCCAGGTCAAGGCTGGCTTCTAGATCTTTAGTAAAGCCAGGCCGTGATCTTGAAACAAAGTATGACAGTTGAAAAATAATTATGTTAAATAGTCACTTACTGTATGTTTACGTGTTAATTTTCGTTACGCATATGCAAATTTAGTTCGTGGTTGTGGAATGAGAAGTCTTCGATCAGTGGATCCGCGGGGAATGTACTATGGAGTGACCATTGTCGTCTCTTTTCATCCAGTAAGTAAAGATAAAGTAAAGAAATGGATGGGAAAGTGAACCGGAATTGAATCTCAATCTTATGCTCAGTTCTAGCAGATCAAGCAGATCAAGCAGATTTAACAGATCTATCAGCTCTAGGTAGCTCTATCAGCTCTAGGCAGCACTAACAGATCTAGGCAGATCTATCAGCTCTAGGTAGATCTATCAGCTCTAGGCAGATCTATCAGCTCCACGCAGATCTATCAGCTCTACGCAGATCTATCAGCTCTAGGCAGCTCTATCAGCTCTAGGCAGCTCTATCAGCTCTAGGCAGCTCTATCAGCTCTAGGCAGATCTATCCGATCTATCAAATCCTCTTCATTGAGCTATCTTTGCTCAAAAAGAAATAGAAAAGATAAGGAAGAGAAAGAGAGGCTAAAAAACTTTCTGACATGAAAACTCCATAATTCTTACGTTTTCTAAAAACCTAAAAATAAAAAGAGTAGCAGAGCAACAAAACAAAGCAACAAAAGCAACAAAGAAACCATTCAAGAGAAATTATCATTTTACAATCCTAGAACAATCCTAGAACAATCCTAGAACAAACGAAAACCCAAAAAATCCATCTAAATTCTTCAATTCATCATTTCATCTCAGCTTTTCATCACAAAAGTCGATCAAGCCTTTCACGTGAAATGTTTCTTCGAGGAAGCGAATCGAGGACTCACTGCTGAATTAGGAGTCAGGTGATTTTTTTGATTTGAGTGAAAGGCATGGATTTAAGCGCACGGATTTAAGCGCATGGATTTAAGCCCATGGATTTGAGCCCATGGATTTAAGCGCACAGATTTGAGCCCATGGATTTAAGCGCACAGATTTGAGCCCATGGATTTGAGCGCATGGATTTGAGCGCTCAGATTCGTGCGCTCAAATTCATGCGCTTAAATCCATGCGCTTAAATCCGTAAACTTACTCTTTCTATTGCAAAACAACACAATTTTTAGTATGATTCCAACAACAGAAGTCGAAGCAAGACACGGGATTCCCGGTTGTTCCTACACTATTCACAAATCATCGATACAGGTCAGAACATCGATACAAATCAGAGAAGAAGCTAAAATCGAATCTTTCCTAATAGCTTTCCTAATAGCTTTCCTAATTTATCTAGCTAATCCAGCTTTATGACTAAAACAAGAAGCTAAAGTTAAAGCTAAAGCTCTAGAATTGAAAATCCCTATCAGCAAGTAGAAGGTTGTGATTTTGATTGTGATTTTGCATGATTTATTTTTGTTGCAAGATTTTAGGGACCTTTCCTAATAGCGGCGGTCGCGAGGGATTATTGGCCCCATTTTTTCAAGGAGATTAAAGGCAGCCTAAGATTATTGGTGGTTCTGAAGAGCCTACTACTTCTTAAGTTTTTCTTTCATTTATCTGATAGCATTTAAGCCTTGTAAACTAACGTAAAATTTACACAAATATTTCTCACACATTTACGAAAAATGGAGCCGCTGATAGTCCCCTGAGGCCGCTGATAGTCTCCTGAGGCCGTCGATAGCTCACTGAGGCCGCTGATAGCTCCCTGAGGCCGTCGATAGCTCACTGAGGCCGCTGATAGCTCACTGAGGCCGCTGATAGTCTCCTGAGGCCGCTGATAGTCTCCTGAGGCCGTCGATAGCTCACTGAGGCCGCTGATAGTTCCCTGAGGCCGCTGATAGCTCCCTGAGGCCGTCGATAGCTCCCTGAGGCCGCTGATAGTCTCCTGAGGCCGTCGATAGCTCACTGAGGCCGCTGATAGCTCACTGAGGCCGCTGATAGTTCCCTGAGGCCGCTGATAGCTCCCTGAGGCCGTCGATAGCTCACTGAGGCCGCTGATAGTCTCCTGAGGCCGCTGATAGCTCCCTGAGGCCGCTGATAGTCTCCTGAGGCCGTCGATAGCTCACTGAGGCCGCTGATAGCTCACTGAGGCCGCTGATAGTTCCCTGAGGCCGCTGATAGCTCCCTGAGGCCGTCGATAGCTCACTGAGGCCGCTGATAGTCTCCTGAGGCCGCTGATAGCTCCCTGAGGCCGCTGATAGTCTCCTGAGGCCGTCGATAGCTCACTGAGGCCGCTGATAGCTCACTGAGGCCGCTGATAGTTCCCTGAGGCCGCTGATAGCTCCCTAAGGCCGTCGATAGCTCACTGAGGCCGTCGATAGCTCACTGAGGCCGCTGATAGCTCACTGAGGCCGAAGCTATTAGAAAAGGTCCCTAAAATCCTTGCAACAAGACTAAATCATAAACTAAATCATAAACAAAATCACAATCACAATCTTCTACTAGCCGATTGTGATTTTCAATTCTAGAGCTTTAACTTCTTGTTTTAGTCATAAAGCTGGATTGGTTTGATTGATTTGATTGATTTGATTGATTTGATTCATTCATTTACAAGCAATACAAATTCCTTAGCAAGCAAAAGGGATTTATCTTTCATTCAATAAAGATCTAAGAACTTATTTAGGAAATCGATGCCGGCAATCCAGCTGGATCATCGATTCAATTTGCTAGAGTCGGTGACAAAGTTCTTCATCAATGGCACTGCAATGATCGTGAGTTTTCGTGCTTAAGATCCAGCTTTTCAAATGAAAATCAACTATTTCATCTCTTATTCAACTATTTCATATCAAAATTTATTAGAGGATTCTAAAAAAAGACTAAAAAAGACTAAAAAAAGACAAGAAGTTATCAATTTTTCAACAAAATTCTTTATTTTTATTGATTTTTAAAAAAGTAAAAGAGTTATTTGTCATTTATTTGCTAAAGAATATCTTTAAATAATGATTTTAAAGATATTCCTTTAATATATATATCTTTAAATAATGATTTCTAGAAATGTTCGGCATTCTGATCAACAATTGCTATGTAACAGACGGTTTTGGGAAAAAAGCCGAAGTGATCGACAATAATGGGTTTGTTTTTTTGGTTTATTTTGTTACTAATGGCACTGCTAAACTAATGCGAGTTGAGAAAACACTTGAATCAATCAAATTTCTGATTAAATCAACAATTACTATGTAACAGATCTCTCTCAAAAGTTAATCTCTTCAAAATCTAAGCGTCAAATCTTTCTCAAAAGCCAATCTCTTCAATCTCTTCAAAATCTAACCCTCAACTTCAATCTACTTCAATCTTCAATCAAAAGAAAGCAAAGAAGAGATCCGGAACCAGCTTTATAAGTCATTTTGTCCATTTTGTCCATTTTGTCACTTTGGAGAACGATTGAGTGAACAATTTTTTCGTAATATTTCAAGAAATTTTAAAGGCAACTTTTTTTGGAAAGCTTGAAGAGCTTTTTGAAGAGGAATTTTTTGAAAAGAAATGAATCCAGTTTTGATGAAAAGAGAGAGGGGTCGTGTGGTTACGCAGTGAATCTAAAGCTTTAGATGGACTAGTCTCCCATTACCCTTTTCTGCCTCTTTCCACTTCCAGAACAGAACTCAAATGACTTGCTTGTGAAATTGGACAATTGGTTGAAAGATTTTGAAACTCTACTATAGAAAAAGGGACTTAGAAAAAAGAGGAAGGGATAAGAGACTTCCCTGGCGTGCTGGGACACGGGTCGATCTAGCTCATTGGTAAAGTGTTATAAGCAGTAGGCGAAAGGTCGCGGGTTCGAAGCCCGCGATTGAAAAATTTTGAAACTAGGGGACTTAGAAAAAGAGGAAGGGATAAGAGACTTCCCTGGCCTGCTGAGACGCGTGTGGCTGTAGCTCATTGGTAAAGCGTTAGTAAGCGTTGCGCGAGAGATCGAGGGTTCGACTCCGGCGATTGAAAAATTTTGAAACTAGGGACTTAGAAAAAGAGGAAGGGATAAGAGACTTCCCTGGCGTGCTGAGACGCGTGTCGCTGTAGCTCATTGGTAAAGCGTTGGTAAAGCTTTCGTAAGCCGTAAGCGAAAGGTCGCGGGTTCGAATCCCAAGGCGGGTCTAGAAAAAGCAAAGGTTTACTAGCTTTGAAACCAATAACAATAATCACTTAGAAATGATTCGTTTTGTCTTAAAAGCTAAAAGAAAAGCTAAACCTGTGCTTAAAAAAAAGTGATTGAAAATTGACAAAAAAAAAGCTGATTTTCCACTATTTTTGAGCGATTTAAAAAACGATTTCTAACTTATAGAAATGTGAAAAAAAAGAAGAAATAAGAAGTAAGAAATAAAAGAAGAAAGAAGAAGAAGCAAGTAAGAAATGTGCCTAAACTGAAATCCTTTAGTTGCCCAGTCGATCCAATCCTCATCACCGGGATTCGCTACTCGAAAGATATGCAAAGAGCATACGCTGAATCACAGGTAGATTTGGGGGAAAAGTTCTCATTTAAGCTAATAGCTAAAGCTAATAGCTAAAGCTAATAGCCAAAGCTAAAACTAAAGCTAATAGCTTAAAATTTTGGCTTGGTTTTTGGTTTGTGTGTGAAACAAGTGTGAGACTCAAAAATATACCAAAGGATAGCCCTTAATTTCTTCTATCTTTTGGTATATTACACATAAAAATATCTCAAAATGGGGTTGAGAACGAGGGGTTTAAAGTTGGTCGAGGGGTCGACGATGAGGCTCAACTTTAGACGCCTCGTTCTCAGCTCAATTTTGAGATATTTTTATGTGTAGTATACCAAAAGATAGACGAAATTAAGGGCTATCTTTTGGTATATTGCACATAAAAATATCTTAAAATGGGGTTGAGAACGAGGCGTCGAAAGTTGGTCGCCTCGACCTTGACCCTCAACTAGCTTTAAACGCCTTGTTCTCAGCCTCATTTTGAGCTATCTTTATGTTTAATATACCAAAAGATAGAAGATATTCAGGGCTATTTTTTGGTATATTGCACATAAAAATATCTTAAAATGGGGTTGAGAACGAGGCGTCGAAAGTTGGTCGAAAGGGGCGTTTATTAGAGATTTATGCAAATTTCTATTCTTCCTAAAATCAATTCTCATTTAAGGTATTCAAATTCGCGGACAAGCCAGGCGTTTGGTTCTTTTGTCAGATTCAAATGTGCATGAAAAAAGCCGGAATGTGTAAAGGGATTACGGTAAGTGTTTTGGCGACGAAATGATATTCAGCTAAGGAATTTAGCCGCCAAGTTGTGCCTCGATTGCGCCGGATAGCTCGGACGTTGAAGACGGCGATTTCCCGCAACCGGGCGCCGTCGGAAGGGGACGATTCGGGGGGAAAAAGGCGAGTTTTTTGGCTTCAAAGCTTTTCCCTCGCCGAGCTACCGTAGTCTAAGGCTTCTTAGGCACTCTAAAGCGTCTAAGGTCTAAGGCACTCTAAAGCCTGCCCCGGCTATCGTAATCCGTTTCCATACAGTAATCCATTGCACATCTGTATTAGTAATCTATTGTCAGCTACCGTAAGGCGCAACACATCAAGCTACCATAACCTCGGAGTCACTGTAAAGTGTGCCCCAGCGACCGTAATCCGTGACGTCATCGTAGACGTAGTTCGCAGGGAAAGGAAACTTCCTGGTCCAGCTACCGTAACCCTCCCAATCTAGCTACAGTAATCCTCCCCAATCTAGCTACCGTAATCCTACCCAATCTAGCTACAGTAATCCTCCCCAATCTAGCTACCGTAATCCTACCCAATCTAGCTACCGTAATCCCCCAATCTAGCTACCGTAATCCTCCCAATCTAGCTACCGTAACCCTCCCAATCTAGCTACCGTAGCTCTCCCCAATCTAGCTACCGTAGCCCTCCCCAATCTAGCTATCGTAATCCTCTGCAACCTACCGTAATCCTCTGCAATCTAGCTACCGTAATCCGCGTAAACTTGCGAAACATTATAAAGCTTACTCCAGCTACCGTAACTGAAGCTTTACCGTAGTTGAGTTGATAAACTTAATTTCCAGCAAAGATAAGACAACATTTGGCACGTAATCCGTATCCACACGTGCAGCAATCCATTATCCAGCAAATCTATTACTGAAAAGAGATCCACTTTAGTACGATAGTTAACAAAGTGATCAGATAAGGATAAAGATCAGATAAGAATAAAGCGAGATCTCGATTTTTGGTTACGGTAGCCAGATGGTAAAAAAAAGAATACGAAAAACGGATTACGATAGCATTGCAAACTCTAAAAATCGTCTAAAATCTTTTTAAACATATGATTCAGTGAATTTTTGAGCTTTATTATTTTATTTTATTTTATTTTATTTTATCTTATTTTATTTTATTTTATTTTATCTTATTTTATTTTATTTTATTTTATTCGATTTTTATCTTCTATTCACTTTCAGAACAATCTCGACTACGAGAATTCAATCGATTCGGACGGGGATTACGATCTAAATACCCAACGAATAGCAAGGGTTTGTCTGAAAAATCGTTTTAAACTTTTTATTCTATTATTATAAAATAGGAATTCGAAGAGGATGAGAATGAGACTACGGTAAAAGATTTGAATGCATTTGATGATTTGAATTTGAATGATTTGAAATAGAAAAAACAATGCATGAACTAATGGTTATTTGTGGGGGGAAAAGGCATGAGAAGAGGTGTACTTTGTGCTCTTGCTAAACGCATACCCGCTGGCATACTAGATTTATTCAATTTTCATCGATTTAGACCATTTTCTAGTCAAAAAAAGTGCTACCAGTGTGGCAGAAGTGTGCGTTTAGCAAGAGCACAAAGTACACCGTGTGGCACAAGGCGAAATCTAATCTACTGGCAAACGCGGGCTTTCTGGCACACTGAGTTTTATTGAAATAACAAGGAAAGGGCAACTGGTTAAGCTGTCTAAATGCTAGCACTTGTTGAAACAAAAAAAATCGAATCGAGTCGCAAGGGATCGAACCCGCGAGGTCTCGCTCTGGAAACGAGAGCTTTACCACCTGGCCACCAATGCTATGCGGGGAT
Organism: Mesorhabditis belari; assembly: GCA_958450365.1. Lineage (NCBI taxonomy): Eukaryota > Metazoa > Nematoda > Chromadorea > Rhabditida > Rhabditidae > Mesorhabditis > Mesorhabditis belari. The sequence goes on from CAUEEP010000921.1 coordinate 1,582,043, forward strand.
GCCGCAAAAAGACCGTTAAGACCCGTCCGCGAGGAATTCATTAAGACTCAAATTACTAACATTTTCTTACATTTTCTTAACAAACTTTAAGTGCTTAAAACTTTTGACAGATTGTTATTTAACAAAAACCGAATAGATCTTCAAAATCAGCATGAAATTCTCCGTTTAATGGTATAGATTGCATAGAATTTCGCCGTCTCAACCCGTTGTAAAAAGCCAATATTCCCAGGGCACAAAGTACATCAAGATTAAGTGTAAAATAAGCAAAAAGCTTAAAATAAGCAAAAAAGAATGGCATGTTTGGGTTTTGGAGGGACACAAAGAAGGCATGAAGATGTTAAAGAAAAAAAAGAAATAAAGATTCAAAGAGAATAAAACAAAGATATTTAGCCAAAAGGAAAGAAAAGACCGAAAAATAAATACCCGACTGGGCCGCCGGATTATGGAGAAAGCGATGATTTTGGTGGAGCCGCGAATGCCGGAGATTATGACTCGAGTCCTGCGAAATTTCATGGGTAAGCAAATTTCTTTGTGCTTTGTGCTCAATTGTGCTCGTTGTGCCCGTTGTAAACGCATCCTTTCTAGTGCACTCAATTCTTCAATTTAAAGCCAATGCAAAAGAAAATGAAAAATCCAGTGCGAAAAAGCTGCAAAAGGAAGTTAAGAGACTAGGGAACGGTCGGAGACCTCTTTTTAAGCTTTTTAGGCCTTTTTAATCTTTTTAAGCGTTTTTTTTAAAGCTTTCTAGGCTTTTTTGAAGCTTTCTAAGCTTTTTTAAGTCTTTTTCGGCCTTTTTTAAGCTTTCTAAGCTTTTCTTAAGCTTTCTAAGCTCCTCTTAAGCTTTCTAAGCTTCTCTTAAGCTTTCTAAGCTTCTCTTAAGCTTTCTAAGCTTCTCTTAAGCTTTCTAAGCTTCTCTTAAGCTTTCTAAGCTTCTCTTAAGCTTTCTCTTAAGCTTTCTAAGCTTCTCTTAAGCTTTCTAAGCTTCTCTTAAGCTTTCTAAGCTTCTCTTAAGCTTTCTAAGCTTCTCTTAAGCTTTCTAAGCTTCTCTTAAGCTTTCTAAGCTTCTCTTAAGCTTTCTAAGCTTTACAAGCTAGCTTTTCAAGCAATTACAAGTTGAAAATGCTTAGATTTAGATCCGATTCTGGTGGTGGTGCCTATGCTTTACCACCGACGACTCCAGGAAACGATTTTCAAGTAAAAAAACCTATCACAAGTCTTAAATAGTTGTAAAAAAGTTTAAAAGCTTAAAAGCTTAAAGGATGTAAGCTTAAAAAGGATTTCAAATATCTAGTGAATAATATAATATTGAATTTTTCGTTCTTGAAATGAAAATGAATGAAAATGGATGAAAGAATTTAGTCGAAAAGTTTAGTGGAAAGGTTTAGTGGAAAAGTTTTAGTTTGACACCGAAGCTACAACTCTTTTTGGGCCACCCGTTTCTCTAAACAAAAAGCACACAAAAGCGACGACAATTGTGAGTGATAGCTTTTAGATAAAAAGAGATATTAGATAAAAAAGAGATCTTCTAGTTCAAGCTCTAAATTTCTTTTTTTTAAAGGACACTGTGACGGTGACTGAAACATTTGAAACAAATGACGACTTGCAGAATTTTGGCACAACGCAGAAAGGGACGACAAAACGTGAGAAATTGATCAAAAGAATTGAAAAGAAAAGAAAGGATTTATCCAGTTAACTGGAAATCAGTTTAATTAGTTCAATAGTTCAATAGTTCAATAGAAATCAGTTCAATGGTTCAATAGTTCAATTAGTTCAATTAGTTCAATTAGTTCAATTAGTCCAATTAGTCCAATTAGCTAGCTATTTACAGGTTTAATCAATTTTTAATCAATTTGACGATAAATTCAATTTCCCAACTCAACAAACTAATCTCCATTGGCTTTTCAGATTCAATACTTGAGTCAAAGCAAAGCTAAGGCTAAGGCAAAGCAAAGCTAAGGCAAAAGCAAAGCTAAGGCTAAAGCAAAGCTAAGGCAAAGCTAAAGCAAAGCTAAGGCAAAGCTAAGGCAAAGCTAAAGCAAAGCTAAAGCAAAGCTAAGGCAAAGCTAAGGCAAAGGCAAAGCAAAGCTAAGGCAAAGGCAAAGCACAGCTAAGGCAAAGCAAAGCTCAATCTGAATCTGAACAATTTCTACACGTGATTTAACGAAAACCCTTCCCCAATTCCATTTCAATTGTCTTCAGCTAATGTTAATCAACAGAAAAGAAAGAAAACTGTTAATCAACAATAAAATTGATGTAATTTATAGACGATTACAACGACTACGAGGATGTAACAATTCCACCGAATCTCACCGATCTTTTAGCCAATTTACCCGATGATATCAATGCCGATAGTTTGCAGAAAATGTTTAGGTAAGAAAATTTCTTTGAGAAAAGTCAGTAAGGTAAGAAAGTCAAATGGTTTCCGACTGGCGACTAAAAGCCTTGTTTCTTAGTCGATCAAGCCTCAAGCCTCGAGAGTTCAGTCCCGCTGGCTAGAATATCTATGGATTTTTCTCTACATTTAGAGCTTAAGCGTTTGACTTTTGTGTACCACATTACATTATAATAAATATTTCTTACAAGAACCAATTTCAGAGACTCGGTCATCGATCGGAAAACCTTGCTTGAGAGTATGGATATGTTGAAGAAAGAGATGATGGTAGGTGAACAGAAAGAAAGAAAGAACAGAAAGAAAGAAAGAACAGAAAGAAAGAAGAGAGAGAAAGAAGAGAAAGAAGAGAAAGAAAGAACAGAAAGAAAGAACAGAAAGAACAGAAAGAAAGAACAGAAAGAACAGAAAGAACAGATGAGTCAGAAATACTTTTAAGAGTATGTTGAAGTTGTTGAAGCTCACTCTTTAAGAGTTCTCAAATGAAGCTGGATCAAAAAATTATCTAGAACAGAGTTTACTATTGGTCAGGGTCAGGGAAGTAGACAGGGCTTGCTTGGGAAAAAGCTTGATCTGCTGGCTTTGATCTTGACTGGTCTATGGCCAGAAGCCAGGAATTGGCCTTGTCTAGCCTTGTTCAGCCTTGTCCAGCCTTGTCTAGCCTTGTCTAGCCTTGTCCAGCCTTGTCTAGCCTTGTTCAGCCTTGTCCAGCCTTGTCTAGCCTTGTTCAGCCTTGTCTGACCTGCTTTCCAATCATATAGAGTAATTCTTTCGACTTCAGAAAGAGAACGCTCATGTGCTGAACTCACACGCAAGAAGAGTGGGCAGAAGTGGAGAGAAAGTCGATCAGATACAGGTTTATCAAAAACAAATTCTTTCACGAAGAAATAAAGAAAGCAATGATAATTTAAAGGTTGATTGGACATCAGCTCGAAATCGTGATCAACCATTACCGATGAGTGTCGAGAAAAGAGAAGCATTGAGTCGTTTATCGGATTTGGAAAGAACATTGAAAATAATTGGGAAAAACGAGACAGAAGATGAGACAATGAAAGTACGAAGGGAGACAACGAAAAAAGATGGTCAGTTGGGAAGAAGTTTCTGTTTGAAATTAAAGAGATTCTCTAGATTCTCTAGAAACATTTTTGGCTCTAGATTTTAGAAAACTCTAGATTCTCTAGATTTTAGAGAACTCTAGATTCTCTAGATTTTAGAGAACTCTAGCTTCTCTAGATTCTCTAGATTTTAGAGAACTCTAGCTTCTCTAGATCTCTAGATTTTCTCTAGATCTCTAGATTTCTAAATTTAATGAATATTCAATATTTCAGATCCAAAAGAGGCAAAACCGCAAATTTCTGGTCAGCTGATAATCTATGAGTTGGACGAAGAACCGCCAATGGAAGCTGCACAAAGTCTGTTAACAAATCTTCAAGAAAATCTTCAGTTATTTACCGTCCTTTACTCAATCTTTAGACTTTCTTTAATCCTTTTTTACAGAAAAAAAGATTACGATAGCTTTTGAGTCTTTTAGACAAAGCTAGAGCCTTTTAGACCAAGCTAGAGCTTTTCAGACAAAGCTAGAGCTTTTCGAAATCACTTTTTTAAAATATAATTTCTTTTAAAACGATATTGAGGAGATTCTAATCGATATTGATATTGATATTGATTAAAATGTTATTGATAAGAGATTCGAGATCATTCTCTAACCACAAAATTCCCTTTAGAAAGCATGGCCGAATGTGGTCTCTCGCATTCGATTCTTCTATGGTCATCCGCGAGTTTTGGTGGTCTCTCCGTTGCTCTTTTTATTCTCCTTCTCATTGTTTCCGTCAAATATCTTCGATTATCAAGAGGTAGAGAATTTTTTTGAACAAAATTTGCTTAAAGTAGTCAATGGAAGTGAAGAAGTGAAGGAATTCTTTTCGAAAGCAGAAATGCTTTAACCGGGCCAAACTCTGGCTTCTGAGTCGGGTTTTGGTTCTTTCAAGAGAGCACAAAGGGAATTAGAATTGAGAAATGATTTGAAAATGAAAAAGAAACGACGACGCGGCACTTCCATCGACTACCTCCAAGTGGCGGTGACGTCAATTGGAATGCGACGTCGTCGGCTCCCAAATGGAAATAGATTGCTTCTCATTTCAACACAAAAACAAAATTGAAAATGATTTGAAAACAAAAAAGAAACGACGAAGAAAGAAATGATTTGAAAAGAAAAAGAGGCGACGACGAGGCGCTCCCATCGACTACCTCCAAATGGCGGTGACGTCAATTGGAATGCGACGTCGCGCGAAAATTAACATCATGACGGTCGGAGCAAAAACCCATTTTTCTCCTCACCTGTTTATGCTACAGTGTTCGTTTAAGTATCAAATGAAAGCTGAGATTCAGGGCTATTTTTTGATACTTTTCTCGTCATCTGTTTACAATGACGGTTGGACGTTTACAATGACGTTTACAATGACGGCGTAGTCTAACTTTAACCCCATTTTTCTCGTCATCTGTTTATGCTACAGTGCTCGTTTAAGTATCAAATGAAAGCTGAGATTCAGGGCTATTTTTTTGATACTAAACATGTATCTTAAGAAATTATGAGCGCTTAGAAAAAAATGATTTAATAAAATAAAAAATTTTTGCGACTACGAGACTATACGGGACGGGGGGAGGGGGGAGAGGCGCTACTATTAGAGGTATTACGGCCAATATCACGGTACGGTCAATATCATTTAAAAATATACAAGTAATAATCCTAATTTGCTACCAAAATCTCAAATTTTCTCTCGATTTCCAGCAAAAGATGTCTCGTTTTCTTCTCCGCGTCGACATCTCACCGCTCACGAAGTTTTCTCTCGAAATCGATCGAATTAAAGAAATAATAATGAATTTTCGAAATCTTTCTAATCAAAAATCTTTATTCAAGCTCATTTTTATATTTATTTTAAATAATTCTAGAGATCTTTCCATTGAAAAATTCGAAAAAACTCTTTCAAAAAAAAAAAGATCAAATTTTTGATCTCTTTTACAGGGTCACTGTAATAATTCCTTATATAATTCCTTATATAATTTCTTTAAAATCTTTAAATATTTCTTTAAAAAACAGATAATTTATTCGAATTTACATATAAAAGTCTTTTATTTATTCGACTTTTTTCAATTTTTCATCATTTTTCCTCATTTTTCAATCATTCAAATCGAAAAAAAATGCGTGTGCTTAAAAATTGTACTTTTAAGAATAAATTTACTCTCAAAAACACTCAAAAATACACAAAAATGGGAGTGAGACAAATGCGACCTTTTTTTGCGCACTCGGACATTTGCGCACCTTTTTTTCCGCACTTAGCCCATTAGCGCACCTTTTTTCGCGTTTTAAAAAAGCTCTAAAAGCAAAAAAGCTAATATTAACCAATTTCTATTCCAAAAGTTGTTTTTCTAGGTAATTTTAGGGCGTAGAAACGAAATTTTGACATATCAGAGCTTGTGGAAGCAAACGGACGGAGTTATACAAAGAGAAAACACAATTTTCTTTCTATACAATTTTCTGTATTTTGATCTAGCCGTTTTGTCTTGTTTTGGTTGGTTGGTTGGTTCCACACGCTCTGTTATGTCAAAATTTCGATTCTACGCCCTCAAATTACCTAGAAAAACAAGTTTTGGAATAGAAATTGGTTAATATTAGCTTTTTTGCTTTTAGAGCTTTTTTAAAACGCGAAAAAAGGTGCGCTAATGGGCAAGGTGCGGAAAAAAAGGTGCGCAAATGTCCGGGTGCGCAAAAAAAAGGTCGCATTTGTTCCACTCCCCAAAAATACACAAAAATACACCAAAATCAAAAGGAAAACTCGACAAAATTGAATGCTAATCGAAAATATGCAAATTTTTTTGGTGAAATTTTCAATTTTACATGTTAAAATGACAAGAACCATCGCTTTTCCTGATTTTTAAAAAAAAAACAAATTTAATATTGAATAAGACACTAGATTTCTTTAAAAACAAGCTAATTAAAGAAGAAATCTTGATTTTTAAATAATTTGTGATAATTTGAAGTACCGGTTGTTCAAGTGAAGAAAAAAAATGACTCTAGATGGGCATTTTAAATGAATCGTCAACCTTTGAAAGCCTATAACTTTTCTTAGAAACAATATTATTCTAAGCTTTTAATATCATTGAAAAGAGGATCTTTCAGGCTTTCAAATGATACCAAATAGAGCTTGATTTGAGGTTTTTAATTCTTACGAAAACCGCACCGAAGTTGGATTGACCTCAAAGCGAAGCTTTTACCATTTCCTCGAAGCGTTTACCATTTCCACGATTAGATTTCCCCAATTTTATATTATTAGCTGTATTTGGTATTATTTGAAAGCCTGAAATCTTCTCTTTTCAATGATATTAAAAGCTTAGAATAATATTATTTCTAAGAAAAGTTATAGGCTTTCAAAGGTTGACGTTTTATTTAAAAAAATACCCCAACTTCGGTGCGGTTTTCGTAAGACTTAAAAACCTCGAATCAAGCTTTATTTAGTATCATTTGAAAGCCTGAAATCTCCTCTTTTCAATGATATCAAAAGCTTAGAATTATATTGTTTCTAAGAAAAGTTATAGGCGTTAAAGTGTGACAACTGTGAAATCAAAAATGATTTCTCCGGGATTTCTCTAGAAATCCATCAATATCGCCGGATTCGACTTTTCCGATTTGAGCTTTTTCGAGAGCGAAAACTTCAGAGAATCTTCTGAAAATAGGGAATTTGAAAAATTGAATTGAAAATAAAAAACTGACTTTGCGGATGGAAATGCCTTTGTCCAAGGTATTGAACGAAATCGACGAGCGTGCTCCGATCGGTTGACGTCACCTCGAAGAGGCGCACTGAAAACGATTCGAGTTTACTAATGCAGATGATGATCGGCTATGAGGAATTCGAAAGTGAGATCAAAATCAACCAAATGACTTTCCAGGCGTGTAAAACTTCCATCGAAAATTTGACGTCAAAAAAGAAACAAAAATCTGCATCCGGGAACGAACCTGGGTCCTGTGGGTGGAAGCCTAAGGCGTTATCCACTAGGCCACCAACGTATCTTTCGCCCGATAGAAAGAAGCCTTCTAAAGTGTCCGCCTTACGGATTATTAAAGGGAAAGCTAAAGTGCATCTGGGCTGATGCCTTAAAAGGCTTCTTCCTAGGCGAGGCTAGGGGCGTTGGTGGCCTAGTGGATAACGCGATAGGCTTCCACTCACAGAATCAGGGTTCGATCCCTGGTGCAGCTTTTTGTTTTGTTTTTTGTTTCAACTTCTGCAACTAGTTAGGAAATTCGGAAGTGTACTTTGTGCTTTGTAATCGCACGGTTTCTGGTGCTTTGTAGAAGTGTACTTTGTGCTCTAAAGCTTTCTAATCCACAGTAGGAGTTATCCTTATGAAAACGCATGATATTACTTTGTTTCCCATTTCCTAGGCTACTTCCCGGCTTCCAAAATAAGTATACCAGATGGTGTGCGTTTGTACAGCACAAAGTACAGCTGACAAACTGGACAATGCTGTGTGCCAAAAATTGTGCGTTTCTTGAGAACAAAGTACGTGTTAAAGTAAGTTGTAAGTTCAAGAATATTCTAGAATTAAAAGTATTCAATTGTGAGCATTCAATTGTGAGTCTTAGACTTTAAATTCCCAAGCAATCACTAAAACAAACCCCTTTCCCTTTGTGCCCAAGCTTGCGCGAAATCAGCATCGACTTTTCGCCCAGGCAAATCGCACATTGTACCCAAAACGACGATTGGAACCTAGATTTAGAAGTATTCCAAACTCCAAAACCCAAACCAAACCTCTTTCTTCTCTTTTCCGAATTGTTTCTCGATGAATTTCTTGAGTAAATCCATTCGATTGAACGACTCATGATCATTGACGGAATAAACCAAAACGAATGCATCAGCGACCTAGAAAATCTTTGAAAATTAAAAGACAAATAGATAGCTTTCACTTGTATATATGGCCTTCTCAACTCGATCGGCCCATACTCTGGGATGCCGGCTGTATCGTGGAAGACAAGGATTTCTCTGGGTCGATCCGCTTCTTCTAATAACACTTGATAAGTGTCATCTAAAGTCGGCATGTATGGCATTTTCGTGGCATCCTCGAGACAAGCCACTTGTCGAAGGATCGATGTTTTTCCGCAACGCTTTGCGCCGACAACAACTACCTGAAGATTTTCTGGGTTTGTAGTGGATCTTTTTGGATTCTTGAGGGACTGTATCTGATTGGGCTTTATTTTATTGAGCTACTGGGTTACTGTGCTACTGGAACTATTGGATTACTGAGTCCTACTGGACTACTGTATCTTATTGAATTCTTCATTCTTCATTACTGTCTAACGATAAGTCACGACTGGTTCCCGTATGCTTGTATTTTGGATCTTACGGCCTTGTCTCCGCACTACTTTAAGCTACAATGAATGTACGATGTACTGATGTACTACAATGTACATCCAGTACTACAATGTACATGTACGCTGTCAAAGATAGCTCTTGAAATCTAGTACTTTTGATATCAAAAGCATGGAAAAAGTCTAGAAGCTGAGGAAAATTATTTTCTAAAAAGAAGGCTACGCGACTGTATGAGCAGATGGCTTTCTATTGGAATATACTATTAGAATACTATTCGAATACCATTAGAATGAATTGAAATCCTCTACCCGCATTGCTCCTCGTCCCATCCAGCGCGGAGCATCAGCTGAAAGAGTGGCGCCAACAGTGGAAAGAATCGGGCCAGCGGATGAGTGAAAAAGAGAATATGAAGAATTGGAGGTGGAAGACCGGGAACCGCGACGGACTGGAAAATATGATGAACAACTTGCTGCAAAGCAAAGCCAAGCCAATTTTCCCTCTTTTCCTTGTCTTTTTGGCTAGATGGCTTTTTGGCTATGTCTCAATTCGGACAACTTTTTGGAAAAGTAGTTTTTGAATCATTAATCTATCTCAAGGATTAATTGTTATATATAGATTTGTAGCCCTAATTCTCAGCTACATTTCTATACTAAAAACTTTGCAATCAGATGGATACAGCTCATTTAACAAGGGTTTGAATGAGCACTAGTCGATCCCTGTCTCATGCTCATTCAAACGCTTGTTAAATGAGCTGTATCCATCTAATTGCAAAGTTTTTAGTATAGAAATGTAGCTGAGAATTAGGGCTACAATTATATATATAACAATTGATACTTTGAAATAGATTAAAAATGGAAAAACTACTTTTCTAAAAGTTGTTCAAATAATTTTGAAAATGTCGAACATAAAGCTGAGAATTTAACTATTTAAGAGCTATTGGACTATTCCTTTAATTGAATACCTTTTTCAAAAACGATTGGTGATTGAAGAGAGCTTGATGGACCCTCAATGCACAAATAGTCGCACTCTAAAAAGAAATTCTTGAATCGCTTTCTTTTTGTCAGCTTTTACGCTCCCTACCAGTTTTTTTTTGATCTTTCTTTTTAAGGAAAAGGTGTTTAAGAAAGAGAATTTCATTGTTAAAATGGTTTCTAGTTGTCTAAAGCTATCCAATTGTCTATTTAATTGTTTAAAACAACTAAATCAATGAAATCCGTTTGCCAATTGGTGGTCTCACTAAAATGAATAGCACCAATCGATTGGCGATGCCGAAAGAACGAGTCTCAAGCTGAATAGCTCCTTTTTTGCTTAAATTTAGTTGAATTTGACTGAATTTTAGCTGAATTTGGCTGACCTTGACTGAATTTGACTGAATTTGACTGAATTTCGCTTAATTTTAGCTGAATTTGACTGAATTTGACTGAATTTGACTGAATTTCGCTGAATTTGGCTTGAATTTAGCTGAATTTTAGCTGAATTTGACTGAATTTGGCTGAATTTGGCTTAAATTTAGCTGAATTTGACTAAATTTCCGTTAAATTCAGGAGTTAAGTTTTGTCGCTTGATTTTCTTGGCATTGCTCAGTCTAATCCTGAGCTTATTTGGTATCATTTGAAAGCTTGAAAGCTCCGCCTTTCAACGAGAACAAAACTAGATGCCTTACTGGGTGCCCCGGGCGCCGAATCCTTCACCGCCGCAAAGCCATAGGGGATTGAGAGTTGTCGACCGAGCGGCGCTCGACAACAGGGGCCCAGTGAGTGCCGTCTCACTTTGTGATTCGCATTCTTTTGAGTCGAATGAGAACGGGAAACTGTCACCATTTGAATGCAAACAATTCAAATCTAATATTAATAATTGAATATTTTAAAAAAATTTCTGCGATTCCATCAGAAATTCTTGAGAAATAGTCAAAACAAAAAAAAAGAAACAAAAAAAATCATCGATAAGGAAAGGCTTTTTCTTTCAACTCAAATCTATAAACGCATCTTTTCTAGTGCGCTGAGTGCTATTTGTTTTCATTTTATGGAAGAAAAATCAAGCTTTCAGTGCTTTAGAAAGTTTGTGTTTACATTTTTAAGCTCTTTTTTTATTTAGATTCTGTAAAAGTTTAAAATTTCGATTTTTTTTTAAGTAATAAATGGCTTTTAGCTATTTTGAATGATGATTTTGAAAGAATGAATGGTAAAACGGCTCAAAAAAGAGGAAAATGAGTTTTGAAATTGCGAAATCCATGACAAGGCAAAAGGCAAAAAAGGGAATGGGAAAGAGAATCAGAAAGAGAATCAGAAAAGGATGATTGTACAAAAAAGGAAAAGAAAAGAAAGAATATGGAAGAGATTTTATAAAAATAACGAGAATTGAAAAAAAAAGAATCTGGAAATTTAGAATAAAATGAAAATCCAAAAACGAAATCCAAAAACGAAAATGAGCTCTGTTCTTTGAATGTACTTTCATCTAATTTCTGTCAACTCAGAACAGAAATTAGAAACAACTCAGAACAGAAATCATCCTTTCTTCGGCACTTAATTTCATTTTTCTTGGGAAAAATAACAAATCGAGTACACTAGAAGGTTGCGTTTAGAAATTTGAGCATAAAGTAGACGAGTTTTTGTAAAATTTAGAGAAATTGGCAAGTGCTTTGTGTCAAAAAAAGAGAAAGAAAAGGAAGGAAAAGAAAAGAAAGAAAGAAAAGAAAGAAAGAAAAGAAAGAAAGAAAAGAAAGGAAGAAAGAGAAAGAAAAGAAAGAATGAAAGAAATGAAAGAAAGAAATGAAAGAAATGAAAGAAAGAAAAGAAAGAGAAAGAAAGAGAAAGAAAGAAAAGAAAGAGAAAGAAAGAAAGAAAGAAAAGAAAGAGAAAGAAAGAGAAAGAAAGAGAAAGAAAGAAAAAAAGAGAAACAAAACAAAAGAAACAAAAGAAACAAAAAAAAGAAACAAAAAGAGAATTAAAACCGAAAAATTTGACAATGATTCAATTTTTGGCAAAACTTTTTCAGAAAAGAAATAAAACATTCAAAATTTCGACTGAAATTCTTAGAAAACCTTTGAAATGTCTAAAAAAACTGAAATTTAACCAAAAACAGTCCTACAATTTTCTCCTGTACTAAGAAAAAATTAACCCTTTTGCAAGAAATAAAAATCAATCCGTTTCTTAAATAAACCTAAACCTAAACCTAAACCTAAAACAACCTTTTAACCATATAAGTATGGTTACAAGGTTGTTTTAGGTTTAGGTTTATTTAAACTGAAATTTTACCAAAAACAGCCCCACAACTGCACCCTGTATAATATTTTAAATTTTCTTTAAAGATTTCTTTAAATTTTTTTAGTTTATATGAAAATTGAATGAAATAATGAAATAATGAAAGAAAATTGAATCAATTGAATCTTTTTTTGAACTAAAAACTTTACAGTATCGTCGCTTTGTCATTGATTTAGTCGAAACTTTCAAAATCCTCCGTTGTAAACAGATTAGCCCTTTGTTTATAGACTTTTTCAAATTTAAACCGCGGTCAGGGCCCAGAAGTGGCTCATTCCTTTTGCAAATTCCCTTTGCTTCCAATGCCTCTTTATCAAATTCATTTCCCGTTAGAGCCGCTAGATTATGGAACTTGCTCCCAAACGACATACGAGAAATTCAGTCGCTTTTCATATTCAAGAAACGTATCGATGCTTTAGATCTAGTGGCTCTTTGCCGTAAGTAATTGGCTTATTGATTTCAGTATGTATTGTATGATTAAGTATCACTGTGCATTTCTCTATGATTTCTTTCACTTTATCGTTTGAATAAAGTATTATTATTAATTGTTGAAGAATTGCTGAAGAATTGTGGTTATGTATCAAAAACAAGGGCAAATATCCTTTAGCAAGGAATAAGAATCATCATCAATCAAAAATCAATCATTTCCTTAAATCAATAAATGTTTAATCTTAAAACAATAAATCAATTCAATAAATGTTACAACCTTGTAATCATACTTATACTTTTAATATTTTAAATATTAAAAGTACTGTGTAATATTTTAAATTTCTTTAAATTTCTATAAATTTATTTCAATTTCTATAAATTTCTTTAAATTTCTTTAAATTTATTTAGTTTATATGCAGTTTAATGAAATAATGAAAGAAAATTGAATGAATTGCTGAAGAATTGTGGTTGTGTATCGAAAACAAGGGCAAATATCGGTTGGGGAAACGAGTGTGGCAAATAAAAAAATCGAGGAAAAGAAGAGAAAGGTATTTGAATGAAAAGAAGAAATATAGATTGGGAAAAAGAAGATAAAAAGAGAAGGAGGAGACGATGTGAAGGACTGGTTGTGGGGGGGGAGAGGCTGACTGGGGAGAGGCTGACTAGGGAGAGACTGACTAGGTAAGGCTGACTGGGGAGAGACTGACTAGGGAGAGATTGACCAGGTAAGGCTGGCTAGCGAAAGGCACGAACTCAAGGTGAGCCTTTGTGGAATCGAGTATAAGAAATCCAAATCTCAATCTCAAATCAAAATCTGCCAAATCACTTTCTAGGCGCGTCTTCAATCGAAAATTCAATCTAGAGGTTTTTCCAAAAGAAAAACGAAAATGAAAAGCTGAGTCCGGGGCCGAACCAGGATCCTCTGATCGGTAGCCTAATGTGTTATCCACTAGGCCACCAAAGTACTTCGGCCGGGCTAGAAAGAAGCTCCTTAAAGCATTCGTTTAAACGTCTACGACGCCAAATTTTCGATTTAAGTTCGCCTAGGAAGTCATTTCGCAGATTTTGGTTGCGAAATCTAGACCTTGATGGCCGAGTGGATAGGGCGCTGGGCTGTCGCTCGCAGGGCCCGGGTTCGATCCCTGATGCGGCTTTTTTGTTTAAATATCTAGAAAAATAAACAGCGAACTTTGCAAGCTTTTTGAGAGCAGGAATAGATACCAATTAATTACTAAATACCATTCAAATATACTAAATACGTTCATTTACTAGCCCAACCTGATTAAAATCGGGTTTTATGCAAGCTAAACTCTATACAGCTTTTTGTTTTGTTGTTCTTTTTCTATAATTTAGATAGCAACTCTGATAGTTTTTTAAAAGTTTAAGTTTAGACTATAGCTTGGTTAGCAGCTTGGTTAGCAGCTTGGTTAGAAGCTTGGTTAGAAGCTTGATTAGCAGCTTGATCTTGACGCTATTAGGTATCAGAAATGCAATAGATCGAATAGCTCAATAGTTTGGTTGAATATTGATCGATTGAAAGTCCAGAGGGTTACTGGTAAATCGAATTTTCAAGTTTAGATCTTATTGGAGTTACTGGTAAATCGAATTTTCAAGTTTAAACAGATGAAACAATGAAATAATGAAACATAAGCTTTCATTAAACATAAGCTTTCATAAGTTTATCGTAAAGAATCCTATTCTAGAAATGATCCTAAAAATCTGAATCTTTCAAGAATTCTTAAAACCAAACCGTTTCCAAACGTTTCCTCCTCAAAGAGTGAAGTTTTTCCCTTTCTTGTGCTCTCAATCAATGTGTTCTCAGAATCTTTTGACGGGAAAAAGAAAGCTGTGATCGAGTTTCTAAAAGTAGTAATAGATTTCATAATTCTCAACAAAAAAAGAAAGATAAATAAAGATAAAAGAAAGAGAAATGAAAGAGAAACCTCTTGCCGAGCTTTCTAAAGCGTTGACGGGCTATTTGGCTTAATAGATTTATAGATTTGTATTTTAAAAAAGGGAAAATAGTGAAATCTCTAGTGATTTTATTTAAATACATAAGAAATCTACCTTCTACTATTGTTTGATCGTTCTTTTTCGTCTTTTAGCTGAACAATCGGAGTGATGAGTCCACCAGGCGACGGTTGAATTGATTTCCGGCGAGAGTTCTTCTCTAAAAATTAAAATTTTCAATAATCTTTATATAAATTAACAGTTTTTCTATTAGTTTTTCTATTAGTTTAACTTAAAATTCAGTTTTTTAATGAACTTTTTGAGTTCATCATGTTTTTGGATGTTAAATAATGCTCGTTTGACGAAGTTAAACTCTCCAATTGGTCAGGTAGATTGGTTATTGGGTTGGTGAATTGAAAACTGCCAGCTATTGTCATATGTGACAGTTTGAGCACTTTCTAGAAGTGTCACAGTTTGAGCACTTCTCTTCGGTTACTCCGGCTAATGTCAAGAAAGTACGCGATCGTCTAAGATTAAACCCTAACCAATCGGCTGGTGGCACAGAAAATGGGTCTGAAGAGAAGCTCCGTCAACACAATCATCAAGAATGTAGATCAAGATAGGCTCAAAACCAGAACTATTGGGTTGATGAAGTGAAAACTGCGGGCTATTGTCAGTTTGAGCACTTTCTTCAAAAGAAACCCATTTTGGTGTCAATGGAAAAGTTGTAGAGAATCAAAAATCAAGCTTAGATCCAAATTTTCAGAACGATTCAAAAACTGGTTTTCAAGAAATGTCAAATTTACGAATTTGCACAAATGATATGGCGGAAAAGGAGGGGGAGGGGGGTACGGTATCTGTCTGTCTTTCTGTCTGTCTTTCTGTCTGCCTTACTGTACGGGCATTTTTTCAGCCGTATTTTGACCAATATTTCATTTTGCATGAATATTATATTTTAAGTTGTTTTTGGTGTCATTCCAATTTCATTCTGCATCAAATGATCGTTAAAATAGTCAATATATTGGGTTGGTGAATTGAAAACTGCCGGTTATTGTCATATGTGACAGTTTGAGCACTTTCTTCGAAAGAAACCCATTTTGGTGTCAATGGAAAAGTTGTAGAGAATCAAAAATCAAGCTTATATCCAAATTTTCAGAAAGATACACTTAGTAGTTTCGCCTAAAATGCAATAATACCTAGCTTGCCTTCACCAGCCACAATTCCTATTTGAACGAAACTAAGGAATCCATTTCAAATCCCAAACTATGAAAAATCTAATCCACAATCCAATCCAATCCAGAAAGTATTCATTTCAATATGAATAGTGTGACATAACCAAATATAACCAAATATAACCCAATAAAAAACCTGCCCTAAAGATGTTGCAAAGAAAAGTTATGGGAAAAAAGGTAGCAGCTAGGATCTAACAGCTAGGGTCTAGCAGCTAGGATCTAGCAGCTGAGATCTAACAGTTGAGATCTAACAGCTCAGATCTAGCAGCTAGGATCTAGCAGCTAGGATCTAGCAGCTAGGATCTAGCCGCTTCGATCTAGCAGCTAGGATCTAACAGCTAGGATCTAACAGCTGGGATCTAGCTGGATCGAACCCGTGAGCTCTCAACTAGGATACAAGACTCCCAACCATTTGATCATTGCACTTAATCGATAGTTAAACTTTAAATATACCTTCTCAGCACTCACCATAAACTCCAGCTTCTCCATTATAATTCAAATTCATATTGTTATTGTTTGAAAGTGAAGTCAAATAGGAGCTCCTTCGCTCAATATTCTTTTTCATTCTAGAGAATTTCATAATTCGAATTTACAGAAAAATAGAAAAATAGTGAAAAAAAAAGAAATATTATAGAAAATATTGATGAATAAATCTAATAAAAATTTTAGAAATAGTAAAATTGATGTGAAGTAATGAGTAAAAGGATTCGTTCAAAGAAAGCGACTTAGTTCAAAGAAATGATTCATCATTTCCCCTGTTTCACCCACTCACTTGGTTAATAAGAAAAAAGGTCAATAAGAAATTAGCAGAAAAAAATGATTTCAAAAACATTTTTCGACACAAAATTTTGTATTTTCTTTAAATCTTTATCAATTTTTTAAAAAAAAAAATTTTTTTTTTTTTCAATTTAATTTTAATTTTGTTTTTAATTTCATTAAAATTCAAACCAAAAAAAAACATTTTTTTCTACTTTGGATCTCTTGATCTTTATTGAGTTAAGAAATTAAGGGCTAGAAAGGCATTTAGATTAGATAGATATAGATTTAAGCTCAAAGTACATTATAAAGAAATAATGACCATCAATTCGCCGACCCCGATTTGGAAGGAGGACAGCTCAAAAAATTCTCGGCGGGACTCGAAACCGGGACCTTCGCTTACCGGACAGGGTGCTAACCATTACACCACAACGCAGTCGATTTCCTTTGCTCTAGAGGGAGTTAAGTGATTTGGGTATAGTGACGCCAAAAAACGGCGAAGGCTCAGCCCCAAAGAAAGCCCCTAAAGGGAGGATAGAAAGCCCGAAAACCCCGGGTACAAATTTTTTGGCCTCAGCTCATCTCGAAATATTCTTTCTTCGAAGAATCAAAAACGAAATGCTCCAGGTGGGACCGAACCCCTCACCTTTCGCCTAAGAGACCGGAGATCTGGCACTGCGCCATTTGAACAGACTCACGCCTCGCCTCTTCGCCGGCTTCTATCCTCCCTTTAGGGGCTTTCTTTGGCGCTGAGCTTTCGCCGTTCTTCGGCGTCACCATACCCAAATGTCCTCCTTCCAAATCTTGAATTTTAATTCTAGTCTGTTACAACTGACCCTTGTGCTTTGTTTTTAAAAACATACCATTTCTGGTGCATTGAATTCTTTATTTTTCTCGCGACACCAAGCATCTGGCGAGAAAAATAAGGATTTTTTTCTTTTTTTATTTTAAATAGCACATTTACGATATTCTAAGGTTTTCTAAGGAATTTTAGCTTTATTATTTAAAAGACGGTCAAGAAAATGGCAGTACAGAGAGAGAAACAAACAGACAAACAGACAAACAGACAAACAGACAAACAGACGGACACTACTCTTTTATATCTAGTAAATCTTTTCGAAAAGGAAACGAAAAAACGAAACTGAACACTGCCGTTTATAAAATGTTTCAAAAGACGATTAAAAGACGACTAAAAGACAAATATTGGTTTACAAAAGACAAAAAAACTTGGTGCAACTGTCCCGTTTTGAAACTGGAATTGTGAAAAATCGAGAAAAAGAGACTGCTCTCGAAAAAGAAATGCAAATTTCCCGCCGGAAAACTAGGCAAATCAGGAAATCGATTGAAAAGTTAGGCTTGCGTACTTTGTGCTCAAATCTGTAAACGAACCCTTTCTAGCGCATTGGGTTTCTGATTTTCTACGCCTTCTACAAGAAATTGCTAAAAGAAATTGCTAAAAGGAAGTGCTAAAAGAAAGTGCTAAAAGAAAGTACTGCAAGAATCTACTGCAAGAAAGTACTGCAAGAAAGTACTGCAAGAAAGTACTGCAAGAAAGTACTGCCAGAAAGTACTGCAAGAATCTACTGCAAGAAAAATGATGATTTGTGTGCGCTAGAGAGGGTTTGTTTACAGATTTTCTGCACAAAGTACATTAGAAATGAATAGCAAATGGATATCGACTTGAGCTTTAACAAAATATCGATGTGTTCATAAGTTTTTGAATCAAAATTTCACGTGTTTTGTCGGGGGGGCGAAAACGGAGATGATCGTTCCATCAAAACAACCATTTTGAGCATCAAAAAGAAGATGAGTCAAAGAATTTTGAGATTTAAATGCTTAAGTGCAAGGTTTTAAGTGCACCAGATCGACTACGTTTAAACGTTTTCAAGCACAAAGTACACTTTGGTCTGTAAACCTATGAACGCATCCTTTCTGGCGCACTGGATGATTCATTTTCTTGTAGAAACGCTTCGATGAAACAAGAAAATAAGGGATTGGAAAGAATAGACTGGAAAGAAATTCAGAGCACTAGAAAGAATGCGTTTACAAACTTAAGCATAAAGTACAGATTGAAGAGAAGATCAAATAAAATTAGCGAAGAATTTCTTTTATTGTGATCAATTGTTTAGAAATTCGTTGATCAGGGGAATTTTTGTGAAAAAAAACAAAAGAAAAAGTGAAAAAGAGCTAACAGATCAGGTTTCAGAAGGATTTTTGTTGCTTAAAATTGATTAAAATTGATTAAAATTGATTAAAATTGATTAAAATTGATTCAAAATTGATTCAAAATTGATTCAAAATCGATTAAAATTGACTAAAACTGGATTAAAATTGATCAAAATTGACTAAAATTGATCAAAATTGACTAAAATTGATTAAAATTGATTAAAATTGATCAAAACTTGATTAAAATTGACTAAAATTGACTAAAATTGACTAAAATTGATTAAAATTGCTTAAAATTGATTCAAATTGCTTAAAACTGCTTAAAATTGCTTAAAATTGACTAAAATTGACTAAAAGTGATTAAAATTGACTAAAATTGACTAAAATTGACTAAAATCGATTAAAATTGCTTAAAATTGCTTAAAATTGCTTAAAATTGATTAAAATCGATTAAAATCGATTCAAATCGATTCAAATTGATTCAAATTTATTCAAATTGTTTCAAATTGATTAAAATTGGATTAAATTGGATTAAAATTGACTAAAATTGATCAAAATTGATCAAATTCGATCAAAATCGATCAAAATCAATTAAAATTGATTAAAATTGCTTAAAATTGATAGAAATATAAAGCTGGTTTTGAAAAGAAAGCTTCTTTTTTAGCTAAAAACTAGTTCTCAATCGATTTTAATCGATTTTAAGCAAAAAAAGTTCCCAAAAACAGTTCTTAAATCAGAAAATAGATGGATGAAGTGATTCAGATTGATACGAAAGAGAAACGTGGAAAAAAAACGATATCAAAACGCAAATAAAACTCATTTTTTGGCGTGAATGCTTATAGATTTCTTATCTTTTTTCTTTTTTCAGAAAAAATTTCAGAAAAACGATCAAAAGGAGGAAAAAAAATCGTAAAATGAAAGGAAATGAGCGAAATTTTGATGTAAGTTTAAAAATTTAGTTAAATCGCTTTAGATTAAAGCTACAGTAATCCAATAGATCCAGAAAATCCAGTAGATTTTCTAGACCAATTGCTTTTAAATTTTTTTCGCGTAGGCACACTTTTTAGAAAACGCATTACTCGACAATTACTCAAGTAAAAAATTACTCATGCAAATTTACTCGATTTATTGCAATGATTTACTTACTCGCGAGGAACACACTCTATTTGAAACACAATTTGAGAGTAGGCTAATTTCCGCAACTTTTTTTGCGCAACAGGGTCATTTGCGCAACTGGGTCGTTTGCGCAACTCGCCATAACTTTCTTCTAGATTGGCCAATCTTTATGATTTTGGTTTCATTTTGTAGATCTCAATAAGTGCAACAAAATGACACTAAAAGCATAAAGATTGGTTTACTTGGAAGAAAGTTATGGCTAGTTGCGCAAGGTAGGCTAATTTCCGCTAGGTCGTTTGCGCAACTCGCTATAACTTTGTTCTAGATTGGTCAATCTTTATGCTTTTAGTGTCATTTTGTTACACTTATTGAAATCTACAAAATGAAACCAAAATCATAAAGATTGGCCAATCTAGAAGAAAGTTATGGCGAGTTGCGCAAAACAAACAAAAAATTGCGGAAATTAGCCTACTCCGTTTTTGAAAATTCGGAGCTTACTGTAGATAGGGCACACAAAAAGAATGTAGGATGCGTTGAGAAACGAGACACAAATGGCTGTCTATTGTAGGGATTACGGTAACTTTATTTTATAAGATAAATCTTTTTTTACACTAATTGATTTGGGAGTTCAAAAAAGAATTGTTGGTCGTTAAAAATTGGAAATTTGGAGATTGGAAATTTTCTCGTTAATGTTTGGTTGAAAAAAAGCGTGTCAAATATAATTGGTCCACGTAAAAATCGAGCTGAACTTTGCAAAAAAATTTGAGGGAAATGCAGCGAAATCAATATGGAGAAAGGGTTTTTTAGAGAAGTTTTATGCACTTTATACGCGAATAGCTTTATATGCACTAAACGCACCCCTTTTGGTGCATTGAAATCTGCATTTTACTCGTGAAATCAAGCGTTTTGCGAGCAAAAATCACAAATCGGAGCCACCAGAAAGGGTGTGACAAGGTGTGTGCCCAACGGCATCAAATCGCTTTCCTAACAGCCGCAAAATCTCGCGTGATATCCAGAACTCTTATATCAATTCAAGATTTCGTGCAGAATCTCCATTTTTTCAATTTTCTAAGCTCAAACTCAGTACTTTAATCATTGTATGCCCAACGGCATCAAATCGCTTTTCTAACAGCCGCAAAATCTCGCGTGATATCCAGAACTCTTATATCAATTCAAGATTTCGTCCAGAATACGTTGTAGACCAAGTCTACAACGTAAACGCTAGCCTTCTGGTGCACTATTTCAGCTATTTCAGCTATTTCAAAGAATCTACTATATATAAAAGAGAAATGTTTGCCTGTCCGTCGCACGCGGTTTTCTCGGCGCGTAAATTGAAGGGTGCGCTTTATTAGATTAGTAATATCATGGTGACGTTGCCTCAAAAAAAAGAAAATTTCATCGTTCACTATTTTAAAAAGTTTAAAAATCGCTCAATTATGCCCTTTTTCCCCCTCAGCGATCTATGAGAGCGTGGCCGAAGTGGTTAGCGTCTTGTCTACAAAACGATTGCCTTAAGAGAGTGCCGGGTTCGATTCCCGTGTGTTCCAAACTTTTTTTGCTTTCACTTTTTGCTTGTTTTCAAGCATGGAGTTGAAGTATGCAAAGTGTGCGAGTCGGTTTTTGAGGTTAAGATATAATTTCTAATAGAAAAAGGCTAAACATGTTGTATCTATGTCAGTCAAGTACACAAAAAAAGGGGATCCTGATGAATGGATCAGGTATCGGGACAAAGGCGAATGCAAAAGACAGGTATCGGGTCGGGACAAAGGCGAATGCAAAGGACAGGTGTGTGTGTTGCTCATTCGTGTAAATGAGGTAAAAGGGGATTGCTTTTTGACCGACCAACACACACAAAAAAGTGTGAACCGTGAAAATCGGAGATAAATTAATCGAACAGCTGCCAGTTGGGTGCAATTTTTGAATAGTTTTAAAGGTTTTTGATACATTAATATCTACGCAAAATACTGTACTTTGACATGGCATTAACAAGTGGATACCTACCGTAATCGTTTGTAAATGTTACAGTAATTCATTTTTATCAGGTATCTTACCGAACAGGCATCTTTAGAAAGCCTAAGCACGATTTAACGAACTCTGGTTGGTTGCTTTAAACCTTACAAATCCAGTAAAGGCCTTACAAATCCAGTAAATACCTTCCAAATCCAGTAATCCGCCTTACAAATCCAGTAAATGTCTTACAAATCCAGTGATCCCCCTTACAAACCCAGTAAATGCCTTACAAACCTAGTAAATGCCTTCCAAACCTAGTAAATGCCTTACAAATCCAGTAAATGCCTTACAAATCCAGTAAATACCTTACAAATCCAGTAAATGCCTTACAAATTCAGTAAATGCCTTACAAATTCAGTAAATGCCTTACAAATCCAGTAAATACCTTCCAAATCCAGTAATCCGCCTTACAAACCCAGTAAATACCTTACAAATCCAGTAATCCAGTAATCCAGTAAACCAGTAAACCCAGTAAATGCTACAGTAATCCGTTTATAAAGGCTACGATAGCAAGACACTCTTTAGAAAGCCTAAGCAAGATTTAATCTTTCACCAACCTTTTCACCGTTGATTTCCCTCAAACCAAGGCCTCGAGAAGTCGGCTAAAATATCGATTTCATTGTCGAAAAATTTCAAAATGTGTTTTCAAAGAAAGCTGATATATTTTTATTCATTTTTGAACCGGTTTAAACGCGAGTTAAAAGAAAATTGAAGAAAATTCAATGGAAACGAGGAAAAAGATGTGAATCAATAAGGAAAACGAAGATACAATGAAAATGAAAAGAATAGATTTACAAAAGGAAAAGGTTTATAAAAGGAAAAGCTATTTTTTAAGTATCATATTTATCATTTGCAGTTAGCCAAATTTCCATTTTCTATTTTCTACACTTCAATCAGACAAAAAGCATTTCTATAGCTTATCAAAAAAGCTTATCAAACATTTAGCAAAATATTAATAAAGTCACATCTTTGATAAGCTGGATTTAAGGTTTGGATTTAGATTTGCTAATGTTTTAGCGTTCAATAAACTACTGTAAATACTATAATAGTACCCCACCCCCTTCGTACAGTCGCGTAGTCACAAAAGTTTTTTGTATTTCATTTTTTAAAGTGCCCGTACTTTCAAAAAATGCGTCTTTGGTATCAAAAAATAGCTGAAATTCAGGGCTATTTTTTGATACCTAAGCGCGCATTATAGCATAAACGAGTGTCGAGAAAAGCGCATTCAAAGCTAGACCCCGCAACACTCCGCACTGTCATTATGGGGCTGGGGTATTTACAGTGTCTATTTCCTCAACACGTTAACGAAAATACATCACAAGTAGGCAATAGACAAGTGCTTTTCATTTCTTTCAATACCAATTCACTTTGTGAACTTATTCAATGATTTTTAAGGTTCTATTCTAGGTTCAATATTCTAGCGAACGCTAGAAATTGTTTTCAAAATTGTTAAATCAGATAGTCTATAAAAGGTATGAGAGGAATAGTATTTGTACAGTGTGTTCTAAATAATCACAAGTCTTATGTAAAATAGCCTATAAGTTAGCTAAGTTACAAAAAGCTATGAGTTAGCAGAGTACAAACAAAATTTATGAGTCATGTACATGAATCTATGAGTCATGTACACTACAGTCAAGCTCCGTTAAACAGCCACAAGGTTGGCGAATTGAAAGAAAAATAAAAAAACTGCAAAAGAAAAATAGCTTATGTAATTGGCGGTGATCCAAACGGGAAACGGGGATAGATGGTCGATAGAATAGAAAAAAAAAGAGGTCAGAAGGCTGATTGAAGGGAGAAAGGGGTGAGAGTTAGGGAAAGGGACGGGGGAGTAAAGCGCGCAGACCCCCCAGGCTCGTCTTGTCCACCTCTCTCTACCCCCACCGCAAGCAAACACTCCTCGGGCACAGTCGGGCAAAGGGAGACCTTTCCTTTCATCCCCATAGCTTTTCAACGTTGAATATCTAGATCTATTGATGGCTCAAAGACATATACTAACTCTATAGATATTACGGTACTAGGCTGTCTTATTTGAGTTGTTTCTCCCTGGTAAATACCGTAATCCTTGTAATAAACGTTCAACTATGTGACTAGTGACTACGTAATACTACGGTAATAGAGCCTGACTAGTGACTACGTGATACTACGGTAACAGAGCCTGACTAGTGACTACGTAATACTACGGTAATTACAGAGCCAATATAATTATTATGATAGTAGAAAACTAGAGTTAAAGTCTGGTGAAATAGCTTGATAAGCCAGGCTTGCAAGTATCTAGAATATCTCTAGATGGCCCTAAATACCTGAACCAGTCATTCAATCAATATCTTACCGACACCGTAATCCTAAAAGCTATCTTACCGTGACTAAAGATCTATAGAAACAAGTAGATGATCACTGAACAAGTAGATAATCACTGAACTAATAAATGCAAATTCAAAGCTCCGATCAAATTCTAGAGAATCCAAAATCCGATAACAATATATAAACAAAGAAACTTATTCAAAGAAGAAGCCATTGAAAAGAGCAATTCGTATGGATCACCCATATCTCCTTGAAAGTTCAGCATATGGTGTGGCTGTAGCTGATCTAACGGAGAAGGCATATATTCACTTTTTCCATAGAATTGTATCGGCGGTGGTCCTTGAAAGGGTCGAGCAAGGGGTGGAGGAAGTGGGTGCTCGGCTTCTAACGACTTCAACGGATTGAATGGCGGCTGTGCTTTGTCCGGACAAATGTAGTTGTGCCCGAGGAATTGCACGAGTGAGCAATGAGTGGAGTGAACAAGTTGTCGGCAATACGATGAACCGGGCAGACTGCGAAGGCAATTACAAAACTGATCGTCGCATTCACTTTGAGGCAGCGCGCAGGTGGAGTAGCATTGATCGTGAATTGCGCAACAGGAGTTGACTGGAATTGAATTTTTATGCTAATTTCTGTACTTATCTTTCAACTTTCAAACTTCAACTTTCAAAATAAGCCTCTATCTACCATAAACCGTTCAATATTCAACACTAAACTTTGTTCAAATTTGCTTCGGCTTTACCGTATCCGGACTTTATTCAAATTTGGATTTAAAGCTATCTATCGTGCCCCAACTTCTATTTAGCACTAAACTACATTCAATTTTCATTGAAAACTACCATAATCGTACTACGTAAAGCCACCGTAATAGCTATGATGTAAATTAAAGCTTGTAAACTGTCAATCAAGTAACTCACTTGAATTTTGATCACATGAAAGTGTCATGAAATAGGAGCTCCATGCAGAAACCGAGTCACCACCACAAAAATACGGTCCAAGAGTCTCCGGATCGGGTGGGATAACTTTTGATCTCTCAACAGATAGAACAAAATCAATAAATAGATACAATATGAATAGCATTAAAAGTGGGAATGGGGTATCAAGAGTATTGAGGTTCAAGTGGTACAAAAATATGATCGCGCAAACCGGTTCAAAATCTCGCATAGTGGCAAAAAAAAAGTGGAGAGAGTTAGTTAGGTGATTCACGGCACTAATCCCAAAAAAGGATTTGTGATCTCGCAAAAATCTCGTCGAAATCGATTGGATCACTTCCTTTCTATGGCAAAAAAAATCGATTTTTGAGCTTAAAATCTTTATTGATAGAAATAAATAGTATCACATGGTAGAACTATGAATAGAGAACTTGCTAGTGCAAAGTCGAAAACTGATTTTGATTCATTAGCTTCAACGAAAGAAAACTGTTTTCTATTTTGCACTAGGATCATACTGCAATTTAACATCAAACAATTAAATTTCGGGCATCAGGAAGGTAAGGTTCGTTTTTTTTGTTAAAAAAGCTTTTATACAAGGCACCAATTAGAAAAGATATAAAAAGTTTAACCAGAGACTACACGAAAAGAAAAAACACACAAATACTTACAATTTATTCATTCGATAAAGTTGGGATGATTACGCCTCCAAAGTCGAGTGTCGATGAATCGTGTTACGCCTCCAAAGCCACTTTTTCTCGTCTTTTTTCTAAAAAAATAACATTATACGAACTGTAAGGGAAATTTTGTCAGCTTATTTATCAATGAAAAAAATCAAGCTTTGGTTATTCTAGCTTTACTGGTAAACTTTCAACTCTAAGAGACGAACACTTCGAAGACAAAGAGCTATCTATAATCGTTACTTTATTTTTAGATATTTGTAGATATAAATAACAAGATTTCTGATAAAATTAGAGGTTAAAAACCATTTTAGGTAATTAACTGCTTTCTACTCAAGAAATTTTACCCATAGTTGATATGAAAATTCAAAATACCCTCACCTTTTGCTCGTTCTCGCTCCCTTTCAGGCATATCATGTGTCGGGACTTCTGGCAATTCATCGATTTTGGCCTCTTTTGCTAGAAGAGCGTTTAATTCATCCTCGACATCGGCCAAATCCGTTTGATCGAGTTTCCCGGAAAGCATGTTCGAAATCTCCTAAAATTAGCCGATTAATTTATTTTCAAAAAAACACATACCTCTTGATATTCGGCAGCTTCTTTTGTCTCATCCATGATCTTCTCGATTTCTTCGACGTCGAAGAGCTGAATTAGAAAATTGTTTGAAAAAGATTACGGAAAAATAGACGAATAAGGGTTTGGCTTTAAACCTATTTATTTGGGTGATTTTAGTTCCAGTAACTGTATAGAGCACAAATAAAACAAATTTAAGCGCCGAAACCATGTTTTTAGCAAGAAAACTGCAGAGCTTTACGACGTTTACTTCACGTCTTACACAAAAATTTGCATACAAGCACTAAATTTGCATATACAGCAACTTGTTAGAAAACGCACAAAACCATAACTTTTGGTATAATGATTAATGGTATAAAAGCAAATTTCTGTTAAATTATTCCTTTATAAAATTTCCTTTTAATATATTGCGCTATTATGTATATTTAATTAATGGTATAAAAGCAAATTTAAATGGGATTGAAAACGAAACGAGGGGAAAAACAATCTACCAGGGTTGTTCCGTGGGCCTGGATCCACGCTTTAAAAGGACCCCTATAAAAAGGCGATATCCACACTTTAGAAAACGAGTGCTTGCTTTTAAAACGTGGATCCAGAACCGCGGAACAACCCTGCATACAACTCCTCATCAAGAATAGGCTGTTGGAAATACAAATTTAGTGCTTGTATGCAAATTTTTGTGTAGGTCTGACTACATAAGACGTGAAGTAAACGTTGTAAAGCTCTGCAGTTTTCTTGCTAAAAACATGGCTCCGGCGCTTAAATTTGTTTTATTTGTGCTCTATACGGTTACTGGAACTAAAATAAACCCAAATAAATAGATTTAAAGCCAAAGCCTTATTCGCCTGTTTAACCAAGATTACTTTAAAGCTTTAAAATCAAACCATTACAGACTTCAGAGATAAATATTCAAAAATTGGATACAACTGCTACCTTGTTCATATTTTTGAGTGCTTCATTTCCGTCACTCAAACAATTGACGACTTGTTGTTGAATTTGGGCGAATTCGAGATCGTTTACCTAAAATTACCAAAATAAAACGATTAATCACTAAATAACTACCATCTGTTCGATGTTCTGAAGTTGTTTAAGTAGATTGTCGAATATTTTCTCCTGATATTTCTTCTTTTGAGTAGAACTAGAGCACGGCTAAATGAATGAATTGAAAAAGAATTGAAAGGGTATTTTCAGTATAAAAAATTAGATACGATTTTTAAAAAATTTTATGGATCACTCAGATTAATTCCTTTTTTAAAAGTTAGATTTAAACAAAAACTTACTCTTTTCGGCCCTCTTGAATAAGTTGTTTGGCCATTTCGCGTTCTTTATCCATGTATTTTTGTTTCCCCTTCATGTACTGCTTGATTCGATCTCGCTGAGTCTTCAGTCGCTGAAATAATAAAAATATAAGTGAGTCTGACTAAAGAAGTTGATTGTCTGACTAAAGAAGTTTAAACACTTCAACAAGTTATCTAGTGGTTATCAATTAGCAAGTTATCAAGCTATCTAGATCGTTATCTAGCATTATTGTTAGCTCATTTATTACACTCGTTATCATGGCCAAGCTTATCCTGTCAAAACTAATAAAAGGCAAAACTTACAATTATTGCCTGATCCTGTTCGGTGATTTCACAGTTTTTGATCGGCGTCGGTGCTCGAGATTTCTTTGAGAAGATGGCGCCCATTGTCGATGTTGATGGCTAAAATAAGGAAATGTTATAGGCAGACTAAAGTCAAACATTGAAACAAATAAAAAAATAACAAAGTCAACAGCTTTTTACTTTCTAAAGTTTAATGGAGTTGTGTGCTTGTAGCTTTGAATTTGGCAGCTTATCAATATTTTTAAAACGCGACAAAAATGCAAATTTAGATTGCTAGGCTGAATAGCCTTTTATTTCTTCTTTAACGATTAAATATCTTTCATTTGTGGTAGACAAGACAAAAGATGTATAAAAATGGTAGCTAAAACGGGAGTGGGACAAATGCTACCTTTTTTTGCGCACCCGGACATTTGCGCACCTTTTTTTCCGCACTTAGCCCATTAGCGCACATTTTTTCGCGTTTTAAAAAGCTCTAAAAGCTAATATTAACCAATTTCTATTCCAAAAGTTGTTTTTCTAGGTAATTTGAGGGTGTCGAATTCAAATTTTGACATAACAGAGCGTGTGAAACCAATTTGAAAGACAAAGCGGCTAGGTCAAAGTACAGAAAGTTGCCGATTTTTCCCTATAACTCCGTCCTTCCTCGTATAACTCCGTCCGTTCGCTTCCACAAGCTCTGATATGCCAAAATGTCGATTCTACGCCCTAAAATTACCTAGAAAAACAACTTTTGGAATAGAAATTGGTTAAAATTAGCTTTTAGAGCTTTTTTAAAACGCGAAAAAAGGTGCGCTAATGGGCTAAGTGCGGAAAAAAAAGGTGCGCAAATGTCCGGGTGCGCAAAAAAAGGTCGCATTTGTCCCACTCCCGTTAAAACCGTTCAAAGGCCTAAAAACATAAGTAACGGAAGTGTGTGTAGTAAAATTGACCCCAACCCCTTGTCATGCCCCCACATAGGGGTGTCATTTTGTTGTAGTTTGTTGTTTTTATCCAAGTCTAGGTTTGAGGCGACGAAAAGGCGCGGCATGAGTTCTTTGTTCTCACTTCAAAAAACCCTCCTTGATTTTTTGATGAAATTGTGAATCACTTGCTTGCTTTTATTGGTGTTTTTAAGTGTTTGTCAGTGTAAGTGTCATGTTTGTCAAGGTTTTAATTTTAAAATCGTTTTCTTTTTGAAATTGAAATCGTCGAATCAATTTTTTTCCAGGTTTTCTCGCATGACAAAAAAATCTCTTTCCGATTTTTTTTCATCAATTTGTGAATCACGGTCTTGCTTTTATTGGTGTTAGGTGTCAAGTTTTTAATTTGAAAATCGTTTTCTTTTGAAATTGAAATCATCGAATCATTTTGTTTTTCAGACTTTCTCGCATGACAACATGACCGGTTTGGAATTCGTGAAACGTGGGACAAAGGTAAACGAGTTTTTCTGTTTTCCGTAAAGAGTTTTTAGTTTAGATCGTTCTACTCGGCGTCGGTTCGTTCAATCCGCCAACGATTATGCATCTACGAATGTTCGAGATTGCTCGCGATCACCTCGAGATGATATTAGGGTTGGTATTCGTATCGATTTTTTTTTTTAACTTACAGAAAGACCGGCTTTAGTTTTAGTATCTTTGGTTTAAGTTCACTGCACCATAATTTAAGATCAAGTTCTAAAGCTCAGATAAAGCATTTAAACGTTTGACCCATTTTAAAAATCTTTCCTTTAGATGCAAAGTTGTTGAGGGAATCATGAGCCCAGTTGCCGACACGTACGGAAAAACCAATCTAGCAAGTGCTACTCACAGGTTTGTGGCTTTTGGTTTTGTTTTAAAAAGATTTCTTTTTAGATTAGAAATGACGCGACTTGCGGCAGCAACATCGACGTGGATTCGGGCAGATGGGTGAGTTTAACTAACTCTTGTATCATATTATAAGAGGTTGAAAGTTCTTTTAACATTTGATTCAGATGGGAGAGCACGCAGAAAAGTTGGTCACGAACACTTCAAGTCCTTGGACATCATCAAGAACAAGCGAAGTAAGTTTTAGGTATTATTTTTTAATGTTTTCTTTTTTAGAGAAAAATACGGTAATGAGGTTCGATTGATGTTGGTTGGTGGAGGAGACCTTGTCGACTCTTTTACGAGAATATTGGAAAATGGTGAGTTTGTGTTAGGAAGATGGTTCAAAGAAATTTCTAGGTGAGAATCTTTGGCATCCAAATGATATTTCGTCGATTGTGAGCGATTATGGACTCCTTGTGATTTCTCGCGAGAACTCGGATCCGTTGGGAACGTTGAATAAGATGGAATTTCTTCGAAACAATCAAGAAAAGGTGAGTGTCGTTTTTATTATCGATTCAAAGTAATTTGTCTAAATTGGCCCCATCTCTTAACTAAACATCTTACATTTTTAAGCGTTCGACGTTTTAGGCAATTACTACGTAGGAAAAGAGTTGAACTTTGTGGTTTAAAGACAATTCAAAAGATACGTAAACTTACTTTTTGTATTTCCAGGTTCAATTCATAACCGAAGATGTTTGTCCATGTGATGTCTCGTCGACGAGGATTCGAAAGGCGATAAAAGAAGGTCGATCGATCAAATACGCCGTCGTCGATCCCGTTCTTGACTATATTCAGAAAGTAGGATTGTATCATTGATTTATTTATGTATAGTATTCATGTCACTTGTGTATGCACTACTCATTTCTGGAACGGGTGAATTATTCATTGTGATTGCTCAAGCAAAAGTTGCCCTCTAGATTTTTAAGCTTTACATGCCTACTAATGCTGCTTACATTTGAATAAACATTGAAAAAAGTTTTTATTCTTTGTGGTGAAAGTTGTTTGCTAAAATTTGATTATCTGTCGGTCTTTAGTTCAATCTTTGACCAAAAATTGTAGTGGATCTATGCACTGAAGCTAGTCAGTGAAAAAAGCGATGGTTTATGAAAGTAGAAGAGAAGAATGGGGAGGGGTGAGCTGTTTGTCTTTGTCTTGGGCATCACTTGCTCCCCAGAGTCCATGTGCCTTCAAAAGAATTCACATTTGGTTGCAATTGACGGCTCTTTTATTCCAGGGGAACTCTTCTCTCTTTGTGCCTTTTCAATTTCTTAGCTTTTTTTTTTCTTAAATCCGTAAGTTCAGGGAAATCTATATGGTCAATGAGAGCGCTCTGATTGGGGAGCGGCTTGCACAAGGTATTACCCACAATAATGGTGAGTTTTTAGCGCTTTTGCTAAAAATTGATTAAGTTGAGCTTACGGTACTCAAAGTAAACTTCACTACAATTTTAATTACAATTAACATGGACTTGATTTATAATAAAAACAAATCTAATCTACCTAAACAATATTTTTAGAGAAGGATGAGAAGACGGTGACTAAAGAGCTGTCATCCCCACGAGGCCCGATTCACCTAGTTATTCCAGCCACCGCAAAAGCATTCCAGGTATTTGAATTATTGGGGTTAAATTAACAAAAACATTTTGAATTGAATGCAAACACTTAACTGTTCAACACCCACCGCTTTTGCTTTTGTGGCTTTCTTTTTGCGATCTGACGTCTCATTGATCCACAATCTCTGATTAAACCCATAAAACACAGGAATCTTCAATTTATCTATTTACCCATTCGCGTTTACCATCCTTTTTAAAAGTTTACGCACTTTTTCTTGCTGTACACTCAAACAAATGATCTCAAAGTTATATAATTTACCAAAAAATGTCAATCATTGTCAAGTAGACCTAATTGGCCGTGGCAAAATTGGCTCTCTTTTTCGAAATGTCTGCACCTAAACGCTCAAATTCTCTTTCTCCTCAAATCGAGGTTTTTTCCAACGGTCAATCGGAAAGTCTTGGAAAATTGTTTCTTAACCCTTTCGCTTTTTCACCCGTCCTCCTTGCTCAGGTGTTCCCGGGCAGATTGCTTCAGTAATCCGATCGCAAAAGAGAAATCGGCAAAAAGGGAGGAGAGATCAAAAGTCTCTTGTGCCCCTAAAATCCTAGAGAGGAAAAGAAAAATGAATTCAGTCAACATCACTGAGTTTTGTGCAAGTTTTTCGGCATTCTCCGGGGCATGCATCACTTTCTCTCTCATTTCTTTTCTATAAGTTTTTAAACTTTTCATTTTCAATTGAAAGTCTATGATTAGATGCTCTTTTGATGACTTTGGGTTCAAGGCAGACTTGCTCATCGATAAGTTAGTGCAAATAAAAAACATTAGTGCTTGAGTATTGCTTGTGTTTTCCTTTTTTCATTTGCAATTCAACACGAAACTTTATTGATGCCATAATACTTGAACAGGCTCACCAATTAGTTCTTTTAAACACAAAAACAAACCGACCTTTGATAAGCCCTTTGACAGCCTCAGACTCCAATCTTTGACCACCAATTTTATGGCCTGAAAGTGCGGCGGAAAGGTCTTTTTACACAATTGTAATTGGAAAGATTGATCATGTAGGCATTTTTTTCCGGGTTTCCAAGATGTATCGCGATCCGTCATGTGTCAACCACGTTTGTCTTTTCTTTTATTTGACCTGAGAGCTTCTCGATTCTCATGTTTTGAGTCTTCATTGCTTTAGCTGCTGTTACCCGCCTCTAAAACTAGCAATCTAGAGAAAAGATTGCGTTTGTTTTTTATTTAACCTTTTTATCAATAAGTAAATTTGTTTTAGCTTTACCCAACCCTGTTGGAAGCTGGGTAAAACTTCTTCTCAAGTGTGATAGTTTTTACGAGAAGAGACTTCCGGCAATAGCTAGTGTCTGTGTGGGCAATGGGCATTGTTTGTCTTTAGCGTGCGCCCTTTTGCGAGTGCTTTTTTTCGCCCTCTAGTTCACAAGTGTTTGCAACCACAAGAGATCCCATCCGTTTGCTGTTTTTTCACGTTTCTATTCTTGCGCTGGTAATCAATACGTTTTTCTAAATTTCTTCAATGTTTTGATCGAATTGAGATCGAAATCGAAAATTGTTTACGTTGCAGACTATGACGAACACAAAAAATTTCGCTTATGTCTTAAACAATCAAACGTTCAAAATTCAATCGGCAAAATGATTTTGTGCGACTTTCCGTTATCACTCTTTGCTTGACAGAAAAAGTTAAGCCGATTATTTAAATTCGCCATTTGCTTGTTGTAAAGCCCCTTTTCCACCTTTTCCACAAACGATTTTCACATATTTCCTTTCTAAAAACAAACCAACAAACCTGGTTTCACTTCTTCTGGTACACATTTGATCATTTCAGATATCGACGCCTGCGATGAGCTACCGTCATCAAGTAAAGAGTCAAAAACGATGAGTGTTTTTACTGACGGACAACCACACCAACAAAAGTTTTTGTTTTGAGGATTGCAACTTTATCTTTTCGTTTAGAAACTCTGACCGTGGACGGTTTCCCTTTTCTTTGAAAACATCAAAATTTTGGCTACGACTTCTGCGACCGTGGAAGTGGAGAAATTTGAAACGAAGCAGGGATAAAAATGGAATGGTTAGGTATGGGATTTTTGTTTTTCAAAGAATTAGCTCGGCTTATGAAGGAACTTTGGTACTTGTTGTTCAGACGTCAGAAAGACTCAAAATTGGTTAGTTTATTGCTTTTCCTGACAGGTTTTACTTTTTGCAGTTTTTTTACGGCCAAATATTTAAAAATTGTCCTACAAATTGAAAGCTTGATATTTTAGAAGTGGTAGCGCAGATGTGATTCGATCAACGCCAAATGTCATTCGTTGTCCACCATCGCCATCGTTGCCCTCGCTGATGCACAGTAGAGAGGTGAGAGGAGAGACATAAACACTAAGAATCACAAGAAGGGCAATGAAACAGACCCAAGATGGAGCTGCACAAATAAGGATTGTTAAGTGCTCGGTTGTTTTATGTGTATTGTATAAATCTTCCTGTTGTTATGATATAGTTTATTTTTTTATACTATAAATTTTCAGCTCGCATCATTGCCCGATTTCAAAAGGAGACAAAGCCACGATGTTGAGGCTTCAGCTGCTGCTTTGTCGAGTCAAGAAGAAATGAGGACCACATATGTGCACATTGGAGATGAGTCGTCGTTAGAAGGTGGGAATTATTCTTGGATCTAAATGATCGCTCAAAAGTTCAAATTTTTGAACCAAACAACTTTAATTCTTCTAACGGTGTTGAGATGAGTCAGCAAAATAGAATCTCACGCCCATTCAATAGTCGAAAAACATGTGACTTAAAGCTTAAAAAGCTTTTTGCTGAACTTTTATTGATTTTCTAATTTTTTGGTCCCGTTAGCCTCCAATGTTTGGTCTCTTATCCCATCGATTTTGCTTCAGTGTTCAAAACTTCGAGATCTTAAGCTTAGCGAAAAAAAATCACTGGGGTTTGGTGGGATTTCTTTCTATTTCTTCTCGCTTTCGGCAAATATTTGTCGTTTCACTCATTCGAATGGCCGCGATCATTATTGGCCGAGGATTTAATATAAGTTTAGATATTTATTTTAAAATAATTCTGTTTTGATATTTGCAAAAATGTTTTTAACAATTGCAATTTTTCACCAATTCTTTGATTTTAGAATCACTCGAAAGTGTCCCGGAAGTAAAGAACAGGTACAATTTCAAAAATGACTATATAAAACTTATCCAAGCACATAATTATGTAAATTGTGTATGAATAAGTGTTACAAGCACCTAGATAAGAACTAAACTTTTCTTGCCTTTTGCTCAATGCGAGAATGCTGTCACGTTTTTGAGCTCTCGATTTTGAAACGCTTTTTTGCTTGCAACGGATTTCCTGCAGAACAACTGTTCATTTTTCAAAAAAAAAGACACTCAATTCTTTGGAATTTCAAAATTTTAACAATAGATTGTTCAATATGCAATTATTCAACTTTCACTAAATACAATTTCAGTTTCAAATTTTAATTTGTGAAATTTTAGCCCTCCACGTGCTCCGGGTGTTGAGGTGATTCGAGTACGGGCCGTTTCTCATCAACCACAAAAACACGTGGTTTTCATTCAAGATAATCAAACATTTAGTAAGTCGTTTTAGTTTTGTTTTATTTTATCAAACCTCTCAGATTTAATTATTTTTTGTGTTTCAGTTGACTCAACAGCTCTTCCGGGGACAAACGAAGCCACTTTGTACAAGCCACTGCAAGTAGATCTATCTCACTCATTGACCGTTGCATCGAATCGTCAAAAACTTGGTATGAGTTTGAAATTCTTTTACTCTAATTGCGTTTTTACTTTTTACTCTAATCAACAATTTTAAATAATAAATATTGCAGCAAAATTTTGAGTTTTTAAATTTTTACGGGGTCCCAATACTATTTCAAACCCTGATACCCAAGTAAAACCGATTGTTTTTCAAACTTCAAAAAGGTGAGAGAATCACTCATCCGAATCGGTTTTTCTAAAGGTCTTTTTCTGGGGTAGACATGAATACATGAGCGTCTCCGGCCGCTTTCTGTGAATAATCAATTTCACACACCGGTGTTAGCCATAGCGTTTGAGCTCTTAATTAAAGCGTTTTCCACTTTTTTTTTTGTTCCGCTCTTCTTCCGGAATTTTTTACTAGTTTCTCTCACGGAAATTTTCTTTCATCTACTTACACTTGTTGGAATCGAACTCCTTTTTTTTTCTCTGGCTTTTTCCCCTTTTCCAATTCCCCGAGGGTTTATACCGGGAATTCAATTCCGACTTTTAGGTCGTCAATTCTCAAGAATATTTTCCCCCGTAAAAGTCTATGCTTTCTAATGTCTACCACTCCAACTATTAGCACGCGTAAATATGGGATTTTCTTTGCTGATCCACCAATTATTCCACACACACCCCGGGCGTCTAAGAACCCGGAAAAATTTATCACTTGGTTGGCAAAATTTCAGTCGACAATCAAGTTTAAATTTTTAGGTATGATAAAGCTTTTTGACAAAGGAGAAAATGGAAATTTAGATTTCGAGGCATTCTTCAACGGCGAAGAAACGGAAAACGAAGACGAGACTAGCGATCTGATGAGACCAAAGGATCACAAACAACAATTTGCTGAAGTTGCCGCTAAAGTGAGTTTTAAAAATTTCGATTACCGAAATTACCGTTTTTCAAGCTTCAAATCCATTGATAACAAATTCAGGAGCCCGATCTCAACGCGATACCAGGACGTCCCGCTTTGCGAAGGCCCGGGCAGCCATCTCGTGTTCGACTCCGACCACCCAACAATGGTTCACCGAAGGTGCCTTTGCTTGGAATTTCATTGCTTTACAAAATTTTTTAGAAGAATGTTGCCGAGAAAAGAACTGTGATCAACGATGATGGACTAATCACTCGGCTTACTGATGACAGTGATAGTGATGGGGAAATACAATACAGGTTCGTTCGTCAGCACGATTAATTGAGCACTTTTGTTGTTTACTTCTCAAAAATTATAATTTTTGTAGTTATCGTGTGAAAATCACAGGGAAACTCTCAAAGTTTGAAATGTGGATGACTAATATTTTAAATGAGAGCCAATTTTGAATGGAACCAGGCTCTAGACTAGGCAAAAAGGCTTAACTATAGTGTGAGTTGGTACTAATTGGTACTAAAATTTTATTGTTTAGAGATGATCCCATTTCTACACCAAGCAAATCTTTATCTGATCTCCCGCCATTAACCCGTTCCGATGACGAAGAAGATGAGGAAGAAGAACCGGCTATTGGTGAGATTTTGAAGAATCCGCTTTCAATGTTAATCTACTTTAGCTGATGGTCTGGCTTCAAAGGTTTTCCGTAAAGACACATTTGCGTTACGTTTGGATGTGAAAGAGGACTTCAACGGTCAAACGCCCGATGAAAGACGTGAAAATATGCAGAAGTAAGTGATCGACTCTTAATTTTCTTTGATAAGCCCATCAATATAGTAAATCTTTAGAATTCATTTTGCTTTTCATTCGTGGGAACTCACGAAAAGGTAGCGAAACGAGTCAAAAAAAAAGTTTTTGAAACCTTTTAAGCCCTTACCTGTACCTGTACATTTTTGTTTACTCTCGTTGAAAAAACCAATTCATTTATGAATTGGAAATTTCAACCCTTTTCGATATCCCCAATTTCTGACGAGACGCTGTGTGTTCACTCACTTTTTGACTAACATTCTTTTTTTTGGATTAATATTTTGTTTTAGTGCATCCGCAAAACTTCTACGAAAGCTGAGTGAGCGGCCGACGGCGAACGAGTTGATGAATCGGAATATTTTGAGGGGAGATGAAGAGGCGAGCACGATGGAGGAGAAAAGGAAAATGCTGTTGAGAAAGGTGGGGGTGAACCTTTCTTTTTAAAAATAAGATTTGACAAATTAAAGTTTATAAAATAGTTTTGTATCGATACTCATTTTTCAGTTATCGTTTCGTCCGACGATCCAACAGCTCAAAGACCAACAAATCATCCAATTCAATGACTATGTCGAGGTTACTGAAGCTGAGATCTATGATCGAAAAGCGGATAAACCGTGGACGAGGCTCACCCCATCTGATAAAGTTTGTTTTTAGCAATTTTCTTAAATTTACCTGTTTTAGGCTTTGATACGAAAAGAACTGAACGATTTCAAACAAACTGAAATGGATGTACATGTGGATAGTCGAAAGTTTACGAGGTTTGAGGATTCTTTTCAAATTTCATTCATAATTTAATCCTATGAGCATTGGGATAACGCTTTTAATAAATTGTTCTTTTAGACTTCACAAGCCCTGAACCTGGTGACGAGCTTTTGCATATACCCTGCAAGGATAGCAAGTAACCGTTTTTGGCGGCTATGTTACTCAGTCTTATTTCCCCGAAGTTCCTTGCACTGTTTTGCTTTTTATTGTTTCCGAATTGTTTGTGTTGTATTTAGATTTAGACACTGGTCACAAAGAAAATTTAAATATTCCCTTGATTGTGGCCTCTTTTTTCCTCTCTCAGTTCACTTATTTGTTCGATTGAAACGAGTCTCTTTGTGTGTTTGTTTGTTGAAATGCTCCCGCATCTAGTAACTGAATATCTTTTGGGCTTATGAAAAATTCAAAGCTCCTGATCCGCGAAAATTCACTTTTCTTTACTAGGGAGATTAAAAGGATTTCGTAAATTTTCTTTTTCTTTTCTATCCTTCTTGTGCGTCGTCAAATTTATTAAAAATGGCAGAATTGAAATGTTTCTTTTCGGAGATCACACGATTCTTATTGTTAGAATTCGTTTTTCGAAAGCATTTATACTGAAATTTTTACTCCTTTAGGCCTAATTATTATTCCTCTTCACTTTTCCCTGCAAAATCTGTTCAAAACTTTTCTTTTCGGTGCACAATGAGCTCAGATATTTTGTTTTTCGAAAATTACTTTTCTGGGTTCTTTCTCCCATTTTTGCCTTACTTGTACCCTGAAATTGAGCACACACATTTTTGACCGGTGTTTTCTCCCGTTTCTCTTAAAAATCGACAGGATCGAGAATTCAGTTACCCTGTGTGAAAAGAGATTGAAATGTGCATCGATTCCTTCTCTTTTCTTTTTTTTGTATGATTTTTGTAGGAATCTGTAATCAGTTGTATCTCATCGCGTCTGCATAATTAAATAAAACTTTGATACAATTAAAGTCTACATTTGGGGTCTTTATTCTACAATGAACATAGTGCAAACTGCAAATAAATAGAAGATTATGCACGCACAAAAGAATCACGCTTTTTCTCTCAACACACGATTCGTCCAGTCAATCCCTAGCGGCATAGTGGAATATGGAGTCGATGCGGCGTCCAATGGTGGAGCCAAACGGTTGAGTGCAAGTCTAAAAAAATGCGCATTATATCTTGAAATTTAAAAGCCTAACAAACTAAATTTTAAAAACCCAAAAAAAATTTAATCAACCAACCCATCAGCCTCCAGAAATGGAATCGTTTCAATGGGAAGTGCTTCTAATGATTCGCGAAGATTTTGAGCCAAAACCTCATGAAGAGCATTGGTTGATGATCTGAAATTTCAGGCATTTACTTAGATCCAGTAAAAATTTCAGTTTACTCAAAAGTGAGAAAGTTGCTTACGTTGTTGACTTATCCACAGCACAAGCTTGGAGCAGGATTTTCCAGCGTTCATCATCTTTGACGTCTCGATTGCTCCATGGGTGTAAGTTTCTGAAAAATATCTTTGAATTTTGTAAACTAGAAACGATACTTTATCCGCAGACGAGACAAAAATCGATGAATTTCCTCGAATGATGAATGATCGGAATAAGGGAAAGAGAAGATATTCTCTTCGGGAATTCGGCGGCTAAAGAAGTTGATTATGAAACAATGGCTAAAGCCCACCTCAATGTCTTTCGTTGCATTGTCAAATTGATCACTTTGCATTTGAAAGCTTTTTTGCCGTAAGCCTCATAAAGATCACCTGTTAATCTAAAATTCATGATAAAATGAAAATAAACGAAACCCGTACCGTCTTAAACAAACATGTATCCGTACAGTGCTTGAATTTTCCTCGGGTTCCACGAAATGTTGCAACTCTTCGGGGGAAAATAGCGATTCTCTGACACTCCATCGACCCGCATCGAGCGCAATCTTTTCCTGTAAAAGAATGATTAGTAAGCTTCTTTTATTAGTAAAACACTGACCCCAGTATATTTGGCAATTTTGATGAGCGCGTTCTCTTTCCCGAGCTTGTGCAGTGGAAACAAGATCCGATAATTTC
Source organism: Mesorhabditis belari (assembly GCA_958450365.1). Lineage (NCBI taxonomy): Eukaryota > Metazoa > Nematoda > Chromadorea > Rhabditida > Rhabditidae > Mesorhabditis > Mesorhabditis belari. The sequence continues at coordinate 1,621,420 of CAUEEP010000921.1, forward strand.
GGGGAATCCATCGAATCGTCTCGTAGATACGTGGAAATAACTAAAATCTGATAGAACATTTTCAATAATTCAAAGAAAACCTCATCTCTCGGTGGGAAACTTGAGGTTTCATCCCATAGATACGTGTCATCAATGAAAACGTGACCGAGTTCGACCTAGAATCGAGCTTTCAACCAGTATGCAAGCATAAAACAGACCTGTGTCAGCTCTTGATAATTAGGATCCGAATCAAAACGTTCAAAAAGCGTTCGGTCGGCGCGAAAATCTCCTGTGAAAAGAATTGGCCCTAAAAGAACACAATTATGATTAAGAAAATCTATCAAACCTTGAGCAAAAATCTCATCGTTTCCTTTAAAGTACAACATGGCAGATCCAGGACAATGATTCGCATCTAATAAAGTGATCTAAACAAGCAGTTTTTTAAATTTAAACAAGAGCATTACCGTAAAATTCCCCAAATCCTGAGCGATGCCAAGTGGTATTGAGTGTAACAACTGAAACGTGAAAGTAAAGCATTTTTCACAAAAAAAAAAACCAATATCAACATATTTTTAATCTTTTCACTGACAGCTTTAAGCTTTTTCCAACCTGTTTACTAATACCAGCGCCAAGGGTGCCTGTCCGATTCTTCCTTGATGTAAGATACGGCAGCAATTCGGCGGTTTTCTCACTGCAATAGATTTGGCGCTTCCATGTGTACTAAAATGATTTAAAGTCTTTAAAATTCTTTATCTTACTCACCGACAATGATCCATAGTGATCGGAGTGGCCATGAGTCAAAAAGTAGAAAGCTTTTCGCCTAAAAAACAAATTAAGACGCTTTATTGGTAAAACGGACGAGTAGCGATTGAAATTGTCGACGGAGAAGAGCATTCCGCATACCGCATCCAAAAGACTTCGCTTTGAAGAACTTGGGGAATCTATTCTTGAGATTACTTTAAATGGTTCTAAAATACAAACCTGTTTTGAGTGACTTGTTGACTGAAGTTCGGGATTCGTCCAACGTTTCTGACATTCGATTCCTTGCAGCGACTTCGGCCTCTTTTCGTTGTGCCTCTTCGCGCATTTGTCTAAAATTAGAATTTTCGGTACTTTGTGGGTTGATGGTCACTTTTTTTGAAATTCTCACTTTTCCTGGGGTAATCAGTGACGCTGAACACGAAAATGATAAGGTTTTGGTACTTTGGCGGTTGGGAGAGGCCACTTTTAGCTTGGCTTCGTCGAATCTAGTGTTTTGAGCAGTCTATGTCGATACTTTTCTTTTATTCCGGCATAATTATATATGCTAAAGCGATTGGTGCGAATTTTAGAGTATTTTCAACATGTTTCAAGTTAGTATTGCAACTTTCCAAGTGTAATCGGCTTTGAGATAACGTTCGGTGGTTAAACAGGCTAGGACACATGGCAAATCATCGAATAGGATTATCAAAAGTGTGCTTAAATTAGCACCAGTCGCTTCAGTATATATCTCTTTCTTCAGAATAGAAGAAAAGTATCGACACAAACCGCTCAAAGCACTAAAAGCACTAGAAGCACTAGCACTCGACGAAGCCAAGCTAAAAGTGGCCTCTCCCAACCGCCAAAGTACCAAAACCATATCATTTTCGTGTTCAGCGTCACTAAATACCCCAGAAAAAGTGAAAATTTCAAAGAAAATGCCCTCCAACCGATAAAGTGCTAAATTTTGTTCCATTAATGAAGGCAATCATGCATATTTGACTCGAAAAGCTTTTGAAATCACATTTTTTAGAAAAAACTGCACTATAGCAAGTTTATTTTACCGATCTAACTAAATTTAACTATTAACAGCTTATTTTAATAAAAACTTTACTAGTAAATGCATTTAAAACAGCTCACAAACATTTAAAACAGCTCACAAACATTTAAAACAGCTTACAAACATTTAAAACAGCTTACAAACATTTAAAACATTTGAAATACTTACCTGATTGCCACCATCGTGCTGTAGCGCTGTAAATCGCCTCTGCTTTCGTCGAAATCGCTTTGATATTCGTAAAACTCTACATCTTCGGAGAATCGAGTTCTAAAATAAAAATTTAGCTTTAAAAACATTCAGAAATCATCAAAAAAATATATCAAGATGTTTTAAAACAAAATTTTTATCAAAAAAACACCTTTTTCGTTTCCTCGTTTCACTCATTTGTTCCTTTTATTTCTAAAAATGTTTTTATAATAAAATCAAAATAATAAAATCAAAATTTTGAAAAGGATAAAGGTAAAAGCTAGTTGATCTAAATCAAAAATTTTATTTTATGCTCTAGATTACGCGCCAAAATTGGGACCAATTACCTATCGTTTCCACTTGTACAAATGACACCCCCATATGGCAATAATATAAGATTAAGTGTGTTATTTGATTGAAACAAAAAACAAAACAGATAATTAGAAAGATTTAAAAGAGTTTAACGTAATTATTGTGTTTTTAGCTACCTTTTAAAAAAATCTTTGGCGCTAAACGAAGGGAAAAAATTTTAAAAAGATGAGGTTTGTAGCAGGGACAGACAAATAAGATGCGGAAATTGTCTGGAAAATCAGAACTCGATAATACACTGTGGTGCAAAAGTCGGTACTTTTCCAATATCGGGGGAGCGGTCCGATTATCGGGGGGAGCAGATTTTGCCCCCTCGAAAAATGCATTTCCGGGACTGTATTTTAACTGCAACGTTTTTTTTTTCAAACTTTAACGACGATGCGCCTTCTCCGATATTTGTGCGTTCAAGGAATCGACGGCAATCGATTATTTCGTCACCAAAGGAGTCATCCGGTCGTGGATTTGCAATTGTGGCGAATCGATGAAAGTCCGCTCAAAGGGACAAGATCTATTTCGCTGGGTGTTAGATACACTGTGGTGCAAAAGTCCTGACCGGTCGCACTGTCCTATCAAGTCTGAACCATTTCGCCAGAAAAAGAACGTTAAAATTTTATGGTAAAAACGTTTTTGGATAGCTTAAACCTTCTACTTTTATAATCCAAAGAATGAAAGCAATAACATTTTATTTAACAAAAAATTTTGACAATATTCCGAAACGACTCAAAAAAACATGGTGCAAAAGTCTTGACCGGTACAAGAAAACACAAGAAAATTCAATACTTCGTAGGTCCTCCTTTTGCGACAATGACTGCCTTGATGCGTCTAGGCATCGAGTCGACCAAATCACGTAGAATTCCCAAAGAAAGTTGTCTCCAAACATTTCTGATAAAGAAATAAGCATCGACCTTTGAGTTGAACCGGCGTCCCTTGAGTTTGGCTTTTAAATGGGCCCAAAGATGCTCTATAACGTTCAGATCCGGCGAATAGGGAGGTGCTTTGATCAATTCCACACGATGAGCAGCAAAAAAGCCGGGCAGGCGAACTTTACCTCCATTTGCAAGCCGGACAACTCGACCCATCAGTAATTGGCTTTTGTGGCAAGGGGCGTTGTCTTGATATAAGGCCCATCCTTGTGGCATGTTCGTGTTTGCAAATGGAAGTAAGTTGTTCTCTATGATTGACTTGTACCTTTGAGCGTCGAGATTTCCATCGATAAACACTAGCGGTCCCGATACACTTCGATTCATCGAGCCTAAAAAAGACAAATCGTAAGTAAAAAATAGGGCGAACACTTACCCCACAACATAATACTCCCACCACCGAATTTGACCGTTGGCTTAACGTATTTGAGCTTATAACGTTGTCCAATTGGTCTCCTGATTAAATGGTTACCGTCCGGGTAGTATAAATTAATTCTAGTCTCATCGGTAAAAATGACTCGGGCCCAGTCATCGGAAGTCCAACACTCGTAGTTCTTTGCAAAATCATATCTCAGCTTCCGAGTTTTTGCAATGGTCAAGGGTCGTTTTGCTGGTCTTCTTGCATGCAATCCTGCTCGAATCAAGCGACGGTTGATGCTCCATCGGGAAATATCCTTGCCAGAAACAGCTTTCAACTTCTTGATCCCATAGCTCGACGTTAGATTAGGGTTTATTCGGTGCTCCCTGATGATCGAACGATCCTCATTTGGTGTTGTAATTGGTGATCGACCTCTTTTTGGGGCTCTATGAACGTTTCCTTTTGATTTGAATTGCGCCACGAGACGTCTCACTGTTTTTTCAGAACACTTGAACGTTTCCATCACATTCTTCACGCGAACGCCTTTTGTTCGATTCTCGACAATTTTCTCTTTGTCAGGCGTTGATAGATATCGTCCTGGCATCTAAAAAAAAAATAAAATTAGAACCAAAAAGTTTATGCAGAAAGACAAGAAATACCAAAAAAAATCAAGAAATAAAAAACCGGTCAAGACTTTTGCACCATGTTTTTTTGAGTCGTTTCGGAATATTGTCAAAAATTTTTGTTAAATAAAATGTTATTGCTTTCATTCTTTGGATTATAAAAGTAGAAGGTTTAAGCTATCCAAAAACGTTTTTACCATAAAATTTTAACGTTCTTTTTCTGGCGAAATGGTTCAGACTTGATAGGACAGTGCGACCGGTCAGGACTTTTGCACCACAGTGTATTTAAGTCACTTTTGTGATCTCATATAAAGGTTGTGAGAATAACGGGTAATTCGCGGATTTTATGGCGGTAGTTTATATAATATAGGACATATGTAGCGCTGCCAAAATTTGCTCCCCCCGATAATCCTTCCGCTCCCCCGATATTGGAAAAGAACCCAAAAGTCTTGTCCCACTCACTTTTCTGAAACATTTTGTCAAAATTCAAAATTTTCGAAAACAACTTTTGAAGTAAAAGGGTTTTTCTGAACCCTAATTTGTAAGCTTTCATAAAAACATAAAAAAGTTTAAAATCAAAAAAATCTATGGTGCAAAAGTCTTGTCCCACCATTAAAAAAGGAAAGCTAGATTAATATTTTGTCGGTCCTCCATTAGCCAAAATCACTGCTTGAATAGGTTGAGGCATTGAATCGACCAAATCACGTAGAATTCCCGAAGAAATTTGTCGCCAAACGTTTCTGATAAAGAACCAAAGCTCGACCTTTGTGTTGAATATCTCGCCCCTGAGTTTAGTCTTTAAATGGGCCCAAAGATGCTCTATAACATTCAAATCCGGCAAATAAGGAGGCACTTTGATCAATTTTACACGATAAGCAGCAAAAAGGTTGGGTAGGCGACCTATTCCTCCATTTGCAAGCCGGACAACTCGGTCCATCATTAGCTGGCTTTTGTGGCATGGAGCGTTGTCTTGATATAAGGCCCATCCTTGTGGCATGTTCGTGTTTGCAAATGGAAGTAAGTTGTTTGCTATGATTGAGTTGTACCTTTGAGCATCGAGATTTCCATTGATAAACACTAGCGGTCCCGATAAATCGATAAATCGGTAAACAAAAAAGATCAATCGGAAGTGAAAAATGGGGCGAACACTTACCCCACAACATAATGCTCCCACCACCGAATTTGACCGTTGGCTTAACATATTTGGGCTTATAACGTTGTCCAATTGGTCTTCTGATTAAATGGTTACCGTCCGGGTAGTATAAATTAATTCTAGTCTCATTGATGAAAATGACTCGGGCCCAGTCATCGGAAGTCCAACACTCGTAGTTCTTTGGAATATCATATCTCAGCTTCCGAGTTTTTGCAATGGTCAAGGGTTGTTTTGCTGGTTTTCTTGCATGCAATCCTGCTCAAATCAAGCGACGGTTGATGCTCCATCGAGAAATATTTTGGTTAGACATGGCCTTCAACTTCATGATTCCATGGCTCGAAGTCAGATTTGGGTCGATTCTATGGTCAATGATAGGTGCTCGATCTTCAGTTTTTGTTGTAATCGGTGGACGACCACTTTTCGAAGCTCTATGAAGACTTTGGCCTGCTTCCGATTATGCTGCTAGCCGATCCACCGTCCTTTTATTGCATTTGAAGAGTATCGCAATAGACGGGGATGAATATCCATATTTCTTTGCTTGCACGATCTTTTGCTTATCAGGAGTTGATACATATTTGCGAATCGACAAAAATAAAAATATAATACAAAAAATTCATGAGAACAAACAAAGGCAAAGAGAAAATACAAATTTTCTTAGTGAGACAAGACTTTTGCACCACCTTTTTTGCTCAAGTTTTACGAAAAGAAGGGTTTAAAAAACAACAAAATATTGGAGTCCGGGCATTTACATAGTAAAAGATGAAGGGATAAGCTACTAAAAAAACCCGTTACTTAAAAAGTTGCTTTCGAAAATTTTTAGAATTTTGGACAAAATGTTTCAGAAAAGTAAGTGGGACAAGACTTTTGGGGGGTGGGACAAATGCGACCTTTCTTTTGCGCACCTGGACATTTGCGCACCTTTTTTTGCTGGAAAAGGCCTTAGAAAAGGTCGTAGAGCTTCGAAAATATTTCCACATAAGGGAATCGTATGCGTAGATTCCGAATTTCGACAAATCAGACCTCGCTGTCACGTCAAATTTGGGCTAAAAGACAAAAACTGCGGAAAAGCGTTAAGTTGCGTAGTTTTTGCCTTTTAGCCCAAATTTGACGTGTCAGCGAGGTCTGATTTGTCGAAATTCGGAATCTACGCATACTATGAAAACATTTTTGAAGCTCTACGACCTTTTCTAAGGCCTTTTCCAGCAAAAAAAAGGTCGCATTTGTCCCACTCCCGTAAAAGTCGTCTTCTCATCAAAAATCTAAAGTTGACTGTAAAAAACATTACGATGGATTAATTCGAGAAAATCTCCAAAAAAAGATCATCTTGTAGGGGGGAAAGCCGATTTATTCTTTTTATTAAAAGGAAATCCGTCAATCCGATGTGGGGAAAAGGAGAGTTCCCTTGGAAATTAATCACACCAACGAGTTTCTTCTTTTTGGTTAAAAGATTTTTTTATTCAAACTAGTCTAGTCCTTGAGCCGAAATCTTGGTTTGTTCAGCAATCCCAAAAATTCGCCATCCCAAAAATTGCAGCAATGCTTCTCTACCCGCAGACTTTCTTCGGTCGAGACGAGAATCAGACGGAAAATGAAGGTTTCATTCGCAATTGCAATTTGCATTTAAAGTTTTTAGAAACTAAAAATCATCTCGAGAATTTCATTTCTCTTGCTCAACGACGTGCTCGGCTTGTCGCTACTTGTCCACTCTTTGGTGAGTGTTTGCTAATTTTCTGCAGTCTATTTACTTCACTGAAGTGCTCATTGTTAGTGAGTTAAAGTTACATAATAGAGAAGTAGGTTACGGTAGAAAATGTGGCGATAATTTGTGAAAACCGGCTCCTCGACTGCTTTCCGCATTGATTTTTCTGATTTGGGTGCCCCGGAAAACCATTTTGGGCTGAATCGATACTTTAATTTGGTTGACATTTGAATTTCTATTGTACTCTCCATTTCTCACTTTTTTTTCTTCAAAACCACTTTTTCTGGAGTAGTTTTATGCGTAGATTCCGAAAAACATAACGAAAGCTTGGGAAAATGCGTATAAAGTCAAGTTTCGAGGCTTCAAAGTGCGCGCTCATATAGCTCATATAGCGGATACACATAGGGAAGAGGGTTAAAAATGATCTCTCAAAACATTTTTTAAAGCTAAAAACACTTCTTCTGGCATAATTTAACCTACTGATTACGTTTCTGAACAAATTGGAGCAAAATAAAAAATATTGATTCAAATCTCGATCAGTCAAAATCTCAAAAAATATTTTTTCATTTATTTTTTGCCTCTACCGGTCAATTTAAGTTAGAAAATGAATATTTAGTGGTTTAAAATTGTTTTGGCTCTAGTTTTGACCTTGAAAAGTGCCCCAATAGTTGATAGCTTGGGTACACAAATTTAAAGTGCAAAAAAGTGTAATTTTCAACTTTCAACTGCCAAAATGCCGGTTTTTCAGTTGGAAACCTATGCTAAAATTGTCAAATTCGTACTCAGCACCCTCGATTACCCCTAGAAAAGTGAAAAAATCAAAAATAATGACGGCCCCCCAACCCACAAAGTACCGGGAAATTTTGCGAATTCATTTTCTTTGCTTCTGAACATTTTTTGTTTTGGAACTGATTTGTGGCCCTAAAGAGAGCCGTTGGATTGGGGATTTTAGGTTTTCATCCTTATTCGCAAGGCAATTCGTAACTGTGTGACCAGAAGTGTTAGAACGGGTCATCACGGAACTACTGGTGGCATTGAAACTCATCGAGGTAATCTGCATATTGATCGTTCATATTGATGCCGTGCTTTTTCTTCAGCATTATAGAATTCAGGTTTAATCGGGTTTAATAGGGTTTAATCAGGTTTAATTTGATCTTTTTTGAGCCCACGCACTTAAGTCGCGCTGTATAAAAGCTCAGAATCAAAGAAAATAAATTTGCAAATTTTCCCGAAAAAAGTTGCATTTCCTTAGCAAAAACGCAAAAATCGGATTTTGGGATGGCGATTTTTGGATTCTACGCAAAAAGTTGCCTCAGAAGCAAAAAAAGCCCCACAACTTTATTAGTGCCAAGCTTTTTTATCTTTTTGTGTTTTAGCGAGAGCCATGCTTGACGCAGGAGTGATCTCAATCAAGAAAGTGCGGGTTGCTGTTGTTGGGGATAAAGGTTTTTTCTTTTTATCTATTAAAACTAAAATTTTTAGGCGTTGGAAAGACTAGCCTTATCCGTGCTTTCACGAAAGATCCGGAGAATTCTGTTGAGGTAAATCTATTCACTGATTGTTTAATGTCAAATTTTAGGAAGCTGAAGCAACAAGGATGTTTTATGTCGATGAGCAGCGATACCTTTTCACGGTTGAAAGTTGTTTGTTTGATGTTAATCATTGAAATTTTAGTTGATTGAACTGCACGATAACTGGGATAAAGACGAGGGTCATCGATTTGGAATTGAGGCTGTTTTGTTGTGCTATGATGGAGAGAGAGAACAAGAAAAACGACTTGCTGAGAAGGTATTTTTGATTCTTTCAAGTTTCGATGCTTTACGAGTGCCGTCTATAACGTCTTTAATACCTTTTTTATGTTTTGTTTAGTCAACTTAAGCCTAAACATCAGTATGAAGGTTTTATAACGCGGCAATAACGAAATACGATACAAAATATAGTTTTTTTAGTGGACCCCAAAAATTACCGAACGATTCCCAGCGGCTAAAGTGTATTTGGTGCGCACGAAATGTGATCGACTCTACGAAAATTTTGACGTCTGTTCTTGAATCTTTCGCTTGTATCAGTAACTTTTTTTTTAGGATAGCCACAGTCCAGCTGATGTCGCCCAGATGCTGCACGTTGTAAAAGGCTACGAATGCTCGGCTAAAGAACACGTAAGTTGCATTGCTTTTGAGTTTAATCGTAATCTTTACAGACTGGAATCGAAAAAATGTTTAAAAAACTTGCTCAAGCGCACACTATTGCTCATCCTGAAGATCATGGCAAATTGCAGCGTGTGAATTCGAGTGAAGTCGTGCCAGGTTAGAAAAATACCTGGATTTTCACGGTGTTGCTTAGTGGACAATCAACAGAGAACTTCAACTTGTGGCCTTGCAACTACCGTTTTCTCCGCGCTCAGGTCCTCAATTCCACTCGTCAAGGTTTTTTTTAACAATTTTTATTGTTTACAGCTTTTCTTAAGCAAGCCGGTCACAATCTAAAAGAAATAGCCTGGAATCCCGATTGCTTTCCAGCGACCAAAAATACTGTAAGTTTTTTTATGGCTAATCAGTCTATATCTCATTTAGATCCACTCATACATCCCGTTTTTGTTCTACACTCGCCCGTCATATGACTACAAAAGGATTGGCGAAGAGCACAAACTGCATGTAAGTGGCTAGAAAGCTTTTTAGGTAAAAATTTGCTTTAGGAGGATTACTTGGTGCAAGTTAAACAGGAGCAACACGAGCAAGAACAGAAGACGAATAATTCAGCTCAGTGAGTATACTCATTTTTGCATATCTCGCATTGTTTTAGTTCTTCCGTGACCGGTAGCTTTTCATCAACTTCAGTGACGGCTGAATCTAATGCCAAAGTGTATGCTACAGCAAAATCGACGTGGAAGGTAACAGATTAGTTTGGTTTCTTGTTAAACTTTTTCAATTCAGACTGGTCAAGTCACTACTGCTTCAACTTCGAACGGCGCTTCAAAGACGTAAACTGACTGGATAGTAATTTTAATCTTTTTTTCATTAACTGGTGCACGTGTAAGCGGGTTGAAATCTTTTTGTGGTGCTAATGAATTCAAGCACTTGTGATACATTTTGATGTCTATAAATAAACTTTCTCAACTGTATTTCATTTTTCGTCAAGCAAGTGAAAGTGTTGATCACTGTGCCGACACAACTTCAAATTTGACGAAAACCCATACATTTGCATTTTTGGGGCATAAAAATTTGCATACTCAGTGTAAATCGGGTTTTTTTCATTCATGGCAAAAGAAACAAAATCATTTTCTGCCTTCTTTCTGGCATGCACGACGATTTCGGTGCCCGTCTAGGTTGGTTTTATATTTTTGTTGTTTAAAGGGGAGTGGGACAAATGCGACTTTTTTTTTGCGCACCCGGACATTTGCGCACCTTTTTTTTCCGCGCTTAGCTCTAAGCTCTAAAAAAGCTCTAAAAGCTAATATTAACCAATTTCTATTCTAAAAGTTGTTTTTCTAGGTAACTTGAGGGTGTCGAATTCAAATTTTAGCATATCAGAGCTTGTGGAACCAATTTGAAAGACAAAACGGCTAGGTCAAATTACAGAAAATTGTACAGAAAGAAAATTGTGTTTTCTCTTTGTATAACTCCGTCCGTTCGCTTCCACAAGCTCTCATATGCCAAAATTTCGATTCTACGCCCTAAAATTACCTAGAAAAACAACTTTTGGAATAGAAATTGGTTAATATTAGCTTTTAGAGCTTTTTAAAACGCGAAAAAAGGTGCGCTAATGGGCTAAGTGCGGAAAAAAGGTGCGCAAATGTCCGGGTGCGCAAAAAAAGGTCGCATTTGTCCCACTCCGGTTTAAAGTATTTTTCTTTGTGTTATCCGTAAACTACCTTGCTCATGCATCCCTTTTTCTAATGCTTGAGCTCAATATTCACTTTTTCAATCGCCTCTAATCGCTTTCATTACAGGCACCACGGGCAATTGGTCGTCGTGGCACGCTGGCGGTGATCTTCCCGCGCTCAACATTCCCGCACAAGTCAACGACTATATTGATGTGGCGATTGCGAGCGTTTCAAGTAAGTAAACTTTTGTTTTTTAGATACATAGCAGATGAATTAATAAGTAGTTCTTATAGCCTTACGTAAGTTTTTCTTAAAACTGACAGATTGTCCTCACAAATTGTTCTCTTCAGGTCCATCTTTGCTCGAAGTGCGTCTATTGTCTGCAAAATATTCATTTGAATGGATTCATCATGAACTGAGTGTTACCGAAAACTTTAAGCCATTGTTGAACGCACGGAAAAGTATGTGAACACTTATTTTTAACACTCTAGTTTAATTTTAGATGATTTGGCGGTTACTTCGATTGGTGACACCTGGTATCGAGCGATCGTGTTGAAGAGGGAAACCGCTTCCGAAGTAATACTCTTTGATTGTTAAGGTTTAGTTGTTTTTTAGGTCTTGGTACATTTGCTGGATGAGGGAGATGAAGAACGGGTCGACTTTCGAGCGCTTTACAAAATGCCTTCATCGATCACTCACGTGCCTCGTTTGTTTTCATTAAAATTTTGATCTCATTCATTTTTAGCACTTGCTTTTCCGCTTTGTGTACCTGAATCGTTGTGGGTTGGAATCAGGAAAGAGGATTTACATCACGAGCTTGCCAATGTCAAGTTGACTTTCAGATTGGGTAAGTCGCTTTACTAAGATAGTGTTATTCACTACGCACGTTACCAAACCATCCTGTAGGTTTTATTATTGTATTTAACAGGCTTTACATATGTATTAAACATTTACTTTAGAAAACACAAGAAACACTTGCTTCACCGGCAACGATTTTCAAGTCTATGATGAAGAAACTGGAGCGCTAAAGCCATTAAAAGAAGCACTTCAACAAAGGACAAAGCTTGATAGGTTTGGTGATTTACTGTCCAGCTAACATTGTTGATTTTTTAGAGTCAATTACGTGCTTGCTCAGAAGATTAATCACAAATCAATGGTTAGTTTTTGAAAGTTTGAGATTAGCCAAAGGTATTTTAGGAGTTACCATCATTCCCAACTTTCACTTCGGCGACGCGAAATCAAATGAACAAGAGACAGATGAAACGATTGGGACAAGAGCCATTTAATCAAGGACATGAAGATCCCACCACGAGGTTGCCGACTTCAACGAACATAACAATTATAAAACCATCGAGCGAAGGACTTAGTGAGTTTTTTGGTTGAAGTATTATTAGAATGTAATACTTTAGAGCTGTGATATAATCTCATGAAGTTTTATAATGTCTTTTCCAGGTGTTGGTGCTATTGTTGCAATTTGTATCTCTTCGGTCCTCTCCATCTTGCTCCTCCTTCTCGCAAGTGCTCTTTGTTTTCACTTTTTAAAGAAGCAAAAGTGGAGGAAGCTTTTTGGGAAACGTTTTCGCGATGAAGAAAAAGCTACAGTTGAGAGTCGAGAAGACATGGAATCTGAGAGGTGAATGCTTTGGTTTAAATAATGATCACTCATTCACCTAGATGAATTAAGTTATTCTATTTTGGTGCTGATTGTCCTCCGCTAATCATCAAACTTTTGTCTTTCAGAAAGGAGGATACCGAACGGGAAACACGAGTCGCTGCTGGTCATTCTGCAACGATTCTCAGACAAAAGAAGGCACTTCCACCTTTATCCAAGCAAACTGAGTAAGTTTGGCATCTATGAAACTTTTCTAGAGTATTTTTTAGATTGAACTCCAGTCAACCTCCACCACAACCAGCTCAGCAAATCGCTATGGTTGCCGATAGGTAAAACACATTTCTTGAAAACTGACTGTTTGCCTATTTAGTGCGACTGCAATAACTCCGTTGGACCAAGCGAGCCGTGGAGAACCTGAAGAAGAACGGGGATCCGATAATCCTCCACCTATCCACCACGAGGAGAAAGTCGCCAAGCTTGACCCACAAATTATTGGCAGAATTGGAACATTGATGGCCTTGGGAAAAATGAGGAGTGCGGATGATAAGAAGTACAATTACATTTAATTGAAAGTTTAATTGATGTTTAGTCATCGCAAGTCGTCGAGTAGCGTTGATCCGACCCAAATATCGTCAACGCGTCCATCATTGTGCTTGAGTGATCGACAATTAGAGCGAAGTACTACAAAAGCAACTTCTAAAAATATTAGCTAACGTAGATTATTCAAATAATTTCTTTTTAGATCAAAAATCTGCGTTGACTACTCCGAATCCAACTATGAAGAGCATTACAAGCATCCGAAACACAAGTAAAGTTTGGTTTTAAATTAAAATTATTGTTCTTTTTAGGTGAATCCGTATCTTCTCGTCCCAAACACCGTCAACAATCGGATCAACACAAGAATGGCTCCTCACTTCTCGTTTCTCCGGCGATGCAAACCACTCAACGGGAGAGCGACTCTACCTCAGCTAAAAGAAAGCTAAAAGAAGAGGCATCGATGAGAACGGCTATTGCAAAAACGTAATGGCTTTCCTTCCTAAAACAATCACTTATAATTTAGTGATTCGACGCTGAGCATGGCAAAACGTTTGGGCGCCGGTCGTGAGCAAGGAGTTTGGGAAGAGAATTCGACGATCGACGAAGAAGAGGAGACTGATGACAAGAAAATCCCTGATAACTTGATGCTTGGTGTAGAGAAAGAGGTATATTTAGCTCATGCATAACCCAATATCATATTTCTTTTGCAGCTCTACTATGGTACAACGTTTGACAACCCATCAAAACCTTCTTCCCATCGATCGTCTCAACCGATGTCCATTCACGAATCCGATCTCGAGCCTCCTCATTTCACACATATCAAACAGATTCTTGGGTAATTTTTATTTGCTTACTAATTGGCAATTAACTGTTTACTAAATATTTAATCAACTTACCTATTCGTATTTTTAATTTAGTGCACCCGCTTCACCTCCAATTACATGGGCTCTCACTCCGCCAAGTGATTTTTGCTTATCTGACAGAAGTGATGCGATCAGCAAGATGAAAATGGCATCTGCGCCTCAGCTTGTTCAACAACAATCTTTGGAACGAAGTCGCTCTAAAGGCTTTGAATATGAGGTAGCGAGGAGTTTATTTGTATACAATTTCTTCTTTCAGGTCTCGACAGACGACAAAATTCGAGTGAATGAGCCAATGGATTTCACTACGACGCACTCTGGAGGTGAGTTGGGTTATTTTGTATTTGTATTTTTTGTTTAGGTCCAATCACGGCCATCTTATCTCCGGTACTTGATGAATCGAAGGATCATAACACCAAAGAGAAGGTAAGTGCTTAAAAAGGCGTTTATATTACTAAATTTACCACAGATAACTTCCAAGCTCTCGCCCATCGACGCTGACTTACAATCTTCTTCATTTCACTCGGCGATGAGTGAAGGTGTGAACGATTACTAATAAATGGGTCTGTGTATTCTTTTTGTGTCTTCCTGTATATGACCTTATTTGTGTTATAGTTTCTATTCGATATGCTTGAAATTTGAATCATGAATTCATTGTCTTTGTACTCCGATGTAAGGCGACCACCATATGGTACATTTTATCGGCCGCTATAATATGCGTAATATTTGTTGTGACTTTGCGTTTTGAAGCGCAAGGCCCATTTGCAGAATAAAGTTGAAACGACAACGTGATCTGATTGACGGATAAAATTGGAATAGTGAACAACTAATGAGCAGACTGTAAAGTAGTTCCCAAGAAAAGTTGACCCTAACGGTTTCAATGTCTGTAAACGCCAAAGTTACTATAATGTTCGTTTTCTGAACACTCCTAACCGTAGTTTTTACTTTGCAAACAGAATAACATTTATTTTCGAAACAGATAAACAACAGATTACTTCTTTGCTCGCAGCTTACGAAGATAAAATTCTAATTCCTTTCCTTCGAGGATGTAACCATCACATCGACCAACTTGACCGGGGCTAGAGGAGATTCGCGCTAAAAGAATAAATAAAAACTTCAACAAAGAATTTGTCCAACCTAAAAGTTTTCCTGTGGCAAATTGCTCGGCAACTTTTGGGTCGATGGCCGCTTTGCGTTGACGCAGAATATATTCCTTTGTGAATTTCCCGTTGACTTTCTTTTCGTCAATTTTGGCTTGATCCTCATCCGTCAGTTTGGTGCCCCTCTTGCGCGCAAGTGGAATCGCATAGTGATTCTCGTACCATTGGCGGAACGGTAGTGCGTCGATGGAAACGATTGTGCCCTTCACCAAAGTCTTTGTGCGTACGAGTTCGTTGCTGGTCGCATTGTAGACAGTGTCCAAAATACGAGTCTTCGCAGCAACACCTAAGCAAGGAAACTGTTGTAGGTCGGAAAACAAATTGTTAGCGCATGCTAACAATTTGTGCTCGTTAAAAAACTTTTTTGCGATATAGCGTACGTAATTTCCAACACTCCAACTTAGGTAACTCTAGCTCAATAATTTAAACATAGACAAGCAAAAACTAACCCTCCGAACCCCAAGAGTAGTTTCCAGCATTCAATCGAAGACCACGGCGTTTGATGATTCCACCGCGGCATCTCACCGAATGGACCCTCTGCTCACCGATCTTCGTGTTCGCTGCGGGGCGCCCGAGCTCGTGCTTCCTCTTGTCATGTGGTTGTGCGCGTTTGCCTCCAGTTCCTCGCCGTTTGTGCCAGTTATCACGAGTGATACCCATTTCTAAATCAAAGAAAAATTTAATTGCTTTGATACAAGAGAAAAAAATTAAATGAGTTTTTAAAAATAGAAAATGAAGGGGGTGGGACAAATGCGACCTTTTTTTTGCGCACCTGGACATTTGCGCACCTTTTTTTTTGCTGGAAAAGGCCTTAGGCAAGGCCGTAGAGCTTCGAAAATATTTCGAAAATACTAAAATTCCATATAAGGGAATCGTATGCGTAGATTCCGAATTTCGACAAATCAGACCTCGCTGACACGTCAAATTTGGGCTAAAGGGGCAAAAACTGCGGAAAAGCGTTAAGTTGCGTAGTTTTTGCCTTTTAGCCCAAATTTGACGTGTCAGCGAAATCTGATTTGTCGAAATTCGGAATCTACGCATACGATTCCCTTCTATACGAAATTTTTGAAGCTCTACGACCTTTCCTAAGGCCTTTTCTAGCAAAAAAAAAGGTGCGCAAATGTCCAGGTGCGCAAAAAAAAGGTCGCATTTGTCCCACTCCCGAAAATGAAAATTAAATGAGACAATCGTGAGAGGAAACTACAGTAAGCTAGAGTTGTTGCTAAATAGCAAGTCACAATTTTGCAATTAATTTAATTTTCCATACTGTCTGGGATTCGGATAATTTACATTTAAGAGTGAATAAAACGAAAATGCGACGGTCGCAAAATCATTCTTTTCAATGTCGAGCTTCAAGGGTGGTGGCCCGAATAATCGCCGGACGTCAAGGTATTTTTAACTTTGTTATTATTGTTATCTTTTGTAACGGATATGTTTCTCTTAATTTTTATCTCAAAGATTATATTCTTTTTGCTTTAGTCTATGCGTGAGTCCGCTTCCCGGTCCAATTCATCGGAATGAGCACACTGGGGGATCCATAATGAAACAGGACAAGATTAGGTGGAGATTATTATTTAGCGATTAAACCTGGTGTTCTTTAGATACTTGGACGAGTTGGTCACCGAGTTGCGGAAGCTGAATTGTGTGCAAGTGGACGAGCCGGGCTCTCTTCGACACTCGGCGCTTTTGCTCTCATCGGAAATTGACAAGTAAGCAGTTTGACTTGATAATTGATAAGCTGTAATAATAGTTGAGCGTTTGCTTAGTATTAGTTTTAAAGATTACAACCTTTCACAATGTAATTTTTGTGATTGCACTATGAAAGCTTTAATTTCATTCGACCTTTCTACGTTTCATACACAAAATCATATTTTGTACACCTTGGGATAGTATGGTTTATCGTCAAGCATCTGAATAAAATCCCAAGATGCACAAAATCAAATTTTTGTTTAGTGTTTGGAAGGACATCGCTTCGCCAACTGCCAGGAACAGCTCACCAATGGAAGTGAGTTTGGCTTTATTCCAGTAGTCTTTTTTGTTTAGCTTTCTCGACGCGATCAACCCAACTTTGCAATTCATAGCCCGGTGACACCAATTACAAAAGTGCCTCGCTTGGAAAATGAAGGCGCCACTTCTCTCTTTGGAACCAATACATCACCAACTCTTTTAAAGGTTTTCTTTGGTCACTTTGTATTTACTTTGTTCTCTTTAGTCGCTGCTCAATCAGCTGCAATCGCCACTCAATGTGCTCAACGGGTCGCCGAATTTCTGCTCGTCAGCTCCATCGCCGACTTCATTCTCGCCTCCATCACTCATCAATCTTTCGACGCCAATTCGCGTGTACACGGCCAATCTTCTCAAGGGATGCATTGAGGTCAAGATGGATAACGGTGAATACGAGTTTCGGCAGAAGATCCCCATCCCACAAACAACTAAGTGAGTGTTTTGTTGATTAAATAATGATATTCGTTTAGTGCTCACTGCAACTTTATCGGCCGCATTTTGGGACCACGAGGAATCTCGGTGAAACAACTCGAAAGTGAGACGGGATGTTCGATTCTGATTCGAGGAGAGGGATCGGTTAAGGTACGCATTGTTGTTGTTTTGACTTTTTACTAAACCTTTAGGATTCTGAGCGTGAGGCTCGTTTACGTGGAATGCCTGGTTGGGAGCATTTGGTCGAATCTCTTCACGTTCTCGTTACTGTCACTGCTGCGAACACTAGCGAAAGAACGGCGTAAGTTTAATATTTCTTTAATTAGACTAACAAATCGATAGTCGTTTCAAACGGTGGCTCTTGCATAGTTTCCGGGTATTTTGAACGGGTCGTCACGCTTTGAGGTTCTATAACTTTGTCCAGAGATAATATTTTATTAACTTTTATATCATTGTATGGAGTACATTTCAGGCTTTCAAATGATACTAAATAGAGCTTGATTGGATTTTTTATTCCCATGCAAACAAGGCGACACGACACCCGAGTTGGATAGGACTCTTTTGCTCAGAGTTGGCTCTGATTTTCTTTGAGTGGATGATCCAATCAAGCTCTATTTAGTATCAGTTGAAACCTGAAATTTCCTCTGTACAATGATATAAAAAGTTAACAAAAACATTATCTCTGGAGAAAGTTTTAGTCCTTCAAAGCGTGACGACCCGTTTAAAATACCCGAAAACTACGCAAGAGCCCAAACATTTTCTTTTTAGCGCTCGTAAGAAGATGGAGCACGGTGTTGGTGCAGTTCAACGACTCCTAGCCACTCCCGTCGATGATGAGTACAAGAAGAAACAACTGGAACAGGTAAAGTGTTTTGTTTAATGCAGTTGTATGCGAATTTCAGTAATAACTGACAAAATTCATTGTTCTTGCTTTCAGCTGGCAATCATCAATGGAACCTATCGGCCAAACGACACTCAACAGAGCCCGTAAAGTGATGACTGAAGACGGAATGATGCAAAGTGAATGCTAGAACAAAGAAAACATTGTTGTCGTGTTTTCTCTCTATTTAATACTGGGTCCTCCTCTTCACTCATCATTCTTTGAAAGTGTACAATTTTTCATGGTTACTTAGAATCATTCTCTTTGGCCCTCGTGTCTTCTTTTTGTGCGTGTTGGTACTCGATTTTGTTTTTTTTCTGCTTTCACATGCACATGGCGGTGATTTTCTTTTGTAGAGTTGATCGAAATAAATAATTGGGTAGTGGTTTTAAGAGCTTTGAGGCTTGTTTGTGCCTTGTTTGCTAAAGATTCCTGATTTATTGTTCTTCTGTTGCTACTGGAAATGGTAGATATTGGTGGACTTGGGGAAAGAAAAGCGATATATCGAGTATTTTTTGGTTTCCTAACAACCAGACACCCCTTTTCCTCCAATTTTGAAAGATCTCGTGATGGATTCCAGAAAAGTTTTCTTTCTTTTTTCTAGACCCAGACATTTGTGTGTTACTCATGGAAACTGTCAAAACAAAAAGGTGAAATTAGATTTCGAGATGAATCAGCTTTTTGAGGGGAATTTTGAAATTTCTGGTAACAGAAAGTGATGAGAAATTGGTCCTAGCTTTATGAGTCACATGACGAGATTTGAGTTGTATTTTGTGATCATGCAAACGCACCTCTTCTATAATACTTTTAAGAAGATCATCTTTTAAGAAGATCAGAACGAAAATATTCGAGGTCAAAGTTAGTGAATTTTGACAGCCTTTCTCGAGTTTCTGGCACACTATTTTCGGAAAAGTTATTCCCTCTCAAAAAGTGAGCTCGTAGGCTAGTAGATAGTGAGCTTGCCCACGAAACTTTTTGGGATGGGTTCAATTCCCGTGCTTGCAACTTTTTTTTTGCTTTTTAAAAATTCGACTTCTTGACGCATTTATAATCGTTTTTTTGAACAAGCACAGAACAAGTCCAAAGCTCACCCAATAAAACTAATCAAAAGCAGTTAAACGCTAATCAGATTCAGAATTTCTTCTTTCTAAAATCCGTTTTTTATTGTTTTTGATTATTCAGGTGGTAAAAATGTTATTTAGATTCCCGTAGGGGGAAATTAGCTCTTTCCTCTTTTCTCTCAAAATTTGGCAACACTACAAAATTCTCTCATGCGCATTTTTGGGAAATGGGCCGAAAATAACCTCAAAAAGTTGATTGGCTTGACTCAAAAAGGTAAACTTTTGGCTAAAAATGGTTCTTTAACCAACTGGATACTCTTTACTTCAGAGAATGTGGTGAAGCTGCGTTAACAGCTTTATTCTTTATGGTCACTTTTAAACGAACCCCTTCTAGGTGCACTCATTTCTCCATTTTTCTTTCAATGGCAAGAGAAAAGCGAAGAATGCAATGCACCAGGAAGGGTGCGTTTACAAATTTTAGCTCCCGCTGCAGTATTCACTCCACAAAATCCCATAACCCATACCAATTCCATTGTTCGGAAATGATTGTTTTCATTCGGAAACCTATTTCTTAGGTGCTAATTTTGGTGAAGTTTGTTTCGAAGAGTGATTTTCGCGAGGAATGAGTTTGTTGAATTGAAATTGTTTACCACTTTTTTTTAGATTACTATACAGTTTCAGAGCTTTACTTTTACTTTTGATTTGATTGATTTGATTTGATTGATTTGATTTGATTTGATTTAATTTGATTTGATTGATTTGATTTGATTTGATTGATTTGATTTGATTGATTTGATTTGATTGATTTGATTTGATTGATTTGATTTGATTGATTTGATTGATTTGATTTGATTTGATTTGATTTGATTGATTTGATTGATTTGATTTGATTGATTTGATTTGATTGATTTGATTTGATTGATTTGATTTGATTGATTTGATTTGATTGATTTGATTGATTTGATTGATTTGATTTGATTGATTTG
The DNA here is from genome assembly GCA_958450365.1 of Mesorhabditis belari. Taxonomy (NCBI): domain Eukaryota; kingdom Metazoa; phylum Nematoda; class Chromadorea; order Rhabditida; family Rhabditidae; genus Mesorhabditis; species Mesorhabditis belari. The sequence goes on from CAUEEP010000921.1 coordinate 1,641,857, forward strand.
ATTTGATTGATTTGATTTGATTGATTTGATTTGATTGATTTGATTTGATTTGATTTGATTGATTTGATTTGATTGATTTGATTTGATTTGATTGATTTGATTTGATTTGATTGATTGAAATATTGAGTTAACGAGAAAGAAAGGATTATTTTCTAAAAAATATCCCTTTCCTTAAAACTACCGTCATCTTATCTCTATTTTTATCCAATTTATCCATTTTTTTATCCAATTCTGTACGGATTCACAAAGAATAGCAACAAAAATATAGATTAGATAAAAATTAGATAAGATTACGGCAGTTTAAAGAAAATTGACTTGTTTTAAAATGTTTTAGTTCTTTTAAAATAATTTCCTCGCTTTGAAGTCCTCTTTTTTTAAGCCAAACTTGTTGATTACTATTTTTTAATATTAACTCTATTGTGGATTTTGAAAGGTTTCAGGAAGCCCCAATTTGTGGGCAAAGAGTGCCAGGCAACACACTCCCAGAAAACTCTCACCACCCCCCTTTCGCAATATTCGGAAAAATCGGAAAAGTACAATTTTCTTCTCCTGATTTTATTAACCTTTCTTTTGCGAGTGGTAAACAGCTGAATATTGTTTGTGAGTTTTTGTCTGTGATATTTCATTTGTCTTTTTCTACAATCTAGTTTTACCTTTTAAAAACTTTAAACCTTGTAAACTTCAAAAATCCATTGGTGGATCTATGTTTAAGATTGGTTTAGTTATTTTAGATGAACAAACGTGGTAGAACCTAATCAGGTCAGAATTTGATTTGAATTGGTCAAGGACCAAATCCAGACTTGACTTTTGGCTGGTTCAGATGGGCTAATGGGGGTCCAGGTTAAAACAAGACTGACAGCTCAGAACTAGGCCTGGTTTTTAGCTGACTGGAGTCCACAGGTTCTTTTATTGGAAACCGTATTGAAATCGTATTGGAACCGTATTAGATCAGAATTGAAACCGTATTGGAACTGTATTGAAACCGTATTGGAACCGTATTAGATCAGAATTGGAACCGTATTGGATCCGTTTCTTGTGAAGTTTCTTATGGACTTCTTGTGAACCGACCAGGCTAAAAGCCAAGGCTCGAATAGACAACCTTCATTCCCATCGAATTTGACCAAAATTAGGGCTGATCGAATAAAAACTGGTGGCCAGATTACGGTAGCTTTGCCTTTTATTGAGCTGTCTAGAAAATCTTTTCATTTCTTTTCATACTTTCTTTTGCAAAAATAACAAATTCACCAACTAATCTATGCTTTTTTTTCTAAATAAAAAGTGTTTATTGTAAAAATTTTCATATTTTCCGCCATCTAACTTTGATCTTGAATTTCTTGGCTCACAATTGTCCAATTGAAACAATTTTTGTATCAATCGACAGAAAAAGACTTGACGAGTTTAGTGATACAAAAATTGTTTCAATTGGACAATTGTGAGCCAAGAAATTAAAGGTCAAAGTCAGATGACGTCAAGAAACTTTTTATGCTTTAAAATTCTCCTTTTTTTCAAAAATTTCACCCCTTTCACAGATTTCTTTAGAGTTAATTGAATGATTTGTTGGTTTTAAACGAAAGTACGAAAAGGAACGCAAAAGAAGAAGCGCAGAAAACTTTCTAACCCAAATAGTATATTTCTGGTATTGGAAGAAGATTGAGAGATTGTATCCTGTGCAGAGGTGTCCACGACCGTTTCCCCTTTCCTCTATCGAGAAACCAATTAGAAGCCATACAAACCCCTTCTCATTTCCCACCACTCGCTCCAATCAGTCTAAACTTTTAGTCAAAAACTCTTTTCCATATTTTCTCGCAAAAGAAACACCGCTTAATTGAAAAAGTCGGTAAAAATTTCCCATGAGAGTTGTACGTTTTTTTGAAATCTTTCTTCAATCTTTATTTTTGAAAACTTTAGCCGTTCAAATTTTCCTCTTTTTTTTGAAATTTTGATTAACATTTTTATTTAAAAAGTTTGTTTGAATAGTAATTTCTTTCAATTTGAATTTTGTTTTCATTTTCTCAAAGTTAAAGTTATTTAGCTTAGATACTTTTAGCTAAATCGGCTAAATGGCTAAATACTTTAATACTAAATATTTAAATACTTAAATAGTAACCCTTTAGATATTAGATAAGTTTAAAGAAGTACTGTAGCTTTTATTTAGATCTATAACTTTAAAGAATTTGACTAGAAATATTTCTTTCGAGCTTGTGCTCATAGCTAAACGCACTTATTCTTAATTCTATTCTTAATTCTCCTTAATACCATTAGAACAAGCTATTCTTGATACCATTAGATTCGCCAAGTCTTTCTCTGTCGATTGGTACAACAATTATTGAAATTGGTCAACTCAACACCAAGAAATTTGAGCTCAAAGTTAGATTGCCAATGGCAAAAGGGTGGGGCGATTGTGGGGCCTTTTATACGAGGCCCCGCCCCCTTCCCCCATTGCCATAACTTTGAGCTCAAATATCTTGGTGTTGAGCTGTTCAATTAAGCTATTCTTGTAACCATTTGATTTGCCAAGTCTTTCTCTGTCGATTTGTATAAAAACTTTTGAAATTGGACAGCTAAGCACCAAGGAATTTGAGCTCAAAGTTCTGGCAATGGGAAAAGGGGCGGAGCCTCGCGTATAAAAGGTCCATCGCCGCGCCCCTTTTTGCGTCAAATGTTCCACAATCTTCCAGACAAGCAACAGCGCAAAAGGTAATAATTTTGCAAAAAGTTACTTAGCGTTGTTACCGTTCGGTTATCAATTTAAGTGCGTTTTCTTTTTAGCATTAAACTTGTAGAATCAACTCTAAATTTAGTAATCTACTGGTTTTGACATTTTGATTAAGATTTTTATTTAAAAATTATATTTGATTAGTAATTTCTCTCAATTTGAATTTGGTTTTCTTTTCTTTGGAGCCTTTGCTCATTGCTAAACGCACACTGTCTGGTGCATTGAATTCTTTAATTTCTCGTGATATCAAATCGTCGCTATGAGAAAAGTGGAGAATTCAGTGCGCTAGAAAGGATGCGTTTACAGATTCAAGCACAAAGTACACGTGGAAATTGCTAACTTCTCAGAGTCACATATTTAAAGGTCCCATATTTCTCTACTTTGTGCAATCCGGTTGTCTAGGAGGAGAACACTGAACTTTGAGGCAG